>CM077090.1:2173410-3373410 GCA_039513925.1 Platanthera zijinensis | reverse complement strand
CATGTCGAGTCGAGGTTACCACCGGACTTCATTTTGTGCATCAGAGAAAATTTGTCCGACTAAGTTATGTTTGAGACGATGATGAACTCCCCTCCGACGAGCAAGCCGCCTCTTCTGGCGGTTCCCGATGTGTTCGCATGCACGGTCGGAAAGAACCGATCAATGTGAAATACTACCTACAACCTCGTGAGGCCTCCTCGACCGAGCGTCGCAGTGAACAAGAATGGAGACAAAAGCGATATTAGAGATCACATTTACATTTTTGTGTGTGTGAATAGACATGTTTCGGCTGTGATTATATTTAGGGTCTATTCGTTTCAATGGAATTGGGGATTTGGAATTGACATTCAATTGTCAATTCCAATTGTGACTGTTCGACCGCCATAATATTACATTGGAATTGGAATTTATTTCAATTCCCATGAGAATTCAATTCCCATGAGAATTGATTATAGAAGAAACACAGTTTCCTCAATTCTTACCTCACGAGGTTTTCATTCGTGATTCCCACCCCTACAAGTGCGTTCCTGACTCTCTCAAAAATATATCAACGCAACTTCTGTTGTTCCCCCAGGACTGCATTTTTCGCCAAAGAGAGAAATTTTCGACATGACGCACATTTTTCTGCCCGGGATCACATTTCTAGCACAGGAGCGCATTTTTCGCCCGAGCCCGCATTTTTTGGCCCGGACGACCATTTTTCGCACCGGCGCGCATTTTTCGCCCGGTCGCGCATTTTTCTCCATTGCGAAAATGTGCGCAAAAGCGCGCATTTTTTGCCTGGACACAAATTTTCGCCCAGAAACGAATTTTTTGCCCGAGCACGAATTTTTCGCCCGAGTACGAATTTTTCGCCCTGGGGTGATTTTATTCGCCCGGACGCGAATTTTTTGCCCGGGCGCGAATTTTTCGTCCTGATGCAATATTATTCGCCTTGGCGTCCATTTTTTGCTTAGCCAAGATTTTTTCGCCCGGGCGCGAATTTTTTTTTCTCATCACATATTTTTTGCCCTGACGCGCACTTTTCACCCGAGATCGCATTTTTCGGTCGGGGGCGCATTTTTCGGCCGGGGGCGTATTTTTCAGTCGGGTTGTATTTTTTGCCTGAGAGCGTATTTTTTGTCTGAAAGCGAATTTTTCGCCCGGAAGCGCATTTTTCGCCCGGATGTGAATTTTTTGACCCGGCGCACATTTTTCGATCCGTGCGCGTACTTTTCGCCTGGGCGCGAATATTTCTCCTGACTGCAAATTTTTCGCCATCCTGCGAATTTTTCGCCCGCCCGCGAATTGTTCGCCCGGCCGCTAATTTTTCGCCCGGACGCTAATTTTTCGCCCAGACGCGAATTTTTCGTCTGGATGCACTTTTATTCGCCAGAGCACTAATTTTTTTGCTCGGGCGCGCATTTTTCGCCCATGAGCGCATTTTCAATCGGGCGCGCATTTTCGCTCGGGCGTGCAATTTTCCCGCGGGACCGAATTTTTTTCCCGGTCGTGATTTTTTTACCCGGGAGCTAATATTTCCGGGCGCGAATATTTCTCCCGTGCACAAATTTTTTGCTCGGGCACGAATTTTTCACCATGTCCCCGAGCAAAAAATTTGTGCGGGAATTGGAATTGACTTCAATTCCAATTTCTGCGGGAATTGGAATTGAAGTCGATTCCAATTCCTGCATTTCAATTCCTGCGAGACGAACGGAGCCTTAGAGATTTTAAGATTTTTTTTGGGATGCCAACGAATCAACTAAGGCTCCGTTTGGGGGTGGGGACTTATTTTCACAAGTCAAGCGGTTGCGATCGCATGAATCGGACCTTAATCGCTTGACCGGTGAAAATAAGTCCACCCAGACGGAGCCTAGGTCTCCCTCATGGAAGGAAGACGCAGAGGATGAAAGTCTCCCTTGTGGATTAAAGATTGGGTGTATGTCTAAGCCTCCTCCCATGGAATGAAAACCCAGAGATGACTAAGGCCTTGTTTGGTAAAGCGGCACAGCTGTTGCACGCCGCTGCTGTCCAGACATCAACGCCAAACAGAAATTGGGTATCGCGGTTGACGTGATTCTCCCATAAAGCCAGCAGTTGTTTCCTGCACCACTGTTTCCCACCACTGTTTCCTGCACCGCCACAGCTTTACCAAACAGGCCTTTAGGCTCTATTTGG
The DNA here is from genome assembly GCA_039513925.1 of Platanthera zijinensis. Taxonomy (NCBI): domain Eukaryota; kingdom Viridiplantae; phylum Streptophyta; class Magnoliopsida; order Asparagales; family Orchidaceae; genus Platanthera; species Platanthera zijinensis. The sequence goes on along the minus strand of CM077090.1, from coordinate 3,371,253 downwards.
GACAAGTGTCGATGCGTCATTGTGATAGTAAATGCAGCGATGGAAGCCTGGAGAAAATGAATTCAAGGAAGAGACACTGAGGTTCTAGAGTCATCACACAACCCATATGTAGACGAGGAAAGCGACCATCACAAAAGAGCGCGACTCCAACAATGCAAGGACCAGCCATCCATCAACTCCACCCAGGAATTGGCTAAGGGAAAGACCATATAGAGCCTTGGCTAAGGGAAGGATTCTTAAGGCAAGGGATGTTGGAAACAAAATCCAAAGGAAGCTGATAGACAGTCAACACCATCCACATTGGATAATCCTCGAAGATAGAGGTCCTTCATCCTCCTCTCCTGTCAAAACCAAAAGAAAGGAAAGGAACCAAGCGAAGACAATATGAAATCTTTACAGACAACATAAAGAAACTGGAATTAAGTGTCGCAGCAAATGACAATAACAGATGAAAGTCATATTAAATTGGATTTCGGGCATTCGAATTTCAATTCGTGTGTCCGTATTGAAGGAATTCGCGCGGAATTGGATTTGGGCCAATTCCAAGGTTTTGGTTTTAAGTTGTGCCCGATTCATAGGGATAGACCCAGATATTCTAGATATTCGCTCTCACAGTTATTCATTAACAAGCGCATCCTGTGCAGCTACGCGAGAGGAAACATCCTCGCCTCCGCCAGAGGAAGCATCCTTCTCCCGCGGTCAGGGTTTCCGCTCTCTAAGCTAGCCTCCTCCTCCAATGGGAACACCCTTGTCTCCTCCTTGGAATTGGTCTCAAGTACTTTTGTTTTTGTTGATCCTAATGTTTTTAGCATCTTTCAACTCCAGAGGAGAAAAAAAAGATATTTCAGACCAATTTCACTTTTAGTAAATCATTCTACAACAACAATGATATTCATATCAATTTCAATCCCCGTAAAAATTGGAATTGAATGATTTTTTGGGTGTGAATAGCCATATTATATAAAAATACATGAATGAACGCCACAATAGATCTTATGTTCATGAATTCATAGCATGCTAAACCTAATTGTTGGCTTCCAACTTTACAATTATGATAGATTTTTTGCATTTTTATTAAGTACGAGCTCCCGCACCGGGACATCTCAGATGTCGTCATTTGCACTGTGCAATGACATCAGAGACGTGTTTTCACAACCAAAATGGCATCTGAGATGCCCAGACCCAAAAATTTCTCGAACTTTCTTACCAATGAAATTTCACAGCTCCGGTTTCCAACTCCAAACGGTAGCAGGCATAACTAGGAGAGAATTTTTTGTACATGTAACGTACCACGTGCCGGACTTTTTTATAGGCAAAATTACAGTTCTAACGTCATTTAGGCTCCGTTTGGGAGGACTTATTTTCACCGGTCAAGCGGTTACGACCGCATGAACCGGATCTTAATAAAGGCCCGGTTCATGCGGTCGTAACCGCTTGACCGGTGAAAATAAGTCCTCTCAAACAGAGCCTTAGAGTTGTAAATATCATTTACTTGAAAATTATATCTGTAGAAAAATAAATACAGTTATAAAATAAAGTATAATAATTTAAACTGTATTTTTTCTTAAAATATATACATATAAGATCTTAAAATGATCGTAAAAATATATAAATTGATATTTCATAATTTCTTTATTAAAAAAAGATCATAATTTTGCCCCCCAATTTAAGCACCTGCCTCTTGATAGGTAACACATACATAAATTTTTGCCCTTGAAGAAACCATAAATAATTTCCCCCTTTTCTTTTTCGGAACTTCATCCTCTTATGGTTCTCTCTTGAAGGCGAATTTATTCCGTCCGGGTTCCGGGGCGAGTAGATTTGCTCGCGCGCCTTTGCCTTCCTTGTTTTTCCTCTCTCTAAATCGCGTCCATTAATATCTCCACTTGACAACACCTCCTCTCACCCGGACGGAGATTTAGGGACGGAGCCCGGTGGTAATAATCTCTCCTCTTGAAGAAACCATTAATTAATAATTTCCCCTTTTCTTTTTCTAAAAGTCATCCTCTTAGGGTTCCATTTATTTGGCTTCTCTCCCAAGTCACACCTAAATAACTTCCACGGCACTAGGACCAATTATGATAGCGCAAAGGCAGAGCTATGCCAGGCACTGATTCCCCGCTTTAAGGAAAAATTTTTGCATCCGGAGACAGGACTCCGGGTTCCTTCCGGATTCACTAATTCCCAAGTGTTTTTAGTTTTTGATCACCACCGTCACCTCTTCCAGGCGACAAACTGCTATCGCTCCCCAAATGGAGATTTAGGGACGGAGCCCGGTCCTAATAATCTCTCCGCTTTAAGAAGTAACGAAGTAAAACAAAACTTTATTTAAACCTAGACGGGGTAAATATATCAGATCGCCGGCGATCTCATCTTCCAGCTCGGAATCGTCGCCTTGGACCAACCAAAAAAAAAACCCTAGTAAAACGACTCCAGGAATTGCAAAAGATATACATATACCTGCAGCCGTATATTCAGAGTAATTTACCATAGCCGGATTGCGGCAAGCCACAGCTACTCGCGTCCCATCAGTGATCAGACGAAGAGATTCAGAACCCTCTTCTCACGATCTAGACATAGCTCATCATCGCTGGTGGTGATCGAATCATTGGAGTTCAAGGACGGCGTCCATGAACGCCGCCTCATCTCCTTGGCCGGTAACGTAAGGTTCAGTTCCAGATCACACATCGCCGGGGACCCAAGATCTCCAACCAAAGGAGAATCCATTAATTTATCACAGATCGACCCATCCCCGTCGTCTCCGACGATCTCCTTGATAGGGCCGATCATTCCGCCTCTCAAAACCGTCTCGACCGCAACCTGGCAGAGATGCCAGTGCCGTGTCCATAAGAGCCCTACCGCTCCGCTCACGGGGTTGATCGTCCTCCCGCAAGCTTCGAATAGCAGAGATTGGAAGAGAGCTGAAGGTGAGATCAATTTAATTTAGAGATGCTTCGAAAGGAAGGTCTGATTAAAAAAGCAAGGGATGAGAGTTAGTTTACCGGGACGGTGAAACTCAGGGACGGCGGAGATGAAGGCCATGAGGCCAGCACGGCCGAAGAACTTGGCAACGAAGACGGTGGCATGGCCCTGAGCTTCTGAACTGTCGATCCACTGAAGACATGGCCGGAGTATGCAGGATTCGCCGCATCCCTTGCGTAAAACTCGACAGCCGTTGCAGCTCATCGCCGGCGATATCATCCGGCGAAACAGTACGAAAAAAGGAAGGGGAAGATAGGAACAGAGGTAGGGGGGATTCCGGGTGGGGTATTATTTATACATGGGGGGAACATTTAGCGGTGATGAAATTAACAAACAATGGTAGGGGGTTAAAGTAACCGATGGTAATTTTATTTTGGAGAAGTTCCGAGGTGATGGGGGAAGGAAGGCGGCTACTTGTCTCCGCGGCACAACAATTCGTGCCAGCGCGGGCTTAGCTGGACTCAGTCTGACGCGGACTTCTTCCAGAGACCGGGCCCTACTTTTAAAATTACAAAAGGAATTCATTTTTTTTTTCATTTTATATTTAGAGCATTTATATTAGCACGCCAATTATTAATATTAGCACTCCAATTATTAATATTAGCACTCCAATTATTAATATTAGCATCCCATAAAAGCATCAAATAATATAAATTTTGGATATTAGGCTATTAGCATCCATAAAAGCATTAAATAACATATACTTTTTTATATCCAACTCATATATTCTCATCACACCAGCACTAAAATGTGACCCTGCACCCACGCTCCTCACTCAATGCTTATACCCATCTTTCGGTGGTTACTTTCGTCGCCATCATCGCATCCCGTCATTTTAATCTTAGGAGACTCTTTCGAAGGAGGCTGCATCCATTTTCGACGAAGATTCTGAGATTCTCGCGCAACACAAGTTTGCTTAACCTCCGGGTAAGTTTATGTTTTCTCCTTTAAACCCTCAATTCATTTCCGGATATATTATGATTTTACCTTTAATCAAACTTTCAAAGTATTGCTAGAGTGCAGATATTATATTTTGTGGTTTGAAATTAATGGAGATTTTTTTTTATGTTTTTGGTGGTGTGCTATTAGCATGATAGTAAAAATAAATGTTTTTGATGTGCTAAAATAATCTGACAACTAATAATAAATTTTGAGGTGCTAATAACACTACTTTATATTTAACATAAACGCTTTGGAATTATTTGTTATACAATTTTGTATAGAACTCCTGTGATCTCAAACTATCTAGGAGTACAAAATTTTAAGATTTGAGAATATGCAACATAAATTATTTTATAAAATAAACAAGAAAGTATTATCATATCTAATCTAATTAATAAAAAAAAAATTAATTTTACTTTTAACTACACATTTTTAGCTATGTTAAGCATAACTACCATATTCATAAATCATAACCACAACCATTGTATAAAACGGAGCCTAAGGCTTCATTTGGGGGGATTTATTTTCACCGGTCAAGAAATCAGTCGTAATCGCTTGACCGGTAAAAATAGGTCCCCCCCAAACGGAACATAAGGCTCCGTTTGGCACGGTGGTGGTGGTTGCAAACGTATGGATTAAACCGTCATTTATTAAGAATCATCTAACAAGCATCATCCGTTTGAACATAAAAGTGAATGAAATTCCTTAGGCGAGCGTTAGCTAATGACAATTTCACCCTCCATGTTCATGACCCCACCACCATGCCAAACGGAGCCTATAGCTTCTTAATAATCTCTTTTTTTCTTCTTGTTTACCACAGCCTAAGGCTTCTAATAATATCTTTTTTTACCAACTTGACTTCAAAGCCAAAAAAATTGCCCCCCCCCCCCCCCCCCCCCTTTAATTTAAGGCATGAGAGTATTCATTTTGTATCATGTTAAATATATGAAAAAAATACACATACAAACATATATATAATATTGATTGATCATTTCTTATAAGCTTAGGATTTTTGGGTCGTTATCTCTTGTTGAATAGAATACTAGTTTTATGCACAAGACTATAAGTCTATCTTTGAGGAAGCTTTGATGATGAAATTTTTGATAATCAAATAGAGCTGATTATGACATTGTTTGGGACAGCTTATGTTGATGAATAATTTATATTCAAAGCGCAAACATAGTTTTAAAACTATTTGTTTGTGCAGCTTTTAGAAAATCACTTATTTTAAAATTGCTGATAAGCTGTTTTTTCAGAAGCTATCCGAGACCAACTTATGACTTCCCATGAGCGTTTATCTTTTAAAAAAGCCCTAGACGCTCCCTGAAACTCGCCATGGGTATGATCGTTCTGCAATGACGAAACGAACATTATATGCATCTAAGTACAAACAATAATAATAATAAAATTTCAATCAGCACTTATGCACAAATTGCCCAAACAGTTTGTAGCTTATTCATCACTGTTTTTAGAATAGCTCTATTCAATCAACATCAGTCGTCCCAAACAGAGCCTAAATAGAGTTGTTTGACAAGGAATGATAAAAACTGCAAACTGTTTTGGAGAGTCTATGCACAAGTGCTTTGCTCTCTTCTTGCAGGGACGAGGAGAGAAAGGGAAGCAGCAAAGAGAAATTGAGCGGGATCTAGAAAGACGGAAAATAAAAAATAGAGGAAACGTGATTTCTGAACCGCAAACGCACGACCCCCACCAACTTCTAAAGAAGACCTAAAAACACTTTTATAAAAGTTCTATTCTCAAAGCAGTCAAAACAAACAGCCTTAACTACTTTTGTGGTTCGAATAAAGCTTTTTCAACCGCAGAAACTGTCCCAAATAGAGCTTAATTATATAAGGTTCATTATCTTCTCTTTAGTCTAGTGTCTCCAAATTGTAAATTGATTTTCCTCTCCTTACCAATTTCCCCCTCTATCATTTCAATTAACATTTCTATCCCAACTGCGATCAGTTTGAGTCTGCTTGGCATGACATTTTTGCACGGGTGAATTTGAAAAAAAAAAAAAAACATGACCGCCGTCTGATGTGATAGCGGTTGTGACCGCCGCCAAGAAAAAACTAATTTTGAACGTAGAAGTTGAAAAGAAACGAACCGCAGTTAGGATAAGACAACGCTCTGGGTAAAGAAATATGTATTTGCATGTCACATAGGCTTTGTATTAAAGGAAAGGATTTTTTTTATATCACCATGTGAAACTTTGTATATTAGATTTATATATACCTGGTAGGCTCAAGTTTGAGGGTAAGAGAATACCAGCGAAGAGACCGTGGAGACGACTAGAATTCGAGAGTGGACGAACTCAACGGTGGAGAGACGGTCAGCGGGTTAAAGAGAAAGCTCAATAACTGAGATGGCTCGAGATGAAGTCCGTCCGCGGAGAAGAAACTCAATGGATGGTAGAGCTCTCAATAGCAGAGAGTAAGCATGGCTACTCCCAATGATTATGAAGTCAGCAAAGTCTGAAGGATTACATAAAATTACTAGAAATAAAATTAAAAATTAAAGAAAAAAATATTAAGAACAGATGGCCCAAATAACATATAGTTTTGACTTCCTAAGAAATGATGTGATTTCAAATGACTTTAAACAATAATAAGTATTAATTGGCAGATGCTAAAGTCAAAAACAAGAATCACTTTGACAATCTTCAAAAATAATGAAGAGTGTGGGAGCAGAAAAATACCTAAGCAAGTAAAATGTTTTGATGCGCGAAGAACAAATTGAAGGAGAGGAAAAGCGGATTCAGGTGTAGTCAGTAGTAGATGGAAAGCGTGCGGTGATGCTTCAGGGACGGCTTCTTCACGCCGCAACACCAAAGCCATAGATCTAATTCCAAACTCAAGACCTGTAACAAACAAAACAAAGAACCCACTATTTCTTTTTTTTTCTTTTAAAAAAAATGAAAAATAGATGGACAAGAAAATGAAATTACCAAACAAATCAATTATCTGAAAGAATACCCATCAAATGAACAAGCAGCTTGGTGTTGTGGAGTTTTCTAGATCCTAGAGGCATGTGTAGAGTTTTCTAGAAAGGTGTAGAGTCGTGTAGTAGTTTCTAGATTATTTCAGAATAGTCTAGAATAGTCGTGAATGTTATTGAATATTGTGGAGGTTTGTACATAATCATTAGATGGCGCTAAAGAGTTTAGAAAAGTTTAGACTAGTGAGTTTTCCATGGGTTGGAAGGAGAACCGCTAGGAGGGTATAAAAGGGGATGACTGTTACAAGCCTAGTTGTAACGTCGTCGGAGGTAGCGGTGGAGGCGGAGATACAAGGAAAACTGAACTCAACCAGAGGAGAATGTGAGTGGAGAGGAAGAAGAGGAACCGTCCTCAACCCAAACCCTAGAAATTGAGGGAAGATAAAAGAACTCGAGAGAAATAGAGCTTTCAAAATTTCATTGATGTTTCATACATTGACCCATGAGGGTCTATTTATAAACCAAAGACATTAACTCTAAAACATTAAATAAAAGATAACACAAAAAAACATTTAGAATTTGAAAACTCGACTTGACTCATACAACTCGAACTCGATACATAAAGACGGATGATAAAATTATGCGTAAAAGAACCGCTAATAAAATAACAGACAATGTGGGACCCTAACATCCCACCCGCCTTTCAGATTGAGCTTGTCATCAAGCTTGAACGGAACTTGCACGACTTGATCACCTGGCTCTTAGATTTCTCTCCAAAGCAGCTCCCAATAGTGCATTATTATTGCGACGACTGCAACGAGGGGTGGGCCGGCAACGTGCTCACAAGAGGCACGAGAGACTGCAAGGATCTGATGTGGCTGAGGCACGTGCGGAATAAAGACCGTCGAATAGAAGCTCAGGATTTGGGGCTAGCGTGCCCAGTGAATGCAGACATATGAGGGTAACGAAGGCCCTAGATGAAGGTGGGTTGCGGCGATAAGAAGCAGTGACACCGCCCGGGGGCGGTCGTAAGAAGTAATGGCTCCAGAGGGGACGACGGAGTAGGTGGTCAGAACGGAGGCTGCATAATGGAAACAATGGGGTCGGTCAGTGTCAACACCAGTGTTGGGCTGAGAGGCGACTATGACGGTTGTGTGAACTGCACGCTTAGTTATAAAAGGCGCAAGGCGCATCAAGGCGCAAACGGGTCTTATAGCTTAGGCACAAGGCTCAAGGCGCAGACGCGTGCCCGAAGAAGGCAAGACACAATCACATTCATTTTAAATAATAACATCAATTCATCTTTTTAAACAGATTATTCATATATTCTACTTATTAATCATTCATTACCATCATTTATATCTCTTAAAAAATAAAATCAATATGATCGCTTGCATCATATCTAAGTATCAACGATCGATTCTATTTCACAACATTAAATCATATAAAAATTATTGAGTCCTTACATTATTTTTTTCATTATTTTGAAAAAAAAAAATATTTGCAACAAAAAACACACTCAGAGGAGTCTTTAATATCCAAAGACGCAAAAAAGACGCATGAAGGCGCAAACCTCTGAGCCTGGTGAGCACGGAGCAATAAGCGCGTCTTTAACAACATAGACTGCACGGTGGAAATAACCAGAGGTGAAGGTGGAGCGCCAAGAACCGCGGAGTACGGCAGGGCTTCTTCGAGTGCAGGTGGCATCGAGGATGGTTATGGTAGGATTGGACCCCCGAAGCAGTGGTTAATGTTGGCGGTGAGTCGCGCAAGCGCGGCGTTATAGAACACTGACATCTCCAATAACTTCTGGAGCATCGAAGGGACGGTGAGGGGCTAGTAAGGGCTCATCATCAAGTTGAATTAATTGAGGAATCAATTAATTGAATGGACAAAAAAAATTAATTTCATCAATTGATAATTACTCAATTAATTAAAGTACTTATTCGTTCAAATGATAACCAGCCTCTTACCATGTTCCTGAGGGGTGGGCACGCGTAGGACAAAAGGCGTGGGTTGCAAGACAGCGGTAGGCTCTGCATACAGTGCACAGGGCTCGAAATAGATGCTCGGGGGTGTGCGAACAGACAACTAGAAACCGAAAATTGGAATAACAGAAATTTTTATTATCCAAAAAAATGAGTATTACAAAAATATGGCCTTCCTTTTATAGAATGGAGGAGATGGGAGAGATTACAAATAAGCAACGTGAGAATAAATAATTACAGGTTTAATAGAAACAAGCCAAACAGGCCGCGCGGTTAGACGAATAGGCTAACCGTCCGGCAACCACCAGAAGGAGAGAACAAGCCGCCATAGGAGACCGCCACACCGCCCGGTCTCCAAGTCGCCTGAGACAAACCGTCAGATCGTCCGGACACCAAACAGCAACAGTCCAGCTACCAAGCCGCTGGAGACAAACCGCCAGACCGCCCGGTCTCTAATCCGCCAGTGCCAGACCGCCAGACCGCGCGATCTCCATACAGCAACACTCCCCCTCAAGCTGGAGCATATATATCGATCATGCCCAGCTTGTCGCAAATGTGAAGAAAGGAGGCGGACACCGGCTTGGTGAAAATATCAGCCAACTCTTTATCAAAGGTGACCAACGGAGTATAAATTTGTTCCTTCAAAATCTCTTCCCGAATAAAATGACAGTCAACTTCAATGTGCTTTGTTCTCTCATGGAAGACCGGATTTTTGGAGATGTATATAGCAGCTTTGTTATCACAAAACAAAGGTAAAGGATGGTTGTAGACCTCTCTTAGGTCAAGTATGAGAGCCCGTAACCACTTCAACTCACACGTTGTCAACGTCATACTTCAATATTCTGCTTCTGCACTGGACCTGGAGACTACAGAATGTTTCTTGCTCTTCCAGCTCACAAGGTTTCCCCCCACAAAGGTGCAAAAGCCCGATGTTAACTTGCGGTCTCCTTTGTCATCAACATAGCTCGAATCTGAGTACGCTTCAACCCTCAAATGACCATTCTTCTGAAAGAGTAGTCCTTTCCCAGGCGCTGATTTAATATACTTCAATATCCTCAGGGCAGAATGTAGATGGCACTCCCTTGGAGCTTGCATGAACTGGCTAACCTTGCCTACAACATAGGAGATGTCGGGTCTCGTCACCGTGAGATATATGAGTTTACCAACCAGACGTCTGTACCTCGTAACATCTGAAAGAGGAAGAGAATCATCCGTCCAGGTTTTATCTTCTCCAGTCGTCATGGGGCATCAGGCAGGTTTAGCCTCAGTCAACCCTGCCTCTTTTAGCAAATCAAGAGCATACTTGCGTTGGGAGAGGACTAAGGAATTGGGCTTCCGAGAGATCTCTATCCCCAGAAAGTATTTTGGAAAGCTCATATCCTTTGTGACCAGGTGTTGACGAAGATGCTTCTTTGTCAAGGTTATCTCAGCCTGATCATCTCCAGTGAGAAGAATATCATCCACATAAACAGCAAGAACTACCAGACCCAGGGAGGTTTTGCGAATGAACAAAGAGTGATCCATAGTACTTCTCGTAAAGCCCACGACTGCCACAATCACGCTAAATTTGTCAAACCAAGCCTGAGGGCTTTGCTTTAGGTCATAGATAGCCTTCTTTAGCCTGCATACCTGTGTCTCCCCCTGAGCAACATACTCTGGAGGTTGCTCCATGTAGACACCCTCTTGAAGATCCTCATATACAAAGGCATTCTTGACATCAGGTTGGAAAATGGGTCAATCCCTGTTGACAGCCACAGAGAGGACCCTAATAGTGCTGAGACGAGCAACTTGAGAGGTGTCAAAATAGTCAACATCATAAGTCTGGGTAAAGCCTTTGACAACAAGACGGGCCTTGTAATGATCCACACTGCTGTCTGGATTGAACTTCACCACAAAGACCCAGTGACAACCAACAACATATTTGCCGAAGGGAGGAGGAACAAGGGTCCACGTACCCCGTTCAGTGAGAGTGGCAATTTTCTCATCCATGGCAGCCTTCCAATGAGGAACAATAAGAGTCTCCTAGTAGGAACGGGGGGTGGCAGTGGCAGAGATAGCCAGTGCAAAAGCCCTGCGAGAAGGGGTAAGATGATCATAGAAAACAACAGCAGCAAGCGAATGTTGGGTACATGCCCGAACCCCTTTGCAAAGAGCAATGGGAGGATCCAGGTCAGCGGGTTCCTCAGTATCTGGAGCGTCCGTGGCAGAGAGAGCTGGCCTGGGAGTAGAGAGCGACGGCGACAGAGAAGAGGGACATAGAAGAGGAGAGGAGAGAGGAGGAGACGGTGGAGGTGGAAAAACCTCGGTAGGGGTCGATGGGTTGAAGGGAACAATAGAAGAATCAGAAGCCTCAGGAAGAAAAGAGGAGTCGTCAGAGAAATAAGGAGCATTCTCGAAGAAGGTAACGTCAGCGGAGACGAACTTCTTGCGGAGAACGGGGTCAAAACAACATTAGCCCTTCTGGGTGGTAGAGTACCCCAGAAATACACATTTGGTGGAGCAAAGGGAGAGTTTGTCACGGGTAGTGGAGGGAGCGTGCACAAAAGCTGTGCACCCAAAGATACGTAGAGCGAGAGGAAAAGGTTCCTTGCCTGGATAGAGAATGGAGAATGGGGTTTGACCGTGGAGAACCGTGGAGGGAATGCGATTGATGAGATAGCAGGAAATGAGAACCGCATAGCCCCAATTGGAGCGAGGGACATGCATCTGCGTCATCAGAGTGCGAGCGACATCAAGGAGGTGAAGGTTTTTGCGTTCCGCCACTCCATTTTGTTGTGAGGTATAGACACAACTAGTTTGATGGACAATCTCATGTTGCATACAGAAAGATGAAAAAGCTTAACTAATATACTCTTTAGCGTTATCAGAGCAAAAGACTTTAATTGAAACACCAAACTGATTTTGAATTAAATGATAAAAGGATGTCCATACATTGAATAATTCAGAGCGATCTCGTAAGAGATACACCCAAGTACATCTAGAAAAGTCATCAATAAAGGTTACAAAATAAAAACTACCCGACCAACGGTGAGGGTAGGAGCAGGACCCCAGGCATCAGAGTGAATGAGATCAAACGGACGGATAGAGCCACGACCTTGCTTCAGAGGGAAGGAGGAGCGGTGATGCTTGCCAAGCTGACAGGCATCGCAGTTGAGAGGAGAACTGTGCGGAGGGAGGTGGGGCAGAAGCTGACGAAGAAGCCGTGGAGGAGGATGACCAAGGTGGAGGTGCCACTGTAGAAGATCAGTAGAGGAGGAGGAGAAGGCGGATAGAGCAGAAATATTGTCAAGGAAGTAGAGGCCGCCGCTCTCAGTTCCAGTAGCAATCGTCCGTTGGAAGCTCGGATCCTGAAAAGAACAAGAAGTTGGAGTGAATGTGACGGAGCACTGGAGTTGCTTGCATAAAGAGAGGTAACTGATAATAAATTGCACGGAAATTTTGGCACATAGAGAGTGTCCGTCAAGCGAAGAGACGGAGTGACATGAACCACTCTCGTTCCATGGACCGGGGAGGGAGAGCCGTCAGCAACGAGAACCGGGGGCAACCGATCATGTTTTTCTAGGAGAGAAAAGCACTGAGGATTGTCCGTCATGTGATTGGTCGCACCAGAGTCTATCAGTCATTTACCTTGAGTAACCACGTGAGCACTACCTGATGACGTGACCACCGCGGCGGACGGCTTCGAGGAGGTGGAAGAGTCACTAGAGGGGCGAAGATGTGGATGTTTCATCCAGCAGCGTTCCACGGTATGCCCGGTGCGGCCACAGTGAGAGCAGAGGAAGCGGGAAGGGCCACGCCCGCCGGACTGGTGATTGCGGCTACCAGAGCCACTCCGTTGAGTCTGGTGAGCATAGTTGTCCGGTGGTGAAGGAGAGGACAGAAGGGGACGCTGAAGTAGAGAGATAACTGCGGCAATGCGTGCAGCAGTGGCATCCAAGGTGGGAGAGTCTGCCTCGCCCAGAATTTGCTGGGGAATCATCTCATAGGACTCAGGAAGTCGCAGAAGATAGCATACAACCAGAAGTTCCTAAAAGTGTTTGTGTTGCTCGGCCAAATCCGCATAGAAGGGACGATTCTGAAGAATCTCAGCTTTGAGAGCCTGAACCTGTTGATAAGCGACAGCGAGAGACATGGAAGGACGGGCAAAGAGGTCCGCATATAAAGTATAGATGCGGGACGTCTGAGCCCCCTTCGAGTACAGAGCAGCAAGATGAAGTCAAGCCGTCTTGACTGTCTCATCATGACAGATGACGGGAAGACATTCATCCGAAAGGTTGTTAGCTAGCCAAGTGCGCACAAGCGCGTCGCTAGCATCCCAGTCGTCAAACTCAGCGGAATTGAGAGGGGGTGGGTCATCAGTGAGATGGTTGCGTTTGCGTTGTTAGCGGAGAAGGAAGGTGAAGGAGACACTCCAATCCGGATAGTTGGGACCGATTAGTTTGGAGACGGTGCCAAGATTCCCGGAAGGAGTAGGAGGAGGAGGCGGATTGGCCACGGGAGTAGCAGTGGTGGTTGAGGTACTGAAAAGAGCCATGGAGGGAAGACAAGAAGTCGCGCGAGAAGAAGCAACAAGCCGCGCGAACAGCGAGCAGGAAGTGCGGCTAAGAAGGCCGCAGTGGACAAAGAACAGACAAGAAGCCGTGCGAGAAGAAATAACAAGTCGCGCGAACAACAAGCAGGACGTTCGGCTAAGAAGGCCGCAGCGGACAAAGAAAAGATTCTGCAGCGGTCACGGTGTCAACACAACAGCGGCAAGGAAGGCCACGACCAAGAAGCAGAGCAAAGCAGAGGGACAGAAGTCGTGTGGTTATATAGAAGGCCGCGCGAACAGGAGATAGAGAGGACCGCACGAACTGGAAGGAGTTCGCGAGAAAGGCAAGCAGGTCGTGCGAACAGAGCAGAGACAGCACGAACAGAAACGGGCCGCGCGAATCAAAGGAAATTGCGGGGAAAAAAGAAGCAGAGCAACCGCGAAAACAGGTCACGGATAGAAGAAGAGAGGTCGCGCACACAAAGGGCAGCGACAAAGAGAAGAGAAGTCGCGCGAACAGACTGCACGAAGAAGGGCAAACCGCGCGGTCAGAAGAAGGCACCGAATCAGGTGGAGAAGATCGAGTCCTCTGATACCATGTGCGAACAAACAAGTAGAAACCGAAAATTGGAATAACATGAATTTTTATTATCCAAAATGATGAGTATTACAAAGGTATGACATCCCTTTTATAGAATGAAAGAGATGAGAGAGATTACAAATAAGCAATGTGGGATTAAATAATTACAAATTTAATAGAAACAAGCCGAACAGGTCGCGCGGTTAGACGAATAGGCTAACCGCCCGGCAACCACCAGAAGGAGAGAACAAGCTGCCATAAGAGACCGCTCGGTCTCCAAGTCGCCTGAGACAAACCGTCAGATCGCCCGGACACCAAACAGCAACAGTCAAGCTACCAAGCCGTTGGAGACAAACCGCCAGACCGCCCGGTCTCTAATCCGCCAGTGCCAGACCGCCAGACCGCCCGGTCTCCATACAGCAACAGGCGGAAAAGAATTTGTTGGTGTGGTGCACAGGAGGGCGACGTAAGGCACGTATGCCAGCAAGGCAGAACTGCTCGACGAAGAAGACAAGCGCACACAGTTTGCACATAGGAGCTTTGATTCGTCCCACGCAACTCAATCGACTCGGATTCCCATTGCGACGCACGACAAGAAGGTGAGGGATCGCTTGTCGGAGGTCTGCACACGAGAAGAAGTCCAGGTGACGCGTGTCGGAGAAAGGGAAAGAACGATAATGGGTCGACTCTTCCTCGTGGGGGCTTCAAGGATGAGGTTCATTTGATGTCGTAGAAGGGATAATCGGGGATGACGATGACATATCAGAAGGGTGATTGCAGGGCGAGCCGCTGGAATGTACTCTCGATCCAGTCAAGCGATGTAGCCGATTTCATATGAGAATTAAATAGAGGCGTGTGCTTCTCCGGTTGAAGCTCTGATACCAAGATGTTACGAGCCTAGCCGTAGCGTCGTCGGAGGTGGCGATGGAGGGGGAATACAAGAGGAATCGAGCTCAACCCGAGGAGAATGCGAGGGGAGAGGAAGGAGGGGGTCGTGCTCATCCCTAACCTTAGAAATTGAGGGAGAAGAATAAAACTCAAGAAAGAACTAGAACTTTCATAATTTCATAAATTGCTCGTGCATTGATCAAAGGGGTCTATATAAAGACCCAAGATATTAATAACAACAGCAACACTCAAGTCTTTATCCCACTATACCGGGGTCGGCTATATGGATCCTTTGTTGCCATTGTGCCCTATCTTTTGTCATAATCTCACTAATGCCTAAGTACATCATGTCTTTCCTTACAGTTTCATTCCAAGTCTTTAATGGTCTACCCCTCCCTCGTTTAACATGCCTAGTGACTAGAATCTCACAACGCCTAACAGGTGCCTCTAATGGTCTCCTTTGTATGTGTCTAAACCATCTTAGACGAGCTTGTTGGTGTGGTGCACAGGAGGGCGACGTAAGGCACGTATGCCAGCAAGGCAGAACTGCTCGACGAAGAAGACAAGCGCACACAGTTTGCACAAAGGAGCTTTGATTCGTCCCACACAACTCAATCGACTCGGGTTCCCATTGCGGCGCACGACAAGAAGGTTAGGGATCGCTCGTCGAAGGTCTGCACGCGAGAAGAAGTCCGGGTGACGCGTGTCGGAGAAAGGGAAAGAACGATAATGCGTCGACTCTTCCTCGTGGGGCTTCAAGGTTGAGGTTCATTTGATGTCGTAGAAGGGATAATCGGGGATGACGATGGCATATCAGAAGGGTGATTGCAGGGCGAGCCGCTGGAATGTCCTCTCGATCCAGTAAAGCGATGTAGCCGATTTCATATGAGAATTGAATAGAGGCGTGCTTCTCTGGTTGAAGCTCTGATACCAAGATGTTACGAGTCTAGCCGTAACGTCGACGGAGGTGGCGATGGAGGGGGAATACAAGAGGAATCGAGCTCAACCCGAGGAGAATGCGAGGGGAGAGGAAGGAGGGGGTTGTGCTCATCCCTAACCTTAGAAATTGATGGAGAAGAATAAAACTCAAGAAAGAACTAGAACTTTCATAATTTCATAAATTGCTCGTGCATTGATCAAAGGGGTCTATATAAAGACCCAAGATATTAATAACAGCAGCAACACTCAAGTCTTTATCCCACTATAGCGGGGTCGGCTATATGGATCCTTTGTTGCCATTGTGCCCTATCTTTTGTCATAATCTCACTAATGCCTAAGTACATCATGTCTTTCCTTACTGTTTCATTCCAAGTCTTTATTGGTCTACCCCTCCCTCGTTTAACATGCCTAGTGACTAGACTCTCACAGCGCCTAACAAGTGCTTCTAATGGTCTCCTTTGTATGTGTCCAAACCATCTTAGACGACCTTCTCGCATATTCTTTGCAATTGGTGCTACTCCTGTCTTATCCCTGATACTTTCATTCCTAATTTTATCCAATCTCGTGTGTCCACATATCCACCTAAGAATTCTCATCTCCGCAAGTCCCATTTTTTGCTCATGTACACAATTCACTGTCCAACACTCAGAACCATAGAGCATCGCGGGTCTAATTTCAATACGGTAAAACTTACCCTTAAGTTTTAGTGGTACTTTACGATCACATAAGATCCCTGATGACTGACGCGCCTCTCCACTTCAACCAACCTGCTTGGATTTTGTGTCAAATCTTTATCAATGTCTCCGTCTTTTTGAACTATCGATCCAAGATATTTAAAACACTCACTACAGGAAATATTTTGATCACCCAACTTAATAACGAAGTCATCTGTCCTTCTTGTACTGCTAAATTTAAGCTCCATATACTCCGTCTTTGCCCCGCTCAACCTAAAACCCTTCTTTTCTAAAGTATCTCGCCAAGATTCAAGTTTTGTGTTTACGCCCTCGCGCGTCTCATCAATCAAAACGATATCATCCACAAACAATAAACACCGAGGTATTGCTTGTTTGATATGTTTGGTGAGCTCATCTAAGATAAGGGTAAAGAGATAAGAGCTTAAAGCTGAACCTTGATGTAAGCCAACAGTGATAGAGAATTCCTGTGTTAATCCTCCAGAAGTCCTCGCCCTTGACATTGAATTTGTATACATATCTTTGATTGTGTCAATATATGATAAATTTACACCTTTCTTTTCTAAGACTCCATAAAATCTCTCTTGAAACTCTATCATAACCCTTTTCAAGATCAATAAAACATTGAGATTTACTAAAAATAAAATAAAAGATATACTAAAAACATTTAGATTTTAAAGACTCGACTTGACTCATACAATTCGAACCCGATGCATAAGGACGAATAAAAGTATGCGTAAAAGAATCGCTAATAGATAGCTAACGATGTGGGATCCTAACAATGACCTGTTCATTTGAAACCAAGCATCTTGAGTTGATTGTTGTAAAACTTTTAACATGTGAATAAAGGTTTGAGTGTTCTCGAGTGTTCTCGAGTGTTTTGCCTCTCCATCATAAATATCATACATGTGTCTAAGGCTCCGTTTGGGAGGACTTATTTTCACCGGTCAAGCGATTACGATCGCATGAACCAGACCTTAATTAAGGTTCGGTTCATGCGGCCGTAATCGCTTGACCGGTGAAAATAAGTCCTCCCAAACGGATCCTAAATTTTTGCTTCTAAGAAAAGAGGAGAATGAATTGGCTGTTGCAAATGGCTTAAAAATGATGAAGCAATTTATTTACGAAAACATAAATCAAAAGTAAAATTATAAGACTAAAGATTTCCAAGAGATGTGCGTCAAAAAGTATTCTTATATCCATTCAACTATAAGAGACCAACTTCGTATCAAATTGGACCAAACGGATATTACTCAATTAATTTAAACAAAAATAAAAATAATAGAAACTAACTTCCAAAAAACAGAAGTACAAGAGTACGATAATGAATATGAACCTATGAATTATTTGAAGAAATCTTCAAAAGAAAAGGTAAAATGTATAGACCAATGGAAGAATATACCTTAGAAATACAAAATGGGCATGTAAAAATAATAGAAAATGATAATTTCCTTTAAATATAAGATGGTGCGGAGCTTGATAATCATTTGATAATTTATATAATAGACCCGGAAATAATAAAAGGAAAAGGTATAAATTGGTAATTGCACCGAAAAAACAGCAATAGCCTTTGACTAAATGATGTAGGGGTAGGCTAGTAGTGCACAAAACCTACAACGCTAGGTGATAGTGCAAGGGCGACACGCTAATCCAACTCTACATGTAATGCAATAGCCGGTATTTGACAAATAATTTAAGCAATGTAAGTTTTAGCACCACACAGATATTTGAATAGAAAAGGAATTATTTATTTAGGCAATTGGAATGGCTTTCCTCCGCTCGGAGGGTCAAAGCAAAGCGCGCGGCGAATAGCTCCTCCTGCAAATTATTAGGGCACCAAAACAAACTCCCACAAACAAAATATCGCAGCAATATATGATAAATTACCAAATGCAAATGTGAATCAAATAATACAATACCACAAACGCTCACAACGTAGAGGGCTGAACCAAGGCACTGAAGAATTTGAAGGGCCGGATGTGTACACGGGCAATCGGAGGTGAAATCGGTGGTACGGCGATGGCGAGGTGGCTGCCCACGGTGGAAAAGAGGGAAAACGTGCAGGAAACGGAAAGATCCGACCACTAGGGGATGGATCCGGGTGTAGGTGGATAGATCCGATGTTTTGACGGCGGATCTGGGCTACAGGATGATGAATATTGGGGAAAATGATGGATTGGAGGGTGGTAGCACTAGATCTAGATAGATCTAGGGTTTTCGGAGCGGTGGGAAGTGGATCCACGGAGGGGAAAGGGAAGGAGTGGCCGGCTAGGGTTGGAAATCCCTTGGAGTGGCCAGTTTGGGTGAGGGAAGGCGGCGGTGGAGTGTTGGGGCGCAGGTAGCAGGCCGCTGCCTGTACAAGGAAGTGAGGGGCGGCGGAACAGGAGGGAATTAGAAAACTATATTGATGAACAGTGATTTGTATTTTTGAACAGTGAACTTGTTGTTTTAAGGGTTGCTGGAACAGCAGTGCGACTGGCTTTTGGGGGGTTCCGATGGCTAAAACTGGAGGGTGGGGTGGAAAACGATGGTGGGGGTAGGGTGTACGTTGGGGAGGAGTTTGGCGGCCTAGGAGTCGTCACCTAGGGTTCCACGACGTCGGCACCAGGGAGGGATCGCTGGAATCCGGGAATACTGCTTCTCCAAATTCTTCAATGTCTGAATTCAGCCCCTCTACGTCTTATTTATAAGAAAAGAAAAGAAAAGCTAGGGCATCCCCCATCAACGTCTATGATTGGCCGGTGGGTTCGACCCTTAAAATACATCAATAACAAACTGAAGTTATACCACAACTGATCTCTCTCCTCATGCTGAGATGTCTCTAGTTCATCAGATGAACTCCTAGTGTAGCATAATTGGTACCCAAGTAATACTGAAATGAAATAATCATTTTGTATGTTCGTCCATAAAACCGGTGGTCAACACCTTAAGTGAATTCATGTAACCTTGCAAAATATACCTGTGTCCAAATATATATAGATATCCTACATCTTTTGATTTAACTCACTCATATTTGGGGTCTTTAACGTACATAAAATATATGAATCACTTTAGTTTACTTCATTAGTGATCATTCTGAGGCATGCTGAGCATATCTCATTACAGAAAAATTGAAACTCTGAAGTTATACAGTAGTCGCATAATGTGAGCTATACCTACATTAACCACTCATTTAAGATCTAATGACTTGACAATGAACACCCTCGCTAACCTAAGGTGAAAACTAATTGACGACGACCCATCTATGTTTCATAGAGCTCGACCAAGAGCTCCCACTCAGCATAACTACTCAATGTGACCATTCGTTGTGGCATCTTGACATTAAGACAATGTGCAGCGACTCTCAAAAACGAACCTTGTCGTAACTGCAATGACATTTGGCAATCATGACCTAAAAAAGAAGCCATGACGGAACATTGAGTTTCAAGCTCGTACCAGTACAAAGTTTGACAAGCAATAGTCTGCATGCTTTGTTCAACCCAAGTTCATGTTTGGGCATTATAAACAGATGAAGGAAACACACAAAAAAAGGTGATGGGGATCGTGTCATACGACCCGTGAGGGTCTACTCCAACAACCGCTTACCCAGTGACGATTGGGACCGCTCATCTCGAGCGTATCGCCGATCAAAACATTCTTTATTATTTGTGATTTTTATTTTATATTTGTACATTTGGGGGATACAACGAATGGTGAATCATGACTCGCCGATCAAAACATTCTTTGTTATTTGTGATTTTTATTTTATATTTGTACATTTGGGGGATACAACGAATGGTGAATCATGACGTTGCTCCCCTCTAGTCTATAAATATGAGCTAGAGGGTTCCATGGAGGGATTCCGAAAGATTGTGCAAAGAAACCTCATTTTGATCATCTGGTGCCGAAACCGAAATTCCATGTGCGAAGGTTGGACATCCCACCCCTCTCCCAATCCACCACTAGCCGACCACCCCATCCCACAGCCCTCTTCATCTCTTAGCCGGCCACTCATTCCCTCCACTAGCCGACCACATCTCCACCCCCATTTCATCTTCAAGCCCGCTACCCATCTATCACCACTCTTGGCCGGCCACTTCTTCCCCACCTCCATTAGCCAACCTCCCTCCACCAATTACCCAAAATTTCTCTCCACAATTTCCCACCACCTCTCCCACCAAATTATACCCATCTTTAGTTATCCGGCAATCGCAGGAAACATTTCTACGTCTACCATCACCACCTCCGACAACTTCCATATATTTTCCGTATTCCGATGAATGTCGGAAACCATCTCCATCACCTCTAGTGACCACCTCTGGACAGCCACCACTCCACCACATAACAACCATGACTACCCTCTCCACTATCCCACTATCTCCACTCCTAAAATTTAAGATCTCTTCCTAAATTTCCTCTACTGCCACCACTTCCCCACCTCCTTCATCTCAGTGTGCCCCCTTTCTCTCAGTAGCCCGTGTGGAATCACTCTCACATGCCACCCCCTCGCCTAGCCAAGCCCCACTTCCGCATTCAACAGCCCCCTCATTTCCACTCCCGTGGAACCACTTCTCCGCTCCTCCCCCCTCTCCAAACCAAACCCCCCACTTCCCCATTCAACAGCCTCCACTCCTTCTCACATGGAACCACTTCCCAACATGTCTCCTGATTCACTTTGTTTTGCCATTTTTATTTTTTTATCCTTGTGATCTGAGATTCCTCTCATGTGTGGCGATGCTATTTTTTTCCAACAGATCATTTCCTTTTCTCCCATCCCACTCATCTCCCTTGTCTCTTTTAGAAATAAGCACTCACTTCAAAAATGGACGAAGGAATGGGTACATAGATCTAGTACTAAATATGGCAAACTAAGTCTGTGAATTAGTCAAAATAAACTGCATACTAAAAAATACAAACAAAAATAAATATGGGATTACAAATGAATGATAAAGAAATAAGAACTGGAAATAATTTACCTCCTTCCCGTACTTTGATTTAAGGAGCTCTCTCATCTTTTCAACAGCATAAATTGAACAGGCACGAATTTCAACTTCCTCCTCAGTACCAGAACCTATTTCACCATTAGAATCAACAGATCTTGACAAAAACAAACTGTATTTTAGAATACCAAGTTCCCGGAGTACTGCTGGAACAATATAATCTGCAAATATTGTTATGGAGCTAATATCATAGAAGAAGCCAAATCCTTTCCCTTTAAAAGCATTCCATAGGTCAGCCACAAAAATCTGTGCTCTCTTGTAAAAGAAGACCTGGTGACCTTTGTATAAGGAATGATCGCGAAAACCTTCATGAAAAAAGTGGAAGTAAGATGACAACTAGGCCAAGTCAAGAAAACAAACTGTATTCTAAAACTAAGATGCAGTAAATTAGACATGATGGAAGGAAAAAATAGTATATCAAAATGTATTTATATACAGGTAGGTTTATAAGAATATCAATTTCTGAAATAATACTTTATATTTTTCTCAACTATTGTCAAACCTTCCATTGAAATCAACTGAGATCCATTACAACATTACCTTTTGCAAATAATAATAGTTAAAGAAATCAGATTCACATTTGAGATAAGTGTTGAAGACCAAAAATGGTGACTTGAGTCCAGGTGGAACTTTTCTAGGCATAAACTGAAACACGTCAACCTAGTTTAATAACAAATCAGTAGTCTGACCGGGCCCCGCGATAAGAAGTAAACTAAAAAGCGATACTAAAACTGGTACATAGCAGGTATAAAAAAATACTAAAAGAAAGCTTACAGCGAAAGTAGAGTAAGAAAAACTAAGGTTAAGAGTGTACCTCAATTTCTGAGTTCACAGAGTCATCTAGAACTGAAAATATATTATGAAACTGAAATACTAAAAATCTGGAATAGTCTGGTACATCAAAGTATGAATGAAGTACAAATACATAATGTCTGAAAACAAAAAGAAGTATAACAAAAGGGAGGTACAACTGAAGGGAACTAACGACGGTGTAGACCGCACCGCCTGTCCTAAGCGAATCTCCAGACCTGAGACCCACTTTAAGAATAAGTTCCAACTGGGTCAGGCCCACTGGAGAGCAAGAAAGACTACTCATCCTAGCAACACTAAAAAAATAAATTGTTTCTTCTTTCTTGTATAGAAAATATGTAACTTTGAGTACTCTTAATCTTGTCATTTCATACTCTTGATCTGCTCATGTATTCGACTTATTATGAGTTCTATCTTATTTTCTGATTTTTGCTGATTAATGATTTATAGAGTTTCTGAATTGTGTTTGTTGTAGGTTCTAGTAGATTTCATGATTGTCTTATTAAATCTTGTTATTAATGACGACTACGCACAAAATAAAAAGTGGAGTCTGGGTGGCAAATCTGATGGTGCCCTGAACTGAGCGTCCCTCGAGAGGAACACTGACTCATGACTGAGGGATTCCTCGACTGGAATCAAGGGTCATCGACACTAAGTCTGAAACTCGTATGGTGGTTGTTGGCCATGAGAGTACGGTAGTGTGCCTCCACCAAAAGAATGAGGGTGAATACCTCTCGCGATTTTCTGGATTGATCTAATCTCATAGCATAACATCCCACTTGAGTCCACTTGATTAAAATTTTCATGTGGTTTAATCTAGCACTTTTGCCTAAATGTTTCTAACATTTTAGGCTAATTTTGTTCATGTGTTAAGCTGATAATTTCATGATCTGCCTGTAAGTCCTGCTAATATTAACTTGATTAACATCTGGTTCATGTTTTAAGGTTATACGAGATCTGATACTTATTCAATATATCTTAGTTATTGTTTGTTGGCTTGATTTGTATCTGTAAGAATTCTTATCTTCATGGACGTATATAGACATAATTTATTTCATTAATTATAAAAAATGATATGTTTAACTGAAAATAGTTGAATTTCTTACATCGGTATTGCGATGCTCATACACGCGGTGAGGTGGAATGATTCATCTGGATTGCCGAATTCTACCCAATTTGAAATCATTTTTGCACCTTTAGCAAGAGTAGTTACACTACCACGAGTTTGAGTCGGAGAGGAGCGAGCCTCCCCCGATTTAGTTTCATGATTCTACTTTCCACAACTAGGGTTTCCTGAACCCCTTCGTCAATGTCAACTTAGAATGCAAAGGAATCGGTTTTGATGTAATCACTGCTGAAGAACGCCTCAGATTTCACAAAAGAGTGATGAAATTTCTGGTCAAAAATGGCGGAAAAGGGAAAAGAAAGTTGATCGGCTCCTGGATCTGGACTGGAGAAGAAGGAGAAGCCCTTTGTGGACTGCTATTGTCGATCCTTATAGAGAGGATGTCTGTCGTGAACGAGGAGAGAGCTAGGGCAGATCCTGCGCCTCCAATAACCGGCGGACCGGAGTGGCTGGCTGCTGGCACCATCGCCTGGAAGAGTCAACGATGGAGAAGAAGGGCAGCGTCGCCAGCTTCCGCTGATGTACAGGGAGGAAGAGGCGGTGTCGATACACGCGAGCCGTCTGCGAGAAAGAGAGGAAGCGGTTATGGGGGAGTTCTTTTTGCTAAGCGCTCGATGGGGGGTTTTAATATACGCGTGAGTGAGCGGTTATTCCCTAAACATGCGGTTTTCTACTTGCGTGACTCCCAATTTCAAAATTAGAGAGGGGGAGTAATTAATTAAATCTTGGCTTGACTTGGTTGCGTCGCGAAAATTAGGCATTTCCAAATCTTTCTTCAATTTAGCCACTTTCTCACTAACTGACAGGTTTGCGCGCTAGGCTCTCACACCAGCACTAAAACGCGTCAAATATAATTTCCAATAACTTTGATTAATATATTAATTAACGCGCAAAAATTAATCATACTAAAACCGTAGCTCGACAAGATGCTAGCTCGATCAATTTCGCTCGTGCTCGAAGTCTGAAATTAAAATTTATTATCGCATAAACTTATGTATGTTACATAAACTGAATGGAAGAAGAAAGTGGAAAGATGATTGGCATTGCTAGTTGTGTTAGAGGATAACAAGGATTGTAAATGAGAAATGGAACCCAAAAATATATATAACGTGGAGGGACAAGAATTATTTTATATGCTACATTACAAAATGTATATCATATTCTAATGACTCAAATTTCTCTAAAAAAACAACGCAAACAGAAGAATTGAACGGGCATCATAGTTCAGTGGAACTGAATCCAATACAACACATATAAAACCATTTGACAAAAAAAATCGAACCTAAACCAGTTTAACTGGCACATAAGTCAAGCAACCACAAAATGAAATCCTATTATCCCTAAACCTTACCCCATCAAGAAAAGCAATTGCCAAGACACTGCGGGACCGCATGCCCCACCACCTTGGCTCACCACCAAGGGCCCAACTTTTATTGCGGGACCGGAGTCCACCGGCCCCGCCACCTGGCTCACCACCAAACCTGGAGTCAAAGGCGGCTTTAAGGCCCGCGGGCCGTACACCCCAACCAGCTCTCCGCCAGCATCAACCGCGCGGAGGTTGTTGAGGCAGGGCTGATCCCCTACCTCCTAGATAAGAGGGCACCTCTCATCAGTGGGGGACCATCAGCGCACTTCGGCGCAAGGCGGAACCTTCGTATATTCGCGCCGACGGACTTGATCGAACCGGCATCATGCGTCCGGCTCGTCGTTTACAACTGAAGTTTGGAGAACATAGTACTCCTTGGGTAAACCATTTAGCAGACGCCTTCCCCTTCTCATCTGGCCGCTGCCCTCCTAGTCCCAAGCACCCTTCTCCCCTCCAAACTACCCCCTTGCAAACCCACGCCGCCACCTACCCACCCTAACACCTAGTCAACTTCCAGCCCAAACCGCAACTCCCTGGCCCATCTGGCCAATCCGACTAGATCCAGCCCGGTAGCCTCCATCCGCCAGTCCCTTCTACTCACAACCATTTCCCCCTTCCACCTTTCCCTTGCCCGATCAGTCGCCACCACCCATCCCTTAGCCGTCCGAAATCAGATCTTTATTAGTTCCTGCAGCCCTATCTTTAATTCAGAATTTTGTACTTGTTGTTGGTGTGGATTTTTATTGTTGTTTGGTATAAAATATTGTGCACGTTGTGGACCTTTGATTAATGGAATTATAGCACGTTATATTTGTCTGTGAATCTCTTGCTTTGCAGGACGCTTAATTCGCCGTGCGCTTAAAAGCCCTCCGCGCGGAGGAGCGCTATTGCCTAAATAGTTGGAAATTGCCTCCCTTGTTTAGAATGAATGTTATGTTTAATATTTTGTCTTGCTGCTTAAATTGATTCATCGCCTGACATTGTTATCTTGCATATTCATTGTTTAGGGTGAGTCTTTCCCCTTCACGTCACTAGCAGGCGTCTTAGGATTTCACTCCACAGCCTACCCTACATCACACTTTCAATCAAGTCCTAGTTTTCCTAAGAGCAGAGGAATTTGGCAAAGCACTTACGATAGAAAGAACCACGACAGCTACCATATTAACAGAACACTGATGAAACTTTAAAACATTCAGAGAACAAATTTAGAATCAAACACAGAATTCTGTTCGTGAGCAGCAGTGCAAGAGATTCCCTCATGTGCCGGTGACAACAGTACCTACCACTGCTCGACAATCCCATGGACAGTGGCAGTGGCAACAGTATTGACTGCTGCTCGAATTCCGTATCCAATGTGGCAGCATCAGGAGCCGCATACTATCCACTGGTAATGTTCGAGCATAGCATGTACTGTTATTGCCAATGCATGGGGGAACTCCATGTCTCCATGCACTGCCGTTCGTATAACTAAGTAACTCATTCTCTGTTTACGAATAATTCACAAAACAAAAGCCAAGTAAAAATTCCTTTATTTTATGTAACAGCCAAATATTGAAACAAACACCCTAAATTTATTTAAGAAAAATGAAACCGTAAACAAAATTCTAACATAGCTTCATGATTTTCAACTAAGCATGCTGGAAAAGAATGGCAACCCGTGTAACATACAAAATAAATTCAAAACAGTCAATTATTACGGACTAATCCATAGCGCATCAATATCTCGTCACTGAAGTGGTGGACGAAAGTGGAGATGATCGTGGAGATGCAGAGATACTAAGGAATCGGAACAGTGGCTGCTTAACCGGGGTGTGCTCGGGAGAGAGAAAGAGGCTACAATCTCATAACTTGGGACAAGATAATAGACTTCAACTCATGCTCTTCATTCTTTACCCTAGGGGAGGTCTTTAAATAAGATTTTAAGGACACTTTTGAAAAGAGGACCCCCTAACATTAAAATTGCATAAACAATTTAAAAATAAAAAAGGGACACCAAAAATATGACTTAAAGAACATGACAGCAACATGACTTAACTGACTCGTACTACGACTCATGGACATAATAAGATGCATGAAATAAAAAGGTGACTAGCCTATGCCCATTGTAAAGGTGTTGGTCTGATTTGGACTGGCTCAGTTGAACCGGTTCGGTTCCTTTCCATTGTTTCCTTGTCCCGCAAGGAGCGGGATGCCGATCTGCGGTTCTTTTTGATAGGAATAAAGGATTGAATGATGTTATTCACATGAACAATAGTAATATATATACATCTACAGGAGAGAGTGCCCACAACAACCAAGGTGAGCACAAGCTAACTCTACCACACAGAATGTACACTATATCAAACACCCCCCTCCCGCAAACTCACGGGGGATCATAAACCGAGAGTTTGGACAATAGGTAGGCATGTTGGGTCCTCGTCTGCAGTTTAGTCATCAAATTTGCAATCTACTATTTGGAAGGAACAAGAGTGTCACGATCATAGTGTTCACGTAGGAAGAACGCATCCACCCCGATATGCTTGGAGAGTGAGTGCTTCATCGAGTTTTGAGTAATATGTATGATACCGGTGTTATCACACGAGTGGAGTGGAATCTGGAGAAGAGATACTAAGGTCCTCAAGAAGCCAATAGAGCCAAATAATATCTTCAGCGGTGGTAGCCATGGACCGATGCTCAGCCTCAGTGCTGGAACGAGAAACACCAATCTGTTTCTTGGACTTCCATGCAATAAGTGAAGAACTCAAGAACATACAGAAACCAGTGACAGAGCGACGGTCAGCAAGATCACTGGCCCAAGCAGCATCCGAGTAAGCACAAAGTTGTAGAGAACTACTGCTGGAGAAGAAGAGATCATGAGAAGTCGTCGCCCGAAAATAGCGTAGGAGCCGCAGCAGGTGACCGTAGTGCAAAGAGATGGGTGCACTAACAAACTGGCTCAACACATGAACATCATGGGCAATGTCAGCCCGAGTAATGGCGAGGTATACGAGACTCCCAATGAGGTGGCGGTAGCGAGTAAGATCAGAAAGTGGAATCCTCATCATCCAGACGTAGTTGAAGGTGAAGCTCCATATGGGTATCCACTGTGCGAGAGTAAAAGAGAGCAGCCCGAGCTAAGAGATTTGATGTGTAATGCTGCTGAGAGAGCTGAAAACCGCGGTCTGTAGAGCTGACCTCAAGACCTAAGAAGTAGCTCAGTTGTCCAAGGTCAGTCATCTGAAACTGTTGTTGAAGGTGATGCTTGACGAAAGCCACATGAGAAGGATCATCATCAGTAATAATCATATCATCCACATAAAGTAACAAAAGAGTGCAACCACGAGAGGAGTGCACGAACAGAGCTGGATCATGTGGATTTGGTTAGAAACCGGCGGTTGTAATGGCTGAGCTGAAACGTGCAAACCACGCGTGGGGCGCTTGTTTGAGCTCATAAAGAGCTTGCCTCAACCGACAGACAAGTCCTTGAGGAGAGGATAGACCAGAAGGAGGAAGCATGTATACCACCTACTGAAGATCACCGTGAAAAAAAACATTCTTTACGTCGAGTTGAGACAGAGACCAGTGGTGAACAGCTGCAACTACAATAAGAGTCTGAACTGTAGTTATATGAGCGACTGGAGAAAAGATCTCGTCATAATCTCTCTCTTGCTTCTGCGGAAAACCACAGTCAACTAGACGAGGTGTGTACCTCTCCAAAGAACTATCAGAGCGGGTCTTGACTTTGAGGACCCACTTGCAAATAATAGGAACAACATTATATGGAAGAGGAACAAGGTCTTATGTACGAGTGTCCTCAAGCGCATCCTGCTCAGCAGACATAGCAACCTGCCACTCAGATATCTGGGCAGGCTCACGGTATGGAGTCGGCTCCGAAGTACTACAGGCAGTAACAGGAAGGGCAAGTAGATTCAGTGGTACTGTAGCAAGGTCACTGTTGTGGATATCCTGCGACATGGCTGACATGTCGGCTGACATAAAGGTTATATGGACAAAACGACATGTTTCTGATAATTTTTGAAAAATATCCTTTTGGAATATATCCTCCGATATATCTGTTATTGACCAATATATTCACCGATATATCGGCCGATATATTCAGACATTTTATTGATTGATTTTTTTCAATTGTTTTAAATTAGTGTGTACGGTCCAATAGATAATAGACCAATATTGTTTCATTGTTTATGTTATTTTTTCCCTTTCTCTGACTTTCTTCCTTCCTCAAGTCCGCCATCGACTTCAATTATTCATGGTCTATGAATTATGGACTAAAAATTCCTTATCTTACATTGTCATTGACAACGTCGCGACATTTTGCTTGCTCTTGTTTTATTTCACGCGTTATACCGTTATTATTTGTGTAACACTAAATGTTTATATTAGTTTGATAAATTTAGGAGTTCAATAAATATCAAATTATTAATACATTAATATATATAAATTAAAAAGGATTAAATTTATAAATAATAACACATAAATAATTAAATATTTAAACCCGATATATGAAATATCCCTGATATATCCCCCGACATATTAAAACCGACATGAAAAACCTAAACCGGCGTGTCCCCGATATCCGACATCCACAACCTTAAGCAAGGCTAAGGCGGTCGGGAGGACGTCTCTCGCAAGGTGGGTTGCGACGCACAGGAGGATCATCCACATGACACTTGCTGGAGGATTAAGGCACTGAGTCTGGGAGAATTGGAGACGAGGGAACAGGAGGAGAACGACGAGTGTAGTGATATGGAAGGGGGAAGACGAGCGCGTCAAAGGGAGAAGTAGGAGGCGAAGGGGAGGAGTTAGAAGGTGAGACTGGAGAGGTCGAGGATGGTGTAGGCGACAACAAGGGGAGATGGGGTGAACATACAGGTGGAGAGGAGACATGAGGCGGTGGGATGGGAAGAGTGAGAAATTGCGCATCAGAGGGAGTCACAGATGAGTGCGAGGTCGAGGGGACGGGGGACACAAATAAAGGATGAGACTCATCAAATGTGACATCATGTAATATGCGAAGTCGACGTGCAACAGGATCATAACATCGATAACCTTTGTGCTCAGTATTGTATCCAAAAACACCCAAGATACAGATTGAGCTAAGAGCTTGGTATGCTCATGTGGAGGAAGTAGAACATAACACCAACAACCAAAAACACAAAGATGAGTATAACGTGGGGATGACACTGACCCTGGAAAAAGTGGAGGGATGCAGGTTAATAAAGTAGACAGCAGTGGACACAGCATCAGCCCAAAAGTGAGGAGGAACATGGAAGGAGATGAGAAGAGTGCGGGTTGTCTCAATGATGTGGCGAAGCTTCCTTTCAGCGGTGTTATTCTGAACATAAGCACCGGGACAGGCAAGCTGAGGGAGAGTGTCGTGGGTAGCTAGCAAATCACAAAAAGCATGAGAGAGGTCCCCCCCCCAAGTCGAAACAGAAAATACGTATGAAATTAGAAAACTGGGTGCGCACCATAGCTAAAAAATAACATAAATCTGGAAGAATCAAAACGAAATTGCATAAAATAAATCCAACAACAAAGAGCGTAATCATCAACAAATAAAACATAGTACCGATGTCCGCCCTTTGATACAAAAGGTGCGGGACCTCATACATCTGAATGAACTAAATGAAAAGGACACTGAGACCTAGACTCACTAGACTGATACGGGAGTTTGTAGCTATTTACTACGCTTACAACTCGTACAAGAGTGAGACCGATTAATAGAAACACAACCAAGGAGACCAAGTACTAATGAGAAACGAAAGACGCGACCCACTAGGATGACCAAGACGGTGATGCCACTGAGAGAAGCCATTGAAGGAAGACAAAAGGATGAGGTCGTTGGTGACGATGGAGTTGATGAAAGATGGAGACGATCAATGATGTATACCCCGCTACGGCCACGGTTAGCTCGAAGGAGTGTCCCTATCAGACGATCATGCACACGACACGCAAATTCAACAAAAATAACAAGACAACCGTGAGGCGTGAGTTAACTGGCGGATATAAGGTTCATGGATAACTTGGGTGTGTAGGTCACATCAGGAATATGAAAATGGTTAGTATGAAGGAGAGCACGACTAGTGATGGGAGAATAGTGACAGCTGCTACCATGACACTAAGGGCAGACGAGATGGACTGACAGGACAATAGATGGGTGACATCATAGGCCATGTGAAAAGAGGCTCCAAAATCAAGCAATCAGCCGGAGGAAGAGATACATGTAGGGGCATAGGCAACCAGCTAAGATATAAGAGGCATCAGAAGCATCAGATGAGATCACAGAGGCAAAGGAGCGATGCAGTGAACCATGAGATAGTTGTTGGGCAAGCTCAGAAGCAGAGAGTGACTGCGTCATAGCAGAGAAGTGAGCTGAAGTAGCACTAGGAGCACGCTGCTGACTAAACTGTTGAGCCCTTTGAAGCTTGTGGCACTCGGATTTGACGTGTCCAAGACACTGACAGTAGTGACAATGGATAGGTTGGCGATGAGGAGCGTCGGACTGAGAAGTAGAGGACGTCGGAGGACGAGGAACAGGTCATACCAACGCACTATAACCCAACGAAGGCAGCAGAGGAGTGCTCAAAAAAGAGAGGCTGCGGTAGAAGCTAAGGAACGGCAAGAACAGCATGAGTCAAGCACACCAGAAAGAGTAGCAGTGTCCAAGGAGTTGAGACGAGTCTCTTCAGCAATTACCAAAGCCAATGTTTCGTACATGCGTTGAAAGTCGCGATCTCGAGATATAGCAACACACTGGGGGCAAGAAGTGCGGAGGGAAGGAGTCATATCATTGCACTGACGCCAGAGATCGAAGAGCTCAGCAAAGAAGGCATGTACAGATGGTCATGTGAATGGGGAGCTTGCAGACGCCAAGGGTTTGGAACAGAGAGAAGCGCAGGGCCTGAATAGATGGCAGGTAGAGACGACGCAAGTGATCCCGCAACGCCTCGGCCGTAAGTAGCTCGTAGATGGTCATGCGAATGGGGAGCTTGCAGGACTGACAGAGGACGACAATCGCGTGAAAATCGTTTGAGTGCACTTCATCATGTCAGAGTGCTGGACGGAAGCGGCAGTACTGACATTGGAAGAATCGTCCACAGGACTAGCAGCTGGTGGAGGCGGAGTAGGCTGAGAGCCGTCAATGTGGCCCCATAGATCAGGCCATGAAGGATCATGCCGACGGTAGTTGACCATGCCTTGTAGTTTCGTCCATCGAGGATGACATCCGCCTTTTGGAGAAAAGCAAAGAAGTAAAGCGAGGCATCAGGGCTGCAGGATCAATCGGAAGAGGATCGAGAAGACGGGACGAGAGCGGCAGGAGATCAGCCGGCGGCAAAAATTGACGATAGCAGCGTCGATTCGACGTCGAGAGGAGCAGCAAGAGCGTCCTGAACAGGACTCGCGTCGATCGGGGATGGAGATTGGCAGCTAGCGAGATCAAGACTGTCGAACA
Source organism: Platanthera zijinensis (assembly GCA_039513925.1). Classification (NCBI taxonomy): domain Eukaryota; kingdom Viridiplantae; phylum Streptophyta; class Magnoliopsida; order Asparagales; family Orchidaceae; genus Platanthera; species Platanthera zijinensis. The sequence continues at coordinate 3,339,034 of CM077090.1, read as the reverse complement.
ACGATCGGGAAGGGGTGTCGAATAGCAGTCGGGAAGGAGGTCAGCGATCAGGAAGGAGAAGCTGTGACGGGACTTTCAGCGGATCCAGCAGAGGAGAAGTTGCGATCGGAAAGAGAGTCGAACATCGGAGGAACGACGATTGGGCAGGCGTCAGTGATCGAAAAGAGCGACTGTCAACGGACTTTCAGAGGAGAAGCTGCGGCTAAGCAGGATCCACGCGGAAAAGAGGAAGGAGGTACGCAGGGAGACAGAAGGAGACAATAACGGCGTTTAAAAACCCTAGAGCTCTGATACCATGATAGAAATAAATGATTGAATGATATTATTCACATGAATAATAGTAATATATATACACGTAAGAGAGATGGTGCCCACAACACTAAAGGTGAGCCTAAGCTAACTCTACCACACAGAATATACACTATATCATCTTCGGTTCTTTTCATTTTTCCCGAGCGAGAAGCGGTTGGAGGAGTAAGGGCTTGTGGTCTTCGGCGATCGCGAAGGAACTTATTTCGGCGACTGTGTTCATGGCGGGCTTGCAGTGGTCGACGATCAAGGATGAGCCTACTTCAATTACTGTGTTCGTGAAGGAGGAGCGGTGTTCAGCGATCATGGGGTAGCCCTACTTCAGCGACCGGGAATGTGAAAGATATATGAGGTTCACTGAGATTGTGAAGCCTTCTGTCTCTTCTTCTTGAAGGAGGAGAGATCTCTCTTCTTGGTGTTCCAGCCAACTTCCGACTACAATCTGTAGCCGAGGTTTCGTACTCTTTCAAACTCTACACCTCCTATTGTACTTTCTTTGTATTCTAGGGAGCTTTGAGGTAGTAGTCAAGTATTGGCTAAGCAAAGCTCGTTGGTCTCTGTGATGAATATATGTAGGGGTGCTTCGTAGTATTGGCCGGTAGAGGGTTAAGCGGAGCATGTAGTCCCCTCTTTATTGTTTCAATGTATTATTGTGGTGGCAATGGTTGTTCACAAATAGTATAGTTCGTGAATAATTCAGAATTCGATTTGTGAATATTTGATTAAAATTTGTATTTTTGAATTTGAATCCGAATTTGAATCCGAATTCGAATCCGAATCCAAATAATTTTATTCTTATTCGAAGGATTCGCAAATACTGGAATATATATTTAAATAAAATTAACATATGCAAATAAATATTAAATATAATTATATTTGAATATTATATAAAATTAAATATTATAAAATTCGTATACGAATTAGAATCCATGTTCGAATCCGAATTCGAACTCAAATTTGAATTCAACATTTTATGACGAATCTGAATCTGAATCCAACACTGAATATTTGATCAAATCTGAATCTTTGCATTCTATATCAAATTTGGATTTGATTGAGTTATTCGATTCGATTCGTGAACACCCCTAGTGGTGGCAGGTTATGCTTGAGTTCAATTCCCCATGAGGGTTTCCCAAGCTTGTTAATATAAAACAAATTGTGAACTTGTGTTTGTCGTTATGATTGGTGTTGCTTGAATTTACCCGTGATCCTAACAGAGTGATATTAAAGCGAGGTTCAGGACGAGCGATTGATTTATTCGAGTTTGTGCTCTAATGTGGTAGGTGACGACCATTGGTTCGCTCACTATCCTCTGTGATCATAATCTTTGAAACAATCAGCTCCACGATCAGTGAAAGGATTCCGGGAACTCAGCTTGAGTGGGAGCAGACATGGAAGAGGGGAAAGTAAAAAAATTGACAAGTTCGATGGGAAGAACATTGGATTTTGGAAAATGCAGATGGACGACTATTTGTATCAGCGAGATCTCCACTTGCCCCTTGGCGGGAAGAAAGAAAAGTCGGATGATATGGATGAAAAGAAGTGGGAGGTGTTGGATCGCAAAGCTCTTGGGGCGATTAGACTCACTTTGTCGTCATCTGTAGCCTTTAACATATCCAAGGAAAATGCAGATGGATGACTATCTGTATCAGTGGGATCTCTACTTGCCCCTTGGGGGGAAGAAAGAAAAGCCAGATGATATGGATGAAAAAAAGTGAGAGGCGTTGGATCGTAAAGCTCTTGGGGCGATTACACTCACTTTGTCGTCATTTGTAGCTTTTAACATATCCAAGGAAAAGACTACAAAAGATGTCATGACAGCCCTGATGTGGATGTATGAGAAGCCCTCTGCATCAAACAAGGTGTTTCTTATAAGACGTTTGCTAAATATGCAGAAGACTGAAATAAAATCTATGACTAAGCATCTAAATGACTTCAATCCTATCACGGGCCAGTTAGAATCAGTTGGACTGACATTTGAGAATGAGATTTTAGCTGTGTTGATTTTGTCAAGCTCACCTGATAGTTGGGATAATCTTGTTATGGCAATTAGCGACTCATCTTGATCTAATCCCTTAAAATTTGAGGATGTGGTCGGCGTTCTCTTGAGTGAGGACATAAGGAGAAACAGCTCAACTGACAGTAGTTCTGGTGGTGCTCTTAGTGTTGGAGAACGGGGAAAGTCTTCAAAAAGAGGTGACATCAAATGGAACGGACGATCCAAGTCTAAGAGAAGTCAATCAAGAGGTACAGTGGTATGTTGGAACTGCCAAAAGAAAGGTTATGTCAAACGTAACTATAAGGCCTTGAAGAAAGAAAATGGGAATGGTGACAGAATCAGAAAAATTTGACTATGCAGGATGAATCATCTAATGATGCCCTAGTTCTTTCATATGTTACAAGATGTGACTCATAGGTTCTTAACTCTGGTGCATCGTTTCATGCCACCTCCAACCATCAGTTTTTCTTAAGTTATGAGAAGGGAAAACTTTGGCAAAGTCTATCTCGGTGATAATGAGACACGTGAGATTGTTGAAAGGGGAGAAGAGCACATATGCCTCGCTGATGGGTCTACCTTGAAATTAAAACATATGAGACATGTTCCCAAGTTAGACAAAATCTAGTATCTGTGAGTCAACTTTCTGATGAGTGGTGCATCACTATGTTTGGTAGTGATTCATGGAAGGTTAGTAAGGGATCCATGGTCATGGTAAAGGGAAAGAGCTCTCTATCTGATATCTACTTCAGGAAATATCAGTGTTGTTATATCAAAGATTTATGCCAATGCTTGGCACAAACGACTTAGGCACACAAGTGAGAAAGGAATGAAGGTTCAAAAGAACAAGTTAGATGGACTATCCTCAGTCGACTTATCTTTTTGTGAAGGACGTGACTTTGGAAAATAGAAGAAAGTGAGTTTTTTTAAAAGGGAAGAGAACTCTGAAATCAAACAAGTTGGATCTTGTTCATACAAATGTGTGGGGGCCTTCAAACATGCACTCTATTAATGGCTCTCAGTGCCTTGTCGTCTTCATCGATGACTCTACCAGGATGCTTTGGGTTTACTTTCTGAAAAACAAATCTGATGTCTTTGATGTTTTCAAGAAGTGGAAAAGCTTGGTAGAAACAAAACAAGTTTAAAGTTGAAGTGTTTAAGATCTGATAATGGTGGCGAGTACTATAGCAAAGTGTTTGAAGAATATTGTGTTATGAATGCCATTAGAAGATAGAAAACAGTCTCAGGCACACCGCAACAAAATAGTGTGGCGGAGCAGATGAACAGGATCATAGCGAAGCGTGCCAGAAGCATGAAGTTGAATGCATGCTTGCCAAAGAAGTCTTGGTTGAAGCGGTTAATACAGCCACTTACTTAATCAATAAGGTCCATCAACAACCATTTATTTCAAGTTACCCGAAGAAGCATGATCCGAAAAGCAAATGAATCTTTCACACATGCGGATATTTGGGTGCACCACTTATGCTCATGTGGATGTTGAGAGCAGATCAAAGTTGGATCCAAAATCTCAGATCTGCACTCTCTTGGGGTATGGTGGCTCTAGCTTTAGTTACAAGCTATAGGACAATGTGAGCTTGAAGGCTTTCAAGAGTAGGATTGTGAACTTTAATAAGAATATGATGTATAAAGATCAGATCAAGGAACAGGATAAACATGAGGAGCCTATGTTTGTTGAACTTGATGATACTACGAGCGAGCCGATTGAGTTTTGTTGGAGACATTGAGCATGTTGACACTCATGGAAAAATTGATGTGGTGCCCATCACTCCACCCATTGAGTCCCGATGTCCTCGACGAACTATCAATGTTCTAACACGTTACTTTTCTAACTGAAAGTGGCGAGCCCAGTTGTTATGAAGAAGTCATGCAAGTTGCTGAAAAGGATGAGTGGAAGAGTGTTATGGATGATGAGATGGATTTTCTATCAATTAATCAAACTTGGGATTTGGTTAAGCTTCCAACTGAGAAGAAAGCCATTCAAAATAAATGGTTATATAGACTGAAGTATGAACATGACGGGTCTTATAGGTATAAGGCCAGACTTGTTGTGAAGGGATTCCAACAGAAGGCAGGAATCGACTTCACTGAGATTTTCTCTCCCGTGATAAAGTTATCTACTATTAGGACTGTTCTGAGTATTGTAGCAGTTGAGGATCTCCACTTAAAACAGTTGGATGTAAAAAATTGCGTTCCTAAATGGTGACTTGGAGGAAGACATTTATATGTTTCAACCACAAGGTTACATAAAAGTGTGAAAGGAAAATTTGGTGTGCAAGTTGAAGAAGAGTCTTTATGGGCTCAAACAGGCATCAAGACAGTAGTATATGAAGTTTGACAGGTTCATGCGGAAGAGTGAGTACATTCGTTGTCATTCAGACTATTGTTGTTACTTTAGGAAGTTGAAGGGTTCCTACATTGTACTGTTTTTATATGTTGATGATATGTTAGTGACAAGCTCTAATATGGAGGAGATCAAATATTTGAAGAGTCAAATGGCAAAAGAATTCTCTATAAAGGATTTAGGTCCTGCAAAGCAAATCCTAGGACTAAGGATTGAAAGGGACAATCAAAATAAAGTCCTAAAGTTGTGTCAGAGGAACTACATTCAGAAAGTGTTAAAAAGGTTCAACATGGAGAATGACAAGTCTATAGCTACCCCTCTAGCAAATCGCTTCAAAAGTCTCTCCAAAAGGGGCAGTCCAAGGTCTCAGAGCGAGAGAGAGAAAATGACGAAGGTTTCATATGCATCTGTTGTGGGAGCCTCATGTATGTCATGATTTGCACCAGACCCAACATTGTCCATGCAATGGGAGTTGTGAGAAGGTATATGTCTAATCCAGTACAAGATCATTGGAATGTTGTGAAGTGGATAATAAGATATCTTGCGGGTACTAAAGATATGGTGTTGTGCTACTCAGGCACAAAAGTCCACTTGCAGGGATATGTTGACTCTGATTTAGCTGGGGAAGTTGATGACATTAAGAGTACCACGAGTTGCGTTTACTCTTTGGGAGTGTTGTTATTACTTGGATGTCAAGGCTACGGAAAGGTGTTGCCTTGTCAACAACGGAAGCTGAATATATTGTTGCATCTGAAGCCAGCAAGGAGTTGATGCAAGGTTTACTGAAGGAGCTCGGTTCTGAGCATGTTGGTTGCAGCATATTCAGTGACAGTCAGAGTGTCATTCACTTGACTAAAAATTCAGCTTTTCATTTTAGAATCAAGCACATCAGACATCGATATCATCACATGTATTCCTCGATTGAAGAAGGTATCTTCAGATTGGAGAAAATACATATGGATGACAACTTAGCTGACATGTTTACAAAGAATGTGCCCGGTGAGAAAATGGAGTTTTGATCAAACTCCATTGGGTTGATTGCTACTAGATAACTAGTATTGTCACCATGATTTGCAGTGCAAATGTGTTGCTTATGAAAGGATCAATCCCAAGTGGGAGATTGTAAAGGTGTGGGTTTGATTTGGACCGGCTCAGCTGAACCGGTCTGGTTCCTTTCCATTGTTTCCTTATCCCGCAAGGAGCGGGATGCTGATCTGCTGTTCTTTTCATTTTTCCCGAGCGAGAAGCGACTGGAAGAGTTAGGCCTTGCGGTCTTCGGTGATCGTGGAGGAACCTACTTCGGCGACTGTGTTCGTGGCGGGCTTGCAGTGGTCGACGATCGAGGAGGAGCCTACTTCGATGACTATGTTCGTGAAGGAGGAGCGGTGTTCAGCAATCATGGGATAGCCCTACTTCAGCGACCGGAAACGTAAAAGAGATCTAAAGTTCACCGAGATTGTGAAGCCTTCTGTCTCCTCTTCCTGAAGGAGGAGAGATCTCTCTCCTTGGTGTTCCAGCCCACTTCCAGCTACAATCCGTAGTCGAGGTTTCACACTCTTTCAAACCCTACACCTCCTATTGTACTTCCTTTGTATTCTAGGAGAGTTTTAAGGTATTAGTCAAGTAGTGGATAAGCAAAGCTCGTTAGTCTCTCTGATGAATGTATGTGGAGTGTTTCGTAGTATTGGTCGATAGAGGGTCAAGCGAAGCATGTAGTCCTCTCTTTATTGTTGCACTGTATTATTGTTGTGGCGGGTTATGCTTGGATTTTATTCCCCGCGAGGGTTTCTCAAGCTTGTTAATATAAAGCAAATTCTAAAATTATGGTCGCCGATGCGATTGGTGTTGCTTGAATTTACCTGCGATCTTATCACCCGTAACACATCATCACTCATTTTCTTCGAGTTTGTCTTGAAGCTCTAAACCATAGTATGGAGTATGGATTTGAAGGCCTGAATGATCGTTTTTTAATCTCTTGCCAAAACAAGATTGTGCAACTTTGCCCTGTCGAAAAGATGTTGCCATGGTACCAACAAAAGGATGGTGAGTAATCCGCAGGTAGACGTCTCGACATCCTCAGCGAGTGTTCAAACTTCTAAGTGAATGAGCAAAGTAACATCGACCTTCATGCGTGTTATAGATGAATTGATATAAACATAGTTGGTCATGACGGATGTGAATAATGGCAATGAGGTGTCATGCTAAATGAGAATGGCAGAAGACATCCACGGATGTGAATAATGACAATGAGGTGTCATGCTAAATGAGAATGGCAGAAGACATCCATTGGGTGTCAACTGGAGTGGCAAAAATACGAATGGCATGTACTTGATTGGACAGAATCTCAGTCGTGTGATGGGTGGTTGGATATGTCATCGCGCGGCTACAAGGACATTGAGTATCTGGATGGACGTGATGTGAAATGCGGCGAGCAATCATCATCTTAGCTTGAAGCATGTCTCCATTCTATCATGGCCTTCAAAAAAAATTATTGTCCCGCCGAAGCAGATGTCATGGTGATTTTTTTATTAGTTAATTATTAATTATGTAATTAAGTAATTTTTCTTCCTCTTGAATATAGAATTAATTAATCAATTGATTACGAAATAAGCAATCAACTAATTAATTTTGCTCCCTTTTTCTATAAAGGTATGATATAATTATTAATTAATTTGATCACAAATTAATCAATGATATAATAAATTTTTAAGAAGTATTTGTCATAGGCAGAACAAGGCATTGGGCCCAAAAAAGGGAGAAAATTGTGTGCGGCTTGTCTCGAGTGGTGATGGGTTTGATGGGTGTTGGGCTCGAAGTCTGAAGGCGCTAGCTGGGACTACGGATGGTTGGCTCTAGAAGAAGAGCGAAGGATCTGCCGGGAGGAACATTACTTTCGACGTCTTTAGAAGAATGACGGAACAGCCATAGGAGATGATTGGAAGGAGGCGGACGCTTGTGCGGGCATTGTAGAAGAAGGCGTGCCTAGCCTAGCACATGCAAACTGTGTGGGCAGAGGAACTACATACGCAGTTTTGACTTATTTTGTTGTTGTGCGAAAGGTGAATTTTTGAAGCACGGCCGCGGATTTTTTGAAGGCGGGGCAGATCCACGGTTTTTTGAAGGCAGGCAGATCTCACCATGCCGCCGCGACCGCGCGACCAAACAAGCCCTCAATCACAACCATCTTTGGCTCAAGTATCTTCAGCTCATGCTTTCTCTTTTTACTAGATGTGTTAAAAAAAATCTTGTTAAAGTACAAAATTTACCGGGGCACTATGGAAGGAGATCTTGATATTTGCTTATCATATATTATACATGATAGGTGTGTTTGTCTTATCTCAAAGTAGAGTGTGTGAGTCTATCATCAACATTAATTATTATCCAATGAGCGAAGACCTATCACCTCCCAACTATTGTGCACTGCCATATGACACGCCTTGGTCGATTAGGCCTCGTATCTCTCTGTCTTTGGGCTTCAAAAACACTCCAAAAGTGCTCTAATTCACCCCAAATCACTTGTGTCTGCTCCTACATAACTCAAACACACATTAGTGAAGAAATAATCATAGTAAATACTTGAACTAAATTTTAGCTCATTTCATTTGATGAAATAAAGAATAAAATGTATATAATTAAGGTTCATCACCTGGTTAGTTAATTAACTCTGATGAAGTACGAACTTTCCCAGAGATCCGCATGCATGTACCATGTAGATTAATGATATTGGTAATCCTAAACTATGTTGCACCGACACCGACACGCGACTCGTCAATTCTCAAAAAATACCATATTCCGACGCGCTCGGACACGTATATTAAATATTTATTTTTTATAATTATGAAAAACCTAAAACTTTTAACAAAAAAATAAAAAAAATTGAATAATTAACAGATATTCAAATAAACTATGTCATGTTTAAATATTACTCATCAAATATTTAAATGTAAAACTTAACAAAAAATCAAAAAATGATAGAACATTAACACATTATTATTATATATTATCAGTAAAAATAAGGGATTCTCAAGCAAACATTTCCCCACTTTTAATCTTTCTTTTTCTAGAGATAATATCCATCAAACTAGTAGATCCACCTTCACAACTTGAAATGCTAGAAGGGAGCAAAGACACTTTTTTGGGTGCAAGACAAGTTATTCTAGCATTCATCACTTATTCTAGTTTTTCCATCTCAATAGATCACTATTTGAGACTTTTACACACTTTTCAATTTTTTTTCATCAACCATTAACAAATGTGCTCTCACTCTTGTATATGAACTTATAAAATATTTTTCACAAAAATTGCACTTCCAAGACAAATTGTCTCCCGCCTCACCATGAGTAGCTAGCTTAAGGACACGCGTGTCTGATTAAGTGGGAAACGTGAGTTCCCCGTGAGCCAGCGCGACAGAATTTAGACATGCGTGTCAGAGAGTGTCGGAGAGTTGGACGCGTGTCGGAGAGTCCGACACCGACACGCTGGGCATTTTGAAGTATCGGTGCTTCATAGGTCCTAAATACGCCTAGAATGCGTACCTAGTAAGAATCTCGACAATTAAAAATAATAAATATTTGGGTACGCGAGGGATTTTGTGCAATACAGCCGGGACATGCGATATTAGATTTTTTATTTGTTAGTGAATTACTCTCTCAAGTCCCAGGTTGCACGTAAGAGCCTTTCATCCAAATTTTCCTCCCAATCAATGTCGTCGTCCACCTTCATGGCTTACATATAACGGCGTAGTTCATCTCCTTCTCCCAACCATCTCAAGATCATCTTCCCTCCCCATGCAACCACCCCTTCTTGTTCGCATACAACTATCAAGTCACCTCCGCCTCTTCTCCCCCACAGTCAACCTTAAGGAACTCACCCCTATTTGGACAGAAATAAGTGCTTAGAGAAGAAATTTCCCTAGTTTGGTAGAGAAAACCCCAACCCAACAATGAATTCCCAGATTCACAGGATTTGGGCAAGCTTTTAATGAACTAGATAGATTGGAGAGTCAAACTTTTTTGTTACAAAAAAATTGGTGGATTTATTACTTAATATGGAACTTTGAACAACGAGATTAGTAAACTATAGATATGAACCTTTTCGGTTAATTTTCATCATCCTCTTGTTGTAAGAAAAATTGGAATAAATACTTTGTTACGAGCAAACCCGTAAGATGTTGGTCGCTTTGCCAGACGGTGTCCAAAGGCAGGCATGACGATATAGATGTGGGGATACCACAAAGCCAGAACCGCGCTGTCTAAGCGAGGTGTGCTCAAAGAGCGATATACAACAATCTCTTTACAATGGGCAAAAAGAGATGTTAATTCATGCATATTTATCATTCCAACATTATACGTCTTTAAATAGGTTTTACAAGACAAGACTCTTAATGACAAACTTCTAACAAAAAACAACATTTAATGAATGATAATTAATAAAAGGCATGTAATGATGCAACACTATATTAATAAAATATCGCATATGATCACATGGGATGCCTAGCATATGCCCATAACATACCATCCCTCCTTTTCTTTGAGTTTGTCCTCAAGCTCAGAGCCATAGGAAGGACTCTGGGCATGAAGTTGTGATTGGTCATCTGGTTCCTTAAATTCACACTAAAACAATGGCGTGCATCATTGTCTTGTTGAAAAAGAATCAACATTGTATCAATTGAAGGATGGTGAATAATCCGCAGATGCTCGAGGGCTGCTCAGAACTATGTCGATTAAATGTGTGCGAGAGGAGTAACATAGACAATCTTTGCACAGTCAATGTATGATGGTGGGCGTCCTGAATGAGCATAGCACTAATTAACAATTGTTGGGTGACTGCTGGACTGGTTGGAATATCAACGACTTGAACCTGGTTGGGTAAAATCATCGGTCGTGTGATGAGCAATTGTTACTTTTGTGTGCAACCATAAGGTAATTAAGTTCAGCGAGGATGGCAGGGTAGATCGCGAGTGTTGTCTTGTGAGTGACCATCATGGCCTTCAAAATTTTTAGTTAGGGCGTCTTAGACGTCATTTCTAAGGAGAAAAAATGTAATTAATTAATTACTAAACAAAGAAAGCAATTAATTGTTTTTCTCCTTTTTTGAAATACTTAATTAATGAGTTGAGTAATTCACCAATTAATCTTGGGTGTTGGAAGACTGCAGGGCGTAGGGCTTGATAGAAGGAGAAATGAGAAAGCAACTTTGGCGTTGGGCTTAAAATCAGGAGGCGGATTTGGGCTCTGAGCAATTGTGGTTCGATGTGTGAAGATGTTGGGCTTGAGTTGTTTAGAAGGTCGGCCGAGTGCGAAAGATGTCATTCGCAACTGGCACCGTCAATGTTGAGAAACTCACGACTAGAAGCCGGCGACTAGGAAGATTTACGATGGAAGACCGTCTTCCCTTGAGAGAAGTGAGATCCGATCAGTGAATAGAGAATCGGAAGCCTGAAGAAAAGATCAACGAAAAGCTTGTTGGGCCTGCTGGAGCTTTTGCGATACACTCATGAGCCGGGAAAGGGAGCACAACCCTGGCTTCATGATCGCAAACCTCAAAGCCCCTTTCTGGCGTGATCAAGGCGCTCGGTAGGCGTCGATGGGAGCAGTAGGAGTCCTGTCAATTGTGCAAGTGTTTGGATCAAAGCTTACGCGAGTTGCGAGCTGGAAGAAGACGACTCAAGTTAGCAAACTACTGAACATCGAAAACATGTGCAGGAAGGCCTGATCGAGGGCCAACATCATTTTAGCCACCCTTCGAGGTTCGAGTCTGCTAGTTATGGACGTTTTGTAATTGTTTGTGGAAAAGGAGGATCGAAATGCCCTGATGCCAAGTTGTTAAGGGCAAACCCGTAAGACGTTGGTCACTTTGTCGGAGGGTGGCCAGATGCGGGGATACCACAGAATCAAAATCGCGGTTGCCTAAGTGGGGCGTGCTTATAGAGAGAGAGCTACCACAATCTCTTTACAAGAGGATGAGGCAAGAGGAAATACTTCAATTCATGCATACCTTTCATTCCAACATCAAATGCCTTAAATAGGTTTTACAAGGCTCATAATGACCGACTCCTAACAACCAACAACATTTAACATTAACAACACTCAAGCCTTTATCCCACTATAGTGGGGTCGGCTATATGGATCTTTTGTCGCCATTGTGCCCTATCTTTAATCAAAATCCCGTTAATACTTAAGTACACCATATCTTTCCTTATAGTTTTATTTCAAGTTTTTATTGGTATACCTCTCCCCCGTTTAACATACCTAGTGACTAAACTCCCACAACGCCTAACAAATCCCTCTAATGGTCTCTTGTGTACGTGTTCAAACCATCTTAGTCGATCTTCTCGCATATTCTCTACAATTGGTGTCACTCCTATCTTATCCCTGATACACACATTCCTAATTTTCTCCAGTCTTGTATATTCACACATCCACTTAAGCATTCTCATCTCTGCTACTCCCATTTTTTGCTCATGCACAATTCACTGCCCAACACTCAGAACCGTAGAGCATCACTGGTCTAATTGCACTAAGGAAAAACTTGTCTTTAAGTTTTAATAGTACTTTACGATCGCATAAGATCCCTGGCGCGCTTTTACAATCACATAAGATCCCTTACGTGCCTTTTCACTTTAACCAGCCTGCTTGGATTTTATGTATCACATCTTTATCTACACCTCCATTTTTTGAACTATCGATCCCAGATATTTAAAGCACTCACTGTGTGAAATATTTTGATCACCCAACTTAATAACAGTCATTTTTCCTTCTTGCACTGCTAAATTTAAGCTCCATATACTCTGTCTTTGCCCTGCTCAACCTAAAACTCTTCTTTTCTAAAGTGTCTTGTCAATATTCAAGTTTCGTGTTTACACCCTCGCGTGTCTCATCGACCAAAACTATATTATCCGTAAACAATAAACACCAAGAAGGTATTGCTTGTTGGATATGTCTGGTGAGCTCATCTAAGATAAGGATAAAGAGATAGAGGCTTAAAATAGGGAATTATTGTGTTAATCCTCCAGATGTCTTCACTCTCGTCACTAAATTTGTATACATATCTTTGATTATGTCAATGTATCATACATTTATCTTTTCTATGACTCTCCATAAGACCTATTGAACCCTATCATATGCATTCTTAAGGTCGACAAACAACATATGCAAATCGTATTTTCTTTCCCGATAGCTGTCAATGAGTCTCCTCAAGAGATGTATAGCTTATATGGTCGACCAAGTAGGCATGAATCCAAATTGATTCTCTGAGATACTAATCTCACGTCTTACTCTTCATTTTATTAATTGTTCTCAGAGTTTCATGGTATGACTCATTAATTTAATTTTTTTGTAATTGACACGATTTTGTATCTCTTTTGTTCTTATACAAAGATATCAAGATATTTTTTCTTCATTGGTATGACATCTTTTTTATCTTCAGTATTGTATAACCCGTAATTTGTCGAGATCAGAAGTACTCAAGTAGATGGCTATTCGCAGACCATTGGGCGAGTTGTGGCGAGCAGAGACGAGCAGAGGCGAGCTTGGGCGAGCTGTGGAGAGCAGAGGCGATCTTGGGCGAGCTGTGGAGAGCAGAGGCGAGCTGTGGCGAGCTGTGGCGAGCTTGGGCGAGCAGTGGCGAGCAGAGGCAAGCTTGGGCGAGCAGTGACGAGTTGTGGCGAGCAGAGGCGAGCTTGAGCGAGCAGTGGCGAGCAGAGACGGGCAGAGGCGAGCTTGGGCGAGCTGTGGCGAGCAGAGGCGAGCTGTGGCGAGCAGAGTCGAGTTGTGGCGAGCAGAGGCGAGCTTGGGCGAGCTGTGGCGAGCAGAGGCGAGCTTGGGCGAGCAGTGGCGAGCAGAGGCGAGCTTGGGCGAGCTGTGGCGAGCTGTGGCAAGCAGAGGCGAGCTTGGGAGAGCAGTGGCGAGCAGTGGCGAGCAGAGGCGAGCTTGGGCAAGCAGAGGCGAGCTTGGGCGAGCGGAGGCGAGCTTGGGCGAGCGGAGGCAAGCTTGGGCGAGCAGAGGAGAGCTTGGGCGAGCAGAGGAGAGCTTGGGCGAGCTGTGGAGAGTTGAGGCGAGCTGTGGCGAGTATCTCGCGAGTATAGGCGAGTAACCCTAGATACTCGCTCACAGAGGCTGGATACTCGCCTACCCCCCCCCCCCAGGATTTCTCTATAAATAGCCCCCCAGGGGTACTGGAAATGGCACCTTTTGGAAGAGGTGGAGATCCCCCCAGTGGATACTCGCCAAGTCCATGCCGACCTAGTACCTCGCCCAGCCTTTTGGTTGCGGAGGGGAAGCATCTTCTAAGCTTCCGGGTACGTGGTGGGACCTCCCCGCTGGAGCACTTGGGGTGTGCTTATAGATAGTTTCCTCTCTCTCGTGCTAGCCACTTGATCTGTGACGTCGGACCGTAGAATCAGTAACCTTAGGCTGCCTTGATCCTATTTCTGAGATTAGGAATTTTCCTGGCTTCAACACTTGGTGCGGTGAGAGTGGATAGTAGCCAAGGAAGAAATTTTTTGCGAGAAGACTTCATGGCTTAAGATGGCGAGCTGGAGACCAAAGACAGCAACTCGCCAGTACTCGGCAAGGTGGGCGAGTTCTTGGTAAGGTGGGTGAGTTTCCTGGTTTCTCGCCCATAGGCGACTTTGCAATGGCGACTTTCAACCTCGGCGGTTTTGTGAGGCGAGCTTCCCTGGCAGCTCGCTCATAGGCGAGTTCCATAGGCGAGTTCATGGAGGCGAATTGATGACGGCGACATACCGGCGAGCATAGGCGGGAATGGCACTCTCCCAGAGGCGAGCAGCAAGTGAATAGGCGAGTATCAAGTTGCTGAGGCGAGTATCAGGTTGAAGAGGCGAGTATCAAGTTGCTGAGGCGAGTATCAACTGAAGAGGCGAGTATCTGGGCGAGTTCTAATTTCAGAAGTGACACTCACCCTCCGTCTACTTCATCTCCTTTTCCAATAGTGGTGTTTTCCATACATGTTGATACTTACGGGTGCTTTGGTAAAGCCCGTGAGTACTTTTTGTATGACTGACAAGCAGGGCAAATGACGACGAGTTCACCACCGAGGAAAAATGTACGAGGTGCTCTGCGAGCTCATACTCGATGATCTCCTCCAACAACCTACATCTCATGAGACGGCTTACTCATGACATCTTCAAGCTAGTATTCTACAAGCTCCTATTCGTGATGCTCTTCATGCTTAATAGGTGCTCTCCTTCGATTCCGCGAGTTTCATACTCGCGAGGTGAGCTCGTCAGCAGCTAGGATGCTCTCCTATAATTTCGCGAGCTCCATACTCGCGAGGTGATCTATTCAACGGGCAGGCTAGGATGCCTTCATCTAATTTCGTGAGTTCCATACTCGCGAGATGATCTCTTCAGCAGCTAGGATGCTCTCCTTTAAATTCCGCAAGCTCCATACTCGCGAGGTGATCTCGTGAGATAGGCTGCTATCTTTTTAATTCCATAAGTTCCATACTCGTGAGATCACTACTTCAGCAACTATGGTGTTCGAATTCTGCGAGTTTATATACGAGAGGCTATCACTTCAGCAACCAGGACAGCAATACTATTCATTTCATCTCCTCAAATACCCGGAGCGAGGATGAGCTGAA
This sequence comes from Platanthera zijinensis, assembly GCA_039513925.1. Classification (NCBI taxonomy): domain Eukaryota; kingdom Viridiplantae; phylum Streptophyta; class Magnoliopsida; order Asparagales; family Orchidaceae; genus Platanthera; species Platanthera zijinensis. Next base: position 3,323,762 of record CM077090.1, on the reverse strand, counting down.
AAAGTTCTACCCCCAGCGATAACATGTATTGCTTACCTGTAACATTGTTTCCAAGTTGGTTATGCATTTCCTCGCCCCCGGAGTCACGGGTTTGTGTGAATTGTCTTCTTTGTGTTGATTCATCTCAAGTTACCTAGGAGTAGTGAAGTTCAACTCCACGATCGATTTAGGAAACCTGCGCTCGACCTGTTTCTCCTATTTAGCCCAGGTCGGACAATGGGACGATGCCTCGAGATTTAAGCGTCCTTGTAAGACCGAGCCCCTGCATTGACGGCCGAGATCAGCTCCCCCCTTGCATGTCGGCCTAGCTACCCCCGATTGCATCTCTCCTCCGACTGGAGGAACTATCAGGAACATATCTGGATGATAACCTCCTGAACTCGAGAAGGGATCGACCTCACAAAGTGATACCTTGTATAAAGGCATCATCGGTCCTTGAGAAGACTAAAAGACCCACTCTTAGCGACCGCAGGTCCTGTGAAGCAGGACGCATCTCTGTTTTTTGCAAAAGCAGGATAACCTGCCGAAGAAAGGGCAGGGACGAGCCCAAGGGTGCGTGTTGGTTCCGAGTGCGTCCTAAGGGACCCTCGATGAACATCACCCCCCCCCCCCCCCGTCCGGACGCTGGCACTCATGGACATTAAGCGTAGCTGGAAGCGATCTTCGCTATCAGATCGGGATGCGTGCCTTCAACCCGTTCCTCCTAAATAGCCCAGTACGGATGATAGGACGATGTTTCGGGACTTTAAGCGCTCTTGTAAGACTGAGCATCTGCATTATCGGTCGAGATCAACTCCCCCCTTGCATGTCGGCCTATGTCTCCCCGAGTGCATCTCTCTTCCGACTGGAGAAACTATTAGGAACAGGTCTGGACGCCAACTTCCCGATTTGGAAGATTTAAGAGCGTCTCTCCGAAAAGAAAAAGATTATCTTCTCGCCAAGATATCTATGCGATTAATCCTCGACGTCTCTCGAGTAACAGGATAGCATCACCTGAAATCAAGACTTCGAGTGGCAGAAAAGTCGTAAGTCCGGTTTCCCACGAGCTCCTCTTCTCGGAGATCGGTCGATCTCCTCGATTGAAATCAAGGCTTCGAGTGGCAGAAATGTCGTAAGTACGGCTTCCCACGAGCTCCTCTCCTCGGGTATCGGCCGATCTCCTCGATTGAAATCAAGACTTTGAGTGGCAGAAATGTCGTAAGTCCGATTTCCCGCGAGCTCCTCTCCTCGGGGATCGGCCGATCTCCTCGATTGAAATCAAGACTTCGAGTGGCAGAAATGTCGTAAGTCTGGTTTCCCACGAGCTCCTCTCCTCGGGGATCGGCCGATCTCCTCGATTGAAATCAAGACTTCGAGTGGCAGAAATGTCGTAAGTCCGGTTTCCCACGAGCTCCTCTCCTCGGGGATCGGCCGATCTTCTCGATTGAAATCAAGACTTCGAGTGACAGAAATGTCGTTAGTCCGGTTTCCCACGAGCTCCTCTCCTTGGGGATCGGCCAATCTCCTCGATTGAAATCAAAACTTCGAGTGGCAGAAATGTCATAAGTCTGGTTTCCCACGAGCTCCTCTCCTCGGGGATCGGCCGATCTCCTCGATTGAAATCAAGACTTCGAGTGGCAGAAATGTCGTAAGTCCGGTTTCCCACGAGCTCCTCTCCTCGGGAATCGGTCGATCTCCTCGATTGAAATCAAGACTTCGGGTGGCAGAAATGTCGTAAGTCCGGTTTCCCACGAGCTCCTCTCCTCGGGGATCGGCCGATCTTCTTGTTTGAAATCAAGACTTCGAGTGGCAGAAATATCGTAAGTCCGGTTTCCCATGAGCTCCTCTCCTCGGGGATCGGCCGATCTCCTCGATTGAAATCAAGACTTCGAGTGGCAGAAATGTCGTAAGTCCGGTTTCCCACGAGCTCCTCTCCTTGGTGATCGGTCGATCTCCTCGATTGAAATCAAGACTTCGAGTGCCAGAAATGTCGTAAGTCCGGTTTCCCACGAGCTCCTCTCCTTGGGGATCGGCCGATCTCCTCGATTGAAATCAAGACTTCGAGTGACAGAAATGTCGTAAGTCCGGTTTCCCACGAGCTCCTCTCCTGAGGGATCGGCTGATCTCCTCGATTGAAATCAAGAGCCCTCGAGTGGCAGGGTAAACGTAAGTCTGTGTCCCTGCACGAGCTCCTCTCCTGCATACCGGCCATCGAACCTCCTCGAGGAGATCAATTTCCTCGTTAGAGTGATGGCGTAGTCCGTGATCTCTGTACGGGTTTCTCCCCTGCGGACCGACTACTTGCCTCCCGAGTCTTGATTGAGTTATTTTAAACTCATGCAAGCCAAAATAAGAAAGATTGAGTTATTTTTTTTAGGGAAGACTGGCTCTAAGCATAATGGTTGGCCATTTACTTTACAGAGACAAAAAGTCACGTAACTTCATAATCATGAGTTTGGACACATAGAGGCGCACTCTTATGCAGACGATTAAATAAAAATGAACAAAAGATAGTTGAAGAAATGTATGTTGTAAGGGTTAAACCTAGAAAATATTAGCTGCTCTTAAAAATAGAAATTCTTACGCTCTATTGTCATATGAACTATTAATAATGAAAAATCCAAACTTTATAAGGAGTTGGTGGGCGAAACCCCAATCCAATTTATCTACAAATGCATTGGTGAAGTTGGATATGCTAATTTCACTACTAACATGAAGAGTTTATTCTTTACGCATCTAACACCCATACCTCTTTTCCCACCTCCATTTGAGCTCGGCTCCTGCCAGGTGTCGACTATACTCTCCAGCTACAGTTGAGCTCCGCTCCTGCCAGGTGTCGACTATACTCTCCACCTTCAGTTGAGTTTCCTCCTGACTAGGTGTCGACCTCTTTCTCCACCTCCAGTTGAGCTCAGCTCCTATGAGGTGTCGACTCTCCACCTCCAGTTGAGCTTTCTCCTGCGAGGTGTCGACCTCTTCTACGATTCAGTTGAACTCGGTTCCTGTGAGATATCGACCTTCTCTTCACATCCAGGTATGCTTTACATATGAGATGTCCGCCCCATTTCCACCTCTTCCAGTTGAGCTCGCTCGCCTAGCGAATGGCCTGGGAGGTGTCGAATCTTCTCCACCTCCTTCAGTTGGGTTCTACCTCTGGGCGGTGTCGACATTTTCTTTTCTCCTTCAATTGAGCTCCTCTCCTAGAAAGGACCTCTTGCAGCGCATCGTCTAGCGTCATCTCTCCGAACTTCGAGTTCAACATTGTTTTTCCGAGCTCGTGTCGAGCTCGAAAATAGCGGGGATTGTGTATAACCCGTAATTCGTCGAGATCAGAAGTACTCAAGTAGATGGCTATTCGCAGACCATTAGACGAGCAGTGGCGAGCTGTGGCGAGCTGTTGCGAGCTGTGGCGAGCAGAGGCGAGCTTGGGCGAGCTGTGGCGAGCAGAGGCGAGCTTGGGCGAGCTGTGGAGAGCAGAGGCGAGCTTGGGCGAGCTGTGGCGAGCAGAGGCGAGCTTGGGTGAGCTGTGGCAAGCTGTGGCGAGCTTGGGCGAGCTGTGGCGAGCTTGGGCGAGTAGTGGCGAGCTGTGGCGAGCAGGGGCGAACTTAGGCGAGCAGAGGCGAGCTTGGGCGAGCAGTGGCGAGCTGAGGCGAGTATCTCGCGAGTATGGGTGAGTAACCCTAGATACTCGCTCACAGAGGCTGGATACTCGCCTACCCCCCCCCCCCCAAGATTTCTCTATAAATAGCCCCCCAGGGGTACTGGAAATGGCACCTTTTGGAAGAGGTGGAGATCCCCCCAGTGGATACTCGTCAAGTCCATGCCGACCAAGTACCTTGCTCAGCCTTTTGGTGCGTAGGGGAAGCATCTTCTAAGCTTCCGGGTACGTGGTGGGACCTCCCCGCTGGAGCATTTGGGGTGTGCTTATAGATAGTTTCCTCTCTCTCGTGCTAGCCACTTGATCTGTGACGTCGGACCGTAGAATCAGTAACCTTAGGCTGCCTTGATCCTATTTCTGAGGTTAGGAATTTTCCTGGCTTCAACAAGTATCTTTCCCTAAACATTTCATATTTAGATGGGTATATCATCTTGCTCAACCATCTTTCCATTTTTCATCTTCTCTAGAGCATCATTTACCTCTGATGCTTGAATTTTATGATAAAACATTATGTTCATATACTCCTCTGATTTACCTAAATCTTCCAAACTTAGTTTATTATCTTTTGTTTCATTGTAGAGTTGATAAAAGAATCTTTTCCATCGCTCTTTAATAGTCACATCATACGTCAAAACCATATCTGTTTCATCTTTTATGCATTTAACTTGGCTTAAATTTCTTGTCTTCATCTCTCTAGCTCGAGTAATTTTATAAATGACATGCTCTCTATCTTAGGTATCCAGTCGCTTATAAAATTCTTTATAAGCTTGAATTCTTTATTTATTTACTGCATGTTTAGCTTTTTTCTTATCAATTTTATACCTTACCAAGTTTTCATCATTCCTGTAAGCGTCGAGTGTTTCATAATTGGTTCATTTTACCCTCATTTTGTCTTGTACTTCCTCTTTCCACCACCAAGATTCTTTATTTAGGGGCGCACGACTTTTTGACTCTCCAAGTACGTTTTTTTCACTAATTCTTAAAAGTAAAGACATAACTTTCCATGAGATACTAGAATCAACATAAGAGCCATTAATTAGTTGTTCCATAATTAATATCTTGAAAGTAACATGTTTTTTCATCTTTAGGTTCCACCACCAAATTTTTTACAACTCTTTTGTCTTTTTCTTAAATTTATTATATTTAATCTACACGTCCAACATCACTGCATGTGTTATGTTGTTAAACTTTCTCCTTGTACGACTTTGCAATTCTTACAAATCATTTTATCCATTTTGCAAGTCATAAAATAATTAATTAATGACTTATTTAGTCCGATTTTAAACGTAATTAAACATTCTTTCCTCTTCATGAAGAACAAATTTGTCATAATTAGTTTATATGTCATGGCAAAGTCTAAAATGATTCTTCCCTCTTCATTTCTTTCTCCATACCCAAATCCTTCATGAGCGGCTATATAACATATATTTTCCCTCCTTATATGTCCATTTAAGTTTTCCCCTATGAAAATCTTCTCTCTTTGTGGAATTTCTTTTACTAAATCATCTAAATCTTCCCAAAATTGCACTTTAATAACTTCATTTAATCCTACTTGAGGCGCATAAGAACTGATCACATTAATAGTTTCATTTATTATGACCAATTTAAGAGCTATGATTCTATCACATTTTCTACTTACCAAAAAAAATTCATCCCTCCAAATGATATTCACAATAATACTTACTACATTGCTTGTTTTATTTTATTTTTATTCATAATTTAAAACACGAATTGTCTAAAAATTTATCTTACTCACCCACTCATCTAGTCTCTTGCAGACATAGGATATTTATCCTTCTCCTAATCATCATATCCATTACTTTCATCGTTTTTCCCATTAGCGTACTCATATTCCAACTTCCAAACCTAAGTCAGTCACAAATACTATGATCTACTTTTCTAGAACATCTAATAAGTGAGAATTCTTGTCTATTTAACATTACACTCAAATCCTCTTGGAGGTATAGTGGTCCTTGCCAATACGCTGCACTCAGACCATGTGACGACTACGAGGACTCTTGCATATTTAACACTACACCCAAGTCCCAGAGACGTGCCAGTCTTTGCCAAGACGCCACATTTGGAACATGCGACGCGCTTCTTAGGAGGAATAACCTAGCTTTTGCACAATTTATCAAATGATTCGTATTCATAAAGGTGAGTCTGGTGACTAGATTTTACGCACACAACCCTCATCATTTTTCATTCGGACTTGGGACCGACATAGGCTGGTTTCCAACAAGTCAACAACATTTAATAAAGAATAATTAATACAAGACAACATGTAATGACGCGACACAACATTAATAAAATAATACATATGATCACTTAGGGTGCCTAGCCTATGGCCATAACATACTCCTGCGTTCATTATTTAAGAAGAATTGATCTATGTGTAGCATCAAAGAAGGCTAGGTCCAACAATCCACTTCACATCAACCCATTATAAAAAAAATAGTTCATATGTTAAGATTCTACTTCTGTAGGGTGCATTGAGAATAGTCTCGAATTGGAAAACCCATTTAACCGTATGCAAATAATATAAGTATTGGGTCCCACCACTTGCAACTAATTAGTTTTGTTGTGTATGCATAAGTGTTAACACAAACAAGTGCAACAACATATGGTTAGCATATTAATTATGAAATAATTAGAATGTTTTGGCAAATCATTTTCTGTATTCTTAGACACAGAAACAGAAATTTAACAATAGCATACATTCTTCCAAACAGGTTACAAAATAGATTTTCTAACTGGCAATAATGAAAATTTTACCATAAAAATATGTACACAGCAAACTAACGAACCACATAGCATGTAAACAAGCCACTGCAATTAAGACCAGAAATAAAACTTTCTAGGTTGGTTTGACTACATCAAGAATATCATATCAAACATCTATCTAATGCAGTAAAAACAAGACAAATTCATGGATGCCACTCGTTAGAAAAAGCACATATATAATGCACAATAAAGAAAACCTTACCAGGAAAATGTTTTGCAACTAGCGCAACAAGAGATAGAGCAGAGTTTCCACAAGCTTTGACAAGGTTGCTAGCCTTTCCACCGAAGCTTCTCTCAAGCTCCAAACCAACCTAAGAAAACAAGATGTAACTAGTGGATAGAATATAATTCAAAACTTCTGAGGAAGAAGTACCATGGATTGTAAAAACACAATAGAACAAGGGATTGCAGAAAACATTTGACATATACATTACAAATGACGCTAAACATTGTCCAAATATATCGATTTTGTTTTGATTCAAGGAACGTAGAGGTGGCAATGAAATTCAAACAACCTATAAGATGAGTATGAATTCGCAGCCATTGACTGAAGCTTATCATAATTTTTTTTATTTGTTTTAGTTCAAACACAAAGCAGCCTAACACAGCCTGAGAGATAAATTTTATAGACTAACTATGAATTACAAAAAATGCATCAAGACAAATGATTGAAGAGAAAGCATACAACTAGAGGATCACCTTAATATGGTTTTTTAATATAATAATTGAGATAAAAGCTAAATGAACATCTAGATGTGCTTATAGATAGAAATGTTGAATTTGGAGTAACTAACCTCTTGCATCAGACGTGCCCGTTCATTCTCCAATGGAAGTGGTCGTGGCCATTTCAACATCTTACGAAGTTGGGGACCTAAGAATTAAATGACGGTTAGTCAGCTAGCTTGTAAACATTAATCGAGCACTTGGAAGTGCAAGAGAAAAACCATTACTATTCAGTTTACAGAATATCATGTGTCACATAAATGTCGAGGGACTAAATTTAATATATCAGAACCAAAAATATAATGATGAAGTGAGTGGCAGGAATCCAAAGCTGGAAAAGAGGACATTACCGGTGTAATTCTGTAAACGATCTGCATCTAGTGCAGACTTGTCATTCTGCAAAGCTTCCTTTAGACCAACAGCCAGATGATCATAGCTAAGATCCTTATCTGCTCTGCAATATTATGGTCATTATCATAAAACTTCGGGGTAAAGGAAATATAAATAAAATTCCCTCTTTCAGGGAATTGAAGGAGCAACATCAGATCAATTGGAAGCTTCCAAACATGTGTATCCTTAAGACAAGAACAAAAATATTCTTAAGAACAAAAGCATTAAAAAACATATATGAAGACATATTTCATATGTTAGCAAAGCTCCAACAGTTGAGCTGCCAAAGATATTAACAGACTTCTGAACTGTAGATCAATATTGAAAGTACAGTAGATGAACAAATTCTTTTCCCACTCTTTATGCTTGTTCTTGTTTGATTGTGGATTTCACGACCAGCTAAGTCAAATAAACAATGGCCGGAAAATAGATCAATGATGCATCACACAAAAACTTAAATATCATATTTTTCTAGTTGACCAAACAAGGCTGAATGCCTGCGTCAGACACGGCCTAAATCAACATTCCAACAATAAATCGTCAAGCACAAGGGGATGGGTTTATTCATTGAGAAGTTGCCAAATCACCCCCAATTATAGGGCACTTCTACTATATCAAGCATTGTGTTACGGGCCCAAGTGTCGCGGGCACATTCACTCGAGTGGACCCCCCCCCCCTCGTCATAATTTATGGAGCGCAGATATGGAAGTTGTCGTGGTCGTGGGCACATTCACTCAAGTGGACCCCCCTCGTCATAATTTATGGAGCGCGCATATGGAAGCCACCATGGAGCACGCATATGCATATTAATTAATATTAATCAATTACATATTTTGTATTTTCTTGTTTGATTGTTTTTCCTTGTTTGATTGTCCTCCCTCATCTATATAAGGAGAAGAAGTTTATATGTGATGGGAGAATGAATGTATGAAAGATTTTAGGGTCCGTTCGGCGCGCAGGTATTTGCTTTCTGGAATTGGCTTTGCCTTCCAGAAAGCTAATTCTCATGTTCGGCGCGCCAGAATTAGATGGGCATTGGTTTTCACTTGAAAACCATGGGTTTTCTTGTATACCTAAAAATCCAGTCCCCTAAAACTTACCCCCCGCTGCAGGTTTTCCAGATTTTCATCGCTACCGTGCCCTGATCCCGACCCCGCTCCCGCTTCCGTGCCCCGACCCCGATCCCGTGCCCCGACCCCGACGCTCCGACGCCGACTGCGCGACCACGATGCTCCAACGTCGACGCTCCGACGCCGACTCCTCCGACGTCGCTGGAATATATGTACGCTCTGACGCCGACTCCTCCGTGCCCTAAATCAGATATTTCCTCCTCCGACGCTTCGACGCTAACTCCTTCAGAATTTTCGCCTCTAGGTATCATATTCCTTCTCCACTTCTTATTCTTCTTATTTATCTTCTTCCTCTTCCTCTTGAGATTTTTTTTGCATTGTAGCAGTCATACAGATCTTCTTCCTCTTCCTCTTCCTCTTGAGATTGTGGCGGTCATACAGATCTAAATTGGATAGTGATGTGTGCTTAGTATGTGTACTTGTCAGTTGATTACTCCTCATCCTTCTACCTTGTGTGTCGTTGTCATCAAAAATAATAAATTGAGAGTTTTATCCAAATGTTATATCTGTGTTCAAATTGTTCAATTTTAAAAAATTATTACAATTCCAGAAAACCAATTCATTTGCGCAGCCGAATAACATTTAGGTATCAATGACAATTCTGTTCACTGAATACCATCCTGCAGCCGAACAACAGAATTGGTTTTCTGCAAAAAACCAATTCCTGCAGATATTGGTTTTCTGACCAAAGCCAATTCCAGAAAGCCAAAACCTACGCGCCGAACGGACCCTTAGGGTTGCTCCCTAAGTTCCTCTCTTATCTTCCTCTCTTCTGCTCGCTCACCACCGTCGGCACCTTCTCTTGTCGGATTCCTCCTGAAATTTATTTGCGGTCCTAACAAGTGGTCCTACCTGCCGTGTCGACCGCTTGACAGCCGCCGGACATCAAATACCTGCTCGCGCGCCTGTTCGCAAAATCGCATCTCACGTACGTCCGCCATCTGCATCGCGGGTTCGCCCGGTTCGCAATTTCGAGCCATGCATCGTGTCGTCCCGCATCACGTCGCCCGCCTAGGCCCCACATCGCGGTGTTGTCCAGTTGCATCGTCCACCGATGTTCCTTCAACCGGCGACTCTGCCTCGCCGCCTATCGGATAGGTTGGTGCTCGGCTCATTCCGCTCCCATGTCGCGCCGAACCATCTTCTTCTGACATCCATGTGCCGCCATCGCCGATCCGTCGCTCCAGGGCTGCCTCCGTCGGCATACACGACCCGCGACCGCTCTTTCCACACTCGATCAGTTGCAGAAGCCGTCGATCCTCCTCCTTTCAGCCGATCTGCCGCTGGACGGTAGTTGATCCGCTCCTCTCTGCTGGATCTGACGCAGGAAGACCGCGGGACCTCTGTTGCCGCCGATCTAAGTCAGAGCCGCCCTTTCGGCCATCATTCGTCGTCTCCAGACCATGGCTCCCAACACCCTCTACACTGGCAACCCTCCTAGTGTCGTCATCGACGCCTTGAGTCGTCGCGTTGACGCTCAAGAGCAACTCGTTGCCTCCATGCACGCCTCCCTCCTCGCCCTCCATGCCAAAGTCAATCGTCTCCTCGCGTTCAACGGACGAACTTCCGCAACCCCCCACGAGGTTCCCTGCCCTAAGTCGGCTCCTCCGCGGCTGCCTCCTACACCATGCGAGAGTTATCATGCCATGTCGGCCCCAACATTCCTCTACGACACCAACCTGCCCCTCCGCCCCGCAGTCAATCCTCCCGTCAAAGGCGCGCCGGCCGTTGAGGTACCGCCTCTCTCCACAGTGGTCATCCCTGCTTTGCTGCTTCCACCGATCGCATCGCCTACTCTTCTGTCACCTCGTGCCCCACTATACCCGATGGATCCGTTCCTGCTGTCGGCCGTCGCGTCTCTGACATCCTTGTGGTTGCTGCTCACCACCGCTCAACCAACCTTGCAGAAGTCATTACTTCTACTGCCAGTCTTTCCGATGGCGCCTCCGCTACTTGCCAACACCGTCGTTGCTGCTACGCGCTACCTGGCCTTATTCTGGCGGGAGGTCAAGGTACCAGATGATCTGGCCACCTGCTTGGCACACGAGCTTGAGGGCAAGCTTGTTTTGAAGGACGGATGGAGTGTTACGGGCCCAAGTGTCGCGGACGCATCACTCAAGTGGACCCCCCTCGTCGTAATTTATGGAGCGCGCATATGGAAGTCGTCGTGGTCGTGGGCACATTCTCTCAAGTGGACCCCCTCGTCATAATTTATGGAGCGTGCATATGGATGTTACCGTGGAGCGCGCATATGAATATTAATTAATATTAATCAATTAAGTATTTTGTATTTCATTTTTTAATTGATTTTCCTTGTTTGGTTGCCCTCCCACATCTATATAAGGGGGAGGGGTTTATGTGTGATGGGAGAATGGATGTATGAAGGATTTTAGGGTTGCTCCCTAGGTTCCTCTCTTATTCTTCTTCTCGCTCACCACCGCCGGCCCCTTCTCTTGGCGGATTCCTCCTAAAATTTATCTGTGGTCCTAACAAGAGTATTACGGGCCCAAGTGTCGCGAGCGTATTCCCTCAAGTGGACCCCCCTCGTTGTTGAAGCCAAAAATAATCCCAACGAATGTTCACGAACCAAAGTGCAACCGATGCCTACTTCTCTCCAACCTCGACCCCTGACTGGCTGCTAAGGCCCCAAAACAGACCCAATGCCTCAGCTGGGAGGTCCCACCACACACCCGGAAGATCTCTGAGAGCTTCCCCTCCAAAGCCAAATGCTGGGCTGGGAGCTCCTCGGAAGGCACTAGAGTTAGAGGGAAAATGAAAAAGCCTGCCTTCCAAAGAGCCCCTATGGGTCTTTTTATAGTCTTCTTTTGGCCTGAAAATACTGAAATACCCCTGAAGGGTCTGCCAATAGCCAAATCCCGCTGTCCTCCCAAGGGCATTTGGGTAATTTTACCTCGGGATAATAATAAAATAATCTCCTCTGGACTCCGGGTCCCACCCCGTGGGCCCACTTGGCGAGACCCCTGGCCTAGAAGGCTCTCGCTGGGTCTCCTCTAGGCCCGCCTTGGCGAGAGCTCCTGCCAGGAAGGTTCTCGCGCTAGGTAGTCATGATGTCAATGCGAAAGAAGGTTCACCTAAGGCCTTCTCGCCTGCCCTGGGCGGGAGCTTCCGTAGTCAGGCCCTCTGCTTCGGTCGGTCGACGATCTCTCCTGCCGAGAGCTCGACTATCTGCCCTGGTTTCCTCAGCTTTTGCCTGCCCTTGGCGAGAGCTCCTACAGGACGAGAACTCCCCAAGTATGTCTTAGGGTTAATCCGAGGCTAGCCTGAGACTAGCCCAATCCTGACCACTGAAGCCTTTGGGTCCCTCCCAGCGAATATGGGGTTGTACACAATCCCCGCTCTTTTCGAGCTAGCCCTGCGCTCGACAAGACAAGTCCAACCCCCAAAATATTCGCTGGACACGTGCCAGCTAACCAGGGGAATCTTTTGGTGGGTCCTACTGCGGCTATAAATATGCACCGATAGGCGACCATATGCCTCGCCCTTGAAATACTGTTTTACGACTGAGCTCTCGCCCCAGGGATTTTTGCGCGAGCTTACCATGCATCCCAAACGTGCTGCCAAACCACTTCCGCAGGACCTCCAAGACCGGTTAGCCGCTGCCCAAGCGCGGGCCTTGGCTAACTGTGCGGCGGTGGCTCCATGGTTAGCGAGAAAGACTTCAACCGCCGGGCCTTCCGAGCCGAAGAAGAAGGAAAAGAAAAGGGCGAAGGTGGTCCGGCGGGACCTTTCTCGCGAGAACAGGGATCCTCCTTCCCCCACTCCCAATCCTGCGGGGGATCCTTCCCCGCAGAAGGTAAGCCTTTCAACCATGCCTACCGAGCTGACTGTGCACTGGATCCGATGATTAAAGTAAGCTTTCGCAGGAACCCGCTCCTAACGATGACGCCGAGATCCCGCCAAGTTCTTCGAACCTGCCCGCTCATTCCCCCAAGGACCAAACGCGGGTCTCGGAGAGGATTCCTCCAGCCGAGACCGGAACGATAGGTACATTTTCCCTTGTCAATATTTCAACCCGACCCTTGCTTTTCTGAACTGTCTTCTCGCAGTGCCAACTCCCGCCGACCCGGGTCTAACCACCCGGGAAGATGAAGCGAGAACCGTTGAAGTGCCTCCTTCGGCGGCCAATCCAATCCTGCAGGCGGGAGGGGCGGCTTCTGAACCTTCCGCTACTCTCAAGGATGCTGATCGTCCCTTAAGAGAAGACAACTCCCCTCATGCTTCCGGCCAGGCCGAGATCATCGTGCGCAAGCCATTTCGCCCGGGGCTGGGCAAGTCTCTCCACCTCCTCTACGGAACCAGCGGAGGGGTTGGGCCTTCTCGCCCAACGTCGTTTGACGGTTCTCGCCCTACCGCAGGTATGCGAGACCTTTTAAAACCGCTGATCGCCATGCCTTAACCAAAATTCTCGCACGTTTCTTTCGCAGGTGATCCTGGCTTGCGGTCGGGAGTCAACGAGGAAGGAGAAGAAGAGGAAGAAGAAGAGGAGGAAGAAGAGGATGAAGAGTCCCCTCTCCCTTCGTCTGGCGAGATAGAAGAAACCTTGAACAGCGCTGGGAGCGCGAAGGGGAGACGGAGGAAGATCTCGGTCATTTTGGCCAAGCTTATCCGGCGAGACCGTGCCCATACTGCCGCGGCGAAAGCATTCCGCGAATCCGTGGAGCAAAGGCTGGAGGCTCTGGAGCGGGATTTCTTCTTGGGCGAGACTGATTGCCCGGGAGGGCCTTCTGCCGAGTCTTCGTCAGGGAGGTGCATCTCGCAGATCCGGGATCACGCCAGGCGGATCAACCTTTGGTGTACCACCCTATCGTCTTACTTCAACCCGTTGGCGCCCCCAAGAACTAGGCGGCGAGAACGAGGACGATGGAGCTGGAAGCCCTATTAGCCTTCCCGCCTTGAATCTCAATGTATCTCTTTTATCAATGTATCTGTAATAAACATTACTGTTAATTAAGTTTATCCAGCTTGCGCTAACGAGGATCTCGTTGTTACCCATGTCTCTCTTTTCTTTTTCTTTTTATTGCTCTGCGAGGCTTTTTAAATTAAGACGCTTACACCAATCTAGGATGCTTGCGCCAATCTAGGAGGCTTACGCCAATCTAGGAGGCTTGCGCCAATCCAGATAGTTGCGTCGAAACCCGGAGCGACCGTTGACCGCTGCCATCCCGAGGGGGAAAATCGAGGCGCCGTTAGCCCGGATTCTGACAGCTGTACTCCGCTGTCACTTTCTCTCTCTATCGGATGGATCCCTGATGATTACGATTCCCTATAAATAGAGAAGTGTACCAACCGCATTTACTTCTTCGATCCGGAACCTCAGCCTTCCTTCCTTGCTCTCGCGCTCTTGTTTCCGCTTCAACCTCTTTTCAGCTCTCGCTCTCGCTCGCAAACCCACCATGCCTGGCGAGAACAAGGGTTGCGCCCATTGCGCGGAAGCTTTCCAAAAACACCTTTTCCCTTCCTGCAAGCTCACCCTCGACGAATATAACCTGATCGTTGACCGCTACATTCCCGCCGGCTTCTCGGCGCGGAACCCGGGTAATCACGATAGGGTGAATACTCCGGAGGCGGGAGAGCTCGCCATCCCCCTCGAGCACTTCGAGGTGGGCTTCCGCCTTCCCCTTTGGCCGGAGGTTCGGCTTGCTCTTCGCTACTATGGGGTGGTTCCCGCCCAACTGAACCCGAACTCAGTCGCGATCCTTATAGCATTCATATGCTATATGCGATCCGAGAGGATCGAGTTCAGTTTGCCCATCTTCCGGAAGCTATTCAACTTCCGCGCCAAGGGAGGGGTGGTTTTCTTCTCCGGGCAACTGCTCGAGGTTACCGGTCTCGCCAACAAGCACCATCACTGGGGCGAGAAATTCGTCTATGTCAGCGGGGACTTCGGCAACGTCCCGCTTCAGCCCGTTCAGTACGAGGACGCCGCCTACAAACCGCCTACTCTGGGATCGCGCGAGAGCGCAATCCTGAAATTCTTTGGGACCAAGGAGTTCGATGTTCCCTTCCTCAGGCGAGACGTCGACTCCCTCCCACTCGTTCACTCGGGCGAAGGTACGGTCTCGCTTCAGATTCCCTCTTTTATCAAGGATTTTCTTGCGCTGAAGTGTTTTAACTTTGCAGGAGAGCGGGAGGTCCCTCTGCGCCAACCCTTCGCTGAAGGCCGTGGTGTCGAGGGTCTGGCCGCGAGAGGCTCCCTTGCGCTCGCGGAAGCTAGCGCCAGCGCCTGCCGAAACGATCCAGCCCCTCCTGTGCCGCCATTAGCCAAGAAGCGGAAGGTCACCCTTCCTCCTCTCCGAACGCTGAAGAGGCCCAAACCTTCTGCTCTCGAGAAGGGGAAAGCCCCGGCCGTCTCGCCTGTCCAACCCCTTCCCGCAGGCAGCTCCTTTGAAGCGATCCTCCAAAGGGCCAGCGAGATGGATGCCGCCGCCAAGAGCCGCGCCGAGGCTTCCACCGGGAACCCACCAGCCGCAAGCGAGGCTGGGGGAGAAGTGCTCGCCGCCGAAACCTCCGTCCGAGCTCCGCCCCGGGAGGTGCCGAAAGGGCACAGGAACTTTGGTTTCGGCATGAAGTACGCCGACGCGGAGGGGAAGCCTCAGATGGAATGGGACCCCGAGTCAAACTCGATCAAGGTTACGACGCTCCTCCCCAGCTGGGCGGAGGGGGAAGATGTGACTGGCGAGGCCTTCGCGCTTGGATATGGCCTTTACAGCCGAGAGGATGCCAGCGTGTTTGACCAGATGTCTACCCGCCTTCTAGCCTTCGATGCCATCCGGGCTCTATTGCGCGGGTTCGAGCTTGCGCATATGTGTGCGCGCCGAAGCATCACCCTCGACAAGAATTTCACTGATATGCGCAAGGCAAGGGAAGATGCGGTGGCTCGAGCACACACCGCGGGAGAAGAACTCGCGAGAGCTCAACAGGAGCTTGCGGATGCTCGACTGGCGCTGTCTCTACGGCCCGCGACCGAGGTAAGCGAGACCCTCCTGAGCCCTTGCTCTCGTTTCTCGAAGTTACGGCTGTGCGATGTTTCCAGACTGAGCTCTTTTTTCACAGGATTCTGCCCAAGTCAAGGAGTTGCGCGCAGAGCTGGCCAACGCGCGCTGCGAGAGCGTCCTCCTGAGGGAACAGCTTCGCGCTGAGATGGCGAAGGCCCCGCCTCCGGAGCTAGATGCGAGGCTGCGGAGTCGTTACCTCTCGGAGTACGACGTTGACAAGCTGCTGCAAGCCAACGCGCAGGCAACCGTCAAGCTGACGCTCGAGACGCTGCGAGACGTTAAGCTGCTTCGGGAGGACGGCGCGACCATCGACGCTCGCCAACTCCTTCCTTGGCTCTACGATCCAGTTCCCAAACCTCCGGGCGCGCCGGACTCGCCTCCCTCAGACATCCCGAGGTCTTCTACCGCCGCTGGCGAGACATCTGAAGCGAGCTCTGGCGATGATTTAAGCGAGAGCACCAGCGGGAGTTACAGCGCGTCCCCCTAAGCTTCCCTTTTCTTTTTGTTTCTCTTGTAATGAGCGAGAGGCTCTAACTTTTGTAATTAATCTGATGCAAAGTAATGTTTCATCTTTCATTGTCAGTGTGTGCTTGAAAGTGTAATATTCTGCCGAATGGCTTCCGCGCGAGCTTCCGCCGAGACCCTTAGTCTCTTTAGGGTAATCTTTCTTAGAGATCAGTTAGGCGGGAACCTCGCGTCGCCGATTAAGTCGTCCTGCCCAGGTCCGCCGGGAGCCTCCTTTTGCGAGAGCCCCCTTTGACCGAGACCTTTTCTGGCCGAGACCTTTGAGCCGAGACCCTTACTGGCCGAGACCTCCAAACCGAGGCCTCTTCGGGCTGAGACCTCTGAGCTGAGACCTGTAGGGCCTTGCCTCCGGTCTGGGCCAGGGCCCTGCTCACATATTTTTCCGACCAGATAAACCCCTACCCCACCGGCGAGCCGTCGGACCTGCTAGCTTATATGGGAGCCTGCGCAGCGGGTCTGCCGGGGTTCGAGCCGAGCTCGTCGTGTCGTAGAAGTGGCTAAGAACAAAGTATCGCAAGAGCCAACCTTTCCCCCACAGGCGAGCCTTCGGGCCTGCCAGCTTGATGAGAGCCTGCGCAGCGGGTCTACCTGGGGCCGAGCCGAGCTCGGGGTGTCGTAGAAGTGGCTAAGAACAAAGTATCGCAAGAGCCAACCTTTCCCCCACAGGCGAGCCTTCGGGCCTGCCAGCTTGATGAGAGCCTGCGCAGCGGGTCTACCTGGGGCCGAGCCGAGCTCGGGGTGTCGTAGAAGTGGCTAAGAACAAAGTATCGCAAGAGCCAACCTTTCCCCCACAGGCGAGCCTTCGGGCCTGCCAGCTTGATGAGAGCCTGCGCAGCGGGTCTACCTGGGGCCGAGCCGAGCTCGGGGTGTCGTAGAAGTGGCTAAGAACAAAGTATCGCAAGAGCCAACATTTCCCCCACAGGCGAGCCTTCGGGCCTGCCAGCTTGATGAGAGCCTGCGCAGCGGGTCTACCTGGGGCCGAGCCGAGCTCGGGGTGTCGTAGAAGTGGCTAAGAACAAAGTATCGCAAGAGCCAACCTTTCCCCCACAGGCGAGCCTTCGGGCCTGCCAGCTTGATGAGAGCCTGCGCAGCGGGTCTACCTGGGGCCGAGCCGAGCTCGGGGTGTCGTAGAAGTGGCTAAGAACAAAGTATCGCAAGAGCCAACCTTTCCCCCACAGGCGAGCCTTCGGGCCTGCCAGCTTGATGAGAGCCTGCGCAGCGGGTCTACCTGGGGCCGAGCCGAGCTCGGGGTGTCGTAGAAGTGGCTAAGAACAAAGTATCGCCAGAGCCAACCTTTCCCCCACAGGCGAGCCTTCGGGCCTGCCAGCTTGATGAGAGCCTGCGCAGCGGGTCTACCTGGGGCCGAGCCGAGCTCGGGGTGTCGTAGAAGTGGCTAAGAACAAAGTATCGCAAGAGCCAACCTTTCCCCCACAGGCGAGCCTTCGGACCTGCCAGCTAGATGAGAGCCTGCGCAGCGGGTCTACCTGGGGCCGAGCCGAGCTCGGGGTGTTGATGAAGATAACCAAACCTCTCCCCCACAGGCGAGCCTTCGGACCTGCCAGCTAGATGAGAGCCTGCGCAGCGGGTCTACCTGGGGCCGAGCCGAGCTCGGGGTGTTGATGAAGATAACCAAACCTCTCCCCCACAGGCGAGCCTTCGGACCTGCCAGCTAGATGAGAGTCTGCGCAGCGGGTCTACCTGGGGCTGAGCCGAGCTCGGGGTGTTGATGAAGACAACCAAACCTCTCCCCCACAGGCGAGCCTTCGGACCTGCCAGCTAGATGAGAGCCTGCGCAGCGGGTCTACCTGGGGCCGAGCCGAGCTCGGGGTGTTGATGAAGACAACCAAACCTCTCCCCCACAGGCGAGCCTTCGGACCTGTCAGCTAGATGAGAGCCTGCGCAGCGGGTCAACCTGGGGCCGAGCCGAGCTCGGGGTGTTGATGAAGACAACCAAACCTCTCCCCCACAGGCGAGCCTTCGGACCTGCCAGCTAGATGAGAGCCTGTGCAGCGGGTCTACCTGGGGCCGAGCCGAGCTCGGGGTGTTGATGAAGATTCTTTCAACCAGGCCTATTCCATCATTGAGATGAGGAGTCATAGCCGGCCAAAACTAAAAACATAAAGATTGCATACTCAGAGATAGTCAATATTCTGAAATAAACTTATTGAAAATGCAATAGTTGTTTACAACATTACGATCCTTCTTTCCCCTTACGGGTAGAAGCGCTTCAGGTCATCACCATTCCAAGTGTGACTCAAGGTCCTTCCCTCCGCATCCTGGAGATAGTAGCCTCCGTTAGCCAGAGCCTTCTCTACTATATAAGGCCCTTCCCAGCTAGGATTGAGCTTACCAACCGCGGCCGACCTTCCTGCAGCGTCGACCTTTTTCAGCACTAGATCCCCCTCGGAGAATTGCTTGACCCTGATGTGCTTATTGAAGTACCGAGCCATTCGTCGTTTTATTTCTTCTTGCCTGATGGCAGCAACATCCCGCAGCTCTTCCACCATATCTAATGAGAGGCGCAACCCTTCCTCATTCTCCAGCCTCCAAGTTTCGCTTCCCTCAACTGCGGCCGCGACCCTTGGGGACCGAACCTCGAACTCCACCGGGAGGACAGCCTCACACCCATGAGAGAGCTTGAAGGGGGTCTCCCCTGTGGCCGTGTTCGGAGTTGTTCGCAAGGCCCACAGGGCGGAAGGGAGCTGTTCCACCCAGTTACCCTTCAGGTTCTCCACCTTCTTTTTGAGCAAGTTGACAATGATCTTGTTTGCCGCCTCCACCTGGCCATTGCTCCGAGGATGATGGACAGAGGCGAACCTGAGGTCAATCCCCAATTGGGTGCAGAAACTGATGAATTCTTCACTGGCAAACTGAGTACCGTTGTCTGTCACTATCGCTTGGGGCAATCCGTGCTTGCAAATGATTTCCCCCCAAACGAAGTTCCTGATGACCTGGGAGGTTACCTTGGCTAACGGCTTGATCTCCAACCATTTGGAGAAGTAGTCAATCATAACTAGGAGGAACCTCCTCTGTCCGCTAGCTGGAGGAAAGGGTCCCACCAGGTCCATTCCCCAAATGGCGAAGGGCCATGGCGCCGTGATGCTTCGAAGCCTTTGGGCAACAAAGAGCTGGAGGGGAGCATGTACTTGGCACTTCCGACACCTCCTTGCGAACTCAGCTGTATCCTTCCTTAAAGTCTGCCAGAAATATCCTTGCCTTATCACCCTTGCTTCCAATGTCCTTCCCCCTGAATGACTGCCGCATTCTCCAGAATGCACTTCTTCCAGGACCCTCGGGACTTCCTCCTCGGTTACGCATCTCGCGAGGAGTCCTGACAACATCTTCCGATGCAGGTTCCCCTCCAGCATCAGGTAATGAGCCGCCTTGTGCCTGAAGCTCTTTGCATCCTTGACTTCTTCCGACAGTTCTCCTGTGGTCAAGAAGGTCACCAACGGATCTACCCATGAGAACCGCCGATTCACCTCCATCAACTCTCCCTCTTCAATGGCTGGTCGGAACAGTTCGGCTAGGGTACCTCCTCCCCGAGGCCCGAACTTCGCCAGTCGATCGGCTGCCGCGCTTTCCTCCCTGGGAACATGTTGAATAGAAAAAGAACGGAAACCTCCAATGATAGTTCTTACCTTTGATAGATATCTCGCGAGGGTAGGCTCCCGGGCCTCGAACTCCCCTCGGATCTGCGATGCCACCACCATTGAGTCTGTGAAGGCCTCCACATCCTGAATTTCCAACTCCTTTGCCAGTCGGAGACCGGCTATCACGGCTTCGTACTCCGCCTGATTATTGGTTACAGGGAAGTGGAAGGCCGTTGCTTGCTCTATGGTAACCCCCTGGGGACTTACCAGCACCACACCTCCTCCCAGGGAGTGCCTTCCTGAGGCTCCATCGACCATCATCTTCCATGCCTCCGACGGCCTCGGCTCTTCTTCCTCGGCCTCGGTGACATAATCCGCCAAAAAGTCCGCCACGGCTTGGGCTTTGATGGAGAGCCTTGGAACAAATGAAATGTCAAACTCGCTTAGCTCGATGGACCACTTTGCCAACCTTCCTGAATGTTCCACCCCCTCGAAGACCTTGCGAAGAGGATGATCGGTTACCACCCTAATCGAGTGTGCCTGAAAGTAAGGGCGGAGCTTCCTAACCGAGACGACCAAAGCATACGCTAGCTTCTCCAGGATGGGGTATCGGAGCTCCGCCTTTTTTAAGATTCGGCTGACATAATAGACGGGTAACTGCTTCTTCCCCTCCTCCCTAACCAAGACGGAGCTCACTGCCTCTCCTCCCACTCCGAGATACAAGGCTAGGTCCTCCCCTTCCTTCGGGCTTTGAAGTAACGGAGCTTGGGAGAGTTGCCTCTTCAGCCCCTGAAATGCCTCTTCACACTCGGCCGTCCATTCGAATACTTGGTTACCACGAAGTACTTTAAAGAAAGAGGAACATCTATCCCCTGACCGAGAGAGGAACCTGCTTAGCCCGGCCAACTTCCCGGTCAAGCGCTGGACCTCCTTGGCGCTGCGAGGCGATTCCAGGTCTAGGATAGCCTTAACCTTATCGGGGTTAGGTTCTACCCCTACGGGAGTCAAGAGGTGTCCGAGGAATTTCCCACGACTAGCCCCGAAGACGCACTTCAAGGGATTCAGCCTCATCTTGAACCTTCGCAGGGTGGCAAACGTCTCCTCCAAGTCCCGCAAGTGGAAATCAACACACTTACTCTTGACCATGAGGTCGTCCACGTAGACCTCCAGGTTCCTTCCCCTTTGATCTCGAAAGATTCGATCCATCATGCGTTGGTACGTCGCCCCTGCGTTCTTCAATCCGAAGGGCATCATCTTATAGCTGAAGCATCCCTCTCTCGTGATGAAGGAAACATCCTTGACATCAGGAGGGTGCATCCGGATCTGGTGGTAACCTGAAAATGCATCTAAAAAACTCATAAGAGAAAAACCAACGGCTGAGTCAACCAGCGCGTCGATTCGAGGCAAGGGGTAGCAATCCTTGGGACATGATTTATTTAATAAAGAAAAATCAACACACATGCGCCATTTTCCTCCTCCCTTCTTTACCATTACCACGTTGGAGATCCAGCCTGCATACTGGATCTCTGAGATGAAGCCTGCGTCCAGGAGCTTTTTGACCTCCTCTCGGATGGGGGCTTCCAGCTTGGTGGCGATGGCCCTCATCTTTTGGCGTATGGGGCGGGCTCTGGGATCCAGGTTCAAGCGATGACAGGCCACGTCCGCGTCGATGCCCGGCATGTCTGCCGCGCTCCAAGCGAAGATGTCGACGTTGCTTTGGATGCAGGCTCGCATCCGCTCCTGATCCTCGAGGCTCAAGCCTCCGCTGATCCGAACCCTTTGCACCTCCCCCGCTCTTGTAAGCACCTCCATCTCCACCACTTCTTCGGCCGGCTCCAGCCCCGACCGCTCCCAACTTACCCTTGCCTCTTCCTGCTCAAACTCGAGCTCCTCTCCCCCAACCTCATCAACTTCCATCGCCTCCTCCAGGCTGTTAGGATCTCCCGAACGAGATCGAGTGACCGGTCCTTTGAAGGAGGAGCCCCGTGGATCCGAGAAGAACGGTGGGTTCCGGTTGGGGTCTATGATGCCTGCGGTGGAGGAACCGAGAAGGAGAAGGGGGAGGAGGAGCGAGCAAGGCGGAAGAGGGGGGCCGTCGCTGGAGTCGGCGAAGGAGCCCGCGCTCCTTTCCGTCGTGCGGCTAGGGTTGCCGATCGGGGGAACCGAGAGAGAGGTAGAGAGAGAGAGATAGGAAGTAGAGAGAGAGAGAGAAAGCACTACTAATTCTTGCATGCCCCAAAACATCACCAGTCCACCGGTTAATAAGCCCGGTTCAAAACAATACACGCCCCCCACTTGGGCTTAGACACGTGGGAACCAAAAATACGAGTTCATAGAAAATAAAAGCTGAAATTGATAATTGAAAAATGTCATTCCGCCATTAAGGTTGGGCGCCGCTGATAGGTTTGGCCCCAACGTCCATCAAGCGCGGTAGGTGCCGTAACATCATCCCCCTCGTTCGAAGACAGCGTGTCCACAGGCTGTGGTGGAAGGTCGACCAAAGGCGTGGCCGGCGGTGGTCCCACGAACAACTTGAGCTGAGAGACGTGGAAGACGTCATGGATGCGGGCTTCCGGAGGAAGAGCAAGGCGGTATGCCACCTCGCCAATGCGGGCGATGATTTGGTACGGGCCAAAAAATTTCGGTCCCAGCTTGTGGGAAGTTGTGCGGATCGCGGAAACTTGGCGATAAGGTCGGCGGCGCAACCATACCCAATCTCCCACCGCAAGAGTGAGCTCACGATGCCCCCGGTTGTAAGCTTTTTCCATCCGTAGCTGAGCTTGGAGAAGTCGGTTCCGGGCCATAAGAAGAAACTCGTCGCGGTCCTGGAGTTGCGTGTCCACGGCGGTCATGTTGGCCGAACCACCGGTATATGAAAGTAGCCGGGGAGGGTCGCGGCCATATGTAAGCCGAAATGGAGTGGTTTGCAATGCGGAATGATACGCCGTGTTGTAGCAATATTCTGTCCACGAAAGCCAACGCGGCCAATCGCGGGGCCGATCTCCCGTGAGACACCGTAAATACATGGTCAACGTCCGGTTGACGACCTCCGTTTGTCCATCGGATTGGGGGTGGTACGCCGAGGAGAAGGCGAGCTTGGTCCCACTAAGTGTGAAGAGCTCCTTCCAAAACGTACTAGTGAACACCCTATCCCGATCCGAGACTAGAGTCTCCGGCATCCCGTGGAGACGAAAGATTTCTTGAAAAAAGATTTGAGCCACCGTTTCCGCCACAAGAGGTCTCGTCATGGCTATGAAATGCGCCCCCTTGGAGAAACGATCCACCACCACCATCAATATGGATTTCCCACGAACCGAGGGCAGCCCCTCTACGAAATCCATGGAGAGATCCGCCCAAATTTGCGTAGGCACGGGCAGGGGCTGAAGTAAGCCGGCCGGAAGAAGATGATCCGCCTTATTTTGTTGACAAACCACACACGTCGCAATGAACTCATGGACATGGCGCCGCATCCCCTTCCAAAAGAATTCCCCGCGGAGGCGTTTGATGGTCCGTTGCACACCTTCATGGCTTCGTGCATGGACGTCCGCTAAAATAGTCGTGCGAAGCGGCGAAGCGGCATCCACATATAGACGGTTGCGGTAATAAATCAACCCATGAGCAGCGGTCCAATGCGGCCCGGCAATGCCTTGATCGGCCCGGCGTAGGAGCTCCGATAACTCCGCCGAAGCGGCAATTTCAGCGCGTAGAGATGGCAAAAGGTGGGCGGTGGGAAAAGAAATGGCGAGGAGGGCGCCGGTCGGCGGTGTGTCTCGGCGAGATAGAGCATCGGCGGCCCGGTTGAGAGCACCGGCCTTGTGTTCCACTTGAAAGTCGAAACCGAGGAGCTTGCTAACCCACCTTTGTTGCGGCACGGTGGTGAGTCGTTGTTCCAACAAGTACTTGAGACTATAGTGATCCGTCCGAATAGTGAATGACCGACCCCATAGGTACGGCCTCCAGTGTTGCACGGCCTTGGCGAGACCAATGAGCTCTTGTTCATAGGCCGGTAGCTTGCGGTGGTGGGCCGCGGTCGGACGGCTAAAATAAGCAATGGGATGGCCGCCTTGATGTAATACGGCCCCATACCCCACGCCGGAGGCATCACATTCGATTAAGAAGGGGGCCGTGAAATCCGGAAGGCTAAGGACCGGGGCGGATTGCAAGGCGGCTTGGAGGGCCCGGAAAGCTTGAGTCGCGGCGTCGGACCAAAGGAAAGCGTCCTTGCGGAGAAGAGCCATGAGAGGGGCGGCGATCGTGCCGTAGTCCCGGATGAAGCGCCGATAGTAGCCCGTAAGGCCCAAGAAACCCCGGAGCTCGGAGGTGGAGGAGGGTAGAGGCCAATCGGCCACGCCTTGAAGTTTGGCCGGGTCGGCCGACACGCCGGTGTTGTCCACAATGTGGCCCAAGTATGCCACGGAACGTTGCCCGAAAGAGCACTTAGATGCCTTGAGTATCAAGTGGTGTGATTGCACCAAGGTAAGGACCGTCTGCAAATGATCAAGATGCTCCTCCCAAGAGCGGCTATACACAAGAATGTCGTCAAAGAACACAAGAACATATTTGCGGAGGATGGAATGAAATACCTCGTTCATGAGTGCTTGAAAAGTAGATGGAGCATTGGTAAGGCCGAAGGGCATAACCAAGAACTCAAAGTGACCATGATGCGTGCGAAACGCCGTTTTCTCCACATCGCTCTCGGCCATGCGCACTTGATGATAGCCGGAAGAGAGATCGAGCTTGGTAAAATAGCAAGCACCATGTAGCTCGTCCAAAAGTTCCTCGACCACCGGTATTGGAAATTTATCCTTGACGGTGATGGCGTTGAGGGCTCGGTAATCCACGCACATACGCCACGTGTTGTCCTTCTTGTGGACCAAAAGCACCGGAGAGGAAAAAGGTGAGACGCTCCTTCGGATGAGGCCATGCTGTAGGAGGAGGTCGCATTGCCTCTCAATTTCATCCTTTTGAAGGTACGGGTAGCGATAAGGACGGACCACAACCGGAGCCGCACCCGGAAGGAGACAAATGCGATGGTCCTGTTGGCGTCGCGGGGGAAATAATAGCTGACCCGTAAAAATATCGGGAAAGGCTTGGAGAACCTTAGACAGGTCGGGAGGCCCTTCGTCGCCTATGTGTGGTAGAACAGGTGACACCAAATATGAAACCGGAGAAGTCGAGGGAGCCGTACCGTGCCACCTCACCGATCGGGTACCCGCTTGCCAAGAGATGGTGAGTCGGTCGAAATCCCACGTAATGGGGCCCAAGGTGCGCAGCCATCGGACTCCCAAAACCACGTCGAAACCCCTCAAATTGATGACGAATAAATCCGTTTGGAAGGGGTAATCCTCCACCAAGAACTCCACCCGGCGACACACGCCTGGGCAAGTCATGTGTTGACCATTGGCCACGGCCACTTTGACGTTGGTGCGAGCCACGTATGTTAGGCCAAGTTGGCCCGCCTTTTCCCGACCAAGGAAGTTGTGCGTGCTGCCCGTATCCAAGAGGGCAAGCAGAGCGTGGCCTCCAATGGTAATATAAAGCTGGATTGTAGAGCCTTCCCTTGGGCCCGCCAAGGCGTGAAGCGACAGTTGGGGATCGCCCAA
Organism: Platanthera zijinensis; assembly: GCA_039513925.1. NCBI lineage: Eukaryota > Viridiplantae > Streptophyta > Magnoliopsida > Asparagales > Orchidaceae > Platanthera > Platanthera zijinensis. The sequence continues at coordinate 3,298,361 of CM077090.1, read as the reverse complement.
ATCCTCACCGTCCGGTTCCTCGATGTCCGGAGAGTCATCAAACTCTAACCAGAAAAGAAGCTTGCATCGGTGGCTCGGTGTAAACTGCTCCTCGCAGTTGAAACATAAGCCCTTGGCGCGGCGCGCGTCCATCTCCGGTCGGGAGAGACGGCGGCGGTAGGGTGTGCGGCCCGGTGCGGCATTGCTTGGTGGCGGCGAAGGAATGGTATTAGCTGGACGAGGGGCCGGAAAGTCCCGGCGCGGAGGTGGCGGCGGCCGGTCAATGGCGGAGCGGTAATCGAAAGCCCGAGCCAAACTCATTGCATGGAGTAGATCGGTTGGTTTTTGGAATTCAACGTCCCACCGGAGGCGGTCGGGAAGGCCCGCCGTAAAGAGAGGCACTTGTTGTGACGGTAACACCGTGGAAGCCCGTGATAGAAGGAGTTGGAAGCGCTCCAAATAGGTGTCCATCGAGCCGGTATGCTTGAGGGCGATGAGGTCACCAAGGGGGTTGCCCGGCATGGCCGGTCCAAAACGAAGCGTGCAAGACGCACGAAAATCCTCCCATGTGGCGTCCGGTTGTTCGCGTAGAAGCTGGGTAACCCATAGTTGGGCGGCTCCCAAGAGATGGAACGAAGCCAAGCCCACTTTATCCTCCTCGGAAACTTGTTGATTAGTGAAATAAAATTCACAGCGTTGTAGCCATGGTAGAGGGTCTTCCCGGCCTTCAAAAATCGGGAAATCCATGCGGACGGATCGATGAAAATGAGAGGACTCGGTGCGGAAGGGGGTTGGATCATGTTGACTTGCGGTGGAGGAGTTGGCGGGGGGCTGCGGTTGCGGGTTCGGCGGTGTACCTTGGATCGAATCCAATCGAGTGGTGATGACATCCATTTTGTCGGCGATGAGTTTTTGGAAGAGTTCCATGATTTGTGTGAGGGAAGGAGAGCTATCCCCCATGACTTGCGGAGGAGGCGGTAGACGGGTAGCCGGAGCGGGTGGCGGCAAGAGGCCGGCGGCACTGCTGGGCGGCGGCGGTGCAGGCGGACGCGGCGGCCGAACGAGGGCGGCGCGGTACGAGCCGGAGTGGAGAGAGCCGGCGAGTGGCTCTGATACCAAGTTGTTAGGATCTCCCGAACGAGATCGAGTGACCGGTCCTTTGAAGGAGGAGCCCCGTGGATCCGAGAAGAACGGTGGGTTCCGGTTGGGGTCTATGATGCCTGCGGTGGAGGAACCGAGAAGGAGAAGGGGGAGGAGGAGCGAGCAAGGCGGAAGAGGGGGGCCGTCGCTGGAGTCGGCGAAGGAGCCCGCGCTCCTTTCCGTCGTGCGGCTAGGGTTGCCGATCGGGGGAACCGAGAGAGAGGTAGAGAGAGAGAGATAGGAAGTAGAGAGAGAGAGAAAGCACTACTAATTCTTGCATGCCCCAAAACATCACCAGTCCACCGGTTAATAAGCCCGGTTCAAAACAATACACGCCCCCCACTTGGGCTTAGACACGTGGGAACCAAAAATACGAGTTCATAGAAAATAAAAGCTGAAATTGATAATTGAAAAATGTCATTCCGCCATTAAGGTTGGGCGCCGCTGATAGGTTTGGCCCCAACGTCCATCAAGCGCGGTAGGTGCCGTAACACAGGCTCTCCTCCTGCCTCTGCTCTTCTTCATCCATCACTCCTCTCGCCTCTTCTAGGCTGATCTCCCCCACCTCCGCCATCTCCTCAACAACCTCTATCGCCTCTCCCAGGCTCATTCCCCCTTCCTCAACTCCTTCCTGCTCAACCATCTCCCTCTCCAACTCCTCTGCCTCCGCCATCCATGACACGGTGTTAACCGCCGTCACATAGCATTGTCTTGCCATCTTCGGATCCCCCCTGATCCTAACCTGCACCCCTCCATTGTTGAACTTGAGGCATTGGTGGTATGAGGAGGGTACACAGCGAAAGGCGCTGATGAGGGGGCGTCCAAAGATGGCATTGTAACTACTCGGGGCGTCCACGATCACGAACCGACAGTTCCGTGAGACGCCCCCAAGCCTTACATGCAGGCCTACTCCTCCTTCCACTTCTTTCCTTTCTCCGGAGAAGCCAAAAAGCGGTCCATCAGAAGCCAGGACCCTTTTTCCTTCCACCCTCATCTCATCGAAGGCCTTCTTGAAGATCACATTCACCGGGCTCCCATTGTCCACCAGTATCCGGGAGACGGTGTAGTTCTCCACCGCTGTCTGGATCACAAGCGCGTCGCAGAACGGATCCTCGTAGTCTGGCATATCCGCGGATGAGAAAGTGATCTTCTCCTCTGGGGGGGAGCCTGGGAGGTCGAGGCGACCCCTCGGCGGAACATGGTTTGAAGGCTCCCCTTGCGGGTTGCCTCGATCCTCACTCCCCCATGGATCACTCCGATCCCTCCTCGGGTCCCCACGTCAATCCTGTCTTCACATCTGTCCTCAACCTCTTCCCGCTGCACTTCAACGATCCTTACAGGCGGATCCTGCCTTCCGACCCCTCTGGCCCCTCTAATCTCCAGAAACTCTGGGCAGGTGACCGTTGCGTGACCATCCTCCTGATGGAAGTCACAATAAGGCAACGCCACCCTGCCCCCTCTTCCTTCTCCTCCTCCCCTTCTTCCGGCTCCCCGAAATCTTCTTCCTCTTCCCCTTCCCACCTCCATAGCCTCCTGCGGCGGTGGAAAATGACCCCTTGGTCCTTGTCGCCATCCTCCCTGCTCCAGCCTTCTTTGTTCCCGGAAGTTATCTCTTCCCTGAAGTCCTCCTTGGCCCTGGGGGCGGCCCTCCTGAGGCCTCCAACCCAGTCGGTTGTTCGGCTCCCTGGCCCCCCCATGCTGCTGTCCCTGCCCTCGGGGCTCTTCTCTTCTCCTATCTTCCCTCGGCTCCCTCTGCTCTCTCTGCCTTCCCACTACCGGCTCCTTCACATCATCCTCGGCCAACCTGGTCAGCTTCCTTGCAAACGCAGGGTTTGCCCTCTCGAAGTCTATCTCCTTCGCCGCCCTCTCCATGAGCTCCTCAAAAGAGAGAGGGGGCACTCTCTTCAATTCCATGCTGAAAAACCCTGGCCTCAGCCCCAGGGTGAAGGCAAGCATCAGCGCATACCCCGGGACCTCCTGGACCAGGAGAACCTCCTCTTGGAACCGGTCGACATAGTGACCCAACGTCTCCTCCGGCCCTTGCCTCACTGCAAACAGGCATTCAGCCTCCTTCTTCCGCTTCTTTGAAGTCGAGAACCTCAACAAGAAAACTCTGCGCAGATCTTCAAAACTGTAGATGGAACTCGCCGGCAACTGGTGGAACCAGTCCCTGGCCTTCTCTTTCAGAGTGATGGCGAAAAGCCTACACTTGAAGGCATCCGTCATTTGCCTGATGGACACCACGTCCTCGAACCATTGCACGTGCTGAACCGGGTCATCCTTCCCGGTGTAGTAGGTCATGTCCGGCTCCCGGAACCCCTCCGGCACTGGGGCCGAGACAATGAGCTCACTAAAGGGGGTCTCGCCTCCCGCCTGGCGAGAAGGCACGTCTCGCGACCTCGGTTGGCTGGACCGATCCGCGAGACCATGCCCAGGGAAGAGTTCCCGCACCGTCGCCTCCTTCTCGCCCAGATCCGCCGGAAGCTCCTTCTCGAGACGCTGGCCTGGGAAAAGCTCCCGCGCGGCTACGTCCCTCTCGCCTGCCTCCACCGGGACCTCCTTCCCGGGGCGCTGCCCTGGAGCGTTCTCGCCTAGCAGCGGAACCACCTCCACCGGAACCTGCGGCGTCTCCCACTCATTCCTTGCCGAGAAGGCCAAGTTGATCGTCTGCATGACTTCTCGCCTGAAGTCCTCAAACATCTTCTTCGTCGCCTCGTCCACCCGGGTGGGGGATTCTCCTGCGCCTGATCCTTCACCTTCGCCTCCTGCCATGGGACTTAACTCGAGATTTTCTTACACCGGCTGCTTCCACGCTCACCGCACCAGAACTGTTGAAGCCAAAAATAACCCCAACGAATGTTCACGAACCAAAGTGCAACCGATGTCTACTTCTCTCCAACCTCGACCCCTGACTGGCTGCTAAGGCCCCAAAACAGACCCAATGCCTCAGCTGGGAGGTCCCACCACACACCCGGAAGATCTCTGAGAGCTTCCCCTCCAAAGCCAAATGCTGGGCTGGGAGCTCCTCAGAAGGCACTAGAGTTAGAGGGAAAATGAAAAAGCCTGCCTTCCAAAGAGCCCCTATGGGTCTTTTTATAGTCTTCTTTTGGCCTGAAAATACTGAAATACCCCTGAAGGGTCTGCCAATAGCCAAATCCCGCTGTCCTCCCAAGGGCATTTGGGTAATTTTACCTCGGGATAATAATAAAATAATCTCCTCTGGACTCCGGGTCCCACCCCGTGGGCCCACTTGGCGAGACCCCTGGCCTAGAAGGCTCTCGCTGGGTCCCCCTAGGCCCGCCTTGGCGAGAGCTCCTGCCAGGAAGGTTCTCGCGCTAGGTAGTCATGATGTCAATGCGAAAGAAGGTTCACCTAAGGCCTTCTCGCCTGCCCTGGGCGGGAGCTTCCGTAGTCAGGCCCTCTGCTTCGGTCGGTCGACGATCTCTCCTGCCGAGAGCTCGACTATCTGCCCTAGTTTCCTCAGCTTTTGCCTGCCCTTGGCGAGAGCTCCTACAGGACGAGAACTCCCCAAGTATGTCTTAGGGTTAATCTGAGGCTAGCCTGAGACTAGCCCAATCCTGACCACTGAAGCCTTTGGGTCCCTCCCAGCGAATATGGGGTTGTACACTCGTCATAATTTATGGAGCGTGCATATGGAAGTCGCCGTGGTCGTGGGCACATTCACTCAAGTGGACCTCACTCGTCATAATTTATGGAGCGCGCATATGGAAGCCACAATGAACCACTTGTTAGGACCACAGATAAATTTCAGGAGGAATCCGGCAAGAGAAGGGGTCGGCAGTGGTGAGCGAGAAGAAGAGAGGAAGAATAAGAGAGAAACTTAGGGAGCAACCCTGAAATCTTTCATACATTCATTCTCCCATCACATATAAACTTCTTCTCCTTAAATAGATGAGGGAGGGCAACCAAACAAGGAAAAACAATCAAACAAGAAAATACAAAATATGTAATTGATTAACATTAATTAATATTCATATGTGCGCTCGATGGTGGCTTCCATATGCGTGCTCCATAAATTATGACGAGGGGTCCACTTGAGTGAATGTGCCCGCGACCACGGCAACTTCCATATGCGCGCTCAATAAATTATCACGAGAGGGTCCACTTGAGTGAATGCGTCTGCGACACTTGGGCCTGTAACACATTGTGGCAGTCATTGTCTCAGATACTTGGAGAACAGATACCCATGCACAAAATGCCGGACATGCCATTTAGTGAGTAAAAGGATCCCTCCTTGATGGTGATGAAAGAGAAAGTGATGACAAGATTTTTTTTGGACGCATGGTGATTTCATCTGTAATTTCATTCACTATCTTTGATGGTGTTATAGGCAAAAGAAGTGCATAAAAAAGAAGAGTTGTTCATAATGTAACACTCCATCACAAAATATACGTATATGTAGCTATTACAGAAGCATTTCAGGGAACCAAGTACAAATGCAAGTGTTGAAGCCAAAATTGACCTCTCGTGGAGTTCGGGGTCCCAAAAGAGGAGTGACCTCACACCTACTACACTCGGAGGAACGTCACGGACCTAAGACCCGAGAGCTAGGAACAGACCCTCGGCTCTAGCGTGGAGGTCCCACCTCACACCCGGACAGGGGTGTGCATAAAAACCGGGCCCGGGGAGCCGGCCCGGGCCCGGGCTAAGCCCGCCCCGGGCCCAGGCCGGGCTATGGGGCCTAACAAGGCCCCATATATGAGCATTTGCCCGGCCCGGTGCCCGGCCCGGGCCAGGCCGGGCAAAGCCCAGTTTCTAGGCCCGGGCAAAGCCCGGGCCCGGCTCCTACGCGTCTTTTAAAACTTCGTCTTCTAGGTGCATTTTCGGGAGAAGTGTTCAACATGAAAGTTGTAGATCTCGACGATATCTACAACTTTCATGTTGAACACTTTTTGATTTGAAGCCGTTTAGGCCCCCGATTTGGCCCCCGAAAAAAATCACGCGGAACATTTCAAATGTTCCGCGTGATTTTTTTCGGGGACCTAAACGGCTTCAAATCAAAAAGTGTTCAACATGAAAGTTGTAGATATCGTCGAGATCTACAACTTTCATGTTGAACACTTCTCCCGAAAATGCACCTAAAAGACGCAGTTTTAAAAGGCGTATATTCCTTTTTTAAAAAAAATATTTTTTTTATTAAAACAGGGCCCGAGCTAAGCCTGGGCCCGGCCCGGCCTTGGGGGCCTTAGCAAGCCCCCTCCCGGAGCCAGATGCCCGGCCCGGCCCGGCTGCAATCTGGGCCCGGGCCCGGGGGGCTTTTTGAACACGACTACACCCGGAAGACCTTTGAGGTCTCCCCCTCCCTAGCCAATGCTTGAGTTAAGTGCCTTGCAGGAAGAAAGTCAAGGGGATTTGAGTGGCTAAGGAGCAATGCTCTCCAAGGCACCCTCAAGGGTCTATTTATAGATTTTCCAAGTCCTGGGGTTAAAATGACAAAAATGTCCCTAGGGCAAATATGCCTCAAGCCAATAACAAGATTCCACACTGAGGGGTAGAGAAGTAATTTCGCCCCGGGGGCGTAACGGTAAAAACAGGTTGAGCGAGCACAGGCCAGGCGAGCTAGGGCCAGGCGAGAAGGCGGCCTGGCGAGCTAGCGGCCTGCGAGCTGGCTAGGCGAGAAGGCGGCCTGCGAGCTGGCGGCTAGGGCGAGACCGGCGGTCTGGCGAGAGCGGTCTAGGCAAGAACGGTCTGGCGAGACGAGCGGCTAGGTAAGAAGGCGGCCTGCGAGCTGGCGGCTAGGGCGAGACCGACAGTCTGGCGCAAGCGGTCTAGGCGAGAACGGTCTGGCGAGACGAGCGGTCTGGCGAGACGAACGGCCAGGCGGCCTGCGAGCTGGCGACCTGGGCGAGCTGCGAGATGGCAGCTAGGGCGAGACCGGCGGTCTAGCGAGAGCGGTCTAGGCGAGAACGGTCTGGCGAGAACGGTCTAGGCGAGAACGGTCTGGCGAGACGAGCGGTCTGGTGAGACGAGCGGTCAGGAGGCGTGCGAGTTGGCGACCTGGGCGAGCTGCGGCTAGGCGGCTAGGGCGGGACCAGCGGTCTGGCGAGAGCGGTCTAGGCGAGAACGGTCTGGCGAGACGAGTGGTCTGACGAGACGAGCGGCCAGGCGGCCTGCGAGCTGGCGGTCTGCGAGCTGGCGACCTGGGCGAGCTGCGGCAAGGCGGGAAGGCGGCCTGTGAGCTGGCGGCTAGGGCGAGAGCGGTCTAGGCGAGAACGGTCTGGCGAGACGAGCGGTCTGGCGAGACGAGCGGTCAGGCGGCCTGCGAGCTGGCGGCCTGGGCGAGCTGCGGCTAGGCGGGAAGGCGACCTGCGAGCTGGCGGCTAGGGCGAGACCGGCGGTCTGGCGAGAGGGTCTAGGCGAGAACGGTCTGGCGAGACGAGCGGCCAGGCGGCCTGCGAGCTGGCGACTGGGCGGGAAGGCGGCCTGCGAGCTGGCGGCTAGGGCGAGACCGGCGGTCTAGCGAGAGCGGTCTAGGCGAGAAAGGTCTGGCGAGACGAGCGGTCTGGCGAGACGAGCGGCCAGACGGCCTGTGAGCTAGCGACCTGGGCGAGCTGCGGCTAGGCGAAAAGGCGGCTTGCGAGCTGGCGGCCAGGGCGAGAGCGGTTTAGGCGAGAACGGTCTGGCGAGACGAGCGGTCTGGCAAGACGAGCGGCCAGGCGGCCTGCGAGCTGTCGACTAGGCGGGTAGGGCGAGACCGGCGGTCTGGCGAGAGCGGTCTAGGCGGGTACTGGCCGGGACGACCCCTCAAAGGGGTCGGGGGGGAGACAAATATTTCCTCCCCCTACTAGAATATTTTCAAGATCAAGCCAAAATTGGCCCCTAATAGTGCAAAATCTCTCAAAAGTTTAAAAACTTATAGTTGGTACTGCGCCTGCCGGGAGGGCCCTACTCTGCGAATACGGGGTTGTACACAATCCCTGTTTTTTTCGAGGTTGGCACAAGCTCGGAAACAAACATTCAACCAAACGTATTCGCTGAGTGGCCTCTTCTCGCGGTTTGAAAGATTATAAGATCTCTCTGATGGGTCAACCTGTCATGCCAGCTGATGGGAGCATGGGTAGCGAGACCTCCTCCGGGCAAAAAACACTTAACCTCCCGGAGGGGTCAACCTGTCATGCCATCTTGATGGGAGCCTGGGTGGCGAGACCTCCTCCGGGCAAAAAACACTTAACCTCCCGGAGGGGTCAACCTGCCATGTAAGCTTGATGGGAGCCTGGGTGGCGAGACCTCCTCTGGGCAAAAAACACTTAACCTCCCGGAGGGGTCAACCTGTCATTCCAGCTTGATGGGAGCCTGGGTGGCGAGACCTCCTCCGGGGAAAAAACACTTAACCTCCCGGAGGGGTCAACCTGTCATGTCAGCTTGATGAGAGCCTGGGTGGCGAGACCTCCTCCGGGCAAAAAACACTTAACCACTCGGAGGGGTCAACATGTTATGCCAGCTTGATGGGAGGCTGGGTGACGAGACCTCCTCCGGACAAAAAACACTTAGCCTCCCGGAGGGGTCAACCTGTCATGTCAGCTTGATGGGAGCCTGGGTGGCGAGACCTCCTCCGGGCAAAAAACACTTAACCTCCCGGAGGGGTCAACCTGTCATGCCAGCTTTATGGGAGCCTGGGTGGCGAGACCTCCTCCGGGCAAAAAACACTTAACCTCCCGGAGGGGTCAACCTGTCATGCTAGCTTGATGGGAGGCTGGGTGGCAAGACCTCCTCCGGGAAAAAAACACTTAACCTCGCGGAGGAATCAACCTGGCATGCCAGCTTGATGGGAGCCTGGGTGGCGAGACCTCCTCCGGGCAAAAAGCACTTAACCTCCCGGAGGGATCAACCTATCATGTCAGCTTGATGGGAGCCTGGGTGGCGAGACCTCCTCCGGGCAAAAAACACTTAACCTCCCGGAGGGGTCAATCTGTCATGCCAGCTTGATGGGAGCCTGGGTAGCGAGACCTCCTCCGGGCAAAAAACACTTAACCTCCTGGAGGGGTCAACATGTCATGTCAGCTTGATGGGAGGCTGGGTGGCGAGACCTCCTCCAGACAAAAAACACTTAACCTCCCGGAGGGGTCAACCTGTCATGCCAGCTTGATGGGAGTCTGGATGGCGAGACCTCCTCCGGGTGAAAAGAAATGGGCATCCACGAGAGGTACGCCTGCCCTGCCAGCTAGTGAGAGCCTGACAGCGGGGCCATCATCGGAGCAAAGAGGACTTGGGCTTCCACGAGAGGTACGTCTGCCCTGCCAGATAGTGAGAGCCTGACAGCGGGACCATCATCAGAGCAAAGAAGACTTGGGCTTCCACGAGAAGTACGCCTGCCCTGCCAGCTAGCGAGAGCCTGACAGCGGGACCGTCATCGGAGCAAGGGAACTTGGGCTTCCACGAGAGGTACGCCTGCCCTGTCAGCTAGTGAGAGCCTGACAGCGGGACCATCGTCGGAGCAAAGAGCACTTGGGCTTCCACGAGAAGTACGCTTGCCCTGCCAGCTAGTGAGAGTCTGACAGCGGGACCATCATCGGAGCTAAGAGGACTTGGGCTTCCATGAGAGGTATGTCTGCCCTGCCAGCTAGTGAGAGCCTGACAGCGGGACCATCATCGGAGCAAAGAGGACTTGGGCTTCCACGAGAGGTACGTCTGCCCTGCCAGCTAGTAAGAGCCTGACAGCGGGACCTTCATCGGAGCAAAGGAACTTGGGCATCCACGAGAGGTACGCTTGCCCTGCCAGCTAGTGAGAGCCTGACAGCGGGACCATCATCGGAGCAAAGAGGACTTGGGCTTCCACGAGAGGTACGCCTGCCCTGCCAGCTAGTGAGAGCCTGACATCGGGACCATCATCAGAGCAAAGAGGACTTGGGCTTCCACGAGAGGTACGCCTGTCCTGCCAGCTATCGAGAGCCTGACAGCGGGACCGTCATCGGAGCAAGGGAACTTGGGCTTCCACGAGAGGTACGCCTGCCCTGCCAGCTAGTGAGAGCCTGATAGCGGGACCATCATCGGAGCAAAGAGCACTTGGGCTTCCACGAGAGGTACGCTTGCCCTGCCAGCTAGTGAGAGTCTGACAGCAGGACCATCATCGGAGCCAAGAGGACTTGGGCTTCCACGAGAGGTACGTCTGTCCTGCTAGCTAGTGAGAGCCTGACAGCGGGACCATCATCGGAGCAAAGAGGACTTGGTCTTCCACGAGAGGTACGTCTGCCCTGCCAGCTAGTGAGAGTCTGACAGCGGGACCGTCATCGGAGCAAAGAACTTGGGCTTCCACGATAGGTACGCCTGCCTGCCAGCTAGTGAGAGCCTGACAGCGGGACCATCATCGGAGCAAAGAGGACTTGGGCTTCCACGAGAGGTACGCCTGCCCTGTCAGCTAGTGAGAGCCTGACAGCGGGACCATCATCGAATCCAAGATGACTTGGGCTTCCACGAGAGGTACGTCTGTCCTGTCAGCTAGTGAGAGCCTGACAGCGAGACCATCATCGGAGCAAAGAGGACTTGGGCTTCCACGAGACGTACGCCTGCCCTGCCAGCTAGTGAGAGCCTGACAGCGGGACCATCATCGGAGCAAAGAGGACTTGGGCTTCCACGAGAGGTATGTCTGTCATGTCAGCTAGCGAGAGCCTGACAGCGGGACTGTCATCGGAGCAAGGGAACTTGGGTTTCCACAAGAGGTACGTCTGCCCTGCCAGCTAGTGAGAGCCTGACAGCAGGACCGTCATCGGAGCAAGAGAACTTGACTTCCTCAAGGTATCCTCAACCCATCCAGCCAGTGAGAGCCTGACATGGGGAGGTTCTCTTGGGGGGGGACTAAGCATCTCAACCAAACCTTATCAAATCCAAAATCCTCCAAAGGGGAAAACATGATGGGTAACATGACCCCCCGACTCAACTGGTTGGGGGCTGAACTCATTACATCATAAGAAAAAATACAAGACTCTTCCGAGGCGAGGCTTCTTCAGAGGGCCTGGGCTTGATCTCCACTCCACTCCATCGTGGATCACTCACAAGGTCCCCCGGGTTCCCATATCGACCCGGTCCTCACATATGTCTTCTACCCCAACTCTGGGTAGAACCCCTTCAACCTGGGCCGGCGGCTGAGGCTGGGCAGGGCCTCTCGCCCCCCTTACTTCCAGGAACTCGGGGCAGGTAGCTGTGGCGTGACCCTCCGCCTGGTGGAAGTCACAGTATGACAATGCTCCTTCTCCCCTCCTTCGGCGGGCTCGACGGTCTCTCTCGTTGCCTCTTCCTCCTCCACATATTGTCAAGGCTTGCTGGGGTGGGGGCAGGAGTTGCCTTGTGGCTTGCCTTTGGAAGTTGAACCTCCCTTGGCCCCCGTGAAAGTTTCCCTCACCCTAGACGAGAGCTCTTCCTGGACCCTGGGCAGGTCCTCCCCGCTGCCTCCAGCCTGGTTCCGGACCCTCCTATCCCTGGAACCCCTGAGCTCTCTGCTCCTCTCTCCTTCTTCCTTCCTGATGCCTTGAGTCACCTTGCTCTTTTGACTCCGACTCGGTTAGCTTTGTCAACTTCTTGACAAATGCTAGGTTGGTCGCCTCTATGGCTATCTCTTCTGCCGCCCTTTCCATCAGCTCCTCGAAGGAAAGGGGGGCCCTTCGGGTCAAGCTCATCTTGAAGAACCCCTCGCGCAACCCCACCGTGAACGCCATCTGGAGGGCATACCCCAGCATCTCCTGGATATCCAGGATCTCTTCTTAGAACATGTCAACGTAATGGGTCAGCGACTCCTCGGCTCTCTGTCTTATCAGGAAGATGGATTCAGGACTCCCTCTTCTTGGAGGTGGAGAAGCGGAGCTGGAAGCTCCGGCTCAAGTCCTCGAACCCATAGATTGACCTCGGAGGGAGTTGATGAAACTAGCCTCTTGTCTTCTCCTTCAACGTGATCGCAAAGAGGCGACACTTGAAGGCATCCGTCATCGGCCTGATGGAGACGGCATCCTCGAACCACTGCAGGTGCTGAACGGGATCATCCTTCCCGGTATAGTAAGTCATGTCTGGCTCTCTGAACCCCTCGGGAACGGGAGCTGAGATGATCAACTCACTGAAGGGTGACCCCCTAAGGGGTGCCCTCGCCACCTCTACTCGCGCGACCTGCTCGTCTGTTGGGCTAGCACTCGTCAGGCTAGGGAACAGCTCCCGACCGTGGAGGTCTCGCTCGACCCCCTCTCCCATCCTTTCCTTCCCAGGTCGCCTACCTGGTATACTTCCTTCTCCCCCTGCAGGGGTCATCTCATTTGGACCCCTGGGGGTCGACTCATCGAGAGGGGGGAGGAGCTAGCTCCTAGGGGGTTGGAGTGGAGCTGCCACCCCGAGGAGCCAAACTTCGCAGCATCCTCATGATGCCTTGAATGGATGCCATGAACTCCCCCCTTCCTACGAAGGGTTCTGGGTTGGGGAGCTCGTCGAGGTCATCACAACCTCCCTGATCTCCGGCCATGACACGCTCCCGAGATATTCTGTGCTGGTCACTCTCCACGCTCACCGCACCAAAATGTTGAAGCCAAAATTGACCTCTCGTGGAGTTCCGAGTTCGGGGTCCCAAAAGAGGGGTGACCTCACACCTACTACACTCGGAGGAACGTCACGGACCTAAGACCTGGGAGCTAGGAACAGACCATCGGCTCTAGCGTGGAGGTCCTACCTCACACCCAGAAGACCTTTGAGGTCTCCCCCTCCCTAGCCAATGCTTGAGCTAGGTGCCTTGGAGGAAAAAAGTCAAGGGGATTTAAGTGGTTAAGGAGCAATGTTCTTCAAGGCACCCTCAAAGGTCTATTTATAGATTTTCCAAAGTCCTAGGGTTAAAATGACCAAAATGCCCCTAGGGCAAATATGCCTCAAACCAATAGCAAACCTTCACATCGGGAGGTAGAGAAGTAATTTCACCCCGGGGGCGTAACGATAAAAACAGGCTGAGCGAGCACAGGCCGGGCGAGCTGGGGCCAGGCGAGAAGGCGGTCTGGCGAGCTGGCGGCCTGCGAGCTGGCTAGGCGAGAAGGCGGCCTGCGAGCTGGCTAGGCGAGAAGGCGGCCTGCGAGCTGGCTAGGCGAGAAGGCGGCCTGCGAGATGGCGGCTAGGGCGAGACCGGCGGTCTGGCGAGAGCGGTCTAGGCGAGAACGGTCAGGCGAGACGAGCGGCTAGGCAAGAAGGCGGTCTGCGAGCTGGCAGCTAGGGCGAGACCGGCGGTCTGGCGAGAGCGGTCTGGCGAGAGCGGTCTAGGCGAAAACGGTCTGGCGAGACGAGCAGTCTGGCGAGACGAGCGGTCTGGCGTCCTGCGAGCTGGCGACCTGGGCGAGCTGCGAGCTGGCGGCTAGGGCGAGACCGACGGTCTGGCGAGAGCGGTCTAGGCGAGAACGGTCTGGCAAGACGAGCGGTCTGGCGAGAAGAGTGGTCAGGCGGCCTGCGAGCTGGCGACCTGGGAGAGCTGCGGCTAGGCGGCTAGGGCGGGACCGGCGGTCTGGCGAGAGCGGTCTAGGCGAGAACGGTCTGGAGAGACGAGCGGTCTGGCGAGACGAGCGGCCAAGCGGCCTGCGAGCTGGCGACCTGGGCGAGCTGCGGTTAGGCGAGAAGACGGCCTGCGAGCTGGCGGCTAGGGCGAGACCGGCGGTCTGGCGAGAGCGGTCTAGGCGAGAACAGTCTGGCGAGACGAGCGGTCTGGCGAGACGAGCGGCCAGGCGGCCTGCGAGCTACGACCTAGGCGAGCTGCGGCTAGGCGGGAAGGCGGTCTGCGAGCTGGCGGCTAGGGCGAGACCGGCGGTCTGGCGAGAGAGGTCTAGGCGAGAACGGTCTGGCGAGACGAGCGGCCTGCGAGCTGGCGAATAGGCAGGAAGGCGGCCTGCGAGCTGGCGGCTAGGGCAAGACCGGCGGCCTGGAGAGAGCAGTCTAGGCGAGAACGGTCTGGCGAGACGAGCGGTCTGGCGAGACGAGCGGTCAGGCGGCCTGCGAGCTGGCGACCTGGGCGAGCTGCGGCTGGGCGGGAAGGTGGCCTGCGAGCTGGCGGCTAGGGCGAGACCGGCGGTCTGGCGAGAGCGGTCTAGGCGAGAACGGTCTGGCGAGACGAGCAGTCAGGCGGCCTGCGAGCTGGCGACTAGGCGGGTAGGGCGAGACCGACGGTCTGGCGAGAGGGGTCTAGGCGGGTACTGGCCGGGACGACCCCTCAAAGGGGCCGGGGGGGAGACAAATATTTCCTTCACCTACTAGTATATTTCCAAGGTCAAGCCAAAATTGGTCACCAAGAGTGCAAAATCTCTCAAAAGCTTAAAAAACTTATAATTGATCATGCGCCTGTCGGGAGGGCTCTACTCTGCAAATACGGGGTTGTACAGCAAGAGCTCATGATCTGAATGGACCGATTGGTCCATTGATGTTTATTTTATTTTTGCTCGAGCTTTTATTTCATCATCTTTTGTGCAATTGTGTTTTGTTGGGGCCTCGGTGCCTTACATGAACTTTTCTTTTGCTTATGCTAAAAGACTGATGAAATGAATTAGGGTGAGAGCAGTTTATCCTAAACCTTAGCTCCTAAAGGTTGTTTGCTCCCCCTTTTCCCTTCAAGCACCCTGTCCCTGGCAACCATGACAAGATTCTGTTTGTATCATTATGATCTATGTTAGTGATGGGAATCCATCGGATCGTGCACATGATGGAGCGGGACCCACGTTCATTTATTCCCGCCGGAAGACGTGATCGGAACGCCGATCCGACGCCGCGGTTGCGTCCGGCACGTCGCCGCGAATCTAAATTATATATTTATGTATTTTTTTCGGACATGTGTTTGGTTTATTTAAGGGCGCACCCACCGGCCAATCATAGCCGTTCGATGGGATGCCCTAATGCTGGCTTCTTATAAATAGGATTAGGAGGCTGATTTTAGGTTTCTTATTGCTGAAGTTGGAGAGTTCATCTTCCCTACTTCCGGTGGTCTTCCCGCGGTGCCGACGCCGTGGACCCTTGGTGCCGACGCCTTGGGGTAAGTCTTCCTCCTCCTCTCCCTCTCTTCCTCCACCCTACTACAACCCGCCAGCCTTCCCGTTTTCCCGCCCAGGTTCGGCCGACCGAACCCCCTCCTCCTCCTCCCCGTCCAACCCGCCAGCCCCACCTCTTCCCCGCCTGAAACCGACCAGCCGCCGGCCAGTTCCCGCCCAGATCTGGGCGGTCGACTCACCCCCTCCTCCACCTCACTCCAGCCAGCCACCCAGCCCCCCTTTCCGCCTCCTACCAGCCCGCCAAACCCCCTTCCCCTATCCTAAATCCGTGGATCCACCGCCCGTTAACCCCTCTACCACTAATCCCTACGATCCGGGTTCTACTGACCCCGATCTACCCTCCCGTCACCCGATCCACTCTCCCTAATCCGGATCCGGCCATCTATTACCGGATCCGCCCACCCGAGTCCGGATCCGCGCATATTCATCCGGATCCACCCGTTTTCCTTCCTGATCCCTTCATCCACCACCAAAACAGCCCCCCAACCGCTATCTCCACCTCCGGCTCCACCACTCGGCACCCGATCTACGCCACCTGAACCTCCCACTTCCATTGCCCGAAATCAGCCCCTAGTCTCGAGTTATTTTGTGATTGGTTGTATTATTTTCTTGATATTAATATTGGATAATCTCGTATTTGCTTGGAGCTTGTTTGGGGTATTTTGGTATCGATTGATTATTAACCTGCAGGTGGATCTCTTCGCCGCGCGCTTCGCTTTTGGCCCTCCGAGCGGAGGAAAGCCAACTAAGAAATTCGCCCAATATTAAAATTAATTCTTGTTGCAGTTATTTGCTGGTGGCGTTATTAATCTCCATTGCTCTAATAATTTGTCGCGTGAATCGATTGTTGTGTTGCATATAGAGTCTAGGTGGTGCACTCCATAGCCTACCCTACATCAGTTGGTATCAGAGCCCAAGGTTGGGCCATTTTGCATGCTCCGTAGTGGTAGGACATTTAGAAGCATGGTAGATCCAGTCACCAATGACCGGGCAGCGGGCTCGAATTCGAGCACCGCTACCACAGACTTCCAGCGTCTTATCCTAGAGCGTTTTGATGCGATGAGTAATCAGTTCGAGAATGTGTGTCACGACATCGCCGCGGTGACTCGTCGTCTAGAGTTGATAGAGCACACTAGAGACACCCCCTCCCTTCATGACGATGAGAACGCGGGTGGCCCGGGCGACTCTCCCCGTCGCAGGCAGCAGGTCAGAGATGACCCGCCACCGGCAGACCGCTACCGCCGAGAGATTCCCGTGAGAGCCCCCACCCCGCCTGCATGGCGGAATCCTGAGCCAGCACGTGACCGACCCCCGCCTCCGCGGGAAGATTACCGCCTGCCACGTCATCCTGGTCCGAGGGACCGTGCCCCTCCACACGGTCGTCATGATCAACGTCGAGACGAGTACTACCCGCCGGGTCGACGTGAGCGCGGGCCCCCGCCCGCTCGACACGACTATGACCGGGACGACGATCCTGATGAGCATCCTGACCCGCGGAGAGGTGATCGCGGTTTTGACATCACCCGTAGGATTCGCCTCGATGCCCCGACATTCGATCGTCGTCTGGATCCAAAGGCCTTTAGTGATTGGCTCCTGGATATGGATCATTATTTTGATTGGTACGATATGAGCGATGATCGTTGTGTCCGGTTCGCCAAGATGAAATTAGTCGGACAGGCTAAGGTGTATTGGATTAGTGTTGAGCGAGCCCTAGAGCGTGACGGTTACTACCCCGTCTCCAGATGGGATGACATGAAGGAGAGGCTTAGGGATAAGTACCTCCCTGCCTCCTACCGTGACCAGCTACTTGATCAGCTGCAGAGTTTACGTCAGGGGACGCTTTCCGTAGCTGAGTATATGGCTCGATTCGACGAGCTAGTTGTTAGGAGCGACATTTCGGAGGAGCCTATTGCCACCGCCTCTCGATTCAAGGCCGGCCTCCGTTCGGATCTCCGGAGGGAGCTGATTCCCCATCGCTTGGAGACGGTAGATCAGATATTCCAGCTCGCTCTAGAGTATGAGCAGTACCTTCGTGCCCCTAGTACGAAGCAGTTTCCCTCCCGGACGGATTCGTCCACGTTTAGGAAGCCCGCTCCCGCCCAGACTGCTGCAGCCTCCTCATCCCCCCGAGTCACTCCTGACTGGAAGGGGAAGGCTGTCGCTACCGAAGGCCAGAGGCCTGGGGGTATTCAGTGTTTTCGGTGCTCAGGCAGAGGACACGTAGCGGCCCACTGCCCTACGCGGAATCTGTTGATTGAGGATGAGGAACACGATTTAGAGGAGGATGTAGAGGCCACGGAAGAGATTAGAGCCACTGTCGAAGAAGGTTGGGAGAGCGATGCCGAGAGGTCCTTAGAGATGGGAGTGATTAGACGCCTCCTACACACCCCACGTGCAGATGAGGATTGGCGCCGCACTACCATCTTCTACACCTATTTCCCTAGCGCAGGCGGACCCTGCAAGCTAGCCATCGACAGTGGGAGCTGCGTGAACATCATAGCCCAGAAGGGGCTTGAGCGTATGCAGGTGAAGGCAGAGCCTCACCCCCACCCCTATCGTGTCGTCTGGGTCGACAAGACCGCGATTCAGGTGACCCAGCGTTGCTTAGTACCGATCAGCATCGCGTCCTTCCAGGATCGGGTGTGGTGTGACGTCATTCCCATGGACGTTGCACATGTGCTGCTTGGACGCCCCTGGTTGTTTGATCGTGACGTCACGTGTTTCGGCCGCTCGAACACGTGTGTCTTCTATGACAAGGGGCGGAAGATTACTTTGACACCCACCCAGCCCAGGGAGAGATCGAAGGGTGTGGTTGAGCCTTCCGTGAGCACGGGTGCTTCGAGACCATTACACATCCTGAGACGTGGCGAGTTTCTCCGCGACAGCATTGAGGCTGATATTATGTATGTTGTCGCTGCCACTCAGGTATCCGAGGCCCCGTCTGTTGACCACCCGTTAGCGGTGCGTCACCTTCTGGATGAGTTCGCAGATATTATGCCTGACGAGCTTCCTGACGAGCTGCCCCCGCAGCGGGATATCCAGCACGCCATAGATCTGATTCCGGGAGCTTCCCTACCGAACCTTCCCCACTATCGTATGCATCCAGATGAGCACGCCGAGCTCAAACGGCAAGTCGACGAGCTTCTACGGAAGCAATTTATTCGTGAGAGTATGAGTCCGTGTGCTGTTCCCGCCCTTCTTACCCCTAAGAAGGACGGCAGTTAGCGCATGTGCATCGATAGCCGCGCCATAAACAAGATCACGGTCAAGTACCGCTTTCCCATTCCTCGATTAGATGATCTATTGGACACCATGTCCGGTGCTCAGATCTTTACTAAGATTGATCTGCGTAGTGGGTACCACCAGATCAGAGTGCGTGAAGGAGACGAATGGAAGACCGCCTTCAAGACTAAGGATGGTCTCTATGAGTGGCTAGTCATGCCATTCGGGCTTTCGAACGCCCCTAGTACTTTTATGAGAGTTATGACGCAGGTGCTGCGGCCCTACATGGGCAAGTTTCTAGTTGTGTACTTTGATGACATATTGGTCTACAGCCAGACACAGGCCGCCCACCTCGATCATTTGCGGCTTCTCTTCAGCACCCTCCGCAGGGAAAAGTTGTATGTGAACCTGAAGAAGTGCGCTTTTCTTTCTGAGTCCGTCCACTTCCTTGGGTTCATTATATCTTCGACTGGCGTATCTGTTGACCCCGAAAAGGTCCAATGTATTCGAGACTGGCCTGTGCCAACGACTATCCACGAGGCTCGCAGCTTTCACGGGCTTGCCACCTTCTACAGGAGGTTTGTCCCGGGGTTCAGCACGATCATGGCCCCCTTCACGAGCTGCCTCAAGAAGGGAGAGTTTCAGTGGACCCCCGCTGCCACTAGAGCCTTCGAGGAGATAAAAGCGAAGCTGACGACGGCCCCAGTCCTGAGGCTTCCTGACTTTAGCCGTGCCTTTGAGGTCGCTTGCGACGCATCTGGATTTGGTATCGGTGGTGTATTGAGCCAAGAGGGGCACCCGGTCTCCTACTTTAGTGAGAAGTTAAACGAGGAGAAACAGAAGTACTCGAACTACGATCGGGAGTTTTATGCGGTTGTCCAGTCCTTACGCTACTGGAGGCACTACCTCCTTCCCCGGGAGTTCGTGCTTTACTCCGACCATCAGGCATTACGCTACCTGGATTCTCAGCGCAAGCTGGGGCATCGCCATGCCAAGTGGGTTGAGTATCTGCAGGACTTCCACTACGTTCTCAAACACCGAGCTGGTGTTGAGAACAAGCCTGCGGACGCCCTGAGTCGCCGTGTCTCTTTGCTTCAGACCATGACCGCCCGTGTCGACGGGCTTGAGCGCGTGATCTTAGAGTATCCGACGTGCCCTGATTTTGGTGAGATTTACACCACCCTATCCCGAGATTCCCCAGACCCCGTTGAGGGATATCAGATCTTCGAGGGATACCTATACCATGGATCCCGCCTATGCATTCCCCGAACATCGTATCGTGACTTCCTGATTTGGGAGCTGCATGCGGGCGGAGCCGCCGGACATTTTGGGCGCGACAAATCTATAGCCATCGTGGAGGACCGTCTCTATTGGCCCACGCTTAGGAAGGATGTGACTAGAGTCGTCCGCCACTGCCGTATCTGCCAGACGGCCAAGGGCACGAAGCAGAATGCAGGCTTATATACGCCATTACCGGTCCCACGTCGACCTTGGGAGGACCTTAGCATGGATTTCGTTCTTGGACTTCCCCGCACTCTTCGGAAGCACGATTCCATCTTCGTGGTGGTTGACGGCTTTTCAAAGATGGCTCATTTTATCGCATGCCGCAAGACGGCGGACGCAACCCACGTTGCATCCATTTTTATGCGGGAAGTTTTTCGATTACATGGCCTTCCCAAGTCCATCGTATCGGACCGCGACGTAAGGTTTGTGAGCTACTTTTAGAAGACCCTGTGGCTCAAGACCGGCACCACCCTTAAGTTCTCGACTGCCTACCACCCACAGACGGATGGTCAGACAGAGGTAGTAAATAGGAGTTTAGGGAACTTATTAAGGTGTCTTGTGGGAGAGCGAGTGAGTAGTTGGGATTTAGACCTTCCGGTCGCCGAGTTTGCATATAATAGCTCTGTCAATAGGACCACTGGGTTGAGTCCATTTCATATAGTGTCAGGATACGACCCCAGGAAACCCATTGACCTTATTCCGAGCCCCTTAGAGTCCCGTCCTAGTGAGTCTGCCGAATCATTTGCACGGCACCTGCATGAGTTGCATGAGTCGGTTCGCCGACGTATTAGTATGAGCAATGAAAATTATAAAACCCACGCAGATCAACGAAGACGAGAGCGTATTTTTAATATTGGCGAACGGGTGATGGTACGAGTCCGCCCGGAGAGGCTCCCTTCGGGGTCTGCCAAGAAGCTCAGCGCCAGGCGAATGGGTCCTTTCTCAGTTATTAGTCGGATCGGGACAAACGCCTACAGGCTAGATATCCCGACGAGTATGGGGATCCATCCAGTTTTTAATATCGAGGATCTAACACCCTATTATGAGCCTCATGACTATGGGGACCCGGGTAGTGGAGGTGACCCACCTTCTTCCCCCTTGCCTGCCGTCTCCACCGCCCCACCCACGCCAGTTTGTCACCACAGCCCGCCCACTACCGATATCCTTTCCCCGGGGAGTTCGTCGCCTATGGTACCACCGCCGGCATCACCACTCGCACCGGATCCCACCATGAGAGATGAGAGCATTACTGAAATCAGATCCCACCAGATTGTTCCCACCACGGGTGGGCCGCGCCTTCGCTACTTGGTTCATTGGCGGGGCCGTTCCGACGCTGACGACGCTTGGATACTACCGGCAGAGCTTGACCGACTTGCCCCCGGACTTCGACTCCAGTACGATCGTCTCCATTCCTCGGAGATGAATGCTTTTCAGTCGGGGGGAGTTGATGGGAATCCATCGGATCGTGCACATGATGGAGCGGGACCCACGTTCATTTATTCCCGCCGGAAGACGTGATCGGATCGCCGATCCGACGCCGCGGTTGCGTCCGGCACGTCGCCGCGAATCTAAATTATATATTTATGTATTTTTTTCGGACATGTGTTTGGTTTATTTAAGGGCGCACCCACCGGCCAATCATAGCCGTTCGATGGGATGCCCTAATGCTGGCTTCTTATAAATAGGATTAGGAGGCTGATTTTAGGTTTCTTATTGCTGAAGTTGGAGAGTTCATCTTCCCTACTTCCGGTGGTCTTCCCGCGGTGCCGACGCCGTGGACCCTTGGTGCCGACGCCTTGAGGTAAGTCTTCCTCCTCCTCTCCCTCTCTTCCTCCACCCTACTACAACCCGCCAGCCTTCCCGTTTTCCCGCCCAGGTTCGGCCGACCGAACCCCCTCCTCCTCCTCCCCGTCCAACCCGCCAGCCCCACCTCTTCCCCGCCTGAAACCGACCAGCCGCCGGCCAGTTCCCGCCCAGATCTGGGCGGTCGACTCACCCCCTCCTCCACCTCACTCCGGCCAGCCACCCAGCCCCCCTTTCTGCCTCCTACCAGCCCGCCAAACCCCCTTCCCCTATCCTAAATCCGTGGATCCACCGCCCGTTAACCCCTCTACCACTAATCCCTACGATCCGGGTTCTACTGACCCCGATCTACCCTCCCGTCACCCGATCCACTCTCCCTAAGCCGGATCCGGCCATCTATTACCGGATCCGCCCACCCGAGTCCGGATCCGCGCATATTCATCCGGATCCACCCGTTTTCCTTCCCGATCCCTTCATCCACCACCAAAACAGCCCCCCAACCGCTATCTCCACCTCCGACTCCACCACTCGGCACCCGATCTACGCCACCTGAACCTCCCACTTCCATTGCCCGAAATCAGCCCCTAGTCTCGAGTTATTTTGTGATTGGTTGTATTATTTTCTTGATATTAATATTGGATAATCTCGTATTTGCTTGGAGCTTGTTTGGGGTATTTTGGTATCGATTGATTATTAACCTGCAGGTGGATCTCTTCGCCGCGCGCTTCGCTTTTGGCCCTCCGAGCGGAGGAAAGCCAACTAAGAAATTCGCCCAATATTAAAATTAATTCTTGTTGCAGTTATTTGCTGGTGGCGTTATTAATCTCCATTGCTCTAATAATTTGTCGCGTGAATCGATTGTTGTGTTGCATATAGAGTCTAGGTGGTGCACTCCATAGCCTACCCTACATCAGTTAGTCTTGGAATTAGAGTCATCGATCGTCTCCATAGTAGTTGATCCTTTCTAGGTAGAGTAATCAATGATTCTGTTGCAAATCTGGGTTCCTTTCCACAGTTCCTCGTCCATTTATTTTGTCTCCGTGCAAAGCCCAAGAGTCCTCTCCAATGTTCGCAAATCAAGCTTTCCTTTTCTTGTTGGTTGCAAGTCCTCAACATCTGCTCGGTCCTAGCAGCCACCAATCCATTGATCCACTTTTGTTGACACTGCTGACAAGGCTTTCAAAAGAAACTGAACAAGGCCAACGGCTGCACTCATCAAAAAATTTCACGCAGAACTGAACTACCTTTCCTTTGCAACTATTGATCCTAGCCCTTCCTTCCTCCACACCAGTCCCTCCAGCACCGATCAAGATATGATCAACATCATCAGGTTTCATGACTTCCCCTTTTCAATTGATCGATCCTTCTTCCATGAGTTGATCAAGTGCCCTCCTTTTCTTCATCTCAACCATTGGGAATCTTAGGCACTTTACAATTTTAGAGATAAGAATAATGAGTTTAGTGTGATTTCTTTGTATCTTAATTTCCATAGATCAATAGTGAGATCTCTGACAAAATCACGCGCCTTAAACTTCATGGAGGAATCAGTAAACAATCATGGATATGTTGCGGAAGGTCATGACTGACCTAACATCTTGTGAAGCTTGACAATAAGTAACATCCGACGCCAATCAGGCCACTTCCAAATGTTTGTGTTTACATCGACAAACTTGTGGTATTTGCAGTGTTGTAGATGTCGGCCGACATGTCCGACATGTCGGCCGACATAAAGGTATGGCTTCCAAAACGCCACGAAACCGATATAAATTAGGTTCGTGGCGTTTTGAAAAAATCGGGCCGATATATCGGCCCGAAAAATCGGCCATACCGGCCGATTTTTTGAAGATGTCGGCAACTTATAACTTATAAATTATAAGTTATGAGTTATATAACTTATAACTTATAATTTATAAGTTATAACGCCCTCCCGACCCCCGCTGCTCTCTCTGTCGCGCTTCTGCCCTAGCTCTCCCTCTCGCTCTCTCCGTTAGTGCTCTTCCTCTCTCGCGCTCTCCGCTGGTGCTCTACTGCTCTCCCTCTTTCGCGCTCTCTCGACTCTCTGCTGCTCTCACTCTGTCTCTCCTCTCTCGACACTAGTGTTGGTGCTCTCCCTCTCTCGCGCTCTCTCGCGCTCTCTCAACACTGCGCTGCTCTCACCCTGGCTCTCCTCTCTCGGCATTAGCGCAGGTTCTCTCCCTCTCTCGCGCTCTCTCACAACTCTGCGGCTCTCTTCCTCTCTCGGGCTCTCTCGACACTGGTTGCGTGACTGACTGCTGCCTATACCTACGGGTGCATTCTTCTCCCTACCTCCCCCCCTCTCTCTGGTGCATTCTAATTTCTAATATGCCTATACTACTGAGTTATTCAGTGCCCTATACTACTATTTTCAGTGTCTATACAAAAATGATGTTGGTAATGAGTTGTTTATACTAATTTCAGTGTCCTATACTACTAATTTCAGTGTCTATACTAAAATGATGTTGGTAATGAGTTGCTTATACTAATTTCAGTGTCATATACTACTAATTTCAGTGTCTATACTAAAATGATGTTGCTAATGAGTTGCTTATACTAATTGCAGTGTCTATACTAATGAGTTGTTTATAGGCAAGGCTAATGAGTTGTTTATACTAATGAGTTGTTTATAGGCAAGGCTTATTTCAGTGCCCTATACTACTAATTTCAGTGTCTATACTAAAATGATGTTGCTTTATTGATTTGGGAGTTTAGATTTTCCTATTGAATTGTTTCTTTGTCAACAAATGATTTTAAATACCCCTACTGCTAGTTATTTATCCAATTTCATTTTTGCAATTGATGATGCAAGTATACCCAACTTCATTTTAGTTGTCTTACTGCTAAGTGTCTTTTGATAAAAAAAGTGAGATCCTTTGTAAATTTTGATAAATAAAATGTGGATGCTTTGTTGGATAGTTTGATGGTTTGATGATTTGATGGTTTGAATGATAGTTGGGGATAAATAAAATGTGGATGCCTTTCATTTTAATTGTCTTACTGCTAAATGTCTACACTAGTATACAACTGATGATGCAAAATGTTGTTGGATAAATAAAACGTTGCGCGTATAATATGAAAGGTGACTGAAGATCTAACGATCTAATGAAGTTAAATGTTACATATAGCTTTTAATGTTTAGAATTTCAATATGTTGCAAAATAGGCATTGTGATATGTATAAAAAATAACATTAAATTAAATATATAATTAATTAAATATTAAAACCCGATATATGAAATAACGATCTAATGAAGTTAAATGTTACATATAGCTTTTAATGTTTAGAATTTCAATATGTTGCAAAATAGGCATTGTGATATGTATAAAAAATAACATTAAATTAAATATATAATTAATTAAATATTAAAACCCGATATATGAAATATCCCGGATATATCCCCCGATATATAAAAAACCGACATGAAAACCCAAACCGACGTGTCCCCGACATCCGACATCTGCAACCTTGGGTATTTGGCCTAGTGCAGGCATCCGAGCAGACAGCTATTGCGGGACCGAATACGGGAAAATGGTTTAGGGTTTTGGGGTGCACGGATGGTGTACGGACATGTACAAGCAGTAAAGGGTAGCTTCGTGGCTAGTTCAAGTCAGGGAAGATAACCCCCAATTGACTGCAAAATGTACATGGGAAAGAGCCGCGATGGAGACACTGTGTTTTATTATGTAAAATTGGTGTGTTCCCCTTATTCAATGCCAAGGATGATCCTTTGGGGTGGTTAACAAAATGCAGATTATTATTTGTTAATCAAAGAACACTGTTGATGGGTGAATTGGGTTTGGGTCTTCCAACCTTATGGGTGTTGTGCAATTATCGTTTGTTCGAGTAACTCTTTTAGAGCTAATGTCAATTTACATCAAGTTTAACATTTAAAAAAACAAATCATCTTAAACAAACTGTTGGATCTGCTTCAAAAAAAGAGAGAAAAAACGCTAATTAATACAATGTTCCAAATCATGTACGTAGACAACCTACAAGTTAGTATTTCTTCATGCAAAAAATGCATGGAAACATACTTCAATCAAAAAGATCAACTAGATAACAAAAATACCAAAGCATATAGTATTTTCACTATAACATTAATTAATTTTTAAAAGGGAAATTGAAGGAGGCAGCATTTTTCACCTGGCCAGAAGCAGAAATTCAACGCATCGACTACCAGAAGGTATTGAACAGTAAGTGGACCATTATCAAAGTAATGAATTCCTTCAAAATCCCATTTGATTATAGGGATTGAACCTTGAATTTCATCAACAAACTCCTCAAGCACTGGAACAAAAATGGAAGCCAGTGGGTTAGCAAATCGCCCATTCATTAATGAAGTGGTCTGGACAAGTAGACATGCTGCCAAACATGATGCAGGCAAAGAAAAAACTTGTATATATCATGCCAATAAATTTGAGAGTTAACCTAGAAGATAAAATATTGCTGAAAGGTGAGCCACAAAAATTTAGCTGACAATTTTGGAGATTAGGTAACCTATAATATCAGGCTTGTTTGGATTGAAGGCATCTGAGGAATGAAATCTATCGTCCATGATTGTTAGGCTTTTCAAGCTCCGTTTTCATTTCATTCCACGACAATTCATGGCATCTAAATATAGCTTCTCCGCTTAAAAATCTCACATAATCAGATTGCAGTAGCATTAACTCAAACATTCGCGCACATAAAATCGGGGAAATATATCAGAAAACCAAATACAGTTTGCATGAGCTTCATAGCAAATCAAACGAAGGGTAAACAGCGCATCTAAACCCTAACCCTAGGTTGAAGACGCGTGACGGTGGAAGAAACGAACCTACGGAGTCCAGCTTCACGAAGGAAGAATGAGTGGCGACCCAGGCCGATGTTCCCGCCACGTCTTCCATTTTCGTCGGCGGGATAAAAACTCTGTAATGCTCCTCTCCTTCCTTCTGGTTTCTTATCCGCTGAGATGTGCTCCCTTGTCGCTCGGTGCCTCGGTCGCGCCGCCGCCGCCTTCGTCGCAAATGGGAAGGATTAGGATAGATTTTTGCGCGCCCAAGCTGAAATACGAGCGCAGCAGCTGGGAGGGCGATGGTGTTAAATTACCGGAAAGGGCGCAGTACTTGCATTTAACAGGTCAATTATAATGATAATGACAGTGAAGTAAATCGATATTAACAGTTCATTTTTTTTTATATAACAAATAATATTTGTAGATTAACAAAACAAAATACAAAATAAACTTCATATTTTTTTTCAACAGCATAACGATCAAAATATAAAACAAGAGTCCATTGTTTTTTAAAACACAGAATAGTCAAAATTCACGTCTTCGTGATGATCAAACTGCCACGTCCCAATATAAATTGCACCTGCATAATCCAATTTAAAAAATATTGTAAATTATATTTTATTAAAAAGGAGTTTTCAAAATTATCAAATGCTAAAGAACTTACAATTTTTTGCACTTGTGATATAAATATAGTTGGAACGGCCTCCAAAAGTTTGTAATCTATACGACTATACCTGTGATATAATTGTTTTATTACAACTAAATGTATTGTCAACAAATTGTAAGAAAAAAAGATAACTATGCATACCATTCTAATCTTGCAGACGCGTAATGTACAGTATGTCTCATTGTTCTGCAACCATCGTACGAAATCTTGCCCAAACAGGGAATACGGCGGTAATATGGGCATTCTTCACTCAACTTCAATTGTATGTAATGATTTCATTGAAAAGACGTTTAAAACACTCCAATGCCCAGATGTAACTGGCCTTTGTCTCATTTGATAAAAAGGCAAAGCATGAGAAAAATGTCTGCTTTGTAGAAGTGACACCAACAATGCATAGAAGTGGCATCCTGTAGCGGTTGGTCTTGTGGGTGCAGTCAATCAAAAAAGTATTTGAAAACAAGTTACTCAATAGAACAGCAGTGAGATGAGCAAAAAATATAGTCTCCAAGTGATTAGTGATTCCATTCACTTCATTGTAACTAGTATAACTTGCTTCACTAATGCACTTATATAAATATTGAATCGGGGTACAACCCACCAACTCATTTTTAAGGATCTTTGCATTCTCATTTTAAATAGTTCGCATTGATGTGACGTTTAATGGATTTCTACTCTTTATTGCAGACAATACCTTCCTTGGTTTCACCCCTGAATTATACATTTCTTTAACACTTTCTACCTCACTTTCATCTAGGCTTCCCGCATATGGGTGCGCTTCAAGATGAACTAAATTGTGATTATGCACGCCACACATAACTTCAACTTTCCATTCTTCACCAGCTTCTCTACAACCTCTAAGAGAAAATTTACAACCGCACCGTTTTGAACTTGATTTTCTCAGATCTCTTTTAATGAACTTCTTCTTTTGACTTGCTCTTACAAACCCAGACCGGTCACAACCAAGCATAACTCTAGGTCTTGCCCTTGAGTCAATTTTATCGGCCTTTTTGATGATTACGATAAAACTCAAATCTTTACCAATTTTTCCCCCTCATTCAATCATCTCTTCTTTGCTACTAAATGATCGATTTGTAATGAATTGCGAACCAACATCGATTGAAGTTTGTTCTGAGCAATCTTCATACGTCAATAATTTCATTTCTCCATCAGAACTCATTTTTAATCTAAATAGTAAGTGAAAAAAATTTAAAAACCACACAATGTACACGCATAGTCCTTATATCTAAAGTTTGTAATTATACCTTGAGCGAATTGGGAAAAAATGTTTCCGCTTGAAGAGGAGACTGCAGCAGCACAGGGCACGGGGGTTAGTTGTGTTGGCGTTCTTCAAT
This sequence comes from Platanthera zijinensis, assembly GCA_039513925.1. Lineage (NCBI taxonomy): Eukaryota > Viridiplantae > Streptophyta > Magnoliopsida > Asparagales > Orchidaceae > Platanthera > Platanthera zijinensis. The sequence continues at coordinate 3,270,119 of CM077090.1, read as the reverse complement.
CTGCAAAAAGAGATCAAAAAATTTTCGACTAAGTCATTGGAGCATTTGACCAAACACATGGAGTGCACTAAAGATAGGAGAAAAAAAGTAAAAAACTAGGTCGCCACCGCCAGGAAATCAAACAAAAAAGGAGAAAAAATCTCCATTCCCACCTCCATAGCAAATGTCGGAGCAAAATCCATGGCGGAAACAAAACCCTAATTTCCCGGAAGAGAGAAGAAGAACGGACTCTAAAATAGTGCAAAAGATTTTGGGAGAGAAGATCCAACCTTCCAGAGTAGCTCGTCGGCGTCCATCATGCTCCTCCAGCATTTTTTTCCGGCCGACGTCGGGGCTTTGCGGGGGCGGAAGAAGGGAGGTCGGGCGTATCGGGCGGGATTGCGGAAAAAAGAGGGGGGTTGCTATTAGAGAGATGATAAGGTTATAAGATTAGGTTTTGTTTTAAAATTTGGGACTGTCAATATCGATATACGGGCTGCCAATATAAACGCTCAAAAAAAGGTAGAATGAAGCTTGTAAAGAGGTAACAATGAAAAAAAATTAGGTGAGTTACTCTCATCCAAAATCACGGTGCTCATGCACATCAAATTGTCAGTTCCTACAAAAACAACATGTCGCATTTGACAATACTAACAGTATTTCTAGAATACTGCAGTATTCCACAAAAACAACTCTGTCGTATCATACCAGATCGTACGACTGTATTTAATCCATCGCATAAAAGGTAGGTGAGAGCAACACGCCTCAAAATTTCTCGTGCTGATAATAACATCCCATAAAATTATATTTTTCACAACATATGGTCATTAGCACGCCATAAAAAAACAAATTTTTTTTTTTAAAAAACAATTTTTTCCAACTACATACTAAGTGCGCCTCCATGGTTATCTGCTGAGATGTTGCCTCCGCCGCTCCGCTCCGAAGTGCGCCTTTGTAGGAAAACCGGAGCGCCGAGAAGCAGAAATCCGAATAAAAGCAGTAAAAAAAAACAGAGCAAGCACACAAACACGCAGATATCAGAGGTTCACCCAAAACCGGGCTACGTCCCATATCCCTTCCCTTCTCAGTTTTTGTAATCACCAAAAGAAATACAGATTACAAAGGTTTCAAGGATCCAAAACCGATCCTACCTTAACTCCTTCTTCTGGACAAGAAACAACGGAAGAACCCCTTCTGGATCGCCTCCAACAAAAACCTCGTATGCGCCTCCAAAAGGGTATATCCGTCGAAAGCCGTCGTCTGAACCGTATCCCTAAAAATAACCGGAATACGCCTTGAATAGGCTTCAACAGAACGTCGAACGCCGAACTCAGCTCGACGTTCAACGTCGAACGTCGAACGTCGAACTCAGCTCGATGTTCGACGAACGTCGAGCTGAGTTCGACGTTCGACGAACGTCGAGCTGAGTTTGACGAACGTCGAACCCAGTTCGACTATTGGAAAAACAACCCCCCAAAATTTTGGGGGATCACACTTTGATTTTTATAAGCTCACGTGGGCTAACCCGGTGTGAGAAACAAGAGGACCGGAAGTGTTCCACAACCCCAACAGCCTTCACGCGCTCCACTCCCAAGCGCACCCCCGCGCGCTGCTTCCAAGCGCGTCTCCGTGCGCTGCACTCCAAGCGCCTTTGTGTGTCGGTCCAAAGCACGCCTTCATGTGCTTCGCTCCTAAGCGCGTCTCTGCGGGCTTCGTTCCCAAGAGCCCCCCTGTTGTGTAATCGGATCTAGTGCCGCGGTAACGCAACGAAATATAGCCGAACAATTTTAATGGCGCAAAATCATAAACCAGAAGAGATTCCACAAATACACACACAGACGACAAAATAATTACGTGGTTCGGAGTTTGGGCTCCTACGTCCACGGGGAGAACGCGCCAGAAAGATCCACTAAAACTCATGAGTTTACAAGAGAAAACAAAAAAGTACTGAAAAAACACTGTCTATCTTCCCCGCTGGAATCACCGCCTTCTTCTGCCGCCTGATGTCGATCCTGCCTGGATCAGCCGCCTGAAGCCGTCGAACGCCTGGAGTCAACTTCTGGAAGTCGGCCGGATGTCGCCTCGCCTGAGGTGACCGGATGCGCCGCCTCCGTTAGCTCCGTCTGTATCGCCGCCTCTGCGCCTGCTGCCGCCGTCGCCGCGCCTGATTCCGCCGAACCTCTGGGCCTACTGCAGGTGGCCGACCGGATGCCGCCTCGCCTGAGGTGACCGGATGCGTCGCAACCTTGCGCGCCAGATGTCGCTGCCTGCTGCCGCCGTTCGCCGGAAGAACCGCCTGAAAAGCTCAAAGCTCTCTCTCTCTGAATTCTCACTAGTGTTGTATATTTCCGAATAATCTAATGGCTAAGGGAGGCTGACCCTTATTTATAATAGGATCAAGAGTCATCAATATATGGAGATGAACACATATGAAGGGGGTTGCCAAAACAGAGCTCAACCAAATAGGAAAAACATCTCATAGATTATATCCCCCCATAAAGCATTTTCATGTTTAGGACTTCCCCAAAATAGGAATAAAAAAGGGTACACTGATCGGTGAGGTGACACAATCTCACCCCCCCCCCCCCCCGCGCACTGCTCCGAAACAGGACCTCTGTACAAGCGAGAGCCGACTTGCGAAGGTCGAAGATGATCATCACACCACCAGCTCAGTACAGAAAAGAAAATATGATGAGCATGATTTTATGTTTCTTTGCAGGACCTCTGGACGAGGGGAACCCGGCTTGCTTTAAAGACGCAATTGGATGCATAGCTCAAAAGTCAGTAATAATTATAATGAGATTTTGTACGAGAGAGAAACTGCAATGATCATATGAATGTTGTGGTGTTAGAGTCCTGAATTATTAACACATCCTGACCATATCTTGCTAGAATTACAAGCTAATACATTGGTTTGCAGGTCATCGAGCTGGTGGCGCAACATATAATTGTGAGGTTGGATTATAAGCGACTAAATGAAAGACAGGTGATCATATGCTTTATTATAAATATATGCAAATAAAGAATTACTGTGTTTTCATTTACTGCTCATATTTACATACAAATTATTTAGATACTTGAGAAATAGTGTGTAAAGATTTGACATTTTATTTGAATTGCATGTTATTCGTGAAAAAATTATGTTACATGATTCACCTCCCTAGTTTGCTTTGTTGTAAGGGGTTAGATAGAGGCATTAGGATTGTTTCATGGCGGAACCGTGGAAAACTCATGGCAGAAGCGTGAGGTTATCCTAGCATCCTATGGCGGAAGCGTATGAGGCTCCATGGCGGAAGCGTTGTGTTGCTAGTTTTCATTTACTTTTGAATTTTGTACGAGAAAACTTTTATATTGTTCTGATAGACCGTATTCCTCTATATGTATATGTTGTTAGGGTATTTTGTTATATGTCCGCGCGTGTAAGGACCGACTCGGAACGACCCAATGGGTTTCGTGTCACTAGGGTGTAACGGCTCTACGCTGGAGATACTATATAAGGCCATTCCACATTTGATGAGCCTTAGTGGACTATCTTGAGCGGAGCCTCAACATTCTCAAGATAGTTTCTAGGGTTTCCGCTCCGGCCGTCCGTTCTCTCTTCTCCCACTCTCGTCGTTCCCGAGCGCCGCTTGCAAATCTTCTCGCCGTCGTCAGGAATCGCAAAGGAGGATCGCAAATCTTCTCCCTGACGCCGAATCCCCCTGGTTTTTTCCTTTCCGCCGCAGATCTTTTTTTTCTGCGAAGTTTTTGATCGCGAAGTTTCTGGTCGGTAAGGGAGGAGAGATCGGCCATAGTTCTGCCGGATCTCACCGTCTGGACCAAGATCGGAGACGATTCCACCGCCGCTCCTGCGTTTCTGCCGCCGCTGTTGTTTATTGCAAGATCGAAAAAAAAGGGGGGGAAGGGAAAGATCTTCTCTCAAAGTTTTTCTCTGCCTTGACTAATTTTTGGATCGAAGAACCGCCGAAATCGATCGGGAGCAAGTCGTTCATCTCTGCGTCGGCCATCAACAGAGCAAGTCGATCGTCATCTCTCTTATTTCCGAGATCATAGATCTACCGGAAAAGATTGCAAATCTTCTGTGCGCCGCTGTAGTGCAGATCCTCCACAGATCGGACATTCTCGGCCCCAGATCGCCATTTCCGGCGCAGCTCCTGTGTTGACATCGTCGATCCGGGAGAAGTTCTCATCTTCCGGTGCCTCCGCTGCTTCATGTTGAGCAGCCGCCGATCTTCTGCCAAGAAGAGTCGAACGTTCAGATCCTGGTGCCAATCCAGACCCTCTAGATCTGGGTGTTGCTTCAGCCAGGAGGATTTTTTTTTTGTTGCCAAATTTTCAACAGCAAGATTTACATCTAATGCTTGCGTGATTCATTTTTTTTCTAACCGGATTCGAACAGAGAACTTCCAAATCCAATCTGGTGTAGTTTTTTTCAAGTCCCGATTCCATTGAACTTGTGATGTTCATGGATTATCAACAAATCTAGATCTAGCCATTTGGTGGTCATATTCAGCTGGAGAGGAGGAGGAAATTATTATTTCTCTGGATTGGATCCGAAGACTTTCTGGCGTCTTCACACGACTCAGGTGACTTCGTTCTAGAATTTTAATTTCTGTTTAAATCTAGAAATATGTCGAAGAAAAGCGCGCTCGACACCATAAAGCTGCAATCGTTCGACGCCTCCGACTTTCTAAGTTGGAAAATTCAAGTCCAACTAGGAATGAAAGAATGCGAGATTTTCTATACTGTTCAGAGTGACTTCGCTTCTACCGTCGAGGACGTGGACGAGTACCAGTGGAACAAGGATGAGGATTTCTGCAGGGATTACCTGTTGAATTCCCTGAATCCTCGCCTAGCGTTGACCTACCACGCCTACAAAACTGCAAAGGAAATTTGGGATCGTCTGAACGCGCACTTTCAGAAGGAGGAAGGATTGTCCAAGTCGCTCATTGGGGAGAAGTTCTTCAACTTCAGATTCAAGGCGAACGTGCCCATCACTACTCAACTCTTGGAGCTGGTCAATCTGCGTCAAAAGCTGGACGATGACCATTCGAAGATGGACGACAGCCTCTTTGTGTACATGATTCTGAGTAAGCTGCCTCCTGAGTGGCTCTTTTTCAAGACCGAGATGCATCGACTGAAAGAGAAGATAAGTTTGGATGAACTCAAAAGGTTCATTCATATTGAGGACCAGAACATTGCTGGGAAAAGCATGGAGCAGGTTGCGCAGCCCTCACAGGCTGTCAATTTCGTTTCACGTCCTAGTAAGCCTTCTCGGAATCCCCCGACACCTAAGGGTGATACCCACGCACCGTTGGCGGTCAAAAAGCCTTCTCTCAAAAGGAAGAAGGGCAAGTGCCACTACTGCGGTAAATGGGGTCATTGGGCCGCTGAATGCAAGGGTCCGAAAAGACAAAAAGAGGAAGCCCCACAAAATGTGGCGAACATGGTGGTCGACAACTCTGATTCCAAGTCCTTCGTGGCTATGATTGGGAGTAGTCACCGCAGTGCGTCGTCTGAGTGGTGGCTGGACAGTGGTGCTACCTGTCATGTCACAAATGACAGGGGTCTTCTCTCGAAGGTTACAACGGTCAAGGATAGAGTCGAGAACTGCAATGGAGGAGCGACAGATGTTACTCATGCTGGGACTGCAGAGCTAGTCCTCTCTTCAGGTAAAACTTTAATTTTACAGCACGTTAAAGTAGTTCCTAATTTAACTAAGAATTTGATTTCTATGAGTTTGCTTGATAGAGCTGGAATGTCCTTCACAACCATGAACGATAGAATGACTTTATCTGTCAATTCTCATTACTTTGGTTGCGCTTACCTGATCAATGGGATGTATAGACTTAGTCTAGATAACGATCGCATAAACCAAGTGAGTTTCACTCTGATAGATCCAAAGTTATTACATAATAGACTTGAACATATTCACTATAAGAAAATGCGAGACTTAGCTAAAAGTCAAAACATTCCTTTAGATCTGTCTATTCGATTTGATAGGTGTGAGGTTTGTGCCCAAACTAAGATCACTAGAAACCCTTTCAAGACCGTTTCTAGGAGCACACAACTTCTCGAGTTGATACATTCCGACCTCTGTGATTTCCGTAGTCACGCTACAAGAGGGGGAAGGAAATATCTAATTACTTTCATCGACGATTTTTCTAGATATTATCATGTTTACCTATTGAAATCGAAAGACGAGACATTCGAGACCTTTAAGATCTTCAAATCTCGGGTAGAAAATCAATTAAATCTAAAGATTAAGAGATTTAGAAGTGATCGAGGAGGAGAGTACACTGCAACTGGGTTTAGGGACTTTTGTGCCTCTGAGGGCATAATCCTAGAAACCACAGCTCCTTACTCACCCCAGTCAAATGGCATCGCTGAGCGTAAGAATAGAACTTTAACAGAGATGTTGAATTCTATGCTCCTCACAGCTGGCATGCCTAACTCTTTTTGGGGGGAAGCAGTCCTAACTGCAAATCACATTCTAAATAGAGTGCCTCATTCAAAGCTCAACTCTACTCCGTATGAGTTGTGGCATGGGCATCCCTGTAGATATGACACTCTAAAGACTTGGGGTTGTATTGCTTATGTGAGAATACAAGACCTTAAGAGACCTAAGGTGGGACCTAGAACAACGACCTGCGTTTATCTAGGTAGTGCAGAAGATAGTGCAGCTGACCGGTTTCTGGATCTATCCACTAATTCAGTGATAGAGTCTAGAGATGCTATTTTCTTTGAACACAAATTTATCAAAGATCATGGCTTGACCGTCTCCGGGTCTACTGACATGATTTCAGAATCTACTGTAGAACCTGAAGCTGGCCCCTCTGGCACTGCTCCCCAACCTATAGAGGTGGAACCTGTTCCTCTTAGAGTATCTACAAGAGACAGAATCCCTAAGGATTTTGGTGAGAATTTCGTCACCTACCACTTAGAGGATGATCCATTCTCCTATCAGGAAGCAATGCGATCTAGAGATGCGTTAATGTGGGCAGAAGCCATCGATGATAAGATGAACTCGCTGCTACAAAACAACACTTGGCATCTAGTTGACCTGCCGAAAGGAGCTAAAGTCCTAGGATGCAAGTGGGTACTAAAGAAGAAGTTACACAGTGATGGGTCTATAGCCAGATATAAAGCACGTCTAGTAGCTAAGGGTTATAAACAACAGGGGGGAATTGACTACTTTGACGTCTATTCACCTGTTTGCCACCTATCCACTATTAGGATACTTCTTGCCTTAGCTTCTATCGAGAACTTTATAGTTCATCAGATGGATGTAAAGACAGACTTCTTAAATGGAGAGCTTGATGAGGAGATCTACATGGCACAACCTGAAGGTTATGTACATAAGGATCTAAGAGATAAAATGTGCAAACTCGATAAATCGATTTATGGTCTTAAACAAGCACCTAAGATGTGGCACATTAAATTTGATCAAGTGGTAAAGAGCGTTGGATTTCAGTCCAGTCTCTCAGACAAGTGCCTCTACTACCGCTCGATGTCAAATCAAACAGTCATCATATGCCTATATGTGGATGACATGTTGATTCTGGGGTCAGACCTTGCCGCAGTAAGGGATACAAAATCCGCTCTCGCTAAAGCGTTTGATATGAAGGACCTTGGTCCTGTAGATACCCTGTTAGGTATGAAAGTTAGAGTACACAATGGACATGTCACTCTAAGTCAAGCTCATTACATTGAGCCGATTCTCACTACCTGGGGTTATAAAGATTGTAGGCCTGTTGAAACACCAATTGATCCAAATGTCAAGTTGAGTCCGAATGAAGGGACCAGCGTTGATCAAGTAAAGTACTCGAAGATCATTGGTAGTCTCATGTATGCCACAAGTTGTACAAGACCAGACATTGCCTTCTCGGTTGGCATGCTGAGTCGCTTTACCAGTAGTCCAGGCAAAGAGCATTGGGATGCCTTAGATCGGCTGATGAGGTACCTGAAAGGTACTAAAGATCACGCTCTGTGCTACACTGGTTACCCTCCTACTTTGGAAGGATACTCTGATGCCTCCTGGTGTTCAGAAGTTGGGAACAGCAAGTCCACCAGTGGATTTATTTTCACTTTGGGTGGCGCTGCAGTCACTTGGAAATCCAAAAGACAGACTTGTATAGCTTTGTCGTCTATGGAAGCCGAGTTGTTTGCCTTAGCTTCAGCTGGCGAAGAGGCAGATTGGATCAGGAATTTGATTCTAGTCATTCCCTTGTCTAGACTTCAAGTCAATTCTTTGAGCCTGTACTGTGATAATCAAGCAGTAGTCCAAGTCGTGAAGAATGTTCTTTTTAATACTAAGAGGCGACATGTACGACTGAGACACGCTCTACTGAATTATCTGAAAGAACAAGGCATTATCACTTTGATCGATGTGCGATCGAAGGATAATCTGGCTGATCCACTGACGAAAGGAATGCCTAAAGACCGATCAATCAAAACAGTGGGGGAAATGGGACTCAAGGCGTTTTAAGTTCAGCCTTAGTTTCAAGGTTAGGCGATTCAGTTCCGCTTTTGTCCAAATGTTTTGATTTTTCCACTTTCCTTTGTCAAAGCAAGCGTGTTGTGCTCCGCTGATGTTCGGGGTTGCTGAGTACGAATCTGATGAGTTGTTTCATTCCACATTTGATGTTAACAACTTCATCTGGTTTCGTCTTCCTTATCTAGGAGGAGAGTGTTATTCCACATTTGATAACACAATCTGACTAGATTTGGCTCTTCTTCTGTTTATTGGTTCCATTCCACATTTGATGAGTTCCAATTAACTTTAGAAGAACAGTAACCGTGACATTCCACATAGGAACACAGATACAGCTGCGGTGTCCAGAAGTCTGGAAATCGTTTCTTTTGGAAACAGATAACAGATTCTGAGGTAGAACCTAAATACTCTACTACTTGCCCTTCTAGCTTAACTTTTCAGTACTACGTTCTTATAAGTAGAACTAGATACTTTGTACATTTTCCATGGTTGAATTCATTCTGAATGAAGTTCTCTGCTGGAAATTACAGGAGCTGTTGCTGATGGAGGAGCATTTGCAGTCTGGGATCCTGAGGATGATGACCTGTTGGGCGATGACTACTAGAGTGTTTGTTTGGTCTTTTTTGTCTTTGGCTTTAGAGCACTGTTTAGCTCTCTCTTTTTTCATCTGTTGTTTGGACTAATTTTTCCTTTGTTGCTCTTCAGTTGGTCATGAGACACTAGGTGTTTTAGTACCTGATTCTCTGATTGTACTTTTGACTATGATGTGATGCTGCTGAGTTTATGTTTTATTCTTATGCGTGCATACAAACTTATGTTTCTTTAAGTCCAATTTACTCTGACAGATGTTATGGACACGGTTGTGTATTGAGTCGAATTCTAGTTGAACATTACACACACCACCCCTTTTTCCGACGCCGGTCTCACCACGGACATAGGAGGAGATTGTTAGGGTATTTTGTTATATGTCCGCGCGTGTAAGGACCGACTCGGAACGACCCAATGGGTTTCGTGTCACTAGGGTGTAACGGCTCTACGCTGGAGATACTATATAAGGCCATTCCACATTTGATGAGCCTTAGTGGACTATCTTGAGCGGAGCCTCAACATATGTGTATAGGACCTTATGTGTATATGTTGTAATTCAAAGTAGTTTTAGTAGTCAAATATATTATTCTGTCTGTTTCCTAAATCTCACTTTCGCTCCCGTCTTGTTAATTCAAGTTTTCGAGTCGGAGTGTGACACCGAACATCTCTTAGGTCGTTGGCTGAGTAAGTCAACACATGTAGGAGCCCAGGAAGCCTCATTTGGAGGCGGCTAAGGGAATATTGAAGTACGTGAAGTCCACCTCGGACATGGGATTGTTGTATGAGAAGGATACAAACTTCGTTTTGCACGGATTCACGGATGTTGATTATGGTGGAGATACAGGTGATCAAAAGTCAACATATGGGTATGTCTTCATGTGTGGATCAGTGGTTATTTTGTGGTGCAGTAAAAAGCAGAACTCAGTGTCCATCTCCACCATGGAAGCAAAATTCAAGGCGACGTCTGGGGTTCTACTCTGCCTCGCGGTGATAATGAGAGTGCTCTGAAGCTGATTACAAATCCAGCAGATCACGCGCGAATGAAGAACATTGAGATCGAGCATCACTTTGTTTGGGAGAAACCTCCCAAAATGGGGAAGACTTGCAGAGCCATCTGGCTGCAATAGAGAAGATTTGTGGGAAAGGGCAAATTCTTTGGAAGTCAAAAGTGAATGAAGACAATAAAGAGGATCTCATATTCAAATTTCCATTTGATAAAGTTTTTACAAGGTTTGATGTGTTTTGTTTGATTACAAGTTCTGAATCTCTCATGATAGTCTTCAACAAGAAACTTTACAAATGCCTTGGTCCATAGATCTGAATTCAGATTCTGCATTAGAATAAGGAGTGCATTCCACTTCTTACTTCGCTAAGCTGTAAGATTGCTACCTATAAGAGAATAATATCCATTAGTTGATTTTCTGTCTGCGGTGTCGCGGAAATGAGAGTAGAAAGATGAAACAAACAAAAATTACAACACATGAAACATATTTATGTTGTTCACCTCAAATATGGTCTACGTCCATGTGCAACAATTATTCTTTTTTTCATTAGATTAGAAACAGAGACAGTTACAGAAAGTGGACGGTTTTCAGATTTTTGAGTCACCCAAGCTCTAGAAAGAAGATGTTTATATAATATGTAGAATAAGCAACCAAATCGTAGTCTTTGGGTTAAGATTCGAGACATATAATTAACAAGTAGTATAACCAACCAAATCAACGCGTATATAAACTTCCCAGTGAGGTGATGATAATTTGAAACATTCTTAATAGACTCGCAACCTTCTCTATGGATATGATGACTTGCTTCTTTTGATGGCTATATGAGATTGTTGTTGAAAATAATATTATTCAAGATAAATGAGACCCCCATTAGGGTTTGAATGGGGGGGACCTATAGACAGTGTTTTGGCTTCTCTCACTCGGTTCAAACTTGGGCCAACGAAGTTCGGACCGGAAGGGTGTAGCTGGTGCTTACTTCTTCTGAGTGCGAACACACTATCGGGCACTCGGGATAAAGAACCTCATTCACAGTGGTGGACTACCTAGAACAGACCCTGTGAGCTGCAGTGAGGAGGACCCGCCACAAACCCAGAAGATCAAGGAAAACTCACTGCACCAAAATTTACTTGGGCCAATGGTGTTGAAATCGGCTCCCGGTCTTAGAGAGTGTTTGGACCCAAAAGAGGGTAATCTGCACTTATTCTGAACCAAACTTTAGGCCACAGACTTAAAACTTGAAACATACTCTGTGCTACAGCGAGGAGGTCCCGCCATACACCCGGAAGATCCGAGAGAGCTTGCCCTCCCAAGCCAAAGCTTAGTTGGGCACCTTGGAGGGCTTTTGGAACCAACCAAAGTAAACTAGAGGAGGAAAAAAATCAGGAAATTGATCCCCTCGAAAGGTGTCATTAAGGGTCTATTTATAGTTTTCTGAACCTGGTCTGTCAATAGCGCAATCCGGCTTTTGAGTTTTGCTCAATGCAACCCAAATTGGTCTGCCAACAGTAAAACTTCGTTGTTCAGAAGGACTAATAGCAGTCCTACAAGGACATTCTGGTAAAAACACTACTGCGCGAGTGGTTCATGTGGACACCACTCGCCTGGGGTGGCGAGTGCTTGAAGTGGCTGGCACTCGCTACTTCCCCGAGGCCGAGGCCGAGGCCGAGTGCTGGCCCGAATTCCCCACTCGCCCTACCCTTGGCAAGACCCAGGGGCGAGTGTGAGCCTTCGCGCTCCACTCGCCCCCTATGACTGATGGCCTAACCCCACGTGAGATGTGATGTTCCTCCCCCATTCGCCTGTCCTACTCGTCGAAACCCTAAGACTGTTATCCTTGTCTTGGTCGGCCTTTGAATGGATCTACTCGGTGAACATGTGGTTGTACACAATCCCCGCTCTTTGCAAGTTTTTTCCAAGCTCAGAAAGAAATGTTCAACCCAGGGTGGTTCAACGAGTGGTGGCTAATCCTGAGGGAATCTAATGGTGGGCTCCACAAGGCGTTATATATACACACCATTCTTAGGGGAATAGGACATACCCTTACCCTCCCCTCTCCTTTTCTCGATCACATCATGTCTCTCTCCAAGGAATTCCAAGATCGTCTCGCCAAGGTCAGGGAGCTGCATTCATCCAATACGACAGAACTCATGCCTTGGCTCACTAACCGATCCCCCAACAAACTACTGAAGCACAAATCCTCAAAAAAGGCGAGGCCCGACTAGGTCAGCGAGCCCCCTCTCAATGCTCCGCTTTCCATTAACGGCCACGGGCACGCGCTCCCCTCTTCAACTCAAGTCTGAAGAATTCCACTTGCCTCTATAACGCGGAATGGTTGGCTATGAATTGACCATCATTGGTATGCTTGCAGGGTGGCCATTCTGGAGGAGGTGCTGACATGATTCCATCCGACCCAGATGCTTTACCTCGTGGCGATGCGAGTCTCCCACTGAACCAGGGAAACCCCCTTCTCTTCGGCGCGCCTCCTCGGACCACCACCGATGGTTCCATAAGAACCCCCGGTAATCCCTCTTTTTTCTTGTTCATTTTACCATCTAACTCACCTGCGTCGCGTTGTCGCAGCTTCCCTATTCGGAACTACCGGCCTGGGCTCGCTGCCGCTGAGGTCCCCAGTACGCGAGCCCGTACTCGATCTCGCTTCAACTCCTGCTCCAGCAATGGACACCTCAGTCGTCCTGATTCCCCCCTCTGTTATGCTCCCTGCCCCCAACCCCTTACGACCGGGTCATGGAAAGGCACTCGCCTTCTCTCACGTTCAACCTTTCCAAGATCAACCAAGCTCATCCTGCCAGCACCACCACCCGTAGGTCTCCTCCTCGCATGGTAAGTTATAACACTTGCTCCCCTACCATGCTCGGTCTATCTTCCAACATTTTCAACGGCCACAGGTCTTCCCAAAAGCTTTGAGGCCAAAGAATCTTTTGAGCAAGAGTTCTTCTCGCCCCCCTTCTCATAACTTGGTCAAAAATTTCTTAGGTGACCCGAGCAACCCCGCCAAAATGAAGGGGCGGTTGGAGAAGGTTCTCTGGAAATATGGGCTCATGCTGCGAGAACTGCAGGAGGAGAGGGTCGTCAGCGAGCAGCAACTACGCGAGCACGAACAAGGTTACGCGAGGCTGGCCGATGAGGTGAGGTGAGGAACAGGAGGCAAGATGACCTCCCTCGTGCCTCTCATCGAACGCATCATGGAGAACATGCGCCTTGTGCATAGGACCTTGAGACAGTCCGCGAGTTCAACAACTTTCGCTGACCACCGGAGACGGGGGCGCGAGGTAGGGGAAGGTGGAAATGGCTCCCGTTCTGAGCCTACCGGTACTCTCCCTTCAGTACCCCACGGTCCGGCCCCTGCTTTTGTTAACTCTCTTTCCTTTTTGTGGTTGGTAACATTCCCCAAACTTGCTCATATAATTATTTATGTAGTAATTCACGTAATAATTGGCGTGTTCGACTCGCGGGGATGCCAAATCTTTGAATCGTTGGGTTGATATTTTGCGATATAAATTCTTGCTTTGCTCGCTCGGTGATAAGATAGGTTTTGGAGGGTCGTCGACGAGGTTGGCGAGTGGTCACGAGTGAAGGATCTGCATCGCCCTGGACCTTCTCGGGGCTAAAATTTAACCAACTTCCACCGAGTGACTTCCGACACTGTCAGCTAGTGGTGTCTGGACAACGAGATCCTCTTAGATCTAAAATTTAACCAATTGCCACTGAGTGACTTTCGACACTGCCAGCTAGTAGGAGCCTAGACAACGAGATCTTCTCAGGGCCTAACTTTAACCAACTGCCACTAAGTGACTTCCGACCATGCAAGCTAGTGGGAGCCCGGACAGTAGGATCTTCTCGGTGTTGAAGCCAGGAAAATTCCTAACCTTAAGAATAGGATCAAGACAGCCTAAGGTTACTGATTCTACGGTCCGACGTCACAGTTCAAGTGGCTAGAGAGAGAGAGAGAGGAAATTATCTATAAGCACACCCCAAGTGCTTCAGCAAGGAGGTCCCGCCACGTACCCGGAAGCTTAGAAGAAGCTTCTCCTCCGCAACCAAAAGGCTGGGCGAGATACTAGGAAGACATGGACTTGGCGAGTATCCACTTGGGGGGACCTCGACCTCTTCCAAAAGTGCCATTCCAGTACCCATGGGGGGACATTTATAGAGAAATCCTGGGGGGGGATAGGCGAGTATCCAGCTACTAGCAGCGAGTATCTAGGGCTACTCGCCCATACTCGCCCAAACTCGCCTCTGCTCGCCACAGCTCGCCTCTGCTCGCCCAAACTCGCATCTGCTCCCCACAGCTCGCCTCTGCTCGCCCAAACTCGCATCTGCTCGCCACAGCTCGCATCTGCTCGCCCAAGCTCATCTCTGCTCGCCCAAGCTCTCTTCTGCTCGCCCAAGCTCTCTTCTGCTCGCCCAAGCTCGCCTCTGCTCACCACAACTCGCTCAAGTGTCTACGAATAGCCGTCTGCTGGGGTACTTCTGATCTCGACGAATTATGGGTTATACACTCGGGGCCTAACTTTAACCAATTGTCACCGAGTGACTTCCAGCCCTGCCAACTAGTGGGAGCCTGGACAGCGGGATCTTCTCGGGATCTAACTTTAACCAACTGCCACCGAGTGACTTCCGGCTCTGCCAGCTAATGGGAGCCTGGATAACAAGATCTTCTCGGGGCTAAACTTTAATCAACTGCCACCAAGTGACTTCCGACCCTACCAGCTAGTGGGATCCTGGACAGCGGGATCTTATCAAGGCCTATCTTTAACCAACTACCACCGAGTGACACCCGACCCTGCCAGCGAGTGGGAGCTTGAACAGCAGGATCTTCTCGGGGCCTAACTTTAACCGACTTCCATCGAGTGACTTCCTGCCCTGCCAGCGAGCGAGAGCCCGGACAGCGAGATCTTCTCGGGGCCTACCTTTAACCAACTGCCACTGAGTGACTTCCGACCCTGCCAGCGAGTGGGAGTCTGGAAATTGGGATCTTCTCGAGGCTAAACTTTGACCAACTGCCACCGAGTGACTTCCGACCCCGTCATCTAGTGAGAGTCTGAGCAACAGGATCTTCTCGGTGCTAAACTTTCTTAAGTCGCGCACCTTGCTCAACAGTAAAAGACACTTGAAAAAGAGACAGTCAATAAGCAAATACTCTTTTAGTTACAACAATTTTAGGGATAAAAATGTTTTAGATCATCTCCACTCCAGGTGTGACTTAGGAACTCCCATTCTATATTTTGGAGGCGGTATCCTCCTGACTTTAGTGATTTCTCGTCGATGTATGAACCCTTCCAATTCGGATTGAGCTTTCCCACAACTGATGATCTCTCTATTGTGTCTACTTTCTTAATGACTTGGTCCCCTTTCGCGAACTGTTTAACTCTGACATGATTGTCGAAGTACCGAGCCATCTATTGCTTGATCTCCTCTTGCCTGACAGCGGCCACGTCGCGGAGTTCCTCTACCAGGTCTGGTGAAAGTCGTAGCCCCCTTCGTTCTCTATCCTCCATTACTCGTCTCTTTCCCCGTCAGCTATTACCCGTGGCGACCTGACCTCAAACTCCACCAGTAGAACGACCTCATAACCGTGAGAAAGTTTGAAGGGGGTCTCATTCGTGGCTGTGTTGAGGTAGTCCTCAGGGCCCATAATACCGAGGGAAGGTGCTCTACCAGTTCCCCCTCGGGTTCTCCACATTCTTCTTTGGCAAGTTCACAATGATCCTGTTTACTGCCTCCACCTGCCCATTGCTCCTAAGGTGGTGGACGGATGCAAACCTGAGGTCTATCCTCAGCTGGGTGCAGAAGCTGATAAATTCTTCACCGACGAACTGAGGCCAATTTATTAGTGACTATGGCTTGAGGAAATCCATGACGGTAGATGGTTTCCCCTGTACAAAGTTACAGATTATCTGGGAGGTCGCACGATTGCCATGATGCGCACTACTCGACACAACCCCACACGATTTCCATGTCGCGCACTACTCGGCACTATCGCCTGACAATGGTGGTTATCGCCCCGCGATAGCCCCACAACTCAAACACGTATGTTTTCAACCGACACAATCATCACAACGTGGGACACGTGATAGCTTGAGGGGATATTGCCTGCGATAACTAGATATCGCCCGACGATAGTGATTTTTCTATAAAAGACTGAAAACTTTGTGCATTCAATATAGACACCTTTTGAAGGAGTGATTCCTCCTCCACCAAGCTAGAACTCTGATTCTTGTGAGAGAGGGTTGTCTTTAGAGATAGAGAGAAATCTTGTGTGCAAATACGAAGATCTAAAAGAGATTTTGAAAGAGAAGTGCTACAACGCACATTCAACGCGAAGAGCAAACGTATCAAGAATGTCGACATCTGCACCTCCTTCGTCATCACATTCAGAAATCCTTGAGAAGTTTCTCTTATTTTTTATTATCTCGTGTTCTCTTTTATTTCATTTTTGTTCCGGGAGAAGGAAATCGTCCGGGAAGAACGTCGGATTCCGTAGGAAATTCGCCTTGTTTGTGGCGACTAGGTTCTTGTGCGACTTAGGGGGAAATTCGCCTCCTTGTGTGCAGTGACTAGGTCGGGGTTAGATCTAGAGGGAGGCTAGAGGACATATCTGGGTTATGATATGATATTGCTATCCGGTCCTTGGGAGAAGGACCGGTGAATCATCAAAAAAGGATTTTTCTATTCGCATCGATTTCTAGCGTAATAGAAATCAAACATTTTTGTATTCAATTTCGAATGAAATAAAATCATATTTCTTTTTGTCTCATTATCTTGATTTTATTTTCATATTATAAAATGTTTTGAAATATATCGTTCAAAAGTTTTAACGCATAATATATTACAAGATTCGTTTTTGTTAGATATAAACGCTTGAATTGAATATTCATGAACTAGCGCTCGACGGTAACACCCTAACCCCGACGGTAGTGAAAAAATATTGAATTCTGTCTTTTTCTAATAGTAATCTTCAATATAATATTTTCTGATATATTATAATATAATTTTCTATAAAATATTTCAAAATTTCATTACTTAACTCTTATATATTTATTTAAGAATTAAATTCCATAAATCCCTTATTCACCCCCCCCCTCCCCCCCCCCCCGCCTCTAAGGGCGCAGTAAGATCCAACAAGAAGAAGAAAGAAAAAGATAAGGAAGGGAGAAGAAGACGAAGATTAAGGGGAAAGAATTAATAAAAAAGGAAAAATAAAGAAGGGAGAAGGAGCTAAAGATTAAAGGGAAAGAAGGAGAAAGAAAAAAGATAAGGAAGGAGAAGAATACGAAGATTAAGGGGGAAGAAGAAAATTAAGAGAGAAGAAGTAGAAAAATATTATGGGAGAGAAGAAGAAGACTAGTGGAAGAAAAAGATTATGTGAGAATAAGAAGATTAGGAAAAAGTAGAAGAAGAAAATTAAAGGGAGGAAGATTATGGGAATGAAGAAGATTAGGAGAATGAAAAAGATAAGGGGCAAAAAGAAGATTGGGGGAGAAGAAGAAGATTATGAGAAAAAAGAAAATTAAGGGGAAGAAGATTATAATGAATGATGAAGAAAAAAAAGATCAGGGGAAATAAGAAAAAAATAGGGAGAAAGAAGAAGAAGATTAAGTAGGTAGAAGAAGAAGAATATGATTAGAGGGATGGAGGCAAGAAGAAGATTGGTTGGGAAGAAGAAAACTAAATGGGAAGAAGAAGATGAAGATTATGAGAAGATGAAGATTAGAGGGAGAAGTAGATTAGGGAGTAAAGAAAAAGATTAAGGGGACAACAAGGTTAGAAGCAAACAAAAGCGATCAGATTAAACAGTATATAACGCGTGTGCGCGAACATATAGTCGTGTATTTTTCATTGTTAGTCTTAGTAGATATGCTGAGGATCGAGATTTATGCGTCTGAACATAGTAAGGTGTTTCCACCCGGTTCTCAACTCCCTTCTATAAATGGCTCTTAGGTGTCGATAACTAGTAAGCGCATGACTACTTCCGCTCCAGGCTGAGTCTATCATAGATAGAATGCCCGTGCGGTATCCCGATTCCCACGTTCAATTTGAACTCCTACGGTGGTGATGAACTTCAATTCATTACTAAATGAGGGATAGATGGAAATCCTTGAACGCTACTTGAAGGGGTCGTCAAAAAATCGCATTGTAGGGTTGCTCTATCTCGACAGCTACAAATTGAATGTCGTGAGTGGCTCGCTTCGGAAATTCTCCCAAGGTGGCTAAGAGTTCAATGGTGCTTTTGACTGGGGCGGGCCCGCCGTCGAACCCATAAATATGGTCGGAGGCTGGCTGGAGCTTATTTCTAGAGATTCCCACACTACGAAGTGTGGCTATAAATAAGACATTTACTGCAATGGTCTCCCCAGCACACAGCTCGAAAGGATAACCGTCAGCACCCCCAACACAACGCTCAAAAGAGTTCAGTCTCAACAGGCTTGCAGACCATGCACCCCAACCCCTTTGCAGGCCCGCGGGCGGGTTGTTGGATGCCGAGACCTCTTTTTGATGAGTGAAACTATCCGGTTAAGCGGGCATCGCGAGGACTTCCCAGGAGGTCACCCATCCCAGTACTACTCAGGCCCGAGCATGCTTAACTATGGAGTTTTCCAACTTCTCATCACCAATTGCAGCTTAATTGGTGATGAGAAATTGGAAAACTCCATAGTTAAGCGTTCTCGGGCTGGAGTTGTACTGGGATGGGCGACCTCCTGGGAAGTCCCCATGTCGCTCGCTTAACCGGATAGTTTCACTCATCAAAAGGAGGCTGCAACCTCCAACCACCCGCCTGCGGGTCTGGAGAGGGGGTTGGGGTGCATGATATGCAGACCTGTTGAGGCTGAATCCTTTCGTGCGCAGTGTTGGGGGTGTCAAAGGTCATCCTTTTGAGTCGTGTGCTGGGGAGATCGTTACAAAAAAGTGCACTTTTTGTGATGACCCAATGCCGACCCACTTTGGACCACGTAAGGATCATTGTAGCCTCACTAGCATCGTCCGAGCTGCAGCTCAAGCACACAGCTCATCTCTATCAACAGACGGGTTATTGGTGTCCGCAACTTCCCTTTGATGAGACAAACTCGATAATCAAGTGCGTTGTATGGGGACTTCCCAGGAGGTCACCCATCTCGAGATTACTCCAGTCGAGCACGCTTAACTATGAAGTTTTTTAACTCCTCATCACCAGTTGAGTTGCAGCTCAATTGGTGACGAAGAGTTGAAAAACTTCATAGTTAAGCGTGCTCGGGCTGGAGTAGTACTGGGATGGGTGACCTCCTAGGAAGTCCCCGTGATGCGCGCTTGACTATCGAGTTTGCCTCATCAAAGGGAGGTTGTGACCACCAACAACCCGCTTGTTGATGGAGAAGGGGTTGGGTGCTTGGGCTGCAGCCCGGACGATGCTAGGTGGGGACACAGTGATCCTTATGAGATCCAAAGTGGGTCGGCCCTGAGCCGTCATACTTACTGAGCTGTCAATGTCTACTCGAATCCTTTTGACACGGAAACTGAGGTCTTCGATTTCGGCGCTAATGGCTAACATATTCTTATGCGGTGTGAGCAATCCTTTCAAATCTTCTTCCCCAACACTTATTGTCCCTTCATTTTGGATCTTCTGGCTTTCTTCCAGGGGTCATGTGTTGAGATCGATAGTGGTTGGGTGACCTCCGGAGATTGTTTCTACTATTCTTACAACTTGTCCACCCCCTATGGTTCCTGGTGGGGCTGCGGTTGCTCTCTTCTGGGCTGCGTCTGGTGATTGCAAGTTTGTTCTAGAAGGAAACTTCCTAGGATTCCTTGGCGAATTAGTCGTTTGATCTCATATTTTAGTTTAACACATTCTTCAGTTATCTAACATGTTCCTTTGTGAAACTCACAGTACTTCGTTCGATCTCCCTTCCCTTCTTGTACTTCTCGGGGCTTTTGCAATGCTAGATTATCATGAATAACGTATAACACATTTGCACGTGAAGTATTTAGCGGCGTATATTCTTGGTAGACTCTGGGTGGGCAGTCCCCGCGCCGTTCTTGCAGTTGCGCATTGTTCCGACGCTCCTCCTATCGACACAGGGTTGTCTCCTTTAGCTTCCTCTTCGCTCCTCCCTCAAGCTGTTGGTGATGACCTTCTATAACTTCATCAGCCGTTATTTGGGCTTCCACCCTCTGCACAAGATCAGGATAGCTAGGGACCATTTCACTCATTAATGACGAATCGAATCCATTGGGGAGGAGTCCCCCTAAGAAGACTCCTCAGAGTACGTAGTTCGGGATCTACGCCTGGTATCTGCCTCGCTTCTAATGTGAACTGAGAAAAGAATTCCTTGAGGGTCTCCCCTTCATTTTGATGGATGCCGAACAAGTGAGAAGGGTCCTTAAAAAATCTTCCAATTAGCCATAAACTGATCTAGAAATTGTTGAGTTAGCTCTGCGAAGCTTCAGATTGTTCCTTCTTTAAGGAAGTGGAACCATGTTCGGGTCTGGCTTTTTAGCGTGGGTGGGAAAAATTGGCAAAGGAGCTGATCAGGCACATTGTAGATTTATAGTACCGTGGTGAAGTGATTAACATGTTCAAATGGGTCTTCAATCTCGTCGTAAGGCTCGATGTAGTACCGGGTTTAGGCCCGGCCCGCTAGGAGTACGGCACCGCCCCACGATATCGCTCGACCCACCAAGGCGAGGCCCACCAGGTGGTACAGCCGGAATCTACAAGGCTTGCAGGCCTTACACCCCAACAAAATATCCGTGACTGTTTCTCACCACGGAAAGTTGTTGTTGGGGATCGAACCCAAGACCTTGATAAGACTATCTTTCAATAGAGCTCATCACCAACTGAGCTGCAGTCCTTATTGCTATGATGACCCTCAAAGGCTGAGTTGAAAAATTTTCCACTCGGGCTGAAGTCCTTGTTGCTATGATGATCCTCGAAGGCTGAGTGGAAAAGTTTTCTTATTTTCATATGTGGTCGGCCTGCGTGCCGAAGTATGAAACCACTTGAGGTAAAGAAAACAGTTGTATGGCCTTAAGGCCAAGACATGTGTTGTATTTATATATGTATCATTCATGTACAAGCTTTTGTAGTGGACATTCCTACTGTTATGTGTTCTTAACCTAAATGTTTCCGCTAGAATGCTCTGAGTTAGGACTTGTTTATAGTTGAATTTGGATTTGGAAACAATAAGTAATCTCCTTACCTGTCCGTAGTATATGGCGTTGTGCCCCGACCAGACCTTATGTCATATGCTATACAACGGATGAGAGTGTTACAGTGCATCTTTTGTGTTGTTTTCCAATTTTTTTTTTTATGAAAAGGCACACCTCTCAACTAAATTTGAGTAATTTGTCTTGTTGAGTATATAACATTTTCATCAGAATTATCTTTATTGTCTCCAACATTGTGAATTTAGGCTTATCTCCATCTTTTAAGATTACATTGTTTAAACTTATACAAAATTTATTAAACAACATATCGCACTTAGGCCAAACATTAAAACATTCACATAATCCTTGGATGAAACCTCAACTGTCTTATACCTATAAGCAGGTGTCAGAAGAAACCTCCAAAAGAAGTTTTTGACTTTGATGGACGGGATCCCACACACGGGAGTCGACGATGGAAGAGAAATAGGTGTCTAAAGAAGTTTCCATCTTTGATGGAAGGGATCGCCAACGCAAGTGTCTACGATGGAAGGGATCGCCAACGCAAAAGTAGGGATCGACGCCGACATCTCTTCAATCGGGTATTTTCTATCTGATTCAAGGCAAACAACGAGTGAGAAACAATCCCGACCAAAATTCCTTTAATATTTGCACACCATGGTGCAAAGTGTCATTCATCCTGTGAGGTAATAATTATATGCAGTTTCATTTTAACTATGTGCAGACCATGTATTTAAAAAAGGTTATATATAGGTCAATTTCTGAACGGATTCACAAGTACTAGGGATTTTTAATTTGACCTGCATTTATCCGAGAATTGTATACACCCTAAACTAACCTGCATATAACATGACCCATCCTTACGGAAAATTTTATGGTGCCACCGTGGTTCATAGAGCTATGTGCCTCAATAAATATCACATTTTAACAGCGGGGCCCACTGCCAGAAAAAATAATCCGTCGTTTTGTAGCACGCACCAGTGTCGTCGTTTACGGTTTCAGATTCCAAAAACCACGGCAGTACACCTCGACGGCCGCGTTACTCCCTTCGGTGATCCGGTAGCGAGCCAGAAATCTTCTCTCCCTGAAGATCTAACGGCGTAGAACCTTGTATTTTTCCCGGCATTTTCTGGTTGCCGAAAAGACAAGTAATGGTATTTTCCCAAATTTTTCTCAAAATTTCTTAGGATCGAAATCTGCTTGCGATGACAAGGACCTTTTTTTCTGTATTGAGGGGACCCTTACGACCGAGACATAATCGTAACAGTATTGAGGGGACCCTTATGTGCATAATTGCAATACATTGTGTATGCCTCCACCTCTGTTTGAACAATAGGAAACCGAACAACAATATGTTGGATTAAGAAAACCAAAAAAACAGGAATTTATTCAAACGTACATCACATTTTTAATCTTACCTTTAAAGCTGAACGGAAAGAGTATATACTGCTGTAATATATATTACAACAGTTATTACAACTGTAATAACAAATTACGACAGTAACACTATCGTAAGCTAAAATTATGATAGTAATTGATACTGTAATTTCTATTCGTCACTTACATTGTCGTCTGCTCTGAAAATTTTCTCGGCGACGACTTTAACTGAAGATTTCTCCTCATTAAGCTGTAAATTGAGGATAAAATTGGACTATCAAATCTTTTGAAAAGGGATAAACTACAAGATCTACGAAAGTTAAACATGACATGAACGGACATTCGTCACTTACAATACCCGGATCACTACAAGTTTCTTCATCATCTGTCATGTCTACGGGGAACGAAAACCTTTACGACAGTGGCGAGACCGGTGCTGGAGGAAGAAGGCAGTGAAAGGGGGAAAACCTGAAAGGCGATTTAATTTCGAAAAACCTAAAGAAAAGATTGGGCGGAAGGAATTGCGAAAAAAAGATACTGAGCCCACCAATTAAGAAAATGTTATTTATTGAAGCACATAGCTCTATGAATCAGGGTAACACATTAATATTTGCCAATCCTTAGAGAGTGCTGCCAATAGGCGTGCACAAAAAGACCGGTCCTGACCGGACCGGTCGGGACCGGTCAGAGACCGGTCCCGGATAGGACCGGTCTGGTCCCGGACCGGTCCACAGGTCCCGGACAGTCCCTGTTTTAGGGACCAAAACCGGTCCCGGACCGGGACCGGTCGGGACCGGTCGCTGGCTCAAAAACGTGGAAAATAATGTCGACCGCGCCGTGGCTCAGAGAGATCCCGCAGACTTGCGAATGTGAGAGACGACAACCATGAATCAGTACGCTAAAGATCAATCAACACACGTCGAAATCAAAATAGAATCATACTTGGGAAGAGGCTCTCATGAAATCCTCCTTGGCCAGGAAGCCGTTGGCTTCTCCGAAACTGAAAATGGCGAAGGACAGCAGGTGCAGATACTTCCTTAAAACTGCGAAGGCCTTGAATTCCTGCAGTTTGTACATGGAAAAGGTGGGAAAAGGAATTGACATAGAATTGTAGTGTGACGGTCACAAGGCCGTATGGTACCGATCTCGAAGGAAATGCGTATATCCTTCAGATGTGGGTCGTTGCCCAGCACATCAACTCTATCAAGGAACTTGTTTATATGGTTAATGTTGGCCGAAGCGACCATCGACAGGGCGAAGTCAGTGGCAAAAATTTCTCCTTCGGATTTGACATCATAATGGTCAAACTCCAAGCGCAAAATCTAAAAAAAAAATTTATATAATTGTTTTAAAATGTTCAATTAATATGAGTCAAATATTTAGGTGCATACTCGCACCTTAAATACAGTGCATCACTCGTACAACAGTCTGATTTGTGATCCTACGGCGGAGCATTTTTTGACAAAAATAAGGCGTATTGAAATACACTCATATTTATTGATATACAATCGTATTTCGATCAATCATGATTTCTTGTAGGAACCGACGATCCGATAGCGCTTAACGCACGGTGATCGTAAGTGATAGTAACGCACAAAAAAATTAGTCCACTAATACCTCTTCCTGCAGATCTTTTAAGAATGCAACAAACTTGTCATGTTTGAGTCGCTCATTTCCATCCTTGCCGAAGAAAAATTCGACCACTCCTGCATTTTCAACCGAGTCTCGAGCTTTAAGAACGGTGCGTAGACCGTTTCTGTGAGATGCGCCCTGTCTATTATTGGCACGCATAAATGCCATCACCATTTTAAACTCCTCCTTTTCAATCTGGATGAACAAGAATAAAAAAAAAAATCAAAGATGACAGAGCTTATTTAGAGAAGTTCCCTATTGGAGTAAGAAAGTGATGATTTTGAAATTTTGTATTTGTGATTTTGACATTTTGTGTACATGTACAAATTTTTTAGTTTTTTTAAATTAATATTAAAACTTAAAAATAAAATTAATTTTTATTTTTAAAAATAATTTTTATTTAAAAACCGGTCCCGGTCTGGGACCGGTTAGGACCGATTTTTCCGATCCCAGCCGGTCCCAATTTTCAGAGGGAAAACCGGTCCCGGACCGGGACCGGTTTGAGCAGGACCGGTCCGGGACCGGTGCCCCCAAAAGACCGGTCCTGCCCAGGACCGGTCCCTAGCAATCTAATTCCCGTGCAAAAAATTATCCCCAGTCGGCTTTCCCTGAGAGAAAGGCGGCAATGCCTAGTTTTGTCTCTCCTTCCCGCGCTCTGATGATTGCCTGTACAACGCCAGCCCGCTGCTCCGCCCCATCTGTCATGGTCACGATAAGCAAAACGAAGAGGTTGAGGCCTCTCTTTTTTCCCTCCCTAGGGATTAGATTGCTAGGGAACAAACCGTCTGCAGCGCCCTACTCATCCAGTGCCGCGACCGCCGCCACCGCCGCCGTCGATACGGCCCCCGGCGATGAATCCTCAGCCGACATCGTTGAGGAACTCCTCACGAAGGGAGACATAATCCGCGGATTGATGAAGATGGAGCGCAGGGCGGAGCCCGAGGAAGCCGGCGGCCGATGGTTTCCTTACCTCGATCTTTGCAGGATTGGATCGGCGTCGCTGACCAGTCGGGAGATCGTGGAGGTGTTAGAACCTTTCATACTGAATGCGAGGAAGGAGAAGATTCAGAGAGTTGTGGCCAATCGTAGCTATTCCGTCAGTCTGGTGGT
Organism: Platanthera zijinensis; assembly: GCA_039513925.1. Classification (NCBI taxonomy): domain Eukaryota; kingdom Viridiplantae; phylum Streptophyta; class Magnoliopsida; order Asparagales; family Orchidaceae; genus Platanthera; species Platanthera zijinensis. The sequence goes on along the minus strand of CM077090.1, from coordinate 3,244,775 downwards.
GGAAGGGCTCACCGATTTCGGCAACGTCTCGGCGGCGTTCAGATCAGCTGATGCGCTCGGGATTCAGTCTGTTCATGTCATTTCTAGTGACGCCAGAAAAAGGTGCAGCCGTAACCGAGGTGAAGGAAATCGAAGTCCTTCTGTTTCTCTGGAACTGTTATGGGTTCTGTTCCATTTCATCTGTTCATGGCTTCTTCCTATCAAACATTCATCAGATACGCATCTTGTTAATATACACAGAAATTATCGACTTCTTCTTCTTATTATTAATTAGCCTGGTTGAATTGCTCTCATGATTGTTCTTTTCAATACTTGCTTAAATTGTTGCACATCTGCTAACAGGTATAGAGACAATCGTCATGTAAGCATGGGTGCTGAAAAATGGTTGGACATTGAGCTCTGGAAATCACCCAAAGATTGCTTCCAGGCTCTGAGAAAGCGTGGTTACCGCATTGCTACTGCACATTTGGGAGATGACACGGTATCCACCTCTGTGTCTTCAAAATGATTCTTTCTTTTTTTTGTTACATGGGAAGCATTTAGCCCTTAAACATTGATTTATAAACTATAGTTGATTTTTCCCTTGTTTTTGGCTTGTTGCTGCTCAAGCTGGTAGTAGTAATTATACGATGGCACAACAACACACACGGCAACGAGCCCACACTCAACAATAAGATAGGAGTGCAAGGATACTGTTTGGGAATGCTTGGGATCTTCATGAATCATGGAGTTATATATGTAAAATAACAATTAGTAAGTACTAGCATAGTAGTATTATGTAGGGGGGCAACTCGGATCGGTTCGGTTCCACCCAAAATCAAGAGCCGGCCCATATAAATTCTGTTTCAAATTTTAGGAACTGAAACCAACCCACGGTCCTAAAGTATAGATCTGGATCCGAACCATTTGCTTTGATTCGGTTCCGGTTCGGTTCTCGGTTCTACCTATGTCTCAATAATTAAAAAATGATTCTTCCAACTTATGATTTTTTGCAATACAAGTATCGATGTCTCGAAATAATTGAATAATACTCTCTATAATATTGAGGACATTAAATTACACAAGTACAATAAATATTTTCTTTAGTCATACGACTATATTCTCAATTATTTTCACGTATTAAATCATAGAACTATAATCGATGTCTCAGTATATTTTCTTTAGCATTGATATTTGATTCTCGGGTTGGTTCTAGGTACCCGCCCCTTGGAACTAGAACCGAACCAAATTGTCGGTTCGAGTATTATGGGAACCAGACTCGTACCGAACCTATTTGGAACCGACCCAAATCATTCGATTCGGTTCGGTTCCATTTCGGTTCTCGGTCCTTCATTTATTTTTGCACACCCCTAGTATTATGTATTTATTGCTAATTAGTTAGAGCGCCATCTACGATGTCCATTACACAGTCGGCACCTCCGTTGACATGACAAAGTTACATACCCTTCTCATGGAACACATTTATTGCAGTGGCCATTGAGTGAAGAGCATGCTCGTGTGTCTTCTAAACCAATCTGGCTCCACTTTGCTGCCTTTCTCGGCTCACTCGTGTTGCCTCTTTCGCGCAACAATTGTTTCTTGTGGGCACACCATCCTTGGCACCTGCCTTCTCCAATCTTCATTGTCATCCACCCCTTATTCCAGCTCACACACAGAACTATGATTTCAGCAGAGGAATGATTTCCTGAACTTTCATATGAGAAAGCAGCATGGTTTTTGCCTTGATGGATGGTCATTAGAAATCTAACATATATTTGTTTACGGAAAAAACATTTTTCATTGATGATCATCACTATCTCCAACTCTGAAATGAATTAATAACTTTTAGTCTTTTCAGGTATTTGATGCCATTGGTAACCTTTTAATGTAGGTTTCCATATATGGTTTAGATTGGTCAATTCCAACTGCTATTGTCATTGGGAATGAACATGCGTGAGTGTATCTGATAGAACTTGTACTTCTTTTTCATGTTATTTTCCCTTGAAAATATGGTGTTTTAAAAACTATTTTTCAAAATGTTCATTTGCATGTGTGTATATGTACACAAGCAGTTGTACGCAGGTTCTCCGGTGCCCTGACAGCAACAGTACACCTGTCCTTTGTTTTCACTGTGAAAGTTCTTACCTCTCCGAATACAAAGCTTAATAAAAATGTAGGGGATAGGGGCACACTTCTTAAACTAAAATAAAAATGTACAAATTAAGCTCACTTTTAAAATGTAATAATAAAGAAGGGATAAGGTTGATGAATGCTTGTTTTTTTCTTTCTTATATATATATATTAATTTTATATATATATATATATATATATATATATATATATATATCTTTTTAACAGTATAAAACTGCATATCCATATACATAAGTGCTTGTGTTATGGGCAACGTGCCCAATCAATTGTCGCATTTTATTTAATTTATTTATATTTATGCATTTTGTCTTTTAGTGTAGGGCGATTTACAGTAACACCCTTGTATCCTCTATTTAAGGAACTCAAGTGGTCTTGTATGATTATGAATGAAAAGTCTAGTTTCTTGTCCTCTTATTGTGAGATACTAGTATCTCCTCTAACGAGCAGTCCCGCATAGGCAACCGTGGTTCCGGCTCCACGGTATCCTCCACCATCGCCATCGTATCCAACTCCAGCCACTACTCCGACGAGTTACTGTTGTTACGGAAGTAGACCCATAACAACTTGGTATCAAATCTATCGATCCTCCTCCCACGACGACACCTACTTCTCGCTATATCGTTTCTTTCTCCCCCCTACCCCACGAACAACCACACTTTTTACCTGGCCAACAACAACAGGTTGTTTCCTTCTTCGTCTATAGCAACGGTTGTCGAGTTGAACAGCGAACTTAACGAGCGTATCCTTTGCCGACGCTGCCTTTGCGCTGCATTCTCGCCCCCCCTCCTCGAGCCCTGCTGCTATCCTTGAGCCACAACTTTCTCGAGCCCCATCCCCGTTTTCTCGAGCATTGCGCCAGTAAAATCCCGCAGAGCCTCTTTCGACGCTGCTCTCCTGCGGTCTTGATTTTATGCCCCCACATCAAGTTTTATTTTATTTTTATTTTTAATCTACTGCCAGACGCTCTTATTGTTACCGCCAACTTTGTTTCTCTCTAACGCCACTCCTCTTTATTTTTATATGTACAACCCCGTATTCGCGGAGTGAGGACCCCAAGCAAGGCATAAGGCATGCTAGTAAGTTTTAAGCTTTGGAGCCCCCGTAGAGGGGCGGGTGCGGCGAGTAGGCAGACACCCGTCCCGGCACGGTGGGCGTGAGGGGAAGCTGCGAGACCCGCCCGGGGCCGGGTTCTCGCCCCTGCCTCGCGGCTAGGCGAGGGCAGGCGGGGCGAGACCGGCCCGGGGCCGGGTTCTCGCCCCTGCCTCGCGGCCAGGCGAGGGCAGGCGGGGCGAGACCGGCCCGGGGCCGGGTTCTCGCCCCTGCCTCGCGGCCAGGCGAGGGCAGGCGGGGCGAGACCGGCCCGGGGCCGGGTTCTCGCCTTTGCCTCGCGGCCAGGCGAGGGCAGGCGGGGCGAGACCGGCCCGGGGCCGGGTTCTCGCCCCTGCCTCGCGGCCAGGCGAGGGCAGGCGGGGCGAGACCGGCCCGGGGCCGGGTTCTCGCCCCTGCCTCGCGGCCAGGCGAGGGCAGGCGGGGCGAGACCGGCCCGCGGCCGTGTTCTCGCCCCTGCCTCGCGGCCAGGCGAGGGCAGGCGGGGCGAGACCGGCCCGGGGCCGGGTTCTCGCCCCTGCCTCGCGGCCAGGCGAGGGCAGGCGGGGCGAGACCGGCCCGGGGTCGGGTTCTCGCCCCCGCCTCGCGGCTAGGCGAGGGCAGGCGGGGCGAGACCGGCCCGGGGCCGGGTTCTCGCCCCTGCCTCGCGGCTAGGCGAGGGCAGGCGGGGCGAGACCGGCCCGGGGCCAGGTTCTCGCCCCTGCCTCGCGGCCTCGCGGTCAGGCCGGGCGAGACCGACCAGGGGGGGTGGCCGGAGGGCGCGACCTCTCATGCTTTTACCGTTTTACCCCCAAGGTGCATTTTCCCTTTTTGCCCCCCGGTGTGGAGGTTTTCTATTGGCTGGGGGCATTTTTGCCCCAGGCGCATTTTGGTCATTTTTCCCCCCAGGACTTGGAAAAACTATAAATAGACCCTTGAGGGTGCCTTGGAGGAGGACTTGTCATTCTTTCCTTAGCCACTAAAATCTCTCTGGCTTTCCTCCAAGGCACCTAGCTCAAGCATTGGCTAGGGAGGGGGAGACCTCAAGGGTCTTCTGGGTGTGAGGTGGGACCTCCACGCTAGAGCCAAGGGTCGGTTCATAGCTTCCAAAGTCTTCGGTCCATAACGTTCCACCGAGTGAAGTAGGTGTGAGGTCACCCCTTTTTGGGACCCCGAATTCCACAGAAGTCAATTTTGGCCTCGGTCATTTTTGGCTTCAACATTATACATTCTACATACGCCTGTCTACTCACAACAAGCCCGTTCATCATCTTATTTCGCCTGTCTCGTGCCACTATTTTGGACTTCTCTTATTTTGGTGCCTCCAAGGCAAGGGAGAGCGAAGGCTTGGAGCATATATATTTGTGTCACCATTGGGCGACGACGTGGTTCTCGTGGCAACTCCCAAACAGCCTCCAGTCACCCGGTCCTTCTCGCGTGTTGTTTCAAGCCACACTATGGACGACACACAAGATCTCATGATTGCACTCCAGGGATTCATGATGTCCATCGAGGCCCACCTTTGGCAAGCCGAAACACGTCTTCAGGATGACATGGCCGCCATCACAATCAAGCTTAATGAGCTGACTGCCGCCTTTCCCGTTGTTACTACCCCACCTACGGATCATGCCAACAGCAGCCAGGCACCGCTGCCTCCGCTATTCCGCTACGAGCCACCGGCCTTTATTCGCCCAGAAGTGGCTATGCCGCCGCGCTACACCAGGTTGGACTTCCCCACCTACGATGGCAAAACTGATCCATTTGCCCGGCTCACCAGGTGCGAGCAATTCTTTGATCACCAACAAATTCCGGCCACTAATCGACTTCCTTTAGCCTCTTTCCACCTACTCGACTCAGCTCTGCTTTGGGTCACTTGTCTCCTCACCGACCAACCTGGTCTGACATGGGATGACTTCAAGTGGTATTGCAACCTGCGTTTCCCGCAGCAACCCCCTCAGTGCTCTTACGACACTCCGCCAAACGGGCACGGTGGATGATTACTTGGAACAGTTTTAGCTCCTCCTGACACACGTCACGCTTCCTCCAGCAATGCAAGTCGCCATCTTCACAGCCGGTCTTCAAGATCACCTACAATTGAATGTCGAATTTGAGGCCCCTCCAGACTTAGTGACTTCTATGAGTTTGTCCAGACTATGCGAACGCTGCCTCCAGTTGACCCGAGAGGCCTACTTGCCCACCGACATCGACACTCAACAAGGACGTATCGAGTGTCCTCTCGCCCCTCCGGTCCGCCGTGTTGGACCGCCACGCTCAGGGCTTATGCTTTAATTGCGACGAGCAGTACACTCGCAGAAAAGGTGCAATTTTTTTTCTATCTGCACGTCGAGGACTCGGACGAGGAAGGCATCAGATGAGGCTCGCCTTAGCGTGATCTCCCTTGAGCTTGGGGACAAGCTCGTTTTGGAAGGCGGGAGTGATGTTTTGGGCAACGTGCCCAATCAATTGTCGTATTTTATTTAATATTTCTATATTTATGCATTTTGTCTTTTAATGTTGGGTGACTTACAGTAACACCCTTCTATCCTCTATTTAGGGACCCAAGGGGCCTTGCATGATTATGAATGAAAAGTCTAGTTTCTTGTTCTCTTATTGTGAGATATTGGTAGCTCTCCCCTCTAACGAGCAAGCCCCGCATAGGTAACCGCGGTTCCGACTCCACGGTATCCTCCACTATCGCCATCGTCTCCAACTCCGGTCACTACTCCGGCGAGTTACCGCTGTTACCGAAGTAGACCCATAACATTATGATTCTCTGTGCAATGAACATTTAGTTCTGAGCACGTTGTGTACAACAACACTCAAACCCTTATCCCACTATAACAGATTCGTCTGTACATAAAAATAAATTTCTTAGTTTGTTTTATCCAGAATAAACCATATTTGAATTGAACCAGATCAAAATGCATAAGAATATACATAAGTGCACATGATTCATTTAATTTTAAGCATCTTATGACTTATGCACACAAAAGATATTTTTTGAATTTTTTTTTTCAGAATATAGCTATTAGAATGGAAGCTCTAATGTATTGGTTTTGCAAATGAACAATATATGGTAAAAGTTCATACTATTATTGTAGTTTCTGTCAAGAACAACATATACACTTGTTGCAGTTTTTATAATTAATTAATCTATCAAGTGGGAATGTGGGATAAATGAAAAAAAAAACATTTTAAGGTGACTATAGTCTAAAGGGAAAAAACTTAGAGTTCGTAATTTCATCATTTGACTATTTGGGCATTACTTACGAGGTTGTCAAAATATTGTACGCTTTATGTTGTTCCTATTGACTAGTTGACTTTATGTGCCTTTGTAGGGGCATAAGTAACGAAGCTGTGCAACTAGCTGATTTGCATTGTAGTATTCCAATGACAGGCATGGTGGACTCATTTAATGTTTCTGTTGCCGCAGGCATTCTCCTTCACCATGCCGTGTATGATAGATTTTCTCGTTTGGTAAGCATGTTCGTTCATATTTAATCAGAGATCTGGAATATAGTTCTCTAAGCAATTTATTGCTATATTTTACCTGATTTTGGCTCAACTAAAAATATATTTCTCTTGTTATGACTTATGATGTTCTTTTTGGTCGACAAGGAGTTATTTTATCCAAAGCAATTTGAAAAATTTGTTGTAATAAAAATCAACAGGACTGCATGGAAAATTATCAATTCATAGAGTTGAGACAAGTCTAATTGATGCGGGATAGGCGTCACATCTTTCTGTCACTCTGAAGTCCCACCAGGAGAGCCCACCTTGGCGTCGCACCAAGGCGTCTTTATTAGGCCCGCGGGCTGTACACCCAACCCGTCTCCGGTCCCATCACAGGAAGCCAAAAGGTTGTTGAGGCCGGCCGCGGGCTCTCGCGGCCGCATGGATGCGGCCATGAGGAACGGCGGCAGCCGGCCGGGCAGACGGTTGGCGCATCGGAGATTGGGTATGCTAATCGCGTGTGGTGGATTCCTCCATAATCCCCACTACGTTAGTGGGGATCATGGGAATTCCGGGTATTTGCAGCTCAGAATTCCTATAAATTAAGGGAGACCCCATCACCTAATAAGTCTTAATAATTTAAAATTTAATTAAATAAGCTTAGAACCTTATGCATCCAATCCCAAATTACTTAGTTATAGCTTATAAGTGGAGGGGCCTGTTGGAAATAAGAGTTAACTATCATGCGCATCTTATTCATCCCTCATATGAGGGTATTTAAATAATTTACAAGGACAAATAAACTAGAATGGGCAATGTGGGACTAAACCTATTGACACATTCCTAGAGGATTTTAATTCATTGACCGAAATATAAAAATCTTTAATGCGTAAACTCCAACACTCCCCCTCAAGCTGGAGGGGGAACTTCAGCTTGAAAACATCATTAAGAAGTAATGGAAGTAGGCGATGTGTGGCAAAACATCGGACGAGCCAACAGGGGAAATTCCAAACCGGGGAAACAAATCAGGGACATGGCCACACACGACGTAGATCTACACACAACGCAGGTCCCACACACTACGTGGACTCGCTAGAATCAGGTCAACCAACGTTGTCTACACACAGGTGGAACGTAACAGAAGATGTGGGGCTAATCATCAAGTGGACAACTGGGGATAATTCGTCAGGGATAATCTGTCGGGGATAATCCGCATCGAGGGCGGTCCCACTCGACGTAGTATTACACGACACGGTCCCACACGACACAACCCGTTAAGATTAGGACAACCAACAACAATCGTACTACAATACATGTGCCAATGGAAAAAAATCAGGGAGAAGGAAACAACACACGACATAAGGCTAGAGCCTGTGTTAGACTATGGCTAAAATCAGGAAATATCATCTGAGTTGCCTTCGTCTCAAACACTCTGAGGCTGTGGTAGGTCGACTCGGAGGGGGTTTTCTAAATGCAACCTTTAAATGTAATGAGATGTAATGCAAGTGCAAAGTGGCCCGCTCCAAAATTGCAGCGAATAATTAATTATTATACTACTATCAATAGAGGTACGTGCAGTCACAGTTAATTAATTAAAGGAGAACAAAATATTAAATTTTGCAAGCGAAAGAGACACAAATATTTTAAGCGATCACTGAATAAGTCCCGCAAATTTTACGACAAACGAACTAATAGCATAATAAAATAACAATCCAGCACAACACAAGTTTTACTAAAATAAACAACTAAAAAGAAATGACTTTTACGACACTTCACACATGTAACGGCGGTGACGGCGGTTGTTGGTGGGTATCTAAAGGTTGTAGCACACGGTGGAGGTAAGGGTGTTGAAGATCTGGGTTGTTATGGCTGATTAAAGTGGAGTCCACGATAGGGGATGGGAAAAGGAGATGGGGAAAGCTGCTGGGGTTTAGTGTGGGTCGGTGGGGAAAGGGGAAGGGAGTTAAGGTCTCAGGCGGTGGAGAAAGGGGTGGGGTGTAACGGCCCTTGTCCGTCACAGAGGAACAATATATAATATAAATTTGCTTATTTGAAAAGCCAACCAACATATTATATTTCTAGCCCACAATAGTATTGAAATAACAGTGCAAAAATAAACTCTTATTCCATGATTTACATATCATTACATGTCCACAACAAAAGTCTACGATAGCTTCATAATTTACAACTAATAATTAAAAGTCTTTCTTGGCAAGCAGACAAAGTTTAGCACTGCAACAACTCTCTCGAGCGTTGGTCACTTCAAAAATGCCTACTAGTCGTTTATACCACGCTCGATAGAGTTCGATAGAGTTCCAGCTTACTCAGATTTTCGTTTAGTACCTAAAATTTTTAAAATGAAAGGGTTAGTCTTTAAATAAAAGACTAAGCGAGGAATTACTTCTTTATCACTATATGTAAATATAAGTCATATAACATATGTGCACATATATCTATATGAAAGCAATAAAAGGGAGTTCTTAGCCATTTTCATTTCTTCCCATAGTATGTATATCTTTAGATTTTTTTGGTTCTTATCATAAAATAGTTGAGCATAGTTAAGGGTTACTGCATTTCAGTCCACTTTGTTGGTCGAACTTAGTGCGCACAACTCGCTTAAGGCCTATAAGACCCAACTAAGTTGACTCATATATGTTATCCAGTGCGCACAACTCGCTTAAGGTCGATTAAAGACCCAACTGGACTTGTATCATTCTACAGATACCCTTAACACAATTTCATCAATGCATTTTTTAAAACATTCCATTTAATTATTTTCAGATGGAGTGGACTAAAAATTTAAAAAGATGATATAAAAGTTAAATTATTGTAAAGAAAGAAACCCTCACCACAATTTTCTCCTTGTTTTTGTCATTTCTTGGATCATCACCTCGTCGATCGGGCGACATCATCCTTTTGTATAGCTGTTAGCAGTTAATAATCATATGTCTATATAAGGAGTAAGGTTTTTATGTAAGGAACATTCTTCCAAATAAAACTTCTATACTTAAGTTAGCAATAACATTTGAAGACTATCAATTATATCATATATAACATTATATTCCAGTAACAACTCCTAACACGATTCTCACCTAAGCTTAGTTAAATAAATTTTCATATTCATTTACAAACCTAAAAACTCTCAAGTCGTCGCTAGATAATATTATTTAGGCATGCTAACAATAATCTCCAATTAACAACATGCTTGCTTGTAATATTTTTAAATCCCCAAGAAAAATCAAAACCATCATGTTCTTGTAAGAGTCTACATCAAAACATTCATTTAGGGCATAAATCAAACACAACATGTATATCTTTACTTGATCTTTATATCATGAAATTAACACCTTTCTCTATATTAACAAATTTAGATTTCAAACTAAAAGTAAATCCTACAAATTTTGTGTATGCATGTAATTAAAAATCAGCACGCTCTCTAGATTTCTACATCAATAACTTGATTTTCAACTTCAAAATTAGGCTAATAATAACAAGCTTAATTCCTCCAAGAGCCCACATTTTATTTTTATAATATAAATCTTGAAATTATTTGTCTAAGATCATGCATGCATGTAAGGTAAGCATCATTATATCACTACAATAATAATCTTTTGCATGCCCTAAATCCCAAGTGTTCCAAAATCTCCAAACTTAGAGTCCAAATCCACAAATAGGAGGAGGAATAGGTGAAAGAATCCACTTACAACGAGAAGGAAAGAAAAGATGAAGGAACAGAGACTCCTTTGCTCTTTTCTTGCTTCGTCAAGGCTTTGAACTTCAAGGAAGGCTTAGAAGAAGTGGCGGAAGGCTTCTTCTCCTTCAAAATGGAAGCCGATGGCTTCTCTGCGTCGATTTGGAGCCGGAAATGGAAGAGGAGGACGAGAGGAGAAGCAGACTGCAGTCGGCTTTCTAAAGCCCTTGACGCGGTATCGTGCAGGAGGTGTGAAAAATACCCCAACCGTGCAGGAGGTGTGAAAAATACCCCAACCGGTTCATTATTCACGAGATTTATTCCGCCTATTTGATCGGTCCAATCACCTCTTGCCACATACCATTTTAACCGGTCTCACCGCCTAAGAAAAAGGAAGTGGAAAACCGGTTCAATGCTTCTAAACCCAATTAAAACCCATTTTCATTTTTATTTAGAGACAACAATTTAAATACATAACTAGAATTGCTATTAGCACACCCTTGCATGAAAATTTAACTCTATTTGTTTACACTCAAACTATTGGTACACTCATTAAATCTAAACGAAATTTCATATAAATTCATATTTCATTGCGGGGTTTTAAAATATTTTGTATAAACATTTTATTAGCGTAATTTACGACGATCTTTGGGCATCACAATTACACCCCTTCTCATAAAAATTTTCGTCCTCGAAAATGACGTACCTTCAAAATGTTGGAAACAAATTCCAAAAGAGATCTTCTCGTTCCCAAGTGCCTTCACTTTTTGGGTGTCCTTTTCACCATATTTTCACAAAACTGACATCTTTATTCTGCAATCGTTTGGTTTGCCAATCAAGAATTTTATAAGGTTCCGTTGGAGTCGATAGATCTGGTTCTTTGTGCAGATCTGCGGTAGAAATCATCTTATCTGGATCAACTATATATTTTTGCAAGGACGATACATGAAAAACATGATGGAGATTTTGCAAGTCATTTGTCAGTGCCAATCTGTATGTCATATCGCCCACACGTTCAATTATAGGAAAAGGTCCTATATATCGTGGATTTAACTTCTCAATCTTCCGTAATCTTGAGACGCCTTTAAATGGTTTTATCTTTAAACATGCTTGATCTCCAACCTGAAATTCTACACGACGGTGTTGTGCGTTATAATACTTCTGTTGACGGTCTTGCGCAATCTTCATTCGTTTTTGTATAAATACAATTTTCTCCTGTAGTTTGTCCACCATTTCTTTATTGTATAGTCTTCTTTCTCCATCTTCTGCCCAACTTAGAGGTGTTCGACATTTCCTTCCATATAGTGCTTCAAAATGGGTCCTTTGAATTGTAGACTGATAACTGTTATTGTACGCAAATTCGACTTGAGATAAGTGCTTTTCCCAAAATCCTTTTAAATCAAGAACAATCATTCGTAACAAATCCTCTAATAACTGGATGGTGCGTTCTGATTGTCCATCTATTTGAGGGTGAAATGTTGTACTGTATAACAACCTTGTCCCTAATCTTTTATGTACCAGTCTCCATGTGTCAGGCGTAAATTGACCATTTCTGGCTGAAACAATTGTTCGGGGTATTCCATGGAGCTTGACAATGACGTCAATGTATTCATTCACTAATCTCTCGGTTGCTACGCTTTGCTTTGCGGCAATGAAGTGTGCACTCTTTGTCAAACGATCTATAATTACTCAAACACCATCATTTCCTTGCTTACTTCTTGGTAAACCCCAAACAAAATCCATTGCAATGTCGTGCCATTTCCATTCGAGAATAGGTAATGATTTTAGGTAACCTTCTGGTTTCATATGTTCTGCTTTCACTACCTGGCAGGTGTGACATTTGACAATATATGTAATTACATCCTTCTTTATCCCCGGTCATCAAAAATCTTGGTTTAAGTCATGATATATTTTAGTCCAGCCGGGATGAATGTAATATGGCGTATTATGCACTTCATACAAAATATCAGTTCTCAAATTATCTGCATTTGAGATACAAAGTCTATCATTCATGAATAGTAATCTCTCTTTTACTGTAAAATTATTTACCTCTCCCTTCTTTACTTTATCCATTAAGCTTACAAAGTAGGGATCCTGAGAAATTGCTTTCAAAGTTTTTTCTTTTATTGTATATTGGATCTGCAATTGAAACAACTGAGATTGCTTATCTTCTGAAGTAAAGATAATAGATATATTCATCTTCTGCAATTCATGTATTATACTCTGATTATACTGTATCATTTCTGAAAGTGTGACTATGCTCTTCCGACTCAGTGCATCCGCTACAGTATTAGCTTTGCCTGGATGATACTGGATATTAATGTCATAATCTTTAATAAATTCCAACCAACGTCGTTGACGAAGGTTTAATTCTTTTTGAGTAAAAATATACTTCAAGTTTTTATGATCCGTAAAAATTTCGCATCGGACTCCATATAAATAGTGACGTCATATTTTCAATGCAAAAATGACTGCAGCTAATTCTAGATCATGAGTTGGATAATTTCTCTCGGCATCCTTTAACTGTCTAGAGACATAAGCAATAACTTTTTCGTGTTGCATTAGTACACAACCAAGACCTTGGTATGATGCATCACTGAAAATCTGAAATCCTTCTGATCCTGAGGGCATTACTAAGATAGGGGCCGTTGTTAGCCTCTCTTTTAATTCTTCAAAAGCTAGTTGACATTCAACGTCCAAATCAAAAGACATATTTTTTCTGGTTAATTTTGTTAATGGTAACGCCAATTTAGAGAAATTCTTGACAAGCTTCCTGTAGTAGCCAGCTAATCCCAGAAAACTCCGCACTTCTGTTACAGTCGTAGGACGGGGCCACTGAATGATTGCCTCAATTTTGCTAGGGTCCACGACCAATCCGTGTGCATTTATAATATGACCCAAGGACACTTTTTTAACCAAAATGCATACTTAGATAATTTGGCATATAATTGGCGATCCTTTAAAGTTTGCAGTGCCATTCTCAAATGTTGCAAATGTTCTTCTTCAGTCTTGGAATATATCAAAATGTCGTCAATAAAAACAATGATACATTTATTTAAATAATCTTTAAACAGTCGATTCATCAAATCCATAAACGCTGCAGGGGCATTTGTTAACCTAAATGACATGACAGCAAATTCAAAGTGGTCATATCTGGTACTGAACGCTGTTTTAAAAACATCTTCTTTCACTCTCAACTGATGGTAACCCGATCTCAAATCAATTTTTGAGAACATAGTCATATGCACTAATTGATCAAAGAGATCATCAATACGAGGAAGGGAGTACTTGTTTCTTACTGTCAACTTATTAAGTTCTCTGTAATCAATGCAATGGTGGAGTGTTTCATCCTTCTTTCTTACAAATAAAACAGGGGCTCCCCAGGGTGACGAGCTGGGCCGTATGAATTTTTTTATCTAATAGTTCTTGCAACTGGGATTTCAACTCTACTAATTCCTTTGGAGCCATACGATATGGTGTTTTCGCTACTGGGATAGCTCGTTCAATGAGAGGGATTGTAAATTCCAACTCTCTGTTGGGAGGCACTCCTGGCAGATCATCAGGAAACACTTCCAAAAATTTGCAGACCACTGGCACCTCAGAAATATCTTTCTTTTCTTCCTTTGTTTCTTTGATCATAATTAATATGACTTCATCCCCCTTTCGAATTGCCTTCAATGCCTTCATTGCCGATATCATTACTTTTGCTACTTCAGTTAACCTCTTAAATGATACTAGACTTCGGTCTGGACAAATAATTGTAAGTTCTTTCATTTTACAATTAATCATTGTTTCATGCTTTGACAACCAGTCCATGCCCAATATGATATCATATTCAGAAATCGGTAAGACTGTCAGATCTAATTCCAACACTTTTTCATTGATTTGAATTTGCAGTTGAGCCTGCAATTGCGTTGTCATTATGTGATTATTGGGTATGATTACATGTAATATATCTTGTGTTATATATGTTTGTCTTTGAAGGATATTCAAAATATGTGTTGAAACGAAGGAATGACTTGCATTCATATCAAATAAAACCCTCAATAAGTGATCGTATGCATAAATCATACTTGTGATTACCGTCTCATCAGCCTTAGCCTCTTGGGGGGTCCCGGATTAAATACACGAGGTTGTATGTGCCGATTCTCATGGCTAGGATCCACTGATGCGGATGTGGAATCAATAGATTCACCTTCTTTCAAAGTTCCCATCTGAAACACTCGTTGAGGATGAGCTCCTGATGCTCCCTTAAAGCCTCATTCCTTTGCTTGCCTCTTTGGGCATTCACATTGTCGATGCCCAAGCTGGCGACAAATATAGCATACACCAGTACCAAACAAACATTGACCTTTATGTACTTTCCCGCATGTTTCACACTTACTAATAGAGGATTGAGTCACACGACTCACACTACCTGACGTAACTGAGGGGGAAGGTTGAGTCCATTTCTTTTTCTTCCACGAGGACCCAGAGGACTTTCCTGAAGACTCTTTACTCGATCCTTCACCTGATCATTTCTTCATGAAATCTCTCCTACTTTGAGTCTTCTCTATGTCTATTTCAGTTAGACGTGCTTTCGTAACAAGACTGCTATAATTTGTAAGTTCTAATGGTACAAGAAATGTACGAATGTTATCTCGTAAATTTTGCTGGAAGCGACGACATTGATCCTTTTCTGATGAAATTAAGGCTCCCGCATAAAAGGCTAGGTTAGAAAACCCAGCTTCGTACTGTAGTACAGTGCGATTTCCTGGCACTATACACATAAATTTCTCTTACAGCAATCCTTTTTCTGAAGCTGGGATGAACCAATTAGTAAACTCATCAACAAGTTCTTTCGAGGAAATATCAGTAATTCCTTTATCGGCAAACTTCTCACTCATAATAGTGTCCCACTATCTTTTAGCTTCTCCTTCAAATAAGAAAATCGCCAACTCAATCTTTTGATTTTCTGAGCAATGCATCACTCGAAAAAATAGTTTCTATCCTCAGAATCCAATCTTCATTTTCAATCGGGGTTAATCCTCCTCTGAAGGTGGGAGGCTTTAACTCCAGAAATTGTTGATAATCCACGTCCACTGGCCGTTGTGGTAGTTTACCCAAGGGGTCAACATGGTGTACTATTGGAGGTGTATTCCTGGCTAGTCGGATAGCCTCTGCCATTGCTCGTGCCATGTTTGCTACTTGCAGATTCACATGCTGCTCTGTCTCACTTTCCGCAGACATCACCGGCTCTTCACGAGCTCGCCGACTAGAAGACTCATGCTCCTGTGTTTTAAACGTGAATTAGATTTCACACTAAGGACATCTATGACATTAGATATTAGTTTCAAATTCTGTACTAGTCAGACAATACTATATGTGACATTACATCGAAACTTCCCTCTGATACCATTTTCTGTAACGTCCCTTGTTCGTCACAGAGGAACAATATATAATATAAATTTGCTTATTTGAAAAGCCAACCAACATATTATATTTCTAGGCCACAATAATATTGAAATAACAGTGCAGAAAGAAACTCTTATTCCATGATTTACATATCATTACATGTCCACAACAAAAGTCTACGATAGCTTCATAATTTACAACTAATAATTAGAAGTCTTTCTTGACAAGCCGACAAAGTTTAGCACTGCAACAACTCTCTCGAGTGTTGGCCACTTCAAAAATGCCTACTAGTCGTTTATACCACGCTCGATAGAGTTTCAGCTTACTCTGATTTTCGTTTAGTACATAAAAATTTTAAAATGAAAGGATTAGCCTTTAAATAAAAGACTAAGCGAGGAATTACTTCTTTATCACTATATGTAAATATAAGTCATATAGCATATGTGCACATATATCTATACGAAAGCAATAAAAGGGAGTTCTTAGCCATTTTCATTTCTTCCCATAGTATGTATATCTTTAGATTTTCTTGGTTCTTATCATAAAATAGTTGTTATTAACATAGTTAAGGGTTGCTGCATTTTAGTCCACTTTGTTGGTCGAACTTAGTGCACACAACTAACTTAAGGCCTATAGGGCCCAACTAAGTTGACTCACATATGTTATCCAGTGCGCACAACTCGCTTAAGATCGATTAAAGACCCAACTGAACTTATATCATTTTACAGATGCCCTTAACACAATTTCATCAATGCATTTTTTAAAACATTCCATTTAATTATTTTCAGATGGAGTCGGCTAAAAATTTAAGAAGATGATATAAAAGTTAAACTATTGTAAAGAAAGAAATCCTCACCACAACTTTCTCCTTGTTTTTGTCATTTCTTGGATCATCACCTCGTCGATCGGGCGACATCATCCTTTTGTATAGCTGTTAGCAGTTAATAATCATATGTCTATATAAGGAGTAAGGTTTTTATGTAAGGAACATTCTTCCAAATAGAACTTCTATACCTAAGTTAGCAATAACATTTGAAGACTATCAATTATATCATATATAACATTATGTTCCAGGAACAACTCCTAACACGATTCTCACCCAAGCTTAGTTAAATAAATTTTCATATTAATTTACAAACCTAAAAACTCTCAAGTCATCGCTAGATAATATTATTTATTATTTAGGCATGCTAACAATAATCTCCAATTAACAACCTGCTTGCTAGTGATATTTTTAAATCCCCAAGAAAAATCAAAACCATCATGTTCTTATAAGAATCTGCATCAAAACATTCATTTAGGGCATAAATTCAACACAACATGTATATCTTTACTTGATCTTTATATCATGAAATTAACACCTTTCTCTATATTAACAAATTTAGATTTCAAACTAACAGTAAATCCTACAAATTTTGTGTATGCATGTAATTAAAAATCAGCACGCTCTCTAGATTTCTACATCAATAACTTGATTTTCAACTTCAAAATGAGGCTAATAATAACAAACTTAATTCCTCCAAGAGCCCAAATTTTGTTTTTATAATATAAATCTTGAAATTATTTGTCTAAGATCATGCATGTATGTAAGGTAAGCATCATTATATCACTACAATAATAATCTTTTGCATGCCCTACATCCCAAGTGTTCCAAAATCTCCAAACTTAAGTCCAAATCCACAAATAGGAGGAGGAAAAGGTGAAAGAATCCACTTACAACGAGAGGGAAAGGAAAGATGAAGGAACGGAGACTCCTTTGCTTTTTTCTTGCTTCGTCAAGGATTTGAACTTCAAGGAAGGCTTAGAAGAAGTGGCGGAAGGCTTCTTCTCCTTCAAAATGGAAGCCGATGGCTTCTCTGCGTCGATTTGGAGTCGAAAATGAAAGAGGAGGACAAGAGGAGAAGCATACTGCAGTCGGCTTTCTAAATCCCTAGGCGCGGTATCGTGCGGGAGGAAATGAGAAGAATACCTCCACCGGTTCATTATTCACGGGATTTATTCCGCCTATTTGATCGGTCCAATCACCTCTTGCCGCATACCACCTTAACCGGTCTCCCGCCTAAGAAAAAGGAAGTGGAAAACCGGTTCAATGCTTCTAAACCCAATTAAAACCCAATTTCATTTTTGTTTAGAGACAACAATTTAAATAATAACTATAATTGCTATTAGCACACCCTTGCATGAAAATTTAACTTTATTTGTTTACACTCAAACTAATGGTACACTCATTAATTCTAAACGAAATTTCATATAAATTCATATTTCATTGCGGGTTTTTAAAATATTTTGTCTAAACATTTTATTAGCGTAATTTGCGACGATCTTTGGGCGTCACATGGGGTTGACGGGAAATGGAGTTGCGGGGATTGGGTAAGAGTGTAAGACGCGCCGGGAAAGGGACTCTTACAGTGAGGCAGCGACAGTAGGGGAGGATGGGGGAGGAGGAGGCTGCGGTTCCTGGCGGTGGTGAGGCTGATCGAAGAGGAGGGCGGGGACTGGGTTGATAGCGGCTTTGGACCAGGGAGCGAAAGAACTGTCCGGGGTTATATATAACCCTAATAAGAGAACCGCCTAATAACTATAACCAAAATCAGAAAATAAACCGCCCCGATCAGACGACTAAGACTATTCGGGCCGATCGGGGGCTAACACATCACAAAATAAAAAACACAAAATATTGAAGTGACTGTTACGTGCCGTGGTGGAGGAGCGTGTGAGCCTGCGATCTTCCGGGAGCGGATCCAGCGCGATGGGGGGAGCGGGAGACGGCGGCGGCGGATGGATCGGGTTAGGGCTTGGCGGATAGAGAGAGAGAGAGAGAGGATGAGAAGGAGAGAGAGAGATTAGGTGAGAAAAATTAGGTTCTTTTCTTTCTACCTTTTTCCCAACACAGCCATCCACATAAGTAGTTCCAAAATAGCGGGCCCCCCGTTGGGCCTTAAACACGGGAAATGTTCATCATAAAAATAACTTGAAACTTGAAATTGCGTAGCACATATTTTATAAAGATAACGCGCCGCTAGCGAGAGTCGTTGCCCCCTTGGGCCATGTTGCCGCGACGATGGTAAACTCGTCCCCATCTTGCCTCGTCCTCGACCTCTACGGTTGGTGTCGGATCCGTAACATCACCTTCCTCGTCGGAAGACAGCTTGTCCTCAAGCTGTGGCGGGAGCGTGGCGATGGGAGCCGGCGGCGGGTCCCCGACGAAACGCTTGAGCTGGGAGACGTGAAATACATTGTGGATGCGGGCGTCGTCGGGAAGTTGCAGGCGGTACGCCACCTCACCGATGCGTTGGGTGACTTGAAAGGGGCCGTAAAACCGTGGCCCGAGCTTGTTCGATCCGTCGGTGTGGCGGAGAGTGGTTTGGCGATATGGTCGCCGCTTGAGCCAGACCCATTCGCCCACAGCATGGACGACATCCCGATGGCCGCGATTGTACGAGGCCTCCATGCGGGTTTGTGCTCGGAGGAGCTGGTCGCGGGCGGCGGACAGCATAACATCCCGGTCGCGGAGTTGGTCATCCACGGTGGTCATGGTGGCGACGCCTTGGTCGTATGTAGCAAGCTTGGGAGGATCGCGCCCGTAGATGAGGCGAAAGGGGGTTGTGCGGAGCGCGGAGTGGTATGAGGTATTGTAGCAATACTCAATCCATGGAAGCCATTGAACCCATTGCTTGGGGTGGTCGCCGGTGAGACAACGGAGGTACATCTCCACCGTCCGGTTGACGACCTCGGTTTGTCCGTCGGATTGCGG
The DNA here is from genome assembly GCA_039513925.1 of Platanthera zijinensis. NCBI lineage: Eukaryota > Viridiplantae > Streptophyta > Magnoliopsida > Asparagales > Orchidaceae > Platanthera > Platanthera zijinensis. The sequence goes on along the minus strand of CM077090.1, from coordinate 3,225,267 downwards.
GTGGTATGCGGAGGAGAACTGTAATTTGGTGCCGCTGAGGGTAAAGAGTTCCTTCCAAAAGCGGCTAGTGAAGACCTTGTCGCGGTCCGAGACAATCGTCTCCGGCAAGCCATGTAGGCGAAAGACCTCCTGGAAGAAAATTTGTGCCACCCGCTCGGCGACGAGGGGTCGGCTCAGTGGAAGGAAGTGCGCTCCCTTGGAAAATCTGTCGACCACGACCATGAGGACCGTCTTGCCTTTGTTACGGGGAAGTCCCTCTATGAAGTCCATGGAAATATCGGCCCAAATTTGGGTCGGCACGGGTAATGGTTGCAGCAGCCCGGCGGGAAGAAGGTGGAGCCCTTTCTGTTGTTGACACACGGTGCACCGTGCGATAAAATCCTGGGTGTGGCGGCGAAGTCCCTTCCAATAGAATGATGCGCGCACCCGGTGAAGGGTCTTGTGGACCCCTTCATGTGTCCGATCGTGGGCTTCCCGCACGATGGTGGCAATGTGTGGCGAGGTTGGTTCCAAGTAAATCCGATCCTTGTACAAAATGAGGCCGTCGTGCGCCGCCCACGAGGCCGGTAAGAGCCCCTCGTTCACCCGGCGAAGCAATTCGGTGAGGGACGGAGAGGCCAGGATGTCGGCCCGAATGGCATCCTCCAACGGTGTTGTCGGTTTGGAGAGAGCGCAGACCATGGCTGATTCGTCGGAGTGGCGGCGTGAGAGAGCGTCGGCGGCCCGGTTGAGCGTGCCCGACTTAAATTCCACGGTGAAATCAAAGCCCAAGAGCTTACTCACCCATCGCTGCTGAGGAAGAGTGGTTAAGCGTTGTTCCAAGAGATACTTTAAGCTGAAGTGGTCGGTGCGGACGACAAAGGGGCGGCCCCATAAGTACGGCCGCCAATGTTGGACGGCCTTGGCAAGGCCGATGAGCTCCAGCTCGTAAGCGGGTAACCGCCGATGGTGTAGGGCGGTGCGACGACTATAGTAGGCGATGGGATGGCCTTGTTGTTGTAGGACGGCGCCACATCCCAAAGCGGAAGCATCGCACTCGACGACAAAGAGCAAATGGAAATTGGGGAGCTGCAAGACCGGGGCCGAGACAAGGGCCGATTGGAGCTCTTCAAATGCTCCCTGTTCGGCGGCTGCCCACGTGAAGTCCTTGCGGCGGAGGAGGTCCAACATGGGTGCGGCAATGGTGCTATAGTTGCGGATGAAACGCCGGTAGTAGCCCGTTAATCCGAGGAATGCCCGGACATCGTGTTGCGAGCGTGGAGTCGGCCATGCGGCGATCCCTTGCAGTTTCTCGGGGTCGGCGGAGACGCCGTGTTGGTGGACAATGTGGCCGAGATAGGCGACGCTTGTCTGTCCAAAAGCGCATTTGGATTTCTTGAGCACGAGGCGATGGCGCCGCAGAAGGAGGAGGACGTCATGAATATGGAGAAGATGGTCCGCCCAAGTCTTGCTGTATATCAAAATGTCGTCAAAGAAAACGAGTACAAATTTTCGTAGCATGGATTGAAATACCTCGTTCATGAGGGATTGGAAGGTCGCCGGTGCATTTGTCAAGCCGAAAGGCATGACAAGGAATTCAAAATGCCCGTGGTGGGTGCGGAAGGCGGTCTTTTCCACGTCGTCGGCCGCCATGCGCACTTGATGATAGCCGGAATAGAGATCCAACTTAGAGAAAAATTTGGCGCCATGCAGTTCATCCAATAGCTCTTCAACTACGGGAATGGGAAATTTATCCTTGACCGTCTTAGCATTGAGCTCGCGGTAATCCACACAAAACCGCCACGTGTTGTCCTTCTTGCGCACAAGAAGCGCCGGGGATGAGAACGGGGACACACTTCGCCGGATAAGTCCCTTTTGGAGCATAGTCGAGCATTGTTGTTCAATTTCGTCCTTCTGGAGGAATGGGTACCGGTAAGGGCGTACCACGACCGGTGCAGCCCCGGGAAGGAGGCATATGCGGTGGTCGTGTAGTCGGTGAGGCGGTAGGAACTCGGGAATGGTAAAAGTATCGGCAAAGGTTTGAAGGAGGCGGTCCATGTCGGGGGCGCCCTTATCCAACGGAGACCCGGAGCCGGTGATGAGGAAGGCTCTCGGCGCGGTGGCGGTGGAGACACATTGCCACGCCATCCGTGTGGCCCCGTCGTACCAATGCATAGAGAGGTTGTTAAAATCCCAAGTAATGGGCCCCAAAGTGCGGAGCCATCGCACGCCCAAAATGACGTCGAACCCGTCGAGGTCGACAACTAAGAGGTCGATGTCGAAGGTTCGGTTGTAAATAGTAAGAGATACCCCGCGACACAACCCGGGGCACGCCATGCTATGGCCATTGGCCACAGAGACTTGGAGGCGATGCCTTGCGAGGATTGGCAGGTTCAAGTGGCTTGCGGTGGTACGGCGGATGAAATTGTGTGTGCTGCCCGAGTCCAAGAGGGCCACCAAAGAGTGGCCGGCCAATGCGATAGGTAGTTGCATCATGTGGCCGCCCGCGGGGCCCGAAATGGCATTGAAGGAGATTGCGGGTGGCTCCATGCTAGGATCTTCCCCGTCGTCGTCCGAGGGGTCATCCACCTCGATCGAGAACAGTCGTTTGCATCGGTGACCCGGCCCAAATTGTTCCTCGCAGTTGAAGCACAACCCCTTGGCACGGCGCTCGACCATTTCGGCATTAGAGAGGCGGCGTCGAAAAGGCGGACGAGGTGGAGGCACCGGCTTGGGCGGAAAGGGGGTGGTGCTCGACCCCGTGGCCGGAAAGGGAGCCGAACTGGCTTGGCCTCCCCCACGAAACAGCGGGGGGTTGTACTCGCGCCGTGTTAGTTGTTGCCGGTCTAGGAGTATGCGGCGCTCACAGGTGCGCGCGATGCTCATAGCGGTGGTGAGGTCCGTCGGTTCCTGAAACTCCACATCCAAACGGAGCCGTTCATGTAGGCCGGCGGTGAAAATCGGGACTTGCTGATCGAGGCGGCATGTCACCGCTCGAGCGAGGAGGAGTTGGAAGCGATCGATGTAATCCTCGATGGAGCCCGTTTGCCGGAGGCCGATGAGGTCGCCGAGGGAGTTGCCGCGTGCCGCCGGCCCAAAACGGAGCGTACACGCGGTTTTGAACTCGTCCCACTGGAGGCCCGGCCGTTCGCGCTGAATCTGGTTGAACCAAAGCTGGGCGGCGCCGTTAAGGTGGAAGGAGGCTAGGCTAAGACGCTCCTCGCCGGTGGTGCGGTGATGCGCGAAGAAGGACTCGCACTTGGAGAGCCAAGCGAGCGGGTCCTCGCGGCCGTCGAAGGACGGAAACTCCAGCTGGACGTACCGTTGAAGGGGGGAGCCATCCCGTCGGTGGCCCGAGGCGCCGTCCGTGGCGTCGCTGGAGGCGGGGGGTGGCGGTCGGAGTTCAGCGGAGGCACGATCCTCGGCGTAGCGCGCATCCATCCGGTCCAGGCGGTCCATGATTTGCTGGAGGAGGTCCCGATCGGCCATGGGAGGGGTCGGAAGAAGAGGGACGCTGGCGGGATCGGCCAGTCGGGGCGCGGCGGAGCGAAGGGAAGGGTTTGGCTCTGATACCAACTTGTTACGTGCCGTGGTGGAGGAGCGTGTGAGCCTGCGATCTTCCGGGAGCGGATCCAGCGCGATGGGGGGAGCGGGAGACGGCGGCGGCGGATGGATCGGGTTAGGGCTTGGCGGATAGAGAGAGAGAGAGAGAGGATGAGAAGGAGAGAGAGAGATTAGGTGAGAAAAATTAGGTTCTTTTCTTTCTACCTTTTTCCCAACACAGCCATCCACATAAGTAGTTCCAAAATAGCGGGCCCCCCGTTGGGCCTTAAACACGGGAAATGTTCATCATAAAAATAACTTGAAACTTGAAATTGCGTAGCACATATTTTATAAAGATAACGCGCCGCTAGCGAGAGTCGTTGCCCCCTTGGGCCATGTTGCCGCGACGATGGTAAACTCGTCCCCATCTTGCCTCGTCCTCGACCTCTACGGTTGGTGTCGGATCCGTAACAGTGACTCAAAACGATTAACCAAACACGACCACGGACTCTGATCGTCAGTCCGGGCAGCAAATCACCGCCTCCTGCGGGTATACACGCGAGTCGGTCGTGGCGCGACGTCACACTCTCTTTAGGGCTGATATCGAGTCGAGTTTGAGCGATTTTGGTTCGGCTTGAAATCAAAATTTTTGAGTCGAGACGACTCAAAATGGCTCGATTTCGAGCCGACTTGAAATCAAATCGAGATGGCTTAAAATTGAACAATTTTTCTCTTTATTCCTAGTTGGCTCGAAATTAAATCGGAGAACCTTTAAATTTAGCAAATTAAACCCTTAAAGTTTTAACTCTTTTCATTTAGGTTTAAAGTTTAGTATTTTTAATTTTTAAATAAGAATATATTAATAAATACATAGTATTTTTAATCAATTTGAGCTGATTTAAATCATATTTCAAGCGATTCAGAGCTGGCTTGAAATCGACTCGAAATCAGATTTGAGTCAACTTGAATCAACTCAGATTGAGTCGAATCAATTTTAACCGATTCCGTTTTAGCTCAAAATTCGAGCAACTTTTGAGTTTTGAATAATAAGCTCAGTCGTAACTCTCTCTCTCACTTGAAACTCACGTGCATCAGTGTATGAACACACTAACAACAACAACTTTGCAAAGACCATTAAAGACACATAAAGCTGATAAAAAATTGACCATTATCACTATGAAACTTCTTCATCAACGAGAGAGTAGCACCCCGAAAGCGGTACCAGCAGTCAGAGTTGGTTGAATCATGAGGGAAAGCAACTGGAAGCGGCTGGTAGCATCAAAAACATGAAGGACATAGGCTGGAAGCAGCTGGAAGCCTGGAACACACCAATCAGGATGAGGGGCAAAGATTGGTAGCTGGGGAGGAGGCGACAACAGAGAATGGAGCACAGGCCGACGACATTTCCAACAAGGCTTTCAGGCTCAAGAACGTATTTTGCTTAAGTGGCGAGTAGATCTAGCGAGAACAATATGTAGAAGAGTAGAGGATCAAAACCACCTGACGAGAGCAGCAGTTGATCGTCAATAAAAATAACAGACGGGATCAATGATGTCGTCGACAGTGGGAAGCGTCGTCGAGCTCAGAAGCAACTCTTATCTGGTTACTGGTGCTCGACATTTCAGTGTGAAATGAAACCATTAGAATTGAAGTCGTCGACGACCGAAAGAGCGGTCGTGGTCGAAGAAGAAGACGCAAGAGAGTGTCGACTGAATCAGTGACATGAGAAGGAGACTTTCCTTTGTTGATCTGGAGCTGGGAGAACGACGAATGGCAAACGGGCGCAAAAGACCTCGTCTTCAACATGAGGAGTGAAGGGGCTCGATATTTGGATCAGAAGCAAAAGAGGGGCTCGTCGAGGCCAGCAATTGAAGAGGTCGTGACTGGTAGAGGAACGACAGACGAACCATCTCGTTCACTCGAGGGGGGTCTGCAACGGGCTCGTAGATGGTAGTAGCTCGACAGAAACTGGCTCAATAGACGGTGAGATCGTGAGAAGCTAGCTGTGAGCGGGAGAAAGGCACGAGAAGATAAGGACCTGATCTTAGCGCCAATAGATGGAGCCGAGAAAATCAGCAAGAAATAATTCCCTGTGTGATACCATGTTGGAAATAAGAGGGAAATATCAAGTGCATCTTATTCATCCCTCAAAGTGGGTATTTATACAACTTACCAGGGATCATAAACTAAAATAGGAAATTTGGGACTAAACTCATAGACACATTCTTAAAAGGACTCTAATACATAGACCAAAATATAAAAATACTTAATGTGTAAACTCCAACAGGGCATATGATCTATGTTATTTGTGCATCAATCTACATGAGTTTGTCGATGCTTGACTATACTCTCAACATGCTCTCTCATGTCTACAGACTTTGACCTCTAACATTTGGACTTTCTTTTAATTGGATGACCTGAGAGTTGGACGTGGGGGGTCTTGCCAATTGGTTATTGGTGGAGAGGCTTGTGATCTAATTGAGTAGACAAGGTTACATGTGTTTCTTGATATGTAATTATATTCTCAACATATGATTCATATTTTTTTTTCAAATGTTTAAGAAGGGACATATTATACTGATGGACATATCAATTCTTTCCATCTACATAATCATGGGAATGAGGTGATTTTTTACGTTATTGAGTAGGCATGAGGAGGGCTTGAGCGATGGATATTAATGAAGAATCATGTCGATCTAGGTTTAACTGAGGTAACACAAGATCGTAAAAAGTGCCCTAAGCATATAAAATGAAGCAAAATTATGATCAACAAGATCAACTTAAGGGCCTATGAATAAATAGGAAGGCCATGATGTAGTTTTTAGTTCAACTGCATAATTAATATTCTCCCGCTCCATTTTAATTCAAAATTTAACTCAATATGCAAATCAAATTATGAAAAAGAGAGTGTTCTCAGTGCTCTTCTGTTTTTTTGTACAATTTAACCTGTTGGCATCGACCGTGTTCTTTAATTAGACCATATGTAAGTAAGCACTAGATTCTTGATTCTATCACTTGCCAATGATTATCATCATGCTATTTTGCTATTCTCCTACAGGGCCGGCACGGTGATCTCACTTGTGAAGAAAGAGAGGTCCTGCTGGCAGAGTTCTTTTTGCGTCATCGTAAAAGCACGATGACCATAGTTAACGAGTATGCAAAGAGGATGTTGGGAGTCAGTTTGTCAAAAGAAGTTCTGCCTGAGTGATATCCTTCAGACATGGAGATTACTTTTTTGACTGAACGGCATGGAGGTATTATTATGCTTCATGATTTTTCTATTTTTCGAAGCAGTGTTGTAAATATTAAGTTTTTTTTTGGGTGCATGAAGTTGTTGCACTGAAATGATAAAATCATGAGGCTTAGTAGATCGAACCTTACACTTTAAATCCTGAATCCTTAATCTTACCCTAAAACTTGAAATCTTAAACCCTACACTGAAACTCTAAACTTTAACCCTATATCCAAATCATCAATCCCTAATCTTAAACCTTGATAAGATTAGAGTTAGGGACATGGCAATGGTGTTAGAGCAACACACAAGATAAGCGATAGGAACCATGGGTCATGAAGGGCAAAATGCTACGCCTTGTGTGATACGTCATACGTGGATAGAATCTCCTGGACACGCATCTCCCCCTGCTTATGTAGCTCAAGGACATTAGCGTACTTTGTATGTCCCACTCCCTATATATAGGAGTGGTAGTGTCTCTTTATGTTTCATCTTTGTGATCTTGTGAATGTTAGGACTCTCCTAGGTGAGAGAGGCTCTTAAGGGGAACCAATCCTCAAGAGTTCGGATCGAGCTTTTCTCGACATCTATATATCTCTGTTTTGTGTGTTCAATCTAACAATTTCAGTTGTTTTGGCATATCATAGCCCAATTTTAAGGATATTGTAGAAAGCTAATACTAAACCTTTTTTTTCTTCTTTCTTATGTGAATGCAGATTTTTCCAGTTTTTGTAGCCATTTTTTACTCTAGTTTGGCAATTTTTTATTTCTTTATGGTGATTCGAACTTATGATTATCACTTTGGAGAGCAAAGGCGATGCGGTTCGATCAAGTCATTGGTGGTAATCCTCTATTTGTTGGAATCAATTTCAATTTTAGAATGTCAATCCAGAAATTCAATTCCTTTCAAACAAATGGATCCTTGAGGTACGCGTTTGGAAGTATTTGGAATTTGTATTTCAATTTTAAAGGGGAGTTATATTGAAGTATATTTCTTGTGTTAATTATTCCTCTGTAGGCACCTATATTTTGTGGACTTGGTTCTAGTCTTTCTTTGATTGAAGCAAGTTCTACTTTTATTAATCCTCACTTTTTTTTACAATTCTCGTTCCGACAATTGATTTTTTTATATTTTTTAGCACGAAATTTAATGACTTTGCGTCGAACCAATTTGATGAGCAATCAAAATCAAATTTTAGTTGGAATGGCAGGATGGTGGCGGTCATGAACACGGGAGTTTAATTGTCATTTGTTAACGCCCATTTAAGGAACTTCATCGACTTTAATGTTCAAATTGATGATGTTTGTTAAGTGATCCTTAACGAATCACGTTTTTAACACCGTGTCAAACGGAGCCTGGATTGAAATTGTTATCAGATTTGTTTGGATGCTTGAAGTTTAAATGAATTTCAAGAAAATCAAAGAAAATAACGTACTAATGGAGCATTGTTATTGGTAGATCAATTTTGTCTATATACAAATAATTAGTATATACAAACCAAACCAAATTTAAAGAGGAAAAATCTCTTGTATTATATGGTTTTCGCAATCAAATTTCTCTTGGTGCTTCTTGTTTTGTTTTAGGGTTGAACGTGCGTCTTTATCTGCCGACCACGCAAAAGAAATTCACGGCTGAAAAACGCATGCAATCCATATTTTTTGTGGTTACGCATGCAATTTATGTTTTCCACTGATTATTTATCACAGTTTTCATAATTGTGGTTGTGTTTTTTAGAGCTGGATCGGGCAAAATAAGTCCCACCAAACAAAGCCATATAGGAGGAATGTAAGACGGAAATTTTTTGAAATTAGGTCCGCAGATCATCTAGGCGATCATCTTGGAGATCATCACAATCTCTGCCGGATGGGCGGGACCCGGATGGGCGGGACCCGGATGGGCGGGACCAGACGGGAAGAGCCACTTGTGCTAAGGTGAAAAAGTAAATGAAAGAATTCATCATCAGACATCCTTTAATTAGAAAAACAGAGCCATTGCAAATCTAGTAAAATATTTTATAATAATTTTTTTGTGTGATATAAATATGAATTGTATTTAAATTTTTTTTATAATAATATTTCATTTGGTATGAGCTGCATATAATTATAATATTTGTTGCTAAACTTTATTTACTTAAAACATTGCTAAAATAAGTAAATGAGCTGTCGGTAATTAGCCAAATTGTGAGCTTGTGGAGAGTGATAACTGTCCGCATTTTAGGATGTTGATATTATTAGCATCGCAGTTTTGGAGTATTAGTATTTTTGGCTATTCATAATCATTATTTTTTAAAAATTAATTATTCGCAAACATGAAAGTTATCTGCACTCAAAAATTGAAAAAAGGAGGAGCTGGGCACCACCACCAGGAGGAGGAATGAGCGCTTGAAAATTGCGGAATAAAGAAGCATTGCCTCCAAGAGGAAGAGAGATTGCCGGATGTGGAAAAGATAGCCGTCATATAATGAAGGAGAACGCGATGAGATAAAGAATGTTGCTCGGGAAATGAAGGAGCACTTCCCGGATTTGGTGCTCTTCAAGCCGGATGGAAAGAGAGGAAGAAGGATCGACGGCGGAATCACGGCTTGAAGAAGAAGCAGAAGCACAAGAGGGATGAGTGCAAATAAGGAATTATTTTTGTGCTTGATAATAAGAATTTTAAAAGTCCAAAAAAACTCAAATTTTGAGAGCCAATAGTAGCCAAAAGTACTGTGATAATAATAGCTCCCGCATTTTATTTGTTGGTACATTTTATTATGGGATTATTTATTGAAAAATAAGTTAAACTGATTATTTTAATAGTTTTTTTTACTATTTATAATGTATATATTTGCGTGTATTCTGAGATAGAGAAAGCGGAAGTTGGTTTTGATTTTCATATAAAATGTTTTTTATCATTTATGATGTATTAAATGGGAAAATGGCTCCGTGGACCGTGGTAAAACATTCATAATTTCAATATTACATTATTACTTCTTTTTTTTATTTCAATGATATTAAATTCTTGTATTTATTTTAAATTAATTTAAATTATAAGGCTCATCTATGTAATTATGTATTTAGGAAAATAAAAATTAAGTTATCAAAAATAAAATATTCAAATTAGAGGGTTTGTGAGATTATGGGAGTGTCATCGCACAGTGACACTATCAAAGTCGCACTGATACCCAATGTACTGTCACTCGTTAATCCATATACTATTTTAATTTTTTGAGAGGAAATTAGACCTCATTTGTTTTTTCATTTTCAAGCTTTTCGTTTCCCTCAAACGCACCTCACGATTTTTTTTCTATTTGTTTTTCCGCCATCCATTCCACCCGCAGCGCGTATCTCCTGGCTCAAAACATCGCGGGTGAAACCGATGCGATCGATCACCGGTTTATCACGTTTGGAGGAAGGGAAAAGTCGCGCGCTAGGGCAGTCTCAATAGTCCTCCGTCGTCTCTCCCGGTCACCGCCTGTCTCTCCCGGTCACCGCCTCTCCTCCATCGCCTCTCCCAGTGCGGCAGTCTCTTCTCCGACGGCGCGAAGTTTCTTCGCCGCCTCTCCTCCGCCGCTTCTCTTTCGCTTGTCTTTCCCGACTGTTGCGTCTTCTTTGATTGCAAGTAACTTCTCTTCTCTGCCTTTTTCCCAAATTTCTTCTTTGCCATTCAACTCTGACAGAAGCCAATCTCTGATCCGCATATTCTCTGCCATTCAACTCCCGCAGGTGAGCCATCCCTGTTAAATCTGCAGCAAAAGCGCCATCCCTGTTCTTCAATCTTCAACAGAAGCCATCCCTGTTCACTCTGTAGCAACCCTAGCAGGACTTCTCAGTTCAAAAATCTACAGCAACACTGTTTAACAGGAGGTATATCTTCATTCCACAGCTATTAATATGCATGACAATTTCGTGTTGGATGTGATTGTGTGTACATGTGATGATCTGTGTGGGATTTGCCTAGGCTTTGGGTATGATTACGAGCTTATGTAGTTTGTGTGTGTACGTAATGTGTTTGATTTGAGAGTGTGCGTATGTGTGGTGTGTGTGTTGAGTGTATGTAATGTGTGTGTGTGTATGTGTATGTATTGTGCTTGGTTTATGAGTGTGTATGTAATGTTGTGGAGTGTGTGTGTATGTGCTTTAAATGTATATTGTGTGTGTATGTGCTTTATGTGTATTTTGTGTGTGTGTATGCTGTGAGTGTATATGCTGCGAGTGTGTAAGTATGTGCTTTGTGTGTTGTGTGTGAGTGTATATGCTGTAAGTGTAATGTGGTAGTGTGTTGTGTGTATTTCTCCAGCAAGGATTTTTTGTGTGATTTTTTTGATGGATTTTATGTGCAATGTATTTGATGTGTGTCTGATAGGATTGTGGGTGAGTGCCGTGTGTTGAGTGTATTGTGTTGTGTGAATGCAATGTGTGTAGTGTGGTAGTGTGTTGTGTGTGAGTGTTGTGTGTTGAGTGATGAGTATGTTGTGATGGTGTGGAGTGTGTGTGCTTTTTGTATATGTTGTATGATGTGTTTGTGTGTGTGTATATGTTGTATGATGTGTTTGTGTGTGTGTTATGTGTGTGTGTATGTAGATCTTGAGTGTGTATGAGTTTCAATTATGAATGTGTATGTAATGTTGTGGAGTGTGTGTATGTGTTTTATGTGTACTATATTTGTAGATGATTCATTGTGTAGATTTTTTGTAGGATTATGAGTAAACATAAAGGAGGTATGAGTGCCAATTGGGAGGCCAGTGATGTCCTAATTTTCTGTGATATGTGTTTGAAAGAAATTGAATTGGGCAATCGTCCAACCACGCACTTCAGTAGGGATGTTGTATTTCAGTTTTCGATATTTTGTTGTCTATTGAGTATTTGCATTACTATAGAGTATTTGTTATTCCTATGTATTTTGAACTGGGCCTTACGGTCACAAGCACTACCAAAAGATAAATATATTTGCAATACTATACAGTATTTGAAGTTTCTATGTGTCATTTAACAATATCTATACATATATTATAAAAAATAATTTATAAAAATATATCTCTATTTTTTGGTAAAAAAAAATATTTACAAAACGCTACCGCTGTTTTACCAAACGGTTTTCTGTTTGGAACAACTATGCAAACACAGATTATCCAAACAGATCTCCATTTCCAGCATCCAGTTTCCAACAGTTCCCTTTACAAACATGCTTTTACAACATATCCTTTTACAACCGCAACCGCTCAACCAAATGGACCTCTTAGAAAAGTTAATAAAAAAATTTACTTTGGCTGCTTGAACTTTGATTTGCTTTCAACTTCTAAGTGGTTTAGCTTTGAGCTTTTTATGTAGTAAAATTTATATAAACATGAGCAATTGATATCTTTGTTCTCCTAAGACAAGGACCAACAATGAAAGAACATTTTTGACAACCTTGTGAACATTTCAATGTGTGCACAAAATGTGATTCATAAAATGAATGCGCGGATTGAGACCGAGTTGAGGGAGAGATGATTTCTTCATTGTTCATGTGATTTTTCGGTTACGACCGCATGAACCGGACCTTAATTAAGGTCCAGTTCATGCGGTCATAACCGTTTGACCGGTGAAAATAAATCCTCCCAAACGGAGCCTTAAATAGCTAGAGTTATTCTTTCCCTGTGATGAGTAAGGCAAAGAGGACGGCAAAAGTTCTTTTTTTGAAACTTTACTAATTTGTGAATAATAATAAATATTTGTAAATAACAAATTTAGCTTACTTTAAAGCTGATGATTAGATAAAATCTGTGAATAGACAAACATGATTTACAAATAACGTCCTAAAAAATCAAACCAAATAGAACATTGTCATGCATGATGCATGAAAGCAATGGGAGAAGGTAAAATTTTATTTTAAAATTTAGATTTGTTTGCACTTCAATACTTTTAGTTTGCACATAATCATTATTTGCACGTAGTCATAATTCGTCTGCACTTATAATTACTCTAATTTTAAATATGACTTGGGCTCTGTTTGGCATGACATTTTTGGCTCTGATCAGTATGGACAAAAGCCACAATTATAGAAAACATGTTTGGCATGACAATAGTCGTGACCGTCATCGAGAAAAAACACTAGTTCGTAGCTTAAAAGTGGACGAAGTTCCTCAAGTGTGGTGGGGCGGTCAAGAACGACATCCGCGACCGCCACTACTGCACCAAACGGAGCAGTCGTTTAAAATATCAGGAAAAGATCTTGCAGAGCCTTGCATAAACTCGGCGTTCTAGTGTTAAGGTATTCAGAAATCTAAAATCCGCCCACTTTCTTGTAAGAATCTCTTGATCTAGTGAAAAACGTCATGCTTCTGCCCGTGAACGGATCCAACCTTCGGTAAACTGCGTATTTAATTTTTTGTTTGTTTAATCATTCTACTCTCGTTTACCCCAACACAAAGGATTTAGATACGATCTAACAGCTAAAAATGAATGTGTTTGGATAATCTAACGGCCATAAAAAAAAAAAAATAAACTCAATTTCAAACTCAAGACACCTCAAGGGATTATTGTGAACAATTTTCAAGAAGCACTACCAAAAGGGATATCAGCTTGCTATTATTGATCTTTGTTAAGCAATATACATTACAAATATGAACAGCGCATAAAGTTAGGCGAACCGATCGACCTGCTGCGACCATCATAATTCAAAAGACGGACGATTTCTCGTTTGATCTGCGACCATCAGCGTAAAAATGCACAGAAATCGTAGACAAATGTAATACTTTTAATCCCCAGCAACCATTTTCATGATGCTTACCTTGGAAAAAAACTTCAGCTTTGATTTCTTAAACCATGGGACTTGAGGAAGTCTTGTATTCTTGCCTTGAGCTCCAGATTAGGAATCAGCATGTCTTGAGTCAGGTGTGATCTATTAAATGGATCAGTCTGCAGTAATACAGTCAGGTAGTATCTTCATAGAAATAATACTAAAGGCTAAAGCTTTAGGGATTTAAAAAAAAGATGTACATTATCACTGAGTAAGTGTCTTTGGATCACGGTTCGATCGATTGAAATCTTCGACGATGGTAGAATCACTGGATCCTTCATCAGGGTGTACTGCAGGGAGAGCCGCGTCAGAGCATGGACGACAATTTAAAATCAATCAGATTTGCATCCAACTTGAATCTATTAAGGGTTTATTTGGTAGGGTGGTGGCGTTTGTTTCCGGCGTGTTGAAATGGAGAGTTGGAACCGGAGCGGGGGAGGCGGGGTTGGAAAAGCAACGTTTGAGGAGCTTTTTCTTCTTCGCGGCGGGTGCAAACGGAGCAAACGTCGTCGACGTTCCGTTTGTTTACCCGCCGTCCGGGGGCGTTTGCTCCAAACGCCCGGCGAAAACGCCGAAACAAACGGAGCCTAAATGCCAAAACTTGTGCTCCGTTTGGCACGGTGTTTTTGCTCCGGTGAGTTTGCACAAACAGCCGCCTTCATAAAATGTGTTTGGTATGGCAGCGGTTATGACCGGAAACCAAGAAAAAAATACTAATTCTGAACATAAAAGTGGATGGAGTTCCTTAAGCAAAGTTGGGTGTTCGCGAACTACGGTTAATAATCAATGCGTTCACGACCGTCGCTGCCGTGCCAAATGGACCCTAAACTACTTTGAGGGAAGATTCAGGATTGTATAAACCAAGAGAATAATAAATTTTATGCAGGTGGCCACAACTGTTCAAGCACTTCTAGTCATGGTTCCACATTCAATACAAATTGTTCTTGACACTACCGCATTCAATAATCTTCCTCAATGCAGCTTTAAAAAGTGGTGTATTTCCTAAAACTTGTTCAACCAAGGGCAAAAAATAGGAAGGGAGCACATAATTTATTATAGAGCACAGTGGCAAGACATGAAATCAAGTCAGGAGAGTTTATTCACGGCGGTCGAAGAACATCGCCAGATTGAAGATTAGGGATGACCGAGACAATTCATTACCTAATTAGCGGATTTTATTTTTAATTGCATCGTATTTCTAATTTTATGTATTGATCCAATTAGGGAACTTGATCAAAGGCTATATTTACAGGACCTCGTGTATGTGATGGATCATCTTCCATAAAAAAGATTTTGAGCCCTCATTTGAGCAGGTTTTATTCCACGTCCTTCTTCAGCACGATGCCACATGGAGAAAAAAATGTATTTTTAAATTTTGCATCCGCATTAAAACACTCAAAGGGTTATGCGATATATACGGTGTAGAAATAAGCCAGCGTCTCTATTACGAGGTCCAACTAGTGGAGACTCTTGGAACAGTTGGAGGAAGAGGAAGTCCCAAGTTAGCATCTTATGGGAGACTCTTATGTCACTTGATGAAGATGTGAGAGCAGATCCGGATGAACATTAGAAACGGTAATTAATTAATATAAAATATTAACAGTGGCACAAGCCATCACAAACAATAATTAGGGAAAACAGATTTCAATTCATCAAACGATAGAGGCACAAATACTTAAAGCGTGCGCGGAATAAGCCGTGCAAGTTGTATGTAGCCCAGTACTTATAGCAAATAAATAAAGACATCCACAACAGGTAAGGATGCCGAATACACAACAATAGAAGTTAGAATTCCAAACACAAGTTACACGTGCAGGCGGAAGTGACTGAAGATTGAATGCGAGCATCCAAGATTGTTGCGGGGTGGAGAAGACGTCAAAAGAGAAATTTGGATGAGTGGGGGAAGGATGGGAGGCGGATAGTGCATATAGAAGCAGAGGGGAAGTGGTTGGCTGGTCTAGGGGATCACGGAGGGGAGTTCTATGCAGAGAGGGGGCGGCTGTAGGCAAAGGAGGGAGTAGGCGGTGGATGGTTGGTGACTGGAGGGTCTGCGGTTGAAAAGAGGTGAGGCTAGGATGCTCGCAGTAGGGTGAGATGAGGCAGGGACTTTGGGAGTGCTCGACGGAGAGGGATCGTGGGTTGGAATGGGGGAGGCGAGACAGGGAAAGCCGTATGGGATGGGCTAGCGGAAAGGGAAGCGGCGGGGAGTTGCAAAAGTGAAGGAGATGGGGTTGTAGTGGGCGCACGGGCTAGCTAAAGGAGAGGGTTGGACGCATGGTGGAGGGGATCGGTGAGGAAGAGGATACACCTTGGCGTCGCACCAAGGGAGGGCTCCCGGAATTGCACCGAGGAAGCGCATGAACGACGGTTTCGCCAATTGCAAAACACCTTCGATGCCCCCAATGAACCACTGTCTGCGCTATTTATAAACCTAAAACGCACTTGGAACACCCAAATTAGACGGCTCATATTGTCCGGCCGATCAAGCGTCAAATACAACTCAAAACATATAAAGTAATATATCAAATCGACTTGGATCGATCATCCGGACGCAACCACGGACTCGGATCGTCCGACTGGGTAGCGGATCACCGCCTCCTGCGGTAATAGACATGTGTCGTACATTGCCCGCCATCAAGAAGTCCCCAAGTTAGCATCTTATGGGAGACCAAGCACACCCAGTAATTATAGAGATATCTCCCATGGTAGTGGACAGAATTTTAAAGTCAGCTGGGGGTTGTCTTACAAATTTCCTGTACTGAAATTCCTCAATATAATGGGGTTGTCAAAGAAATTTTTTGAAATATCTTGGCGGGCATAGATATATGTTATAAGAAATGTACGTCTCTAAGGGAATATAGGAAAAAGAAGCTCTTACAATTATCTATATGACTAATCGAATGTTGACTGGAACTTTTGGGGAGAAAGGCATTTACAAGTTCCTATAAATGGATTTGATAAAGATAAACTTGGCAGCAAGTGGTCAAATGTTTGTGTAGGATTTGGCCAAACAAAAAGAATATAGCTGTTATTTGTCTCATGCATGGGAGTTTTATCTCCAAAGATGTAGCATGTTTCCTTTTATTATAATGAACACACTGAGATTTCTACCCTCCATATATTGGTTGATATTGACCGAGAAGAAAGTGAAAGAAATATAAATCTATCAGAGACAGAAGGAGGTGCAAATTCCATAGATGGAAAGCTACTACGAAGTCTAAGTAGACTACTATTCGTGATAGACAATCCGACTTTTCCTACATGAAGTACATAGCAAAGACTACTTCCATGTCCATGTCTTCCTTCCCTAGCCTTTGATGTAGGGTAGGCTATGGGGGTGCACAAAACCAAGGCTACTAGGGGCAAAATGCAAATGTGACACAAGCCCTAATCTAAATGCAATGCAACCGTCGATGACGGCGATGAATAATTCAAAGCAATGAAAATATTAACACCACGCAAATTAATAAAAGAGCAGAGAACGAGCATTTAGTTTTAAGCAATTTTGCAATGACCTTCCTCTGCTCGGAGGGCCCAGACCAAGTGCGCGGCGAATAAATCCCACCTGCAATTATTAGCGTACCGCAACAAAGTTCTACAAGTACAAATTCAAGCAAAGCACAATATTCAATTCAGTAATAATGTCAAATCACATAAACCAATAAAACAAGGGACTCACTAAATAGCGGGTTGACCAAGGCACTGAAGAATCCGTAGCCGGAGATGCATGTACGACGATCCGAGGTGGAACCGACGACATGGAAATCGATGCAGGTGGCTGTCCTCGGCGGTGGATGGCGAGATCGGGCCGGAAATAAATAGATTTGGGCACGAGGGAGTAAATCCGGGCAAGGGAAGAGGGGATCCGATGTTTGGGAGCGGATCCGGGCTAAAAGGAAATATGAATGGTGGAAATAACGGATTGGGGGGATTCTCAGAGCTGTACTAATCTTGAGAATATGGGTTGAAGGAAGGTGGATCCACGTGAGTGGAGACCTGGGGGTATTCGGCAAGGGCTGGGGAAGGGTCGGTGGCTGCTGGAAGGGAGGGGATGGACTGCCAGGCTGTACCAAGGCTGTGGAAGGGGCGGCGGGCTGTTATAAGGAGGAGGGGTTGGCGAGTGGTGGTCGGGGTAGGGTCTGATGTGGGGGAGGCCGACGGTGGTGTTCTTGAAAGCCGGCGGCTGTAGGGTGCTAGGAACAACAAGCCGCTGGTTTGGGAGGGGGTTTTGGGGACTGTCAGCGGCTGGATGAGTGGTGTGAGGGGTGGAAAATGAAGGCTAGAGGTAGGGGAAGGGTTTGGGAAAGAGAAACCAACCTAGGAGTCCGAACACATCTGCGGAGTCCGATCGTCGATCCGGGCACGCCATATATGGTGAGTTGCCAAATCAGCCCCGAACGGGCCCAAAATTTTTCCTCGTCTCTGCTCCGCATCAATCTCCCCGGCTTGAAAAAATTCACCTCCCGATGAATTGAGTTCGGAATTCTCTCGATGAATGTCAGGTGCAACTCGAAGAGGTCCACCGGAAGTCGTCCAAGTGTCGTCAGCGGAAGAGTGTCCTTGCCAATCAATTCCCTCTGACTGAAAAGCGGTCATCTCCGGTGAATGGAGACGGTCGTGCTGAAGTTGAAGTTCAGGGGCAAATTGATCAAGCTCTGTTGCAAGTATCCAAGTGTCATCTGCATCGGGGCGGCCCCGCCAATGTACCAAGTAGCGACAACGCAGCCTACCTGAGGTAGGAACGAGCTGGTGGGATCTGAACTCTGTGATGCTCTCATCGCTCATCTCTCGAGTGGTGGATCCCGGTGCGATCGGCGGTGCCATCGACGAAACCAAAGAAGACGAATCCCCAGGTGGGTGGGTGTCAACAATGGGTGGGCTGTAGTGGCTATCAGACGTAGGTGGAGTATGAGAGTGGTAAGACAACGAAAGTGGGGGTGGGGACGACTGGGTATTTCCACTGCTCGGGTCGACATACTAGCGAGGCTCGTAGTACAACGTCAGATCCTCGACATCAAATACTGGATGGATTCCCATACGTGCCGGAATATCGAGCCGGTAGGCATTTGTCCCAATACGACTAATAATAGAGTAGAGGCTCATTCGTCTGACGCTTAACTTTTTTGCAGGCCCCGAGGGGAGCCTCTCAGGGCGGACTCGCATCATTACCTTTTCGCCTTCATTAAACACTTGTTCACGCCTTCGCTTATCTGCATGGGTTTTATAATTTTCATTGTTCGTTATTATTCGTCGACGAACCGACTCATGTAATGAATGCAAATGATAAACAAGTGACCCAACCGACTCATACAAATGAAGCGAATGATGCAAATAGAGCACAACACTCTCGACACACTTCCTAAGGGAAGGCCTGACAATGACTTGGATATTACTAACATGGAGTGGCCTATCAGGAGACTTACCAGGTGGTCGATAGAAAAATCCGGCGTGACCGACGTCATCACCCGTGGGGACGACGTAGATGGTGAACAAAATAGTGCGGAGCACTGGTATGATGAGTACCTCTCAAATGATATAGCCCATCAGGTGGCTCACCAGGGGGTGTATACCAAAATTCATCACGTGTGAGACGATCACTAGTGCGGATACACGATCCATCACTAAAGTGTAGGAGGAAAAGCTTGTCAAATGAGCATCTCAGGGACTTAATCCTGAGGAAGTCGATAATGAGAGGATAGTCCGCCACGAGGAGGGCACCAATAACAGTAATGTCAGTGGGGGCAAATAGGACACCCATAACAAAGCCAACGCTAGCCTTATGAACCTCCCAAGAGAGTAGTGGCTCATCAGGAGACTTATCTAGAGGTTTAGCGATGAGGTCAGTAATAATGGGAAGATCCCTCAGATGAGTATCGCTGATAGAGGCCGTGTCCTCGTAAGTGGGTGAGGTAGCCACTATGAAGTCAGCACTATACTCTCGACTCTCAGTAGTGAAGTGACTCGAGATAGTATTAAGGGAAGAGTAGGGGGTGCCCAGATTCAAATGTGGGTCAATCGATATAGTGTCGAGAACTGTGTCACTGTTCAAAGGGGAAACTAGGTCTAGGTGAGGTGAAAAGGATAGATATACCCTCACAACATCACTGGGTCGCTCGTCATCACCCACGTGACCACGCTCACTAGTCATACTAGTATCACTCTTCATCTGTATCATAAGGTCGTGATTAGATTCAACCTCAAGATCACATGAGCACTGAATCACATCAAACTGAGAAGGATCAACACCAAGTGTCGGGTCTCTTATCTCGGTGGGAGCACTACTCGCCGCATCAGTGGCTTGACCTAAATCCCGAGGCTTTCTTCGTAATGTAGATCTTAGGTGATCAAATTGAGCTTCTAAGAGATCAAAGCGGTCAAGAACTAATCGCAGAAATTCAGCCTCAGGTAACGCTATTGGTGGAACACTAAGAGGGTCTTGACCTGTATTGTGTTCCTGCCGATGGTGACCTCTATAGGGCTCCTGAGAGTCACCTAGACGGTCGTTCCTAACATAATCAACTCGTGCTTGTGGGTGGACGTAATCCCTATGAATGGGCGACGACGGGAGAGGATGATCAACACGTTCCGCTCGCGTGCAGGGATATGAACGACAACAATCATCATAAAGACCGTCTCTAGTGTAGTGGGATCGTGTCGATGGGTCAACGCGATCTCGGGAAGTAGTGTGCCGCGGACGATAATAATCATCATAATAACGTGAAAATTTCTCTGAAGTCGCTCTATGAGATCGGGTATAGGAGGGTTCAGAATCTCCAAATAGAGAAGAGGAACGTCGACGATAACTAGTCATGGATGAACCTAAAGACTCTATATGACCTACCACTGCAGAGCATGCAAATGGCCTAACCTGCGTTCTGATACCAAAATGATGTAGGGTAGGCTATGAGGATGCACAAAACCAAGGCTACTCGGGGCGGAATGCAAATGTGACACAAGCCCTAATCTAAATGCAATGCAACCGTCGATGACGACGACGAATAATTCAGAGTAATGAAAATATTAACACCATGCAAATTAATAAAAGAGCATAGAACGAGCATTCAATTTTAAGCAATTTTGTAATGGCCTTCCTCTGCTCGGAGTGCCAAGGCCAAGCGCGCGGCGAATAATCCTACCTGCAATTATTAGCGTATCGCAACAAAGTTTTACAAGTGCAAATCCAAGCAAAGCACAATATTCAATCCAGTAATAATGTCAAATCACATAAACCAATACAACAAGGGACTCACTGAGTAGCGGGTTGACCAAGACACTGAAAAATCCGGAGCCGGAGATGCGTGTACGATGATCCGAGGTGGAACCGACGCCGTGGAAATCGATGCAAGTGGCTGTCCTTGGCGGTGGATGGCAAGATCGGGCCGAAAATAAATAGATCCAGGCACGAGGGAGTAGATTTGGGTAAGAGAAGGGTGGATCCAATGTTTGGGAGCGGATCCGGGCCAAAAGGAAATATGAATGGTGGAAATAACAGATGGGGGGGATTCTCATATCTGGACTGATCTTGAGAATATGGGTTGAAGGAAGGTGGATCCACGTGGGGGGAGACTTGGGGTATTCGGTTAGGGCTGGGGAGGGGTTGGTGGCTAGTGGAAGGGAGTGGGTGGGCTGACGGGTTGTAGCAAGGCTGTGGAAGGGGCGGCGGGCTGTTATAAAGGAGGAGGGGGGCTGACGAGTGGTGGTCGGGGTAGGGTCTGATGTGGGGGAGGCCGGCGGCGGGGTTCTTGGAAGTCGGCGGTTGTAGGGCGTTGGGAACAACAGGCCGTTGGTTTGGGAGGGGGATTTGGGGACTGTCGGCGACGGGATGAGTGGTGTGAGCGGTGGAAAATGAAGGATAGAGGTAGGGGAAGGGTTTGGGAAAGAGAAACCAACCTAGGAGTCGTCACCTAGGGCTCCACGGTGTCGGCACCGAGGGGTGATTGCTGGAATCCGGGATTACTATCTCCAAAATCTACAATGTCTTAGATCAGCCTCTAACACCTCTATTTATAATAAAACAAGGATTAGGGCATCCCCCATCAAGGGCTATGATTGGCCGGAGGTGAGGCTACATCAAAATAAATGCAAACATAGTACAATAATATATCAAATCGATTCGCAACGCGAATCCCGACATATCTGCGGAGTCCGATCATCGAACCGGGCACGGCATATATGGTAAGTCGTCAAATCAGCCCCGAACGGGCCCAAAACTCGTCCTCGTCTCTGCTCCGCATCATCCTTTGTAGTGAGCATAATAGGTACCCCGTTGATCAATATTTCTCCTTCCTTGCATTCTTACTATCTTTATTTTTATCATTTATTCTTAATTATTCTTCAGATGCTGTCTTCAATTCTAGATTGTCATTGATGTGGAGGTGGAAGCCTTAAAATGCTAAATACTTAGGAAGATTTACATATCCCTATAGGTAGGCATGTTTGCTGTCAGTGCATTATACAACTAAATTTTAACAAGATGATACTTAAAGATCAAGTTAGACTTAGGGTGAGGGTCTTCACTTAAGTTGACGATGTGCATTTTTATAAGATAGTTCCACTGTTTCTCATAATTCTTACGCTCTGTTTGGAACGGGAAGAGAAGAATGAAAATGCACAAAGCTCCTTTTAGCTTTTTTGAAAGTAAGATTCACTGCTTTCCAAAACGTTCAAAAACACTTGTTGATCCAAACACTTTTTCACCACTGGAAAACCAAACGCCTCCAAAACAGCGGTGGCGGTGGCCTGGTGAGAATAGAATTTTTCCAACCATCACCTCCGTCCCAAACAGAGCCTTAGTTACTTCACCAGTTTGATGTGAAAAATAAATTCCTCCATGGCGCTTCCAAGAAGGATATACATGGTTGTCCCTTCTGAACTACATGATCATAGGACATATATGCCGACTAAATAAAGATATTTATGGATTTAAAAGGTCTTCTAGTGTTTGGTTTGGTAAGTTAAGTGCTAAACTTTTTTGATATGAAACTCTATAGAAGTATTGACGACCATTTTATTATTAACGTGAATGATGAATATCAAATTATTTGTGTGAAGAATGACATACTTTTAGCTTTTGAAATCAAGGGTCCAGGTTTACTCTGCTGCTTTGTGGGACAAGCTAGTGGATAGTCCTATTGATCAAAATTATAATGTTCATACAAACAAGTCACTTGATTTGGAAAAGAAATTGATGTTGTGTCCGCCGGATCTTCCGCAAAAAATCCGTAGGACCGGTTTTGCCACAGCTCTCAGCCGGATCCGCCCAATTCCACCGCTCTCCGATGTCGTCAGACACATGGCTCCCACCACTCTCTCCTCCGGCGACCCCGCTCCAGATTCCGCCACTGAAGTTCTTAGCCGACGCATCGAGGCTCAAGAACAATTTGTCGCCTCCATGCATGCCTCCGTCCTTGCCCACCACTCCAAGTTTGACTCCCTCCAAGCATCCACCACCGCCGTGTTCGCCGCATCGGGCACAGCCGTGGCCGGCACCGGCTCGCCTGGGGACGGTGGTTCTCTTCTCGGCGCCGGACCGCCAGTCGTTGTCTTCGGGCAACCGCCTCCAGCCATTCAGGGCCGGTCCGCCCTCTCCCTCGACATTCTCTCCTTCGTCGGCATTGACCAGATGGGTTGGATTGCAAAGGCAGAACAATACTTCGACCTTAACTATACACCGAAGCACGACAAGGTGTCTACGACGGTGGTTGGCCTAGACGGCTCGACACTCCACTGGGCTCGGTGGCTACGTCAAACCAACCCTTGCCTTTCCTGGCCCGAGCTCAAGCAGAAGATGATCAGGCGGTATGACACCCACTACTTCGGCTCCTCCGCTATCGAGCGTTTTTACGGCGTCCGCCAGACAGCCGGCCTGGACGATTATGTTGATGAGTTCGTCGCCATGGTCTCCCACGTCCCCGGGCAATCACCCGATCACCTACCCGGGCTTCTTCAGGCAGGGTCTACTGCCACATATCCGCTCTTGTATCCGCACGCATCACCCTCACACAGTCATTGACGTTATGGACTTGGCGTGTCTGGTGGAAGCAGACCTTTCACGCCGGCCACCTGCTCCTACAGTCGACCCCCACCAGCCTCGGCCGCCTTGGTGACTGCCAGCCACTAATCCTTCGTCACGGCCGCCGCCTTGGGGAAACCGTCTGAGCCGCCCACCGACCTCTCAGCGCCTCTAGAATAGTGAGTACAATGAACTGCACAACAAGGGTCTCTGTTTTTTGTGCCGCCAAAAGTGCTCCCGCAATCATGAGTGCTCCATGAAGAAGTTCCACGCCATCATCGATGACGTCGACTCGAAGGTTACTCTGGCTGAATTTGAGGCCTTGGAGCTCTCAAAGGGAATCCACCTCTGAACTCCACCGCAACTACGTTCCACCGGTTGGAGCTATCTTGCGCCTCGACGGGCGGGATCACCAACCAACAGACCATGAAGCTCTCAGGCACACTGTAGGATCGCCCGATCATCATCATGGTGGACAACGGCGCAAGCCACAATCTCATCTTGGAGCAGCAACCCCGTCTCCCCTCAGTTCCTTCCCCGGATGTTGCGGTCCGTTTGGGCGATGGGCGCCACCGACCGATTCAGGGTCGTTGCACTGTCGTCTCTCTCTCTCTCTCTGTGGGGACCTGTTTCGTGACCACGGACTTTTACATATTTGTCTTAGGCGGTCTTGACGCCATTTTGGGAGTGGCTTGGCTACGCACGATCGGCGATGTATGCGTCAACTGGGGGACTATGTCCATGCAGTTCCTACATGACGGCCAGCCATGCCGCCTCGACGGTGACTCCGCTCTCCTACGCTCTCCGAGCTCCCTCTGTACGATCCGGCGAACCACGAACGTCGGCCTCTCCGCGGGGCAGTGGGCCTCTCGGGCCCGTCCGATGTGCCTCTTCCTTCCCCGGCGGGCCACCATGAGCTTTCTACTGCGCTCGTCGATGCCATCTAGCCTCTGGCGGGACTGCGACCAACCAACTTTATTTGGTCCGGAAGAAAGACGACAGTTGGCGCCGAACCACCTAGCCAAGCTATTTGGTGTCCGCTACTATCTTCAGGGGAACTCTGGCTCGCAGGAGATCCTTGTTGCTGAGTCTTACCGTCTGGAGTCCGAAGCCATAGGGTTGCCCCAGGATCACTTTTGTCGCCACCACTCCGACCACTGTCTCGGGAACAAGGCATATTTTCCAGACGACGGCATTGGTACAGATATTCGTGGTGGACGAGACGATGCACATAGGTGACGATGAGATTTGTTGTTGGAGAAGGCGATTAGCTTTGCAATGAAGAAGGATGACGAGTTTTGTGGTTTGAGCACAAGCGTCAGCGAGTCTCGTGCTGAGGATATCAGCATGCCGGAAGGCTATAAAAGGAGGGGAGACTGTGGTTTATGTTGGATGATGCATGGTTTGGGAAGTTGGCGAGCTCGAGAGGCACGGGAGTATCAAAAATGGGCTCAAGTCAGATGTCCAGATGATGGGCTGATTTTGTGGGAAGTGAAAGTGAGAGCTCAATCGACGAGAGCAAAAGCTCAATTGTTGACAATTCTACGTTAAAAATTGTATTGCTCTGATACCATGTAGAAAAGTTAAAAATCGTATTTATTGTCATGAAGTAGTACAATACAAGTTCATATCCACATATATATAGGTGGGAGTTACACCCTAACTCCAAATGGGCCAAGAAAGTGGATCTTTGCATTAAACCTTAACAAAAATATTTCTTCTATAGAGACCATATAAAAATTAGTTTCAAGGCTTGATTGTAGTTAGGGAAGAAAGAGAAATGTACCTGAATAGGGTCAAGGAATTCTTCTGGTACGTCGCCAAGAGCTGCCTCAGCATCCCTAGCTTCAGATGCAGAAGCTTTAGCTTTGTTACCAAGCTGAAAAAATTCCTTGATCACTTTGCTGTCTTCCCCAATTTTCCAGAGAATATCAGCAGCAGTAGCGAACAACTAGAGCCGAAACAAATTCAGATTATGAGCTCACTGGGTCTATTCACATGCAAGATAAGCTAAACATAAGTATAAGTTCACTCTTAAGATATAAACCTGTTCATTGTATGCACGCCCATCCTTTGATATTGCAGCAGGGAACACATTTTCATGGTCTCCTCTAGCAATGTGAACATAAATCTCAACAATCTTGAGAAAAATATGGTATAATCAGTGGAGGAAAAAAGGTGGAATCCAGTCCGGAAAAAGCATGTTGAGACTGAAAGTATAATGGAGATAAAAAGGTATATTCTCCAATGAGGATCTGCAAAATACTAACTTGCTTTAGCAGCTGCTTTGGTCTAAACTCATATTTCTCTGGATCTTTTACAGTGAGGGACTTCCTCTGAGGTCCGACAAGCTGTAAAAGAAAGTAATTGAGCATGCTAGCCACCCTCTCCACCTGCCATTATTTCAGAATTTCAATTACCAATGAGATCAAGGAAAAGCGAATTAATCAATTAATAAGCACACAAAAAAATGCTCCAAAAAAGAAATATATTTACAATAACTTTTAACTGCAATAAATTTAGATTACTCCAATCTTTCTCCCTTTCATAGCCTCAAGGACAACATCAAATTGTACCAAAACATGTAAACTATTTTTCCACAAAATGTTGCATCATATAATGGTCATATGAGAAGTTCAAATTACCATTTCTGGAAGAAGGAAAGGAGATGGAATTTGTTCTGATGTAAATGCAAGCATTCCAACATCTTCATTAGCCAGCCTCATGTCGAAACGAACAATCTAGAAGTACCAACATTGGTTTTGTCAGTCACAAAATTAACCTTCCAAAATGAATATAGAAGAAAATTAGTTGGAGATCTTGAATAACTATATCTGATTCACATTTTCTCGAGAATGGAATTGGCGCATTCTTTCTTCCCTTTCTTGAGCAGGTCTTCTCTCCCATTCAATAGAATTGGACATTTCAGCTTCTATTTCTTTAAGTTCAAGAATTTTGTTTAAACTCTCATCTAGAAGATAGATGCTATCATTGATAAGAAAATTCAAAAAATTCAGATAGACTCCCTTCTCTTCTTCTTTAGCTATCTGTGCCATTAAACAGACACAATAAATTATGAATTTATTTAAAATGGCACAACTAGAACCAAAAGCATGGAATAAAAACAGAAACCCAGGAACCCTAAGAAGACTACGCACCTTTCTCCAAGCATTGCGATAGCTAGGAACATTCCACAAATACTCTAAAAGCTCAGCAATGTTATGACGGATTGTAAACTTGTCAAAAAACTGCATATGGTTCCCATCATACCATCAATGCGAAATTACAGTCCATCCATTTGAAATAATAATAGAGAAATAGGAAGAAAATTTGAGTTCAGGCAGCATATAATGGATAAAAAATAAAACTAAGGCAAACACCACCTGAGTATGAGAACCGGTAAACTCAATATCAACATAAACTTTCAGGAGATTCCCCACTAAATAATCCAGAGATAGTGTGTGTCCTTCAAAAAGGGAAGCTGTAGCAGATATTCCACTGGAAAGAAAATTGCAAAATTCATGTAATAGTGAAGTTAGTGCACGGCAACAAAAAAAAGTAAAAAATTTGGGACAATGTTAATTAGAAAAAAAAAGACATACCCCCTTTGGGGCATCCAACAATTCAGCACTTCAACCATCTTGGCTCGCAGATATGGATTTTTTATATAAGATGGACTTGCCATGAACATGATTATGAAATTTAAAAATTCATCCTGAAAGGAAATTATTTATATAGATCAAAAGTAAAGAAATACTGATTAAAATGAAGATTTATTATCGTGAAACCAATGAGTGCATGAAATAGTTCAATGAGTTAACAAGAAACATACCAGTAAGAAACCATCGAGAGCTCTTGGAATTCTAGAAGTTAAAATGAGTAAATCCATAGCATCTTCAATGAAATGTTCTGGCATGCAAGCAAATTCCATTGGGCACACTGCTGGCAGAGGCATTTTGAACCCACCAACAAGACTAACCAACCATATAATAACAAACTTATTGAAAGAGAGTGCTTGTTGAAGCAGAGCCCCGTCCTTCAAAAAAAGAGCTTTTAGTTAGGACTTTGTACTCAACTAGGACTTCCAAAATATTCCAAAGCTAAATACGTTAAACTGAAGCCCATAAGAGACAGTGAGATATAAACAATCATTAAGAAAATTAAATTAAATAATCCTACCAGAAACTCACACCACAATTGTTAAAAAAAGATTCAATTAATAAAACAAAAACAAAAACCTTCATTTCTGAATTGGAAGATGGTGTTAAATTTGATAAATTCATCTTAAGCTCTGGCCCTTAATAACATTCTAGAGAGAGAGAGAGGGAGAGAGATTTATCCCAACTATTTGGAGTAGGTTCATTTTGATATGAGTTTTATGACTGACTGTCGCCTAGTATTAACCATCAACTTTTCTCGTCCGAGTTGCAGATTATCAATAGCATAAATAACTAATCAAATTTAAATAAACAATACTCACAGCCCTCATCAAAACTGAAATGTTTAGTACTCAATAATGGATGACCATGGAAGATATGATATTATGACTACATCAATATTACTATAAAGGAGAAGCCCAATGAGGATATCCACGCCAATTTTTGGTATTTCCCAAGATAGCTTCAAGTCGTATTTGCCACACAAAAAAATATCATAATTGAACATAAAGGAATAGCGAAGGGGAATGGGGACAGGGGAAGGGAGAACTCCCCTCATGTTTGGTGGCCTGAATAAAATAAAAGAGATGAAACATCTTATGCAACAAACAAAATGTAGAAATAAATATATACATATAATACAACAACAACACTCAAGCCTTAATCTCACTATAATGGGGTCGGCTATATGGATCCTTCGTCGCCATTGTGCCCAATCTTTAGTCATAATCTCACTAATGGCTAAGTACATCATGTCTATAAGGAAAGACATGTACTTAGGCATTAGTGAGATTATGACTAAAGATAGGGCACAATGGCGACGAAGGATCCATATAGCCGACCCCACTATAGTGGGATAAAGGCTTGAGTGTTGTTCTTGTTGTATTATTTATATTTATATATATAAATTTACTTCTACATTTTGTTTGTTGCATAAGATGTTGCATCTCTTTTATTTATATAAATATAAATAATATTACATTAAAATTATTTAATACAACACTCAAGCTTTTATCCCACTATAGTGGGGTCGGCTATATGGATCCTTTGTCGCCATTGTGCCCTATCTTTTGTCATAATCTCACTAATGCCAAAGTACATCATGTCTTTCCTTATAGAAATAATATTACATTAAAATTATTTAATAAATATAAAAATTGAAGTACAGAAATAATAATAAGTACTTGTGTTTTTATATTAAAAATTTACTAAAATATCTAGCAATGTTCGGATACTATTACCAGGGATACTTCCCACAGGGTACCTTGTGCCCACCCAGTAGTTAAAACAAATGTAGTCACTTGGTAGGTTATATGTTGGATAAGTTGCTAATAAATATTTGTAAGAACCTACACAATAGGAATATTTCCAAATACTAATTATAATTATTTTGTATAAATATGATGCCTTGGTCAAAACTATGAAATTTGTTGGAGGTGTGAGTGAGAGTCATGACAAGAATAGAAGATCATTCTCTGAGATAGTGTCATTTTAATTTCAATAAAATGCCTTAATCGAAAATTGAAGCCCTAATTATTAGATTGTATAGTTTGTCATTTTGTCATTGTTCAACCTGCTATGTTCAAAAATGAATGGAGTGGAAGAACCACATTTTGTACTCATGAGTCATGACCATGATCCTTTATGATGAAATAATGAGAAAAATAGAACATTTTTTTTATTCTTCTCCTTGACGTGGGAATCGGAAATCAGTAAGTCTTCTTCTGCTTTAGGCTTTAATTGCTTTAGGCATGAACTTGTGATCTGTAATGTTGCTTAGGCTTTAGGCTTTAGTTGCTTTAGGCATGATGTGTGTGTGTATGTATTTGAATGTTTTTATTTTTTTTATATGATTTCTCCTATGATTTATATGTAGATGGATGCGACAATGAAGCGTTGTAGACGTAGGAGAGCGGCAATAGTTGCGGCTCTTGCTGCGGCTGCCGTAGTGATGATGAAAAGCACGATTAGGAAAAATCTTGTTCATGTCGAAGCTAAAGATATTTTAAGGAGAATTTTGTTTAATCGATTACATGGTGAGACGAATGTCAACTGTTTTAACCAGCTTCGAATGAATAAAAGCTCTTTCGAAGCACTGTGCCACATTCTAATCGAACGTGGATTAATGAGAGACACGAAAAATGTTACAGTTAGAGAGTCAGTTAGTGTTTTTTTACATGTACTAGCTCACAATAAGAAGTTTCGGGTTATCGGTGGAATGTCGTCACTTAAGTTGTTTGTTACTTCTTCATTCATGTCAAGTTAGAAAATGTTTGTCGTAGAACTTAAAAAGTTTTTAAATATTGATGATAACTCCAATTATATTGTGCTACGTTGATATCTTTTGATATATTCTAATGACACTTGTTATTAATTCGTAGTACTATATTTTATGATTGACTAATACGCAGAACTAAATGGATAAAAGCAAAGGAAAGGGGGTCAAAGTAAGTGAACGGTCATATGTTCCGTGGACACCACAGATGGACCGTGCTTTATCTACTGCTCTCCTCGAGCAGCAGAATCTGGGGAACAAGGCGGCGAGTGGATGGAAAAGTGTCGCCTACACAGCGGCAATTCAGGCATTAAAGGATGAGTGCAATGTCGAGATTAGTAAGGAGAAGATAATGGCGCGAATAAAAACATGGAATAAGTACTACCTGGAGATATCAGCGATGCTAGATACTAGTGGATTTGGTTGGGATTGGGAGCACCATGTAGTGAAGGTAGGCAGTGAAGATGTTTGGGCTAACTATGTTCAGATAATATTTTAATTTAACATTGCAATCAAATATCTGGACAATTTTAAATAATTATGATTCTAATTTCAACTGTACTTATAGGCTCACCCGACAGTTAAACATTATCGGAGTAAAGAGATCGTGAATTGGTGCGAATTAGCTATGATATGTGGGGTTGATAGAGCTACTGGAACTCAAGCTTCTACAGCATATGAGTCAGTGAACGAGATTCATATTGATGATTCGGTGGACGACAGCGTGAATGAGGAGGTCGAGACACGGAGCAAGAAGAAGAAGACAAAAACAACTGCGGTAGATATTATTACTGATGTTGTTACTGTAATAGCGAGGAACATGAAGCATGAGAGCAGTGTGACCTCTCAGCCTCCGTTGCCAAGCTCAAAGACAGACAAGATATATGCGGCCATTGCATCTATTACAGATCTGACTGAGGCTGAGGTCATACAGACTATCGATATGCTGAGTGTTGACGACAGAAAGAGCGACGTGTTCATTGTTTTACCGATGCCAATTAGGAGGACCTGGCTCCGCTTACATTTATTCGATTGATTATGTCGTAGACTTATGTTTTGTATGTTGCAGACTTTTTTTCATGCTGTGGAGTTGTGTTTTAACTTTTAAATCTGTGGACTTATTTTTTTTTATTTGCACTTATCTTTTATGTGGACATTTGTTTTTTATGGAATACTATGGTTTAGTACGGGTGAAAAATGCAAGCACGGGAGAAAAATGCACGCCCAGACACAAAATTCTGATATGCAAGCTAACATTAGAATTACTAATTCCAATTCTCGTGACAGAATTCCTGCGTTCAAGCGAACGGGGGAATTGGAATTGACTTCAATTCCAATTCCTGCATCTCAATTCCTGCGAAACGAACGGAGCCCAAGGGATATTTAAAATTGAAACGAACGGAGCCCAAGGGATATTTAAAATTGAAACGAACGGAGCCCAAAGGATATTTAAAGGACTACAGGTACACAAGAAGTATTGATAGCTCATGTGGGACTAAACATACATAACCAAAAACATATAAACCTAGAGACTCTAATATATAAAAGAAACAATGATATTAACTCATAAATGCGATAACACAAACACTCCCGCTCAAGCTGGAGGGTATAACCCACATGCTGAACATGCTAGAATCACGTCAACCAACAAAGTTGGTACCATAGCACATGTACCTATCAAAATGAGAAAATAGGGGAGATGCAACGAGCGACATCTAAAACACATAAACAAGAGTCAGGTGGGTTGTGTCAGACTGATGCAAGAATCAAGAAATACCACAACAGTGACGAATATCCAATATGTGGGAATCCACTAGGAGTCTAGGCTGAATTCCACAATGTGAGGTCAACCGTAGTCAGGGTCCAAGTCGCATTTGTCTCTAACACTCTCACGTGGGGCACACGTGCATTTAGGCACAAGGGAAACACAAAAAAACAACATTTGGACAGCAAAGATAGGAAAAATATAACAGACTGAAGATAACATAAAGACGAATGAACCATTAAGAAGCTCCATCATTTGTGAGAGGATAACACCCTGGAAGGGAAACAACATCAGGAACCCGATTTGGACCAACCAGATCCTGACTAGACTAAACTGTCCTCGAAGAAAGCAACTGGATCTAATTCATTCTGCTTGAAGTCAATAGAATCCACGTCCTTTGTAGCAAGTCGACGATGCAAGGGTTGTATGCAGTGGGGCCTAGACGAACATATATTTTACAACGGTTACCGGTGGGATGTTACACAATGATTAGCGAGGATGTCGTGGATCTGGAGCATCCGTCGAGACCGACGAGATGAGATGTCATCGGGATGTTGCACATCCTATAAGAATGGCAGGATAAGAAGTCCGAAGGATTTTGGAGCAGTGAAGTGGTCAAGAATGGAACAAACCGAAGGGATGAGATGTTGTGGATCTAAAGTGTCGGTGAGAACACCGAGATGAGGACGAATCATGGAAAAAGCAGCGCCTGGATCGTATCTCTGATCAGACAAAGTCGAGTTCTCAATGGTGTGAGAGTAGACGTCGTGGACAAGGAGTGTTGGATGAACCTAGAAGCTCGCGATAAACCACTTCACAGTCCCCTTCAATCGATCACCCTCTAGCGCCATCTCCCCCCCCCCCCCCCTCAAATAAATAAAGGGAAGCAAGAAGCGAGGGAAACACTAGTAGATGATGCCTCGCTCGATCAAAGAAAAAAGGAATCAAGCTCGTGAGAGATGCGGACGAATCAGCAATGGTTTCTAACGACAAAAATTATGGAGGAATTAATTTATACACTGATACCATGTTGAAATAATGAGAAAAACATAATATACTTTTTTATTTTTCCCTTTAAGGGGTATTTAAAGGACTACAAGGACACAAGAAACATTAAAATTGATCTAAAACAATTAAGGCAATTAGATTATAAATCCAACTCACTCGCAATATTTGGGCTTCAAAACAAAGCTTTTCTTGTGATAACATCTCTACTGCTTTCTCCAGGCGACGTATATCATTCTCAAGTTGTGGTGTAGCCCCTTGTTCCCTCATTGCTCTAAATGAAGAGAGATCTTCTTCAAATCTTGCCAGCTCCTACATATTGTTTTTGCAGTTAAATATGTTACCACGAAAGATATGATTTCACAATGTCAAAAAATATACAAAAGAATAGTTTGTATAGCCTCTAACAAATTCACTACCTGATGTTATGCAAAGATTGAAATAAACACATTTATCAGATCATCTGATATTTCTGGTTAGAGGAGCAAAAAACGAACTAAAATAAACATTGAAAGCCTCTGTGGAATGATTGATATATGATTTCTCTAACTCAATTGAAATTTCTGAAATCCTACGGATAATTTTATAGGCATTTTCCCAGATGCTTCTCTCATGATAGCTTTACTTTAATATAGTATAAAGGAAACAATAAGAAATCAATAGAAAATACTTGAGCTATATGTTTGAAATCTGATAGTGCTTTCATCAGTCCCAGATTAAGAACCCGTGCGGTCATAAAGAAACATTCACAGATAAATGAGTATTTATCCTTTCCCGCGAAGCTCTTCGTTGTTTTAGAATTTGAGGCAAAGCTTCCAATATTGTTTCCAGAGGTTGTCGCTTCAAATGATTGCAATATACGATTTTTCCCTTCTTCTTTCCCTTCCGCATTCATAATATTTTCCATAAACGAAGTAACCTCTTCAGATGATGCATGTATAGCTGTCAATTGTCTACCATCAAGTTTTATGCTAATCATTAGAAGGAGAACAGAAAATTACACAACAAATAATATGGAATAAATCACAAAGCACATACCGCAAATCTAAACGATGATTGAAAAATACATATTTTGGATCAATTTTCTCTCTCTTGGATGCATTTGAATCCAAAAATGGTCTAGAAAGTCGAAGCATGATGGAGCTTAGATTAACAAATAAACCAGTACTAGCGCACGACAATGGGTCAACCTGTGCCAGTATCAAGTAAACAAGATGAGCTTAAAATACAGTAACTATTTGGGGCAGAAAACATGACTAGAGCATCTGGCATTATCACCATGTTACCTGCATACGAGACCTAGCTGAATTTTTAGCAATCATGGCTGCAAGGTAATCAAGAACTTTCTCTTTAGTATCTATATTTTTTAGAAGGGAGAGGATGACTTCCCCCAGACCATCATAAAGAATATTTGTAACCGTTTTAATTGTTGTGAAGGAAGACAATCGATCAGCTGGCCGACGAATTGAGGCTTCTGAGAAGCATTGTTGTCTGTGAGATATAGATTCTCATAAAAATTAGAAACTTTTATGCATGATTCAACAGTCAAATCCTTCTAATGAATATAGATTTTGAATTATGAAGTAAAATAGATGTTTCCTTAGCCAAATTAGTGAGAAATGGAAACCGGTGAGAAGGCATGTAGAAGATCACTAACCCAACATCCGGCGAGCTCCTGAAATCCTTATGATCAGGGAGTGCACTGACATGAAGGAAAGCTCCTAATATGCTTCTTTGCTCCATCACCCTTCCATCTCCCATAAAGAAGTGGGACTCTTTTGGTATCCAATTCGGGTGATTTACAAGAGCTTTAGCACAATTGGGATACCTCAGAAGGAGCTGCAGAGCCCTTAGTGGTTGCTGAAAGTTACCAAGTACCGATACTCTCTCCACGCTTGCCCTCAGCTTCTCATACAACTCGTTCATGACTGGATCCAAGCTCTCTGCGTCCCCTTCACTGAATAACTCATCCAAAAACCCCGGAGGACAGCTGAATCCTGAGCCTAAACTATTGGAACCATCCAGAGAAGAAGCCACCTCCGAGAATATCAAATCGAGCAGTTCTGATGCCGCGGGCTTCCCTGCGGCGAACATATCCGGGTTACCCACATGAATCCGACAGTAGGATACGAGCAGTCTCTTTGCTTGCTTGATGGCGGACTCGATCTCTGAACGAACGAAGAGATCCTTCATGGATAACACCCTTCGGCTCTCGTCGACGGCGCGGCGAAAGCTGCCGACGAGGTATGGGAAAGGGGGTTCTGCGGAGGGGAAGACGCCGGAGAGGCGGTCGATGAGGACGCGTTCCATGGAATCCCGGGAAAGGAGGAGGGGTCTGCCCTCGCTGAGGATCTCGGCGGCCGTCATCTCGAGGTATACGATTTTGTGGTCGTTCTGAGTGGGTTGGGCGAGGGAGACCAGGAAGATCTTGCGGAGGATGATGTCCTCGATCTCCGGGAGGGATCGCCGAGGCTTCGCCGCCGCCATTGCAGCGACCGGGGAGACGAGAAACCACTCGCGCGGGGCTGAGAGTTCTTAACACACTGATCAGACAACTATAATAATAGGCGAGCTTTGTTAATTGCGGGCCCCTTTTGGATTGATATAGACCATTGTTATTAGCACTATATTTTCGGATATTAGTATTATGTTTACTTTTAATTTTTTTTTGTGACTTTTGAAAATATTTTTTGTATATGCATTTTAAAGAAAAGTGTTCTACACGAAAGTTATAGATCTCTTTCGTGTTGAACATTTTTCCTAAAAATGCATGTACAAGACGTACATTAGAAATACGCTAAGATTTCACGACTTTTAGACATATGTCTTATACATGCATTTTACGAAAAGTGTTCAACAAATATTTTTTCTAAAAATGCTTGTACAAGAAATATTTTCAAAAGACACAAAAAATTAGAAATAAATATAGTGCAAATATCCAAAAAAAAAATATAGTGCTAATAACAATCCCGTGTGCACATTCCCAAAATGAACGTGCTTTAAATATCGTCTTTTTAAATTAGGGAATTGTTAAAAGCACCGTACTTTTGGCTAATCGCACCGCATTTAGGTCTTTTAACACTTAAAATTTATCACTCTAAAAATATACCAGCACCGCACTGCTGCTTCCTCGCACCACAGCCCTAAAATCCCGATCTTCTCCTTACGCCTCCGAATGCGCCGCTGGCTCCTCCCGCCTCCTCCAGCCCCCTCCAGCCATTTCCGTCGCCGACACCGGCAGATATCAGCGCCAACGCCGCCTCACCTCACGTTCAGATTTTACGTCTTTTAGAAATACGCCGTGTACACGCAATTTCAGGAAAAGTGTTCAACACCGAGATCTACAACTTTCGTGTTGAACACTTTTCCTGAAATTGCGTGTACAAGGCGTATTTCGAAAAGACGCGAAAAGTTAGGAGATTTTTTGGTGCGACTAGCCAATAAAGAGCTGCGGTTAGCAATCACCTATGTTAAAAGACTTCTGAAATTTCTTTGAGAGTTCATTACTGTTTGTATGTTTAGAAGTAAATTGTTACAATATTATTGGTTCTCGTTGTGAATTGTGCCCCAAGTATTATTGGTTCATATTATAGATGTCGTTGATGAAGATCACAAATATTTGAAGAAAAGAACATAACAATTTTGGACAACACATTTGATGGTTTTTTTGTATCAAATATTTTTTTCTATTGAGTATATATTAATATTGTAATTCAATGAGAACCTATTTTAATTCATAAATTAAGTGCGGTGCGTTTATCTCAATTGCGGTGTGAATAATAATGTGCGGTGCTTTTAACAATATGTGAAAAACTGCGATGCTTTTAACAAAGCGGTGCGATTAGCCAAAAATGCGGTGTTTTTAACAATTCCCTTAAGGCTCTGTTTGGGACAGCTCTGGCGGATTGAAAAGCTGCTGTTTGGATAGAGCTGTTTTAAAATAGATCTCTGGGGAGCAGTTTTGAAAAGCTGCCGAGTGTTTGGGTGTTCTGTGCAGAAGTGCGCTCGGAATCGCCGGAGAAAGGTCGTCGGGGGCTCGGAATCGTTGGAGGAAGGCCGTCCAGGGCTCGGAATCGTCGGAGGAAGGCCGTCCGGCCTCTGAGCATGTTCCAACTGAAGAAACCATTAGATTTCCAAAACCTGTGAGAGAGAAAGCTATTTTGCGGAAGCTGAAGCTGGGGGGGGAGAGATTTCTGAAGAGCTGCAAAACAGCTCCAGATTTCTGAAAAACTGTTGTTAAGGAGCTGTCCCAAACAGTTAAAAAACAGCTCTGACGGCTGGAATAGAGATTCTCCAGCCGCCAGAGCTGCGCCAAACAGACCCTAAATCACCTTATAAAGCGGCTGCTCACGGCAAACGCACTCTTCGCAATTCCACCGTGCCGCGTCCTCCCTGGATTTCGTTCATCGTCATGCCATAACCAGAATGCCTAAACCCTAAAGTCTCCACCAATCCTCCCTTGCCCTCCAGCAATGGAGATCACAGAGGAGCAACGGAGGAGGGCGGAGGCGAACCGACTTACTGCCCTCGAGAAGCGGAAGCGCGTGGAAGACAGGCCGCAAGAAGACCCTTGGAGGCTCTTCAGGTGCCGCAAAATCCCAAGTCCCACACTGTCTCCGCCCTCATCGTCCAATGGTCCGGTGTCCGAGATGAAGCCTGCGTTATTTATGCAGCCGCCTGAGCCCCCGACACCGCCGGAGCGGTTCCGTGTCATGCTCGAGATCTGCTCTCCTGATGAGTTCGCGGTTTATGCGGAACCCTTGTCTGATTTCACCTTCCCCGGTGTATCGGAGTGCTTAAAAATCGTGGAATCTGCTATATCTTCAGTTGGTCTTTTTTACATCTTGTTTATCTTTCTCTATCAAGTTTCGTCGCTGACAACTGATGTTTATATTTTTGGCATTTTGACGAAATTGAACTTCCTTTTGATGGGTTTATGCGTTCCATTGCCTAAGAACTGTGCGATTTAGCAGACTAAGGTCTATTTCCATTGCCCTGTGAACGACTGCTACTGTTAGCTGACCGTCCATAGAAGTTTTGTGTGCTCCCGTGGGCTCCGGGCAACTAATTTGAAAAGGAAAGGAAAAAAAAACTCTGCAACATTTTTTGAGATAAAAAAGGAAGGTTTAAGAGGGTTTGAGATAAAAAAAAACTCTGCAACATTTAAAAAAGGAAGGTTACAAAAGTCTACTACAAGAAAAAAACATCATATCTAACCAGATCCCCCGTCTCCTCTAGACCAAAATGCTTGAGTAGGTTTAAGAGGCCTAGAAAAACTTTTACTATCCACCCTCTCTCTTTCCCACCTCACTCTTTCTCCTCCCTTTTATGTAAAGATCGGATGGACCTGATGCGGGGATATTGTCTCATAAGGTTCGGTGTCACACACATGTGTGTGTGTAGGGGTATATATATGCGTATGTGTCAAGGTTGTCAAGATCGAGATCTTAGGATCGTGAGGCATCCCTAAGATCGTAAAACGTAGGATCGACACAGATCGTAAGATCGTATAATAATAATAAAAAAAAATTATTTATATTTAAACACAATAGCTGATTATTTTTATAAAACAAAAGCATGAAAAAATGTAACAATCAACATTAGACAAATATTAATATAAAAGACACTGTAAATAATGCATACCATCACATCAAAATATAATATGAGTATATTTAAATATTCAAATATTCAGAAAAGTCAAAAAGTGTTCAATTCAAATTTAAATAAAATCATTCAAGGCAAAATTCAAATTTTTCCCAAAATCATATTCCTCTCCTTCAACCATCACTTGCTCTTCTTCCTCTCCTGCAGCAAGTTCTTCAATAAAATCAATCCCACTCCGCTTCACGTGGAACATCTACTTCATAAGTGTCCCCAAGATCATTCAGATTGTCTTCATCTTCATTTCCAGCAATCCACTCATCATCTGAAGGGATATCATCAAAATTGAAATTATCAGTACTCCTTTTTTTCATTTTGCCTAATCTTGAATTGGTCATCACAAAGATGACATCATTCATTGTCTTTTGCTTTAAGCGATTTTTTCTCTTTGCGTGCACCTAAAAAATTCAAATAAGTTAATATACATAACATAATTTGAATGAAATATAAAAAAATTTCTTATTTTTTAAATTATACCATTTCAAAGGCACTCCAGTTCCTCTCACATATAGAGGAACTACATGTCAAGCTTAGCACACGAAGAGCAAATTTCTGAAGCTCTGGATGTTCCTCCCCATATGAATCCCACCATGCTGCTGGAGTTTTGATATTATTTCCTGTTTTGGCAACTATAGATCCAAAAAATTGCCTTTTATTCTTAAAATCTTCAAGCTGGCTATCAATTTTTGAAATTTCATCTATATTTTCCCTTGTCATTCTTTCTATACAGTCATATAGTCCACGTTTTACTTCATAATCAGCTTTAAATGAAGGACTGTAATGAAATTTGGGGTTCAAATAATAGCCAGCAGCATGCAAGGGCCTATGAAGTTGCTTTTCCCATCTTGCATCCATAACATCCCATATTGGTTGATAACTAAATAATGAAAAAAATTGAAGCAGCTTAAAGAGGCACCACTTGAGAAGGGAAGAGGCACCACTTGAAGCACCACTTGAAGCACCACTCGAGATGGGAAGAGGCCGGGAAGAAGCTGCGCTTGAAGATCCACAGAAATCCACGAAGCAGCGCTTGGAGAACTACGGGAAGAAGCCGCGTGGCCCGCGTGAGAAGACATGAACAGCTGCGTGATGAGCTCGAGAAGGGAAAAAGCCCTAGTAATTATTATACTCGAGCGTTGGGCGCCTTATTTTTTTTTAAAAAATAGGTATTGACAGCGGTTTATATATAAACCGCTGTCTACTATACCCTGAACCCTAGAATAGACAGCGGTTTATATATAAACCACTGTCTATTCTAGGGTTCAGGGTATAATAGACAGCGGTTTATATATAAACCACTGCCTATTCGAGTATAGACAGCTGTTTATATATAAACCGCTGTCTATTCTCATTTTTTTTAAAAAAAATAAGGCGCTCAACGCTCCACCACTGGGACAGTCGGCACGATAAGATCGACTGATCCTACCGTGCCAGCGATCTTACACTGCGATCCCAACGATCTTAACGGGTTGGCGATACTAGCTGGAACGTGGCTCGCTGAGGTAAAAAAAACGTAGGATCGGACGATCCTACGTTTTTACTCGCATTTTTAACATCGTTGGTGTTTGTTGTTGGAATATTTACTAGATGTTCATAAAAAATAGTATAGTTTTTGTTTATAAAAATTTAATATAATATATTATTAGGATCTATAAAATATGATGGAGAAATATTGTGAATAAAAGGTTAAGAAATCGAGCGCAAGTAA
Source organism: Platanthera zijinensis (assembly GCA_039513925.1). Classification (NCBI taxonomy): domain Eukaryota; kingdom Viridiplantae; phylum Streptophyta; class Magnoliopsida; order Asparagales; family Orchidaceae; genus Platanthera; species Platanthera zijinensis. The sequence continues at coordinate 3,185,170 of CM077090.1, read as the reverse complement.
GGTGTGTGATCACTATCTTAGAGAAGTTGAACCACTCTCCAGAATGATTTTCAACCGATGCTCACTTCTCCAAGATACAATATTGACTATATTTCGAAACTCCGATGAGCATGGACACCGAAGAAGCACATAACACCCGAACTTTCACTTCATGATGCAAACACAAAAATAAAGCACGCTCGCAAGAATGAGAACTTCGAGAATCGTAAGAGAGTGTGTAAGTGTATTTGTTATAAAAAAAATACCTCCTATATAAGGAGTCTCAAAAAGTCACAAACATTAACACAATTAATTTGCAACGATTATATAAAGTAAGTTCATAATAAAAAGAAAATGATATTTTCAATGTTAAAATATTCATTAGAAATACTCATGATTATTAATTTCAACGGATATACAATTTAATGGTAACAAAACACATACATAAAACACATATAAGAACGATGCGTGAGTTTGAGGAGAAGTTGGCGTACGTCGATTTGTAGTCAACGGCAACGCATGACGAGAGCTGTGAAGAAGTCAACGCACGATAGTGAAGTCGACGTATGTTCGAGCGCTAGGCAAAAAGTGTGATGCGTGTGTCGATATCAATTCTATACACGTTGAGTGAAGTTGATGCAGAGATAGGAAATTGATCAATGCACGCCGATTTTGAGCATGCTTTAAAAAAGACAACTATTTTGTACAAAATAAATAATTTAATATAATTATTTTCCAAATCCCAAATCTAAATCCAAATCTGGTCTGGTGAGCGCGAGTGAGCTCGCGCACGTGTGTGGCCTATGGATTCTTCTTATGTTTATTTCAACATAAAATGGTTGAGAGAAGTAATTTATATACCCACATAAAGTAATGAAGATACGCAAGGTGAGACTAAAAGTTTCTTTTTCTCATGAAAGAATTTCTCTCCAATTTTTTTGAGTTCACTCCAAATGATTTTGAGTTTTTCCCATGCAACTCAAACACCAAACACCATGAAGATTCCATGAAATGATAATAAAATAATTGTTTTAATAATAAAATTCTAGCATGTGTATATATACATATACATACATATATATATGTTTTCATGTGCTTAGGGGCATGTGTGTTTACATACACGCACCCTACACACATGTCTATGTATACACACACACATTTGTGTGTGTGTACTAGTAGTCATGCACGACTGTAGCCCTGTGCATGACTGCTCTTAGTTGACAATTGACTCTGCTCGTTCGTGAAAGCTTTGGTGCGCATGAGCTCAGCCAGTGCAATTAATTTGTAAAGGAAGAAAAATAATAATTTGCAACATTATTTTAGAGATAAAAATGAAGAATAAAAAATATCAAAAAGAAAAAAAAACACCCTCACTCACTTGGTCTCTCTTCTTTCCCTTAAGTCCTAGCTATTTGAGGTGTAGGAGAAACTTTTCCTCTCTCACCTTCTCTTTTCCCCTTCTCTCATGTAAATATCAAATGACCCCAATGTTTCTGATGATCTTGTATGAGGATCATGAGCTCTTTTAAAAGACTTCTAATGTTACGATTGTTAGTTTTATCTACAATGCACAACTTGTTAATTGTTAGTTCTTACGCTTTTTTTTTTCCGTTTGCGACACGTGTTGATTTTTTTGGGTAATTAATTATTTAGTTATTTTCTTCAAGAAGGCTTTAATTATGTTGCATGTTTCCTATTTTATTCAATTGGATAACATGCAAATATTTTTCATACGCAAAATATCATCAACATCTTTCTTTAAAAAAGACTATCAATGCTTTTATTGCTCAAAACATTAGGGATGTAGTTGTTGGAGTTCACAAACTATTGCATGGTAGTCATATTTATCATAGTGTATTGCTTTTGATTTTGACCAGGCTCTGGATTTTCGAGTAAGTGAGAGCCAGGGGAGTCAGTTATGCATGAGGGCATTGGTCTATAAATTGAAAGATTACGATTCAATTGGGAAATGCCTTAAGAAGTTACTGATAGTTGACTTGAAAGACATCCCATATACCACATTATTAGCTGTCCGAACATTTCAAACTTATGCTGCCAGTGGTCTTGTACCTTGTTGGAAGGAGCACTACTCAGAAGAACAAGTCGGCGACCTTCTGAAAAGACTGCCTGTATCATTGCGCGATGCACTTCTTCCTTTCCAACTGGAAGGTGTTCGGTTCGGACTTCGTAGAGGTGCACGCTGTCTCATCGCTGATGAGATGGGACTAGGCAAGACCATTCAGGTAACTTCTTTTGAGATTTATTTTCTTTTTTCTTGTATAGATTTGGAAAATTTGTGGTGTGATAAATTTTGCAATATGCAATCAAAATATATGATGAAAATAATATTCTGAGACGCTCAAGCATAACCATCTTATCTACTGAATGCCATTATCTTTAGATGTTAATTGCAATAGTCTGTCCTAGAAAATCGGCAGCAATCTGATAGGTTAGGGTTGGTTTTCAACCGACAGTTAACCCACCTGACAATAATTTGTTCTCTATACACAAAAATCAAACAATATATTTCCGTTTAATTAAAAGTTTAAAATCCGTTAAGGTTCATGCAATTCATTCACCAAATCATAAAATAAATTCTAGCTATTACACACTTTTGTTAGCGGAAAATCTTAGCTCATGTTTGCATGAAATTTATAATCATACATTAATAAGCACCCAACCAACATTTAAGCATTATATTGATGTTTCACTCCTCAAGAGAACACTATTTAGAAGCTAAAACCACAACAAGGTACGAGACATGCACAGTGCCAACAAATAATATTTGAATATTTTTTAAGTGCATCCACTAATAATTTAATACTCCATTTGATTACATGCATGAATATACTAATATGTGGGTTATGTGTCATTCATACCGAAAGCATTATGCTCAATGTACGCAATATGTGTACTCATATCTGAGTGTATCATCAAGTACTTCCATATTATTTATTAGTGAATTAATATCATTACATGTTTATCACATAGTAAATTGTGTATTATTTGCAGATAGTCACCAACTCGGCAAAATCTATAGACCACTCTAAATAGAGTTGTCAATTGCACATGGAGCTCATTAACTAGGCTAACCAAGATAAATACTGAGAGACATACCTAAGTTAAAGTAGCCATGCTCAATACTGAAGTTTATTTTTACTTTTGAATTTATGAAGCTATAATATAATATCATTATAATGCATCATAGAATGTTTTAAATGAACATTTTTAGTATCTTGAATGCAATTATCATTTTAATATCATAAATTTTATGTGTAAGAACTTGGTCACATATTCCTGGCATATTCTTGTACACCAAAATAGATTGAACTAAATGTAGTCACCATATAATTGCGAGGTATGCTTGTACCAAACACTTGAGTGCTGATCTTCTAGGAGTCCTCTCAAAGGATAGATTTCTTGATTTGACTTCAGAGGTACCCTCTAAGACTCCTCTCCTTTATTCGGAGGGACCCTTAATATTAATTGCTGAGAGGCGGTCTTTCAGATACATATACGTATCATATTCCTACATTGGGATATCATGAAAACCTACATTCTATCGCGTATGATTAGAGCATCATTTTAGTTAGATTGGAACATCATGGGTTCCTAGAATGTTTTTTTCTTCATGTGCATGGCACATCCAAAAAGTGCTTATTTTTTAATGCAAATGGTATGTTGCACCAAGTTTCCTGCTGCGTTCTGTTTCCGAGCATTTCAAAATATACCAATTGATCACAAGTAATGCAACTGCTAGGTAGTGTAAATGTTCTCCGAAGGGGCAATAAAATTGCTACCTAGATGTATTGTTTTCTGTGGAACCATTTTTTCGGAATATTAGGTCAATATCTGTATTTAGTATTTGATAAATGTAATTCAAACCACCCAATTTCATTCAAAATTTACGGCATTTTTGTAACAACTTCATTGCGTTACTTCTACAGATCATAACATACTTGAGTTTGGCTATAAACTTTTTGTTGTTTTTTGAAAATTTTGTTGTGAGAAGATGCATTTTATAACCACGTTTCCTGGAGTGGTTAAGCTGTAAAGAAATGGCATTCCACTGTTTTTAGGCATTGTATGCATGGTTTTCCTTGCAGATTGGGCTTTTCCAATAATAATCAAAAGTACCCTTATTTACTGTGACAAAGAGGGCCATGAAATGAGCATATTGTTTGATCTTATTTTCAACAAATCTGTGTAAAATCTAACATGTAATATTATGTTACGTGCTTGTTTGGCTGGAGATCAATGGTGGGGATACAAGGGGCAAGCCCTAGAATAGAGGTAGAAGAGAGAGAATTAGAAGAAGCTTGGGAGAGAGGGAGAGAGGGAGAGAAAACACCCTTAGAGGGAGAAGAGAGCTTAGAGAGAGAATGGAATTTAGAAAGAGGAAGAAACTATTTCATTGATTGATTGATTTCTTCTTACATGACTTGACCTCCTTATATAAGACCCCTTTGACACGGGCGTAAATACCCAACACAGAGATAATAAGCGAAATATTAAAACACATAAAATACTACGACACACATAACTTGAGTTGACACACATAACTTGAGTTGTCGCACATAACTTGATTCAACACACATAACATGACTCGATACAATACGATTCAATATAAATGGATTCTAATATTCTAATATTAGATAAACAACGGAGTGAGATCCATAACACTCCACCCGTCCTTGAAATCGAGCTTTCAGCCCGAACTCTAGTAGGATGATCGACTCCTTTGGATCCTTGATTTCACGCCAAAACAACGCCTGGTAATGCATCATGACGGCGTTGGCGGCGATGAGTAGCAGTGGCGCCGTTAGAAAGACGAGTGCTGTTAGGAATGGGTTCGTCTGGTCCGGCGGAACAACGGGAATCAGAAGTGGCAAGCAGGCTGTGGGGACAACAAATGACGGAGGGTAGGGTGTTCGACGGGACCGTGGAGTGGCAACGGAAAGCGGTGGTAGGGCGGTTAGGGGAACCATGACCAGCGAGAGGAACGGGTCTGCCGGGGCGGCACAAGGCAGTAGCAGCAAGGCGACCGAAGGGACCAACATAGCAGTGGCCGGCTGGGCAGTCACCGACAGACGATGCGCGAGGTGGTCGGAGGCAGCCTAGCGGAAGCAGACAGAGCGGGGGCTGCCAAACGAGTTAGAGAGATGGCCGGCGCGGTCGGTGGAGCAAGGGTTGGAAAAGCAAGTGTCTGCAAAGCAAGGACTAGTGGCGGTAGATGCATCGATGTCGGTGGTGGTTTTAGATATGTTGGAATGCGGCTGGCAGGGTTCAACAGTGGTTAGGGTGGTCATGGCGCAAACAACGGACCCATGGAGCAGGGGCCAGCGAAACAGTGGCCGACATTGCAAGCGGTAGAATGGTCGGCGGTGGAAGCTGCGTCGGAAGAAGTGTCTCTGACAAACTCAATGGCGAGACCGGTGGAGTTACGGTGGGTTGTGGACACGACGGAGGTGTGAAGAAGTTGACCTTGAGATAATCCTTTAGCGCATGGAGGAAAGTCGTCGTTTCGGCGGTTAACTTCACGTCCATCTTAATTAATCGATTAATTACTTAATTCAATTAAGAATTAAGTAACCAAATCAAATATATGGCTGCCGTCTATTAGCCGGAGATATCCCACCACTGTTCGGTGAGTTCGAGTAAAATGGCACAGGGCTCCAAATAAGTGCCAGGCAGTTCAAGGAAAAGGGCGCGATTGACAGAGAGGATCAGAAGGATGCAGATGACTTCGATGTGTTCAGGCTGCTTTGATGAAGGGGAGAACGGGTGAGTAGCGGACTTCGATGAGGGTGCTGCGGCTTCTGCTGGAGATGGAAGCATCAGTGACCCTTGTCGTTACTGTCGGGCTGCAATTGCGACTGGAAGAAGCCGATCGCGTCAGTGTGGAGGAAGAAGATCGTGGCTGGAGGCAGACGACGCGCCGTGAGAACCAATCATAGGAAGTATTAGATTGGAGTTGGCAATGCGTGGGTTATGGCGTCAAAGGGAGACAAAGTCATCAGGGGCGGCCCTACAAGTAGCAGTCACGTGCGGTTCCCGGGTAGACAAGTGCTGCTGTCTGAGGGTTGCGGGATAGGCTAGATGAAGAACTAGCAGTTGTCGCCGTGCGTTAGGGAGCAAGATGACTGGCCTGGTGGAGATGTCGACAAAGGAATGACGTCATTTGGTGGAAGCAACGACAACCGTTTTAGCTCTGATACCAAGATGTTATGTGCTTGTTTGGCCAGAGATCGATGGAGGGGCGATACAAGGGGCAAACCCTAGAATGGAGGTAGAGGAGAGGAAATTAGAAGAAGCTCGGGGGAGAGGGAGAGGAAACCCTAGAGGGAGAACAAGGCTTAGAGAGAGGGAGAGGAATTTAGAAAGTGGAAGAAACTAATTCATTCATTGATTGATTTTTTCTTACATGACAAGGCCTTCTTATATAAGGCCCCAATGACATGGGCGTGAATACCCGATAGAAAGATATTAAGCGAAATATCAAAACACAAAATACTACGACACACATAACTTGAGTTGACGCACATAACTTGAGTCGACGCACATTACTTGATTCGACGCTTGCAACATGATTCGATACATTACGACTCAATATAAAAAGACTAATACTCTAATACTAGATAACCAACGGTGCGAGATCCATAACATATTAATGTGCGTCACAACTTAATATTTGTGTTTTTCTATACCAATTTTTATATTAACCAATGTGACTTAACAAGATAAACAAGTGATGATACTATTCTGAAATGTATTATGTATAGTTTTTTAAGTGATTAACAAGGTAATATGAACTTAAACCGACTGTTCCATTGAATAAATTCGACAAACACAACTTATGAAAGTGAATAATACATCATTCAGAGAAAAGAATACACAGTGTAGTACAAATTAGGCAGAAGCTTGAGAAGGAATCTTCATTATATTGAATATATAACAAGCGATTTAGGGGTTAGGGAAAGTATTTGTTATGTGATCATTAAACCATACTCACAAAGATACACAATACAAAATAATAAAATGAGCAAAATGAAATATGTGCAATTGAGAAATTACCCTGGGCTCCAATCTGCAGCATAAATCTGATCCGACACGGGTATGGATTCAGAGAAGAATGGGTCAGAGAATGGCTGGGAGAATCAAATGGAAGAAATACTCCCTAGACACCTAGGGCATTTTTAATGTGTGCTTAGGGGGTTGCTCAAATTTAAAAGGATTCGAGTTTTTAGCTCATAGCAAAACTTGTCCCTATTTTAATACAAATATTATGTGCTTGCTTTAATAACCTAGACTAAATATAGTCACTGGAGCAATTTTTCTATGGTCATATTGGTTAGTCAATCCAATATGTCAAAACCAATTACATCCATCGCATGAATACAAATAGGCTGAAACAAAAAAACACAGAAAGAATGTACATGCAAGACAATAAATTATGTTATAATGACTAATGAGTCCCTTTTTTGATGTGACACATGTTGCATCATTTTCGTGAGCCATGCTAAAGTATTGGCTCAAGCTTGGCTCAGGCATCAGCAAAGATGCAAAAGATGTTTGAACTGGATTTGACCATTCTATTCAGCATGCTTTGTTCCCTGATACGTTTTAATGATTGATACGTTTATTAGTGGTGATTCTATTTCCAGAAGTATTACTATTAAGCTTTAAATTATTTTCTATAAGAATCTGGTAGCTGTTAATTTCTCTCTATTAACGCAAGTAATATAAAGTATTGTCACACATGTATCCTTTTTTGGTTGCATTTAGTATGAAAATGTCTCAAGACATGTATTGTGATTATCCTTGATATAATTCAAATTAAAATTTTCATGGTAAAAAATATTATATATATGATTTACTTCTCTTTATAATATCTCAGTACTTCTTTCTACCTGTTTTTATTCCAGGCTATCGCAATTGCTTGCTGCTTCATGGATGATGGTCCTATATTAGTTGTCTGCCCTGCTGTTTTGCGGTTTTCATGGGCAGAAGAGTTGGAACATTGGCTACCTTCTCTCTTACCAAAGGATATACATCTAGGTACTTCTGTTATTTATGGATATATTGTTTTGGATGTGTTTTTCTACTTGGACATCACACATGTACAAAAAGATTAATGTAGTTTTGTATTTGTAAAATCCATGGTGAATATGATTTTTATTATGTGAATTAATTGAAAAGTTTTCTTAGTATGACGCTTCCTTTTTTCTTTCGAAAATACATTATATTGAGCACATGGGAATTGATTGAATGAAAACTATTCGAACTGAATGTACCAATTATTAAAATTATGTATAGTGAGAACCACTTTCATTATAAGTTATGGAGTGAAAAATGGTTCTATGGTAGCTTACGACAATGAACAACATTAAGTCCGAATGTTTTGTATTGGCTACATTGCTGCTGATAATATATGTTTAAAGTGAGGAACCATGGTTGCATATTACATTTTTCAGAAGTAAGTTGATGAGGATCGGCTGGAGGATCGTCACGGGACTTCGGGCCACCACTTGACGGAGCCAGCATTTGTTTATTCACGCAGGTTGATCGGATCATCGATCTGACACCACGAGGGCATCAAGAGTGCCATTCTACATTTTCTATTTATTTTTTATTTTGGTTATTTTAGTGTTATTTGAGCATCAGGCGTAGCGGACAATCATATCCGTTCATGCCGGGTGCCCTAGCCCCGATTTCGCTATAAATAAAGGGAGGGCTGCCATTTCGAGGCATTGTTTGACTTGTGAGAGAATTCAGAGTCTGCAATCACATCGTGGCGTGACGCGGCAAGACCCCAGGGTGCGACGTTCCGGTTAATTTTTCATTTTCCCCTTTACCTTCTTGTAACCACCCTTCTCCCATTAGTTTCTCCCCACGATTCTTTCTCACCATCCACGATCCCGTTGAAGGCCGACCGTTTTACCTCCCCTTCCACGAATGGCGGATACAAACTGTAAGCCATTCCATAATGCTTCTTCCTCTCTCTGACTGAAGGTCTGCATCGGTCCTAGATCCCGTCTTCGACAGTCCCAACCCTAGCCGCATCCCTCGCCATCACCTCCTTCCCTTGTTGAACCAGAACCCAACAACATTATTAACACTTGTAGCTTTGGTGCCGGTCGAATTCCAGCCGCACATCCTCGTTTCCTTCCTCTACTTTCGCCAGCCGGTCAACCTTTACCTACCTGCAACAACAAACCCCCTTCCTCTTCTCAACCGACCACCCAACAACAACATTTTCCTTGTATTCCTCATGGATGCCCCCTCCTCCAAACCGCAACCCCACCTCATCTTCCAATGTCAGAAATCAGTCTCCCCACTTGCCTCCTGCCGCAATACCAGCCTTCCTACCACCAGTAGCCCCCTTACATCCGTCTACTTGCAGCAGTCGCCCTACAACAACCCCGCCGCCGCCTTCATCTACAACAATCGGTCTCATCCTCCCACTTCTGGATTTTTGTGTTTGTGAGTATATCTTAGTAGTGCGTTTCTTATTTATTTATTGATTATGTCGATGAGTATTTACTAGCGCTTGGAGATTGTGCATTGTTGTGCTTTAATTCTGTTTTCCTATTGCCTGAAAATTGTTGTAAACGTTGTGTTGCATTGCTAGGCCCACTTAATTTTTCTGCTAATTTTATTTCCGGATTGGTCAACAATCATACTTGCATCATATAAAGTAGGTTATTTGAGTTCATTCTGCTTCACTTACATGGGCTTGCATTAGAGTCGACACACAGCTTTCACAGCTAACCCCACATCATAAATGAAACTCTAGTATTATCAATTATTAGGCAACCCCAAATTAAGGCACCATTTGGGGCTGCTGAATGCAGTGATTGAAAATTGCGGTCATAAACACGGGGCATTTTTGGATCCGTGTCCAGTTCCAAAATCTAAATCCGGGATTTAATTCTAGCCATTAGATTTGGGGAAAAGTGCAATACACTTTGCATCGAGATTCGGGTTGGCATATGAGTGGTCCCGATTATTCTCTCTCCTCCAGACTGAAGAATTTTTCCATAAGCACAATGGCTGAAAACTATGGTCATGAATGCAGTTGCACTATTTTGAGAACTGTGTTTTTAGTGCATTCACTAACATTAAATCAGTTTTATACATTTGATAGCATAGTACTATGGTTAATATTTACATCGAATTTCATTCGACATAGAAACTTCTTTCCTTCTACAACAGTTAAGAGCTAAAAAAATGCTATAATCATTCATAACTTAAAACAAATTCAGCAGCAAGAATCAACAAATGTGAAATGAATGAAAACATCACTTATACTGCAATATGAATAAAATAACTTTCTCATCAGATCTATAAATGATAACTGTATATGAATCATTATGAACTACTAGTCTAATTACAAAAAAGAGAGGCATAAGCAAGAAATTTTTTCTCGTAGCTCTCATAAAACCTAGCTGGTTGGGAAGAAAGGGGAGAGCAGTACCTAATGGAATATCCGACGAGCCTGGAAATGACATGGACAGTGGAAATGACAAGTCTGTGGGGGGAATTGAGATTTTAATGTTTTGATATGTGCTAAAACTAGGTTGGAGAGTGAGAAATTCTTTTATTACAGGGCTGGTGGAAACCTATTAAATAATTTGGTAGAAGATGGATTTAGATGGTTTGACACATGCACCGATGTATCGTATAGATAATATTAATGTGAAAGGATCAAGAAGGAAAAAACAAGGTACCTTATTTTTCATTACATAGGATTTTATAGAGGACTCATATGATGTCCCACAAATAACTATTGCAATGCAAATGATGCAGATGATGATTATTAAAATTTGAAGTATCCCCAATCAATTACTTCTTTAAATCTGCGTCACAACCAGGTTTTATTGTTCATGCAATCATGCCACAACATTTTGTTATTCTTGGATGCCTACCTTTATTTAAATAAATTAGTAAATTTAAGCTCACTCATTTTAATTTAGATTAGCATTCAAGTAGTGTAATTTTACACAGTAAAGTCACTCAGCATTCAAGTAGTGTGCTTCATCAATGTTGCCTCTGGTTTTCTTTGGACTTCAATTTTCCAAGATTGAATACAAATAATCTTCATTGACCAAGGTTGCAAGAGTTTTAGTTGGTGGACCAAAACTGAACATGCAGCTTGTCCCCACCCTACCATCTCTACTGAAATGAATCCATTTTCTTCCACAACAGGATGAGCTAGCCCAGGTACTTGTGTTCATTGTAGAACCATTACTATATAGACTTTCATTGTTTCAATCAATATTAGCTGAATTTATTTTGTAGGTTAGTAATATATGCACAAATAGTGATAGCTTTGTATATTGTCAAAAAATTGTTAGCAATGGCTTCAAGGAGCTGAGAGTCAAAGTATAATCCTGTTGAACTTGAAAATTTGGCTTGTTTGAGAAAGACTAGTTTTTGGAAGTGCTCACCTTAAATGCATTTTTGGCCTATATAGACCCTCCTTGTTGGATGCCATATTGTCTCAATAACATACGATTGAAACATTTCGTGGATGCTAGTCATGGATCTTATTAGGCACATCACCTAGGCGTTTTTGCAAAAGATCCTAACTATACTTTTCTCCGTTTCTACTTTTTCATCCCTAAGATTCTGTAATCCCTAAGATTCTGTTGGTTTAATCTCTCTTTGGCTGTATGCTATTTCTGTCTTTGTTTTTTCTTGTTTAATTTAATAAGATAGGAACCCTTTTTTTTAGTTCCTTGATGACAGTCACTTTTCTTATTTGCAGTTTTTGGCCGCCAAAATAATCTCGACTATTTGGAAGGATCTCCGAAGATTGTCGTTATCTCATATACAATGTTAAGTCGTTTGAGGAAGAGCATGCTTGAACGAGAATGGTCTCTAATGATAGTTGATGAGTCCCACAATATACGTTGCACAAAGAAAAAAGTGGAATCTGAAGAGGTACTTACGTTATTATCTGAAAAACTTTCATTAGCCATGTATATTTACTTTCATTGTGATTTGTTTATCATAATTTTAATAAATTAGCATTAACTTCTCATTCTATACAATACCAACGTGCTCCAACATGTTATTCATGAAAAGTATTCTCCCACTTATTGAACTCTTATGTTTCAACTGGAAGTCATTCTGGTTTACAACAAAATAATTGAATGAGGCTTGGTTCATAATGCACCCCATGGCGTGTGAGGATGATGATAGTCCTTCACCCTCAGTATCTTACCTATTCAATCTTCATATATCCCTACTTGGTTATGGGTATTCATTTCTGTTGAGGTGTTGTGGCGGCGGTTTAAAGCCATTGCTTTACTTTTGAGATGGGAATTTTTCTCTTTGGCAAGCAGGGATGGAGAATTCCTTTCTCATACACTCATGTAGGTAATGTGCTTCAGTGAGTACGTTTACCTTGAATGTGCAAGCATTGACGATCAAGTTGGACTAAACATTGATCAAGGAGGTGCACCTACTTGAGCTAGACATTAATCAAGGAGGCATGTGCACGTACTTGAGCTGATGATCCAATGATCTAAAGGAAATTATTGTTACGGGTTAGGCCATAGTGCATCAATATCTCATCAATATCTCGTCGTAGGTAGTGGTGGAGGTGGAGATACAAGGGAGCCGTGCTCAACCTACGGAGAATGCGATGAGGGAGCCGAGCTCAACCTAAGGGAGAAGAAGAAGAGGACAACCTTGCTTAACTCTCCGCCTAGAAGGAGGAGAGAAGAAAACTTGTGTGAGGAAAAGATTTCATAGTTTCATTCTCTTCATGACCCAAGGGGTCCTTAAATAGAGATTAAAAATATAATTCACGATGAATATATCCCTATACTTGAACCAACTACAACATGCTCAAAATATAAAAAAACGACAAGTCTTTTTAATTGAACACAAGAAAAATATAAAATTACATGACACGACATTTAAGTAAACATATAGAAAATGGATCTTGCAGACCAATATTATCCTACCCTCCTTCACTTTGAGCTTCTCTTCAAGCTCATAGAGGGGTATATGACTTTGCAAGGTGGTCTATCTTGTTCCTTGTTTTTGCTCAAAAAGAACTCCCTGCAGCGTGCCATTAGAGCTGTGCCGTGATTAGGAGGGGAGTCTCCGTCGTGCTCGCGGTGCTACTCATGATGGCGATGTTGTTGGGAAGGTATTGCTTGTGCAGATGATGCATCGATTAAACTTGTTGGGCGGGTCAACGAAGTACTTATGGTATAGCGGTCACAAAGTTATTGAGTGGAGCTGCTTGCGGGGAAGAGACTACTAGTTGGGATAAGGGTGTTTGGTGGTTGCAGACGGTCGAGGAAGACAGAGGAAAAGACCGAATGGGAACCACAATGATCAGAATTTGCGGCGTCAGCTGGTGAGCATGTAATGCTCCGATCTACTGTGCTACAGGTTCGCAGATCAGTGACCCCAACCCATCTCCATGGATCTAATTGGCCGCAGACGCTAATTCTAATGACGGGCTGTTGAGGTCGGGGCTTGAACCCCAGATCTCCTAGATAAGGGATCTCTAAACTACTCCTTATCACCAACTGAGCTGTAACTCAGTTGGTGATAAGGACTAGTTTAGAGCTCCCTTATCTATGAGGTCTGGGATTCAAGCCCTGACCTAAATAACCCGTCTTTGGAATTAGCGGTTGCGACCAATCAGATTTGTGGAGATGGGTTGGGGTCATTGGTATGCAGACCTGTAGCGCATCTATAGTAGATCAAGGCTTTACATTATAAGCATAAATTTCATATTTATAGAAAAATACAATATTATCTAAACTAAAGATAAAAGTACAATAAAACATGTGATAGTTTATCTTTCTTTATTCAAATTTAAATTGAAAAAATGAAAGATGGTAGGATAATTAATAGGTTTAATGGATTAAAATAAATATAGTTTAACTCTTTTTGATAGCCGGGAGCCGGACTAAATTGTCGGTTCTGGTATTATGGGAACTAGATCCGAACAGATCCTATTTGGAACCTACCCTAAACATTTGGTTCGGTTTCGGTCTGATTCTCGGTTCTTCAGTTATTTTTGCATACCCCTGGTCATTCGTCTTTATTATCTACTTTAACTAGTTTGCAAAAGTCTACTTGTATGAAGTGAGTTGTAAGAGTTATCCATCTTTGAATTATTAGTCTTACTCTCTTGGAGAGGAAGCTCTTCGGGCATCCGACCCTTAATAGCTTGCCTCTCGAATATGCATTATTCTTCTATGTTTTAGTGCAATCTTGTTCTTCCAGTCATGTCATCTCTTTCATTCTTTATCCCTTTTCTATGCTTGACAATGATCCAACTTGCCCTTGTCGATTGTTGCACTTGCGGTCCCCGAGTGCTAGTGCCCCTATCATCAATGCAATATTCATTGAACAAATAGTTGTTGGTGGCATCCAACTAACAACTCGTTTTAGCAGCATCAAGACCACCCTCCATTATATCAAGCAAAAACTTGGTCTCTCCGCACTAATGCCACTCTCAAGACCACTGATACTGCCTCCGCCCTATTGCACCCACCAACAATAGCCTGATCTCTCCCTGCAGCCTCCAACCCGACACCACTTGCTGCCCCAATACTCCTCGTAGCTCCACAGTAGCTCCGTGTTGTCTTACCAAGCTCCATTCCGCACCATACAACACCAACACCCTCATCTTCCGCATCGCTTCCATTCCCGTAGCCCTCATTACTTTCTATGCCCTAAAACTCCAGTATTGCCCGTCCAGACTTCTCTTTTTGTCGATGCAGCCAATCCTCATCCCCATTGCCACGATAGACCCACTATCATACCACCCAACTATGACCTTACACTTTGTGTTCCCATCACTTCCACATCCACAATTATCCTAGACTTCTGGGCCTCATCTCCACTCTTCTCTGTATCACAAACCGCACATCTCCCGCCTCATGTTTCCAACACCATCTCCCCAGTTGTGAAAACCATGACTCCTTGGATTCTTCGGACGCTTCTGCGGACCAAGCCTCCCATTTCAATGCACAAGCATTTTCCCACCACCTTATCACTCCCTCATCCATCTCCATGACCTCTTTCCTAGCGACATCACATAACCCACACTTTCTATCCCAATTCATGTTCCATCCCGATGCCATCCCCATCCACATTTATCCCAGTATTGACAAATGCCCCGCTGTACTTGGACAATCTTGCCATTATTTGTTTCATGGCCACTACTGCCCCCTCCTTTGCAACTATTGAGGCAAGAACGACTCTCCACTTTGGCCTCCATTCACACCTTAAATCAAGACACTTGCAATGATAGTTTTAACACCAATTTTTCCACGATCAGTGTATAGTGTACCCCATCATTACCCTCCACCCCTCAACAAACTAGTATGCGGTAGGAGTGTTTTTAAAGATCTAGACAAATGAGCCTGTCACAATCAGCATTTAGTCGTCTATTGACATCTTCTTTCGCCTCACCCTTCCTTGGGTGCAATGCATTTTTTAGTTGGTGGGAGTGTTATAAAGACATCAGCCCCAGGACATTTCTCAAGAGGACTTTCTCAAAGGCACACATGTCACTTTTAGGATTGAGACGACTTCTAATTACCGTTCAGTATCTTCTTCTTTTTACTATCTTGAGGACATACTATTTTTTCAAGGGATATGCATTGATATGCATACATACCAGTCATGAGACTAGCAAATACACATATATGTTGGTCAAGAGGCGAGACTCGATCTACCATCATGGCACATGAGGACCGCCTCTTTATTCAAATATTTAATTTATGGAAGATGAATTTTTATGGAGAGACTCAAAAGTCGTCATATTAGGAATGAAAGAATTATTAGTACAAGTTGCTATTAGGAGAGCAATTAATGTATTGATTTCTAGTAGTTATGATTAATGTATTAATGTGGGTAATTACGAGGCTTTATTAACTACCTTAGTTAGTATGCATGAGAGTATTTATATGGAGTGAGTTGTAAGAGTTTATCATCTTTGAATGATTACTTTTCCTCTCTTGGAGAGGAAGCTCTCTAGGGAACCAAACCTCAAGAATTTTGTGGGAGATCGCCCTTTGGGGGAACTAGTCATTCAAAGATTTCAATCTTCTTCTTCCTTGTTTTCCATCTCGTTCTTCCTTCATCTGCTGATCTTTCTATTCATAACATTTCGGGGTCAACTATTTATGTAATACCTGAGTTTCTTTGATGTATTTTGATGAGCTTGATGGGAAATGCTGAAAATTCTCATTTTGTATTCTAATATATAAGAAAAGATAGACTTCGCTAGCCCATTCACGCACACATTAAAGCTCTATTTGGTTCAGCGGTGGCGGGTCGATTCCGCGGGTGGAAACGGAGTGTTCGAACCGGAGGGGGGAGGTGGCTGCCCCAAACGGAGCTTTTTGGTGCGTCTCTCAAG
Source organism: Platanthera zijinensis (assembly GCA_039513925.1). Classification (NCBI taxonomy): domain Eukaryota; kingdom Viridiplantae; phylum Streptophyta; class Magnoliopsida; order Asparagales; family Orchidaceae; genus Platanthera; species Platanthera zijinensis. Next base: position 3,168,786 of record CM077090.1, on the reverse strand, counting down.
GCGGGTGGGTGGAATCGGAGCAAACGCCGCCGGAGGTTCATTTGTTTACCCTCCTTCCGGCGGCGTTTGCCCAAAACGGAGCAGCGAAACGCCCAAACAAATAGAGCCTAAGGCACACTTCCTTGACTCTACCCAAATAATTCTACAAAATTTCCATCCAGTGGCACCTCGAGTCCACTTGTATCTTATCTTTAGATACTAACCTATCGTTTGTATTTATAGCTAAATATTATGTTTTTATTTAAAATTTTCTTGTGCAGGCTAGCTTGGCAACCTTTATGTATTTGGCAAAACTTTTGTTCTATCTTTTGATACTTGAAAGACATTTATAATTTCTAATGCATCTGAAACCTTTCCTTCTTGCTTTGATAAAAAATTCTGGATCTGGATTAATGTTTCTTAAGTCATGTCAATATTAGCAGTATTTTCTTGCTGATTGGTTCACTTTTGTTGCACACGTAGTTTCCTCTTTTGCTGATGGAATCATATAGTATTTGAATGAAATTCATTAAGCATTGTTGTGATGCCCTCATCCCACTAACTAATTTTAAGATATGCTACTTTTTTCTGGTTAAAGCCCCGAGATTAAAGCCCAGGCCCATTTAAAATGAAGGGGCCCATTGCACTTTCTCTCTCTCTTTTCTTGTATTTAGTCCCAGATAATCAAGTGTAATAGTTATTTTTTTTGGAATAATAATTTTATATTTCAAATTTTCAAATGGTATCAAGAGTTGAAGAGTAGGATGAATTTTTTCGTCGCTCTCTCTCAAATTCCTCTTGCGTAATTTTTTCCAGTCACGCCCGAACCTGTGTGTTCGGTTACGGGTCCTTTTATCGCATTATTTATTATTAATTATTTCTTAATATTCTGTTTTAGAGTTGTGTCCTTATATGACATCGTTATTTATGTCGTCTTTATAAGGTGTCCTTTTTAGTCACATGTCCAAGTCTGTCGTTAATCGTTATTTCATCTGGCGTTTTTTGTGTGTCTATTGTAAATCCTATTTAAAGGACCCAGTGGGTTTTGTATTGGTATGAATGAAAAAAGTCTATTTCTCCTAACCCTAAAAGAGATCTTGGAAGCTCTCTCTCTCTCGAGCACGCCCCGCATAGGCAACCGCGGTTAAGGCTCCGCAGTATCTCCGCCACCGTCATGTCCACCTCCGACAACATCCGAGTAGACCCATAACAACTTGGTATCAGAGCCACTCCATCCTTCTCCGCTGGCGCCAGTCCCTCTGACAGTTTCCTCCCAGCTATTGACGCAGCTATCATCCAGTCACTGATCCCTAAGAGCCACATCGATCGACGCAGCCATCACAGGAGCCTCTCTACTTCCTTCACAACACGCCTCGACACCCAAGTATTAAGGCTGCAAGTTCACGCCGCAAGCTGTTCCACCTCAGTACGCTGTCGCTGCTTCCACTGTTTCCGCAAGCCAGAGTCGATTTAGAGCCTCCTGCGGGATCGTCTCCATCCCCCGACTATCGCTCCTCCGGTGCCAGTCGCAGGCTTCCTCTCGTTCCTCACCGTCCAGAACCAACGCGTTAGCCTCGTCCCCATCCTGCCGCTCGACATCTTGTCGCTCGATATCCTGCCGCTCGTAGACATCCTGCCACTCCTCGACACTCAGGATTCCTCTTCGACATCCTGCTGCTCGACGAGTGCAATCGACAACCTTGCTGCGTTTCCACGTCTTCAGAGGCGTCGATTCCGCCTTCTGCGTCGCCAATATGGCAAAAAACAACGACGAATCCTCTGTTGCTCTCGATTCCAACCTGGATCGCTTTGATTTTGCTTTTCGAAACCTCTACTGCTCTCGATCGACGACATTGCACTCATTTACTTTCGCAGTTTCGAACCCCGTGCTCTTGAGCTCTGTGCAACATGCGTGGAAAAAAACCCGTGTTAGACTGGTCTAATTTCTTCAAGCCCCTCCGCAACGACTGTCTCTCCCAACTGGTACCCCTTGTTCTCGAATCCATAACAAATTAATTATTTAGTCAATTAATTATCATGGGCTGCAAGTTTACTGTCGCGGATGCTGCAACCATCAGTTTGATGTTACAAGAATTTACGACCTCCATGGACGCTCGTCGTCAGGAGGCCGAATCTTGTCATCGGGATGACATGACCACATTACTACGCAAATTTGATGATTTGATAGCCGCCTTTCTGCCATAGCTTTTACCTGCATCGCCCCTCCTCTCCTCGTGGAACTCTTCTTCGTCAGCTGACGACGTGCCATTGCTTCTCTCACAGGCACCTGCTCCGCTGACCCTTGCTCTTCTGATTCCTCTAGCTATCTCGCCGCTTCCTCTGGCCCCGCTCATACTGCCCCCCTGGATCCCTTCCTTCACCCGACCGGTCCCAAGTCGACACCGCCATTTCTGCCTGACAATGCTTGCTCTTCGCCCGAGCTACCGTCGTTCCGCTCGCACATCACCATCACTTCTACCTCAGTCTTTCGCTGTAGCAACACGATACCGAGAATTATTTTGGCGTGAAATCAAAGAGCCAGACGATCATGCAATACAAGTCTCGTTTGAGCTTAGGGACAAACTCGATTTGAAGGACGAAGGAGGTGTCATGGGTCCTTTTATGGCGTTATTTATTATTAATTATTTCTTAATATTCTATTTTAGTGCCGTGTCCTTATATGACATCGTTATTTATGTCGTGTCTTTATAACAAGCTTTTTAAAACCGGACCGGACCGGCCGGTTCAACCGGTTGGACCGCGGACCGGACCACCGGCCGGTCCGGTCCAGGTTACAGACCCGGTACAATTGCGGACCGCCCAAGAACAAGAAAACCGGGCGGGCGGACCGGTGAGCCGGGAACCGGTGTCGGGTTTACGGAACCGGGCGGGCCTAAGAGCCCGCAATAATAATTCCAGCAAAATGCGGGACTGCTGGGATTTGAACCCAGACTATTTACAGATTAGCCCAATATTTTAACCACTGAGCCATTCGGTTTTTGTTGTTTTTATCTATAATTTATTATATACATATACATAATAACATAAATTTGAAATAAAGTAATATTTCACTCATGTATTTATTAAAAAGTTGTCAAATTTTCTCATTTTTATTCCTTTTTCAATTAAATTTTTGCGTACAAACAAAAAATTATGCTATTATTTATTTAATTTTTATGAGCAAAATAAAATAAATAGGAAATTATTTATATCGTGTATTGTACACTAGATATGATTAATATTGGTCTTACATAATACTGTCATCAAGAAGCAATCGAAGTGTGCATGTGTGACACATAGAAATGTTGTTCCAACAAATATCTTATCCAAAAATAAATATGAAGCAAATGAAATTTTAATTTTTTTTAGATGCGACATTGTGAAGATTAATAATAAATTTAAAGATATAAAATTCACGGGTAGATTCAATATCAATAAGCAGACATTTAATATAATATTAGTTATTTTTATTTTTAATATATATATATATATATATATATATATATATATATATATATATATATATATATATATATATAAAAGTATATAACGGTTCGACCCCGGTTGAACCGGTTAAACCTTGAACCTCTCCCTCTACCGGTTTTATGTCCGGTCCTGTTTTCAAAACCTTGCTTTATAATGTGTCTTTTTTAGTCACATGTCCAAGACTGTCGTTATTTTCTTTGGCGTTCTTTTCTTTTTGCATCAATTGTAAGTCCTATTTAAATGATCTAGTGGGTCTTATATTAGTATGAATGAAAGTTTATTTCCCCTAACCTTAAAAGAGATCTTGGAAGTTCTTTCTCTCGAGCACACTCCGCATAGGCAGCCTTGGTCAAGGCTCCGTAGAATCTCCGCCACCGTCATCTTTAGCTCCGGCCTCTTCCCCGACAACATTTGAGTAGGCCCATAACATGTTCATCCCGGTATTACACGAGAATAACAATATTCACATGATTCTTTTCCAAGCAGGTGCCCATAATCTCTTCCATCTAGCCTCAACGAACTCCATTGAGAACTCGACTGCCAACCTCGACTACGAACTCGATTGACAACCTTGATTGCGAGCATATGCGAATTCCTCTGCAAATTCTACGAGCTCCATCGAACCTTGACGTTTTCTCCTTTGCGAGCTCGACCAAATTCGCGTGACTGCGATCTCGTTGACTCGCAATCTCGACATTCTCGCCAAACTTGCCTATTTTACCGCAACTACGTTCTTACAACTCCTGAACCTGCCAAACTTGACGTATTTGTCCAATCCTGCTCTCACCAAGCTTATCGTTCTCATCCTGCAATCTCAGCATCCACGAGCTTGCCTCCCTCCACCACAGGTTTTTACAGGCATAACTGTGCCCTCCCTACCTCATTCTGCCCTCGCCGTGGCCTGGATCTCGTTGTGATTGTTCTCACTGCAACTTTGCTCCCGTGCCTACGAGCTCTCCATCTCCGAGCTCTAACTAGTTCTCCTGAAGACTCCATCAATTTCTATTCAAAGAGTTCGCTGACTCCTTCCTCATCATGCGAAACTCGCCCGTTGTTGAGCTCGGCCACCAATCTCTGTGTAACTCTTGCCTGAACTAAACTATGACCACTCCACCACTCTCTCCTGCTCTCGCTACAATTGCTCCTACCTCTATACTCATTTCTAGTGTATTTGGCAATCTCAGGACGACTTCCTATTTAATTTGACCAAATTATTCCGATTGAAGTGTCACTTTCACCTTTTTTGCGGTCTCAAATCTCAACGTAGACGACATTATCTCACTGACACCCTTTCAGACCCTACATCCTTCACATATGTCGAGTGAGACGCCAATGATGCTCTTGTCCAAACTTGGGTTGCAAATAATCTCACTGACATGTGTTTGTCTATCATCCATCGTGATGAAATTTTGAAGGCTGCTTGAGACCATCATGCAACTCTTTTCTCTAAGTGTGCCAAAACATGTCTCATCTACACCATCTATTCAGATCACTTTGCTCGGCCAACATTTTCTCCTGATGCTGTGTATCACTATCAGGAAGTTCAATCTTTGATGTGGAATTTCTCCAACATCGACATTTTTCTGCTGATCTTGTGAGTTAGCAAAAACACTTTTATGAACTTCTTGCGGTGTGCTATCTTCTCTGTCTTCCAAACTTCTACGGGATGATATGCCAACTAGGGATGCAACTCGGGCTGGTTCGGTTCTATTCCATGCATAACCAAGAACCGATCCATGTTGGTTCGATTCCGACTTTTGAGAACCGTAACCCACACATGTACCCAAGATATAGAACCAGATCCGAACCAAAAAGCTTGATTAGGTTTTCGGTTCTACCCATGCTTTAATTAGTTTCTTTTCTCTTCAAATTTAAATCAAAATGGGTAAAGAAGCTATAAGCCTTCTTTCTTGTTAATGAACTTGCATGATGCATAAAAGGAGACATGCTTGCACTTATATTCTTAGTTATTAAAGACTTAAGGGGCACTAAGCCTAAAGGGGTCTTGAAGCCTAGGTGCACCCTCATCATTCGGGCGCCTAATGAGGGCATGTCGCAATAACATTCATTTTAAATAATTAACATCTCCTTGATCAAATTTTTCATCTTATTTAACTCATTAATCATTTATTACTATCATTTATATCATTTAAAAATAGAATCAATGTGGTCATTTGTATCTTTTATAAGTCTCAACGCTCAATAATGTTTCACAAATATTAAATCATGCAAAAATTCTTGAGTTCTTATATTGTATTCTTTTTTTTGAAAACATTACAGTAGAAATTTTACCCAGACACGCCTTTTATGCTCCAAATGTGCAAAAATGTGCACAAAAGCACAAAAAAGGTGCACAAAGGCGCAAATCTCTTATCCTGGTGATCCTTGATCCTTAGGCGTGCCTTTAACAACATAGCTTATAATATTATATTGCTAAATGTCATCTCTTGTTTTGTCATAAGATGCATCTCTATCATATTCTTTCTGGAATTTCTTACGGCCATGCTCATAGGGTTCTTTAGCGTGATTTAAAACTTTTGAATTTGCTGAAAGATCGAAGAAGTAATGCATAAAATCTTATTCCGGGTCGGTTCTCTGGTACCTAAATATAGGAATCGAAAATAGAACCGAACTACCTGATTCTAATTTTTGTGGAACCGAAACCAAACTAATACACGCGAGAACCTACCCGAAATGGGCACGCAAAAATCGGCCCGAATCGCCCGATTCAGTTCAGTTTCGGTTTGGTTCTCAGTTTTTCGATTCTTTTTTTGCACACCCATAATGCCAACTGATCTTAGGAGAACCTGACATTCCTATCTTAAATGCTATTGCCACTCATATCTCTATAGCCACAAACCTTCTACATCACCTCTAATAGTATCACCTCCACCCTTAGAAATTATGCACATGCGGCTTGTTGTTGAGCACGAGGATGTGGTGCCTTACCAGACGACTTGGGAAAATCGCCCCTTTTTCTCACATTGTTGGCGGCTTGGTCATCTTGTCGAGGGTTGCTTTACGAAGCATCCTCACCTCTGTCCTCAGGCTCATGCTACTACTACTACTAAATTTAAGCCTTCTTAGACCACCTCCACTCCGCCACCATAATCCGATCGATGGTTCTCTTTGGCAGATATTGAGCCTCTCATTATTGCTTCAAAGCTATCTGCCTCTATTGCCATTTCTTTAAATAGCGCACATATTACTACTCAGGGTAAGTGGCTCATCGACTCCGGTGCCACCAATTATATGATTGAGAACTCTCTTGTATTCTCTCATGCTGAGAAGCATAACCGATTGCCTTCATGTTTTGTGGTAGATGGTTCTCCTGCTCTAGTTTGCGGAGTTGGAGTTGTTATTATCAACTCCCTTTTTCAATTGGATGACACTTTATATGTTCCGAATTTTCCTTGCAATTTGTTATCTGTCAACGTCCTCTCCAAATAATTATAGTGCTCTATTTCATTTTCTCATACTAGTTATTTTCAGTACCTTCAATCGAAGATGACGTTTGCTACTGAGACTGAATAGGTAGGCTTCTACTACCTGTGGATGCCGTTCCCATTATCTCATCCTCTGCCTTCTCAACCTATCTGCTTTTGTGGCATCACCGTCTTGGTCATCCTCCACTTTGTCTTCTTCAACAACTCCCACTATATTTTCAGCCTGAATCTACTTTAGAATATAAAGCCTGCCAATATGACAAGTATCATTGTATCATTTTTTCTGCCAAACTTTGTAAGATTTTTATAGACTTTTTTCATTCGGACATTTGGGGTCCTAGTCCCACCGAGCCTATTGGTGAGGAAGTCTATATTTTGTTACATTTATTCTCTTTCTTTTGCAACTCTAATGATATCATTCATCAGACTAATTGTGTGCATACATCTCTACAAATTCAATAACAAAAAGGAAAAATCACCACTACTTGATGTTGTCCGAACACTTCAGTGCCAAATGAATGTTCCCCACTTCTATTAGGGTCATGTGATTCTCATTTGTTTTTTTTCTTATTAATCGTGTACCTTCTTCCACTCTTCAAGGAAATACATCTTTCTCTCTTCTTCACCTAGATTGTACTCCCTTTTCCCTCTTTCGTCGTGTCTTTTGTTGTATCGTCTTTGTCCACACTCTCGCGTCTTGACGAGATAAACTCTCTGCTCGCGCCACCAAATGTATTTTAGTAGGCTACTCTCTTACTTAGACTATTGTTGTTTTGATCCCATCTTCAAATGTCAATATATCTCGGCCGATGCCACCTTTTTCGATCCACCTCTTATTTTTCCAAGGACGCTGGATTTCTTACTCTCGAGATCCCTCCTACCTCCATCTCTTCCTTTAATATCATGCATGCTACACCACCAAATATCACCAAACTCACACCATCTCGCAACTATATACCTCATTTTTTTACCTTCTCCTTATCATTATCATCATTGGCCTACTTCTCCTGCTATCATATCTCCTTCCACTCCAAGATCCCCGGCATGAGCGCCCAGGCCGACTCTCTCCTCTTCGGAAGGTTCCTTCACCTCAGAGGACTTAGACTTCGATGTTCCCATTCCTCTGTGCAAGGGGATAAGGGGAGTATTCAACATTCGATTACCAAGGTTGTGTCTTATACAAATTTCAGTCCTTCTTGCAACATATTTGCTTTGACACTCTCCTCCAATACAACCCCTGCTACTTGTCATGAAATCCTTCGTATACTTTGCTCGAAGGCGGCTATGGATGAAGAAATCTCAAATTTGGCATCGCGGGGTACTTGGGCTCTTGTTTCTACCCCACTTGGAGATTATATCGTTAGTTGTCGATGGGTAGTTATCATTAGGTTTCCACCTGACAACACTGTGGACAAATAAAAGGCTAGTCTGGTTGCTAATGAGTGTTGATTTCTTTGACACATCATCTCCGGTTGCTCGTATAAGTACTATTCGAGTCATTTTCTCCATTGCTGTCAATCAGAATTGACAAATGTCCCCACCTTGATGTTAAGAATGCCTTCCCATATGGTGATTAGCATGAGGTTGTCTATATGGAGTAACCTCCTAATTATGTTGCTTATGGAGAGTCTCATGTATTTAAGTTGAAGAAGACCATCTATGATCTTAAACAAAGTTCTCGAGCTTGGTTTGACAAATTTAGTCAAGTCACTTCAACCATAGAGTTTTCTAGAGGCAATGCCAATTTATCTCTACTTATACAGAAGACCAATAAATGACTGATTATTGTTGCTGTATACATATATGTCATTCTTCTTATTGGAGATGATACCTATGGAATAGAGATAACAAAGAAATATCTTTGTGCGCACTTCGTTACAAAAGATATGGGTCCTCCCAAATATTTTTTGGGAATTAATATTATGAGACTTAATAACAAGATAGTTCGGACGTCTGGTCAGTAAACTCACTTATCTTACCATAACCAAACCTGACATTTTATTTGCTGTTGGAATGACCAGTCAGTTTATGCAAGCTCCCATCGAATGTCATCTTGAAAATATTAGAATATATCAAAGAATCTCCTGACAAAGAACTATTGTTCAAAAGAAACAATCACTTATGTGTTGGAGCATATTTAGATGCAAGCTATGCATATAATAAGGAATACCGAAAATCTACTTCCAGATACTGCATGTATATCGAAGGAAATCTGATGTAGGGTAGGCTAAAGGGTGCGCAAATCCTAGACCTCTAGGGTTGAAAATGAAGACTAGACGCACTATCCTTAGTCTATGTGCAATCATACCGTTGGTGACGACGATAAATTAATACGAGCAAGAGTAATCATCAACCCACACAACAATATTTGAAAACAAAAAATAAGCATTCAGTAAGCAAACATTTAATGACTTTCCTTCGCTCGGAGAGCCAAGGAAAAATGCATGGTGAATGAGTCCCACCTGCAATTCACAAACGATTCGAGACAATCTTTCTACAGACAATATATTCAAGTAAATATAATATCTAATCCAATAATAAAATGTTGAAAATAATCGTTCAATACAACAGAATACTCACCAAGTAGTGAGCTGTCCAAGCGAATGGATATTTCGGAGCCGAAGGCGTTTTGACGCGATCCAATGTGGAACCGAAGGCGGGGTGACGATGTAAGTTGTTGGAATTGGCAGAGGAAGCGGAATCAGATCGGAAATGAATAGATCCAGCTATGTGGGGATGGCTCCGGGTGAGGGGAGGATGGATCCGACGATTTGGAGCGAATCCAGGCTATAGAATGTGGTCCGAGTAGGGGAAAGGGCGGATCTGGGTTGGACTGCCTAATACCCTCATAAATGGGTGAGATAGCCACTATGAGATCAACACCAGACTCTGGGCTCTCAGTCGTGATGTAACTCGGAGCAATGACAAGGGGAGAGGGACATAGATCTACTCTCAAGAATGAGTCTGTAGGTGCAGTGTCAAGAAATGAGTCTATGGTAGGGGTGCTAACTAACCCAGTGCATGAAAAAAGAATGGGTGTAGGTAAGGGACACAACACTATAGAATCAATAGGTCGCTCTGACTCACTCTCAGCCGGGGTCACCAGAGAAGAGTCAGAAACGAAAGATAGACCACTCACCGGACTAAGCACCTCACTGGGGTGAGAGAAATCCGTATTAGGTATCATTTCTGTCATGTCTGACAGGACAATGGTAGACACCGTGGTGACCTCGGTATGAGAGGGACTCGTACTGCGGAGGTCAAAGTATGAATCTAATCGACCAGCTCTTGCGGATCTCAAGAACTGTTTATGATGAAGGACGAGCTGATATGTCTGCTCAAGGGACTTCGAGCTGTGATAAGCCAACTAAGTATGTATGTCAGATCGTAGTCCAGACCGAAATCGGGAAGTGGTCATGACTGGTTCCTCTCGGATATCACTCCTCACAACTAACTCATCAAAACGATCCCTGTACTTAGCTACAAATAAAGATCCTTACTGAAGGGAAAATAATTGCTCGAGTAAGCTACTCCGATTCGGCGAAGACAGATACCTCTGACACAATACACGTTTCATATCCACCCAACTAGTGATGTGATGAAGATGATCTCGCTCGCGGGTCCTCTCAATGTTAGATCAATACGCTCCTGCCTGATCTTGAAGCCCAAGTTTCACAAACTTGATATGCCGCACACCGAATAAATCAAAATGGTCGAAATAATACTCCATATCCACGAGCCAACAAATGAAAGACTCGATACTCGATGAGCCTTCAAAGGAAGGAGTATCAGTATGAAATTGCCGCCCGAGATCTCTCTCAAAACGCCGTTTCTCATAATAATCATCTCTAAGATAATCGAGTTGTGTTGAAGGATCAACACGATCCGCTCGCGTGCAAGGATATGAACGATAACAATCATCATACTGATCGTCTCTAGCATAGTGAGATCGTGTCGGTGGATCAACACGATTTCTAGAAGTAGTGTGCTGCGATTGAGAATAATCATCGTAGTAACGCGAGGATCTCCCTGACGGGGCTCTATATGAGCGAGTGTAAATGGACCCGGGATCGCCAAATAGAGGAGAGGAATGCCGACGATAACTAGCCATAAGTGAACCTAAATACTCTATATGACCTACCACTACAAAGCATGCAAACGGCCCAATCTTCGGCTCTGATACCAATTGATGTAGGGTAGACTAAGGGGTGCGCAAATCCTAGACCTCTAGGGTTGACTGATAAAGAGTTGACTGACATTTTCACCCAACCAGTTTCTTGGTATTTTCTGATATTTATGCAAAGCTGGGAATGATCGATATATATGTTTCAACTTGAGGGGAGTGTTAAGTCCCAGAGATTAAAGGCAAGACCCATGTAAACTGAAGGGGCCCACCGTACTTTTTTTTCCTCTTTGTTTTATTTAGTCTCACATCACAAAGTGTAAATTCTTCCTCCTCTACTCTATATAAAGAGGCATATTCTTTTGTAGTGGTTAATTTTTTTGAAATAATAATTTTATATTTCAAATTTTCACAATTCTTAAATACTTGCACTGATTATTTATAGGTACAATTTCTAAATGCATATTTGACTTTATGCCATCCTTTTAAATGTTATATATGCATTGCCTTTTTTTTTTGTTATTCCGCAATTTTTTTCTGTGATTTTTTGCCTGTATGTAGTGGATTGTGTTTGTTTTACTATGTTCTTCATTGGTGAGTTCTATTTTCTGTTTATGGCAGACCAAAGCTGTACTTGATGTGGGAGCAAAGATAAATCGAATTATTTTACTCTCTGGGACCCCTTCTTTGACGAGGTTGTATTTGATTTATCAGTTCCTAAATTCAGCTATGCTATTTTTTAATTTTAATGAGAAGTTAAACGGTCTAAATGGAGCGCTAAACTTTCCTATTGCAAATCTTGACTGGAATCTATATTTTCTGTTGTGAACTAATGTTTAGAGATACTAAATTATATATTTTTAATGTTTATAAATCTTCATATTGCATCGATTGACATTATCACAAAGTTCTTTTCCTTCACCGTGTCATTATTACTTTCCTGCAAATAAAGTTACTTTTAAGTAACCTCATAAGAAAAATGAAATTGTTACTGTATGGGTATCAATATTTAACGAAATTTCCAATCTAGAATTCATCCTAATGGGATGATCAGAACATGTAGAACTGATGAAATAGAATTTGAAAGTATTGTAATGATTTAAGAAATGTGTAGTTGTATCCCATCTATTATCCTCATTATTTTTTAACCTTATACAGTTATACCAATAATAGGTTACCTTATGAATTCCTTCTGTCCCATCAGTGAAGGTTGCAAGATTTGTATAGTTTGCAAGGATAAGTTGAGACCTTTAAGGTATCTGCAGGTTGCCGGCTGTGGGCAGTGAGGGAGGATAGAGGAGAAGATATGAAGAGGTAAAAAAAAAAAATCCAAGAGAACACCTACTTGGCCAGTCGTATGCTCAATTCACATTATCAAACATAAAAAGTTTCAAGGAAATACAAGTGTACTTAAGCTCAAACATCCAACGACAAACTTGTAATTATTCACCAAACAAAATGTAGTGCAAAAATAAAAATTGAGATAGTTCTGCTAGCCGTCATTGTTGGATCCTCTTACCACTCACCGTGTAAACCCTCCACATACTTGTACCTGTTTCTTAACCGGACTCTATAACAATACCTCAATCTAGGAAATTTGCCTTGCTTTAAAAAAATACAAAAACTGATTACAGAAGTTGTCGCCATCTAGCCAAATGTCATCAGATGGTGGGTGATGCTTCCAAGTCGTGAACAGTTGGTGAACCGCCGAGCTATGATGGAATCTGAAGCATAAACGAGGAAGATGTTGGTGGCCTAGTCATTCAATGTGGTCTCTTTCACATGATGTTTTCCCAGTATGCTCTTCAATTGAGATACGTTAAAAGACCAGATGGATGCAACTCCCAACCTGGATGTGTAGATGGTAAACTATCTCGCGTACACAAGCCTTGATTAGGAATGAATCATAGAAGCTAACATATAGCTTGGGATGAGTGTGCGGCCACCGAACCTCGGCAATATTGACGAAGTTATACAAACATGTAATTTTAGTCGCCGAAGCATCTTATCGTGCCTTGTTGGGTGGCGAGTGCCTCAACTTGAGATTTGTCTGACAGGCGACAGAGCATGGAGGGGGTTTCCAATCTTATACCATTTGGAAGGGCATTGTGCCCACCTGATTGTTGAAAAAAATGTATGAATATTCATTCCACCTGATCTACTTTGGCTCAAGATTGTGGTTGATAAAAAATGAGGCAGCAAAAGTGCATCTCTAATCATCAATGTAGCCCTTCGAACTTGTCATCATGCTCATGCGTAATTGTGTTCTTGGAAGTTTGAATAGTTCTTGACAGAAGGTGCTAATGAATACGGGATCCCGACACTCGTAATAGACCGTGGAAACCCATGGAGACGCCCAAGCCCGTGGATGAAAGTGTTAGCTAATGGAGCTTAGAATGGATAGTATAATGAAGGGACAACATCTGGACACTAGTCCACCACCGCCAGAAGGTTGTGAGACTCACTAGATCTTGGTAAACTCATGATAAAATCCATGTCTATGTCGCTATGTACCAGTTCCGGCACCACAAGTGGTTGGAGAAAGCCTCATGGGGAAATTGCTTCATACTTTGAACACTTGCAAGGAAGGAAAGATACCACAAATTCCACGTGGTGCAAAACACCCTGCATGCCTCACATTGGGTGTAGCCTAGAACTCTGCTAGGAGTCGTTCGATACAAGAGGATATTACTAAATGAACAAGTCATCCTCAGCTGTGCAAATTGTTGCCGATCAAATGGAAATATGGATGTGTGGTTAGAGCTGCCATTTAGAATCGAGAACTGTAAAGCTAAATCGGAAATGTCTAGGGACTGCATCAGATTAGAGTTGAATTTTTTGCTTCGGTTTGAATTTTGGAACTGTGAAACAACAATGGCTCAGGTACGAATCCATTGTATTATTTCACGAATTGGAACTTGAATTGTAACAACAACCACAACTAACAGGTTAGATTAATATTTCTAGATTGACGCAGGGTAGGCCGTGAAACTTGGATGTGATGACGCTATTACGACACTATGTGATTGTGATGCAAAATGTCCTCAATAAAGAGAACTCAATGGAAATGCAAAATGGTTGTTTAAGACTATAAATTCAGAAATTCAGAAATGCAAAATGGTTGTTTAAGACTGTAAAATGGTTGATTTCATAAGCAAAGCAATTTAACACAAGTTGAAGTCAGAATTTTCGATGCACAAGAAAAACAAATCAACATTCACACAAAACACTATCCACCACAATTTCCATGATTAGACTTTATAGGATAAAGACAACAATGAACAAATGCACTAAGAAATCAAAATATCCAAACAAGTATGTAATATTTTCCAACAATTAATAATGAAGAAAATAATTTACCTACAATAATAATACCTTAGCGAGTAAAGAAGATTCGACAATGGCGGCGGGCGTGGTTCCACGAGACGGAGTTGGGAATGGGGGAGTTAGGCGACTGTTGAATTCAAGATAGGAGATGTGGCTGTTTAAAGGGTAGCTCCTCGACAACAAATAAGAGGAAGAAGGCGTACAAAAAACAAGAAATATTGTTGTGGTTAGGGTTGTTGCTAGTGGTTCCACAACATACAATGGGGAAAGGAGAAAAATAGGGAAGTTTATCACAAATCGTGATTCCCGGCTGCTGCACAGACAGTAAGAGTGAAGAACTCGAGCAGTTTTGAGAAAGAACGATGAGAACGGCAGGTAAGGATGTAGAACAGGACTAAGGGTTTGCAGGAAGCTCGCAGAAAAGTCGTGGTTTCTAGTGGGGGGAAGCTTCAGTGTAGTCTTGCGGGAAGAACTGGAAGCGGCGGCTGGTGCTGGATTCCGATGGAGGAGAAACATAGGGTGCAAAACTATGCGTGGGAGGAGAGGAGCGGGAACCGAAACGCTGCAGGCAAGCGAAATGGTGATGTCGACATGGGGGGAGGAAGGGATTTTCGTGAGACGAACGGGCCAGATGAGATGGACGTGGGAATCAACGGTTTCCTCTTTTGACTGATGAAGTCGTGGAATAACAGGATGGTTATGGGCGGTTTTCTTCAAAGGAGATCAAGATTTTGTGGGCTTTGGGATGAAACAGTGAATTCACAGAATTAATTGAACGATAATGGGATATGAAAAGAAATAATCAAAATATATCGTGGCTTCGCACCCCGGGCTCGCGGCATCTCACCACAGATGATTGCCTGTCTGGATTCTCTCACAAATCAACAATGAAAATAAACAGCAACACCCGCCCCTATTTATAACAAGAGGGGGCGGTTGAGCACCGAGTGTAAACGACTATGATTGGCCGTTACGCCCGAGGCCCTAAAACACCAAAATAATAATTAAAAAAAAATAAAATACATAAAAATAATAGCGCGACGAGCCGGACGCTCTCGCGGTCTCGGATCGCTGATCCGATCATCGTCTCCTGCGTGAATATACATAAGTGGGCCCCGCCGATGTGCGACCCGTACTCTGATGACGATCTCCATCATAGATTCTATTCAGATGGAACTACAACCCGTTTGTTTACATAACCACATGCTATTTAAGAAAAAAAGTAAAGCTATATTTAATAAACTAAAAGCATACAACAACAGAACCCATATACCCAATCATTGGGGGTATGGAAGGGGGAAGATTGGAAATAGACGTAACCTTTGACACTATGCACAAAGTGGCTTCTCTCAGAGGAAAAAGACCTAACCTTTGACAATAAATGCACAAAGTGGCTGCTCATAGATACTACTGAAATAGTGGCCCCCTTTACCGTCACATTTGCTGTGGTATCATGCCCTCAAATCAAAGCCAAAGGCATCAGAGTGGGCAGATCCAAGAATCCATTTTGATTTATGTTACCGTCATGATATTTTTTCGGGAGGAATCCGACAAGGGGAGGGCCGGCGAAGGTGAGGGAGAAGAAAAGAGGGAGAAAGAGATGAGACTTAGGGAGCAACCCTAATAACCTTCATACATTCCAAGATACCTTATATCTAGAACTCCGCCCCCTTATATAGATGATGGAGGGAACCAAACAAGGGAAATAAAAATTTATTAAGTAATTAATTAATCTCATTAATATTAAATTGATTAATATTAATTAAATTAATTAACACAAATTAATTACAAGGAACAATCATGGCGGTTTCCAAATGCGCACTCCATACATTATGACGAGGGGGGGGGGTCCACTTGAGTGAATGTGCCCGTGAGCCTAGCGGCTTCCATATGCGTTTCCATGATTCCTGCCCACTGTTGTGGATATCCTCCGACATGACCGATATATCGGCCGACGTAAAGGTTTCATGGACAAAACGACATGCTTCCGATTTTTTTTGCAAAATATCTTTTTGGAATATATCCTCCGATATGTCTGTTATTAACCGATATATTCGCCGATATATCCCGACATTTTATCGACTGATTTTTTTTCAATTTATTTTAATTAGTGTCTATGGTCTAATAGATAATAGACCAAAATTATTTCATTGTTTAAGTTGTTTTTTCCTTCCTCTGGCTTTCTTCTTTGCTCAAGTCCGTCATCGACTTTAATTATGCATGATCTTTAAATTATGGACTAAATGTTCCTTATCTTTCATTATCATCGACAACTTCCCAATATTTTGTTTGCTCTTGTTTTATTTCACATGTTATACCGTTATTACTAGTGCAACACAAAATGTTTACATTAGTTTCATAAATTTAGGAGTTCATAAATATCAAATAATAAATATATTAATTTATATAAATTAAAAAGGATTAAATTTATAAATGATTACTCATATAAATAATTAAATATTAAAACCCATTATATGAAATATCCCCGATATATCCCCCGACATATTAAAACCGACATGAAAAACTTAAACCGACATGTCCCCAATATCCGACATCTACAACCTTGTTCCTGCCAGATGGTGTGCTCAGTCAAATGCAACGTCGTAACAATATATCGCTCTTGAAAATTGACCTTGTCCTCAAGGTCAAGATTACCAGATTTGTCAGGGTCTTTAACAATAGGAGGGACATATAATTTGTGGTCACTGGGTGGAAACAGTATGATAATATGAAGTGCGGTTATAAGGAAATGAATGGTAGAAGGGGGGTGCACTTGAGTGAATGTGCTATGCTCACGTGGGTAAGAAAAATAATTAGAGGGGATATGAAGGGGGGTGAAGGAAGATGCAGTGTGTTGTGTAGCGGGGGTAGCCATTGGTGTAAATAGATATGATGAGAGGAGAGTAGAATTGAAAAATAAAATAAGAGGAGATTTGTCTTTTAGTGGGGTGTTGGGGGCTAGGGATGACATGAAAATGGGATAGAAGAATGATGGGCGGCTGTAGCTAGGAGAGTTTGCTGCACTTTTGGGTTTTGTTTTTGGGAAGAAGAAAAAAGTAAAGAAAGAGAGAAAATGGATGTGACAACACAAGGGAGGAGGAAAGAAAATTATGGCAGGTAGCCACCTTTTGGAATGTTGGTATTTGGTTGAGAAAAGGAGGCGGTGAGGCGTGGCCGAGTATGGAAGGAAAATGGGAGACAATAATGGAAGTGGGGCCCGCTGTGGCCTTAATTAAAAAAGGGATAGAGGGGGCAATGATGGTGGTGTGGCCGGCTGGAAAGGACAGGGAGTGGGTTAAAACCAAATTCAGCGTGGTAATAATTAGGGCGTCGTGCGACTCGGGCCGGGCGAGGTGTGCCGCGCTTGGGGAAATGCACGAGCAGCGGGTTGGCTCTGGCGGCGGAAGAAGGAGCCCGACATCCGTGCTGGCCGTTGATGTCGGGATCGACACGGGAAAAGGTTTGCTCGTCCAGCCGGCGGCTGACGAAGGATCCCGAATGGCGACCGCATCCTGGCGCTGGAGAAGTGTCGCCGGAGGGGATCGAGCCGGTACGTTCCGTTAATCAAGCTTGGCGCCGGCCTCTGCTGTTGGAGCGATGCGGGCTGGATTGGCAGCGGTGTGCGCTGTTGCTGCTAGAAGCGCTGCTGGAGGTGGTAGTGTCCCGAGCACGGGTATGTGCGTCATGTGCGTGCCAGTCGGCGAGGGCATATCCTCCTGTTGATCGTGCTCATCGGGGAGGGTGCGCTGGCGGCGTGCCAGGGCTCTTTCCTCTCTTTCCTCCTTTAGGCGTTTGTCGATGGCGCGGTGTTGGGCAAGGAGAGCACTTATCGCCTGGAGCTCTTTGCGCATGTCGTTGATGAAGTTGAAGTCAAGGGCGGGCACCAGATTGGTTCCTAGCGGCTGCAAGGGCAGCGGGTGGAGATCGGCAGGTCAAACCATTGTTACCGTCATGATATTTTCTCGGGAGGAATCCGGCAAGGGGAGGGCCGACGGAGGTGAGGGAGAAGAAAAGTGGGAGAAAGAGACGAGACTTAGAGAGCAACCCTAATATAACCTTCATACATTCCAAGATACCTTACATCTAGAACTCCGCCCCCTTATATAGATGAGGGAGGGAACCAAACAAGGAAAATAAAAATTCGTTAAGTAATTAATTAATATCATTAATATTAAATTGATTAATATTAATTAAATTAATTAACACAAATTAATTACAAGGAACAATCATGGTGGTTTCCAAATGCGCGCTCCATACATTATGACGAGGGGGGTCCACTTGAGTGAATGTGCCCGTGACCCTAGCGGCTTCCATATGCGTTCCCATGATTCCTGCCAGATGGTGTGCTCAGTCAAATGCAACGTTGTAACAATTTATGTGCACATAACCATGGTGCATGACAGTGTAACAATCTGCAATGATTTTTAGTGTAAATTACATAAAATGTAACTGTAGTTTGAGCTATTACATTTTTAGTTCTATTGATCATGTGTGAAATATAAAATAGAATTATTGAGACCATGAAAATAAATCTTATGAATAATTCTTAGTGCTAAATTTCATCAAGATTAGTATATAACATGTTTATAAAAATGATATTTCCTGTTAAAACTAAATATGATTTATGAAAGTATTGATATAGGTACCACAAATAACTATGGTAGAATGTTTTACTTAGGCAAGGCGAACAAAAAAAAGATCAGTTTCTTCGATATATAAACTGATCGATGTGGAATAATGGTTTTACCTTTTTTGGAACTCAATCATCGCCTACGGGAGTTCAAGGCATTTCGGGAACGGACACATGAGAAATAAAAAAAAGGGGATTCTCGATAGTTCCACTCCATGGTTGATACTATCAAGAGTAGTTCATCCCTTCGTTAAATAATTATGTTTCAACTGTTGTACCTTTTTTGAATTCTGTCCGCTTTAACACTTCCACACTTGCTGGCCTTTTCTAGTGATATTTCTGAGCTTATAGCATTGCTTCTTTACAATTCCCAAGCTCGCCAATCTTCTCCAGTGGAGGCTCTAAGCTCGCACGCGACCTTTTGTACGTCCGCGGATTCGCATCCGAACAAATCTAACACGTGAATTGGATAGGTCATAATTCCCATTCGGTGCTGTTATGGTCTACCATGCCTTATGAGTATGATAATTCGATCTACCATCACATGAGAAATCACCTCCCCCCATTCTCCTTTAAAAAATTCCACATAGTAGCCGACCTATTCATTCTAGCATGTCATCCACGTAACCCGCTAGTCTAAGAATTCATAATCTTATTCATTCTTCGTTCTAGGATTATTTTAATTGTTTGCTTAAATCTAATGTATTATCCATGAAAATAAAATTATCATATGTTACTTGCACATTTTATATTAAAATTATTTGCAGAAAAATACACTTAAATTTCTTCATGCATTACATATTTATGCATAAAATCACATGAATCTATAAAATCAACACAAACGTATTTCATGATGTCTAATAGGGAGGAAAAGAAATCCATTCGGCGGTGTTCCAGCGGTCATAAACACAATTGAGCGGCATAGTCCTTCACAACGATGCGAGTAATACCAAATCTTCACTATTCTTTTTCTCTAATCCTTGACAAAAACTTTCCTAACTTAAATTGAATGAAAAACCCTATTCAAGCAATAGTCCCTAAGCTTAGACCCTAAGCTTAGACCCTAAGCTCGACAGTTCTCCATATGTTTACTTGGGATCTTGCGGCCTGAAGAATGATCAGAATCATCATCAAAGTAGTCCGTGCGGTCAGATATTTGGTGTCCGTTCAAACTGTTCTTTTTGTTATTCATAGACCAAAAGATCCCTGTTCAGCAGCTCGGGCGATTGTCTATTCAGAGCCCGCTCGGCCTATCGTTCTGCTTATCTGCAAGGCATGTAGCGCCCTCTTCAACAGCCTAGACTATCACGACTTCTGTTTCCGCCCGGCCTAGCAACAGGTGATCCCCTCCTGGATAGTTTGGGCGGTCACACCATCAATAGCCACTCAACTTATTAGCTTGCTCAACTCAACGTGTAGATATAGTTTGTCACCTGAAGCTCGTGCGAACACCTCTGTGGTGACCGCGCGGCCTAATACTTGCACACCATGTACTCTCTCATCTCTGTCCAGTTCTCCTGTAACCCGGGCAACCCATTTTTTATTTTGCCCGCCCGTTCGGACAACCCTCCACTAGTATAAATAGAGATGAACAATACCTTGAAAAAGATCTCGAATCCATCCAAAGCTAGCGATAGCTTGCTGCGAACTCGGACCTGTAGCTTCCTGGTGTTGTGAGCTCCACCTAGTGTAGGTCTCTCATTTTGTAACCATTTCATAGTGAGCAATAAAATTATTTGCAACAACTAGTTGCAGTTGCGGGAAGTCTCGGTCTCGCCGCTCGTGGCATCCTCTCCTTCCCTTCTCAAGCATCCATAACGACCTCAAAGTAGCCGACCGCTCTAGCCTCTAGGTATAAGTCTATAACCCTGTCCCTCTCCCCGCAGTTCGTGTAATCACATAGAGCATTTTCCGCACCAACAATGCTACTAAGAGCTTGACCTATTCTTGGCCATGGTTGTTTTGAGCGGTCTGAGTTTAGTCATGGTTCCAGTCCTATTCTATATTAGGTGATTTGAGTTTTTCTGTTTAGGTTGGATTCGTGGGTAGCCTTTGGGGAGGATCCAAGTAAACTTTGAGTATCATTCCTTTATGAACAAGGATCCAACACCATTTTGTGCTAAAATCGGAAGTTTTAGATTTGGAAGTAGTTTGAAAATTTGTTGTGTTTCTGTCATTAAGTTAATATTATTGGGTTCTAAGAAATAAAGATAGAGTACTATGCCATGAGATTTCTAAGCAATGTAGGGTATGAGGAGTTGATATACATAATCGTGTGCTGATGAGAAGTTGGGGGAAACTCACATATTCAGGGTCCATGTATGCTTCTATTTATTACATGCTCTTACACTCATATTTTGCTATTATTCTTTTGAGAGTTTTCTACTATATGTTTTAAATATAATACCGTGCTAAATATGATTTGAATTCTCTTATGTGATTATAGTATTCAATTATATATTTCAAATATAATGCTGTGCTAAATATAATTTGGATTCTCTTAGGTGATTATAGGCCATATGACATCTATCATCAAGTGAATATTATATGGTATGCCATATTTCAACTATCGGTTTAATCTAACACGTGTTATATGCCCATTAGTACTTCCTGAAACCCATCAATATTGAACAATTGATATTTCCTTAAATTTTTGTTTTACCTTTAGGCCAGGTTTGCTTGGAAAGGACAAATATGAATTTGCTAGGACTTATTGTATAACAAAGCTTGCAAGGGGATTTCAAGGGAAACTCTATCAGGTATCTTGGGTTGGACTTGGTTTGAATTCACATGAGGTCATCTTACTCTGGTTTTCAAATGAACCTGGAGTCACGTGCTATGCAAGTCCGTTTACTACTGTTACTGTCTTGTTTTTAACACATTTTATTTTAATACAACTGAGAGATGTGTTGTAAATCTATGGAATAGGCACAAGTGCAACTTCATTTTCTTCTTATTGTTGATGTTGGCTTTTCTTTTGATTGAACCTAGAACATAGTCATGATTGCGTTTAACTGATGATTTTTTTTGTAGTAAAATATTTCTGTAAGGAATATATATTGCTATGCATTGCTAATTTTTTTATAAATGAAAAATTGTGAAGGTTAATTCCTATGGTTGCACATTTCCTTGTAGGACTTCTCAAAAGGCATCCGTTTGGAAGAGTTAAATGTTCTGCTTAAGCAGTATGTTATGGTTAGTTGGTAGCCTAATAGCTTTTTTTTTTGGAGTTTCTAATAAGCTTTTCTCTTATTTGGCATTTGCATGCTGCATTTTGTTTTCATGAATATTCTTGCAATTGCTTAGGAACCTGACTGATTCTGGCTTTCCTGCTTCTAAAATTTTGAAGTGCCTGGATTTAGTGTGTAACGGCCCAAAATCCGCTACAATTTAATTCATTCTTTCTGAGAGGGTTTTTCACATAACTATACGCAACAGTATAAGAAAAGAGGTGTACCTGTGAAAACATAACATCACATTTCATTAATATACAAAATATACACACTATTTAAATGTCAGGTACGGAAGTGTCTACATCTAGTACATTCCAACTAGCTATCAATAGTACAAGGAAAAACTCAAGCTAACCCGTGGACGAGCCACGTCTTCAATTGGTCTTCGGTCTGCATCTGCCTGAGCCCGTCTAGCGGGGTCTGGTACGCTGGTACTCGTTTCCTGAAAGAAATTAGGAACCAATTAGTTTTGAAAACTAAGTGAATTCCTTACCCTTACCTGTATCTTCGCACTGCAATCAAACAAGAGAGTCAGCAACAATAAATCTATATGAACATGTTTCTAAGCTTAGTAACAGGTTAAATCAACAAATCTATATCTGATATCAATTCATATTTCATTTATTCTGTTTCTATCAATTCCCTTTTTATTCGTAATGCGTTTCTCGAAATACTGAGGGTCATTCGAATATCTCAATCATTCGGGTTCGTCGACCCTTCATATCAATATCCGCTTTAGGGCGCTCAAACGCGCAGCAGGCTTCCACGCCTCCTAAATTGGATTCTTATCATTTTTCTGTAGGAGTTCGACCCCTCCTACGAGGTGTGAGAGTTCTACCCCTCCTACGAGGTGTGAGAGTTCTATCCCTCTCACGAGGTGTAGGAGTCTGAAGCTTTCCCCCCTACTAGGCCGACCCTTAGCATTTCGATGCGTCGACGCGTTCTCAATTTCATTTCAATTTCTATCTTTTCGATTCATTTCATTTTCTTAACAACATAGAATTTATTTGTATGTTTCCCCTTAGAATTCTATCGCTTGCTAAGTCATGTTAGCGTATTCGGCGATTCATATATTCAGTGATATCAAAACTGGAAAGTAACTAGCTTTACAACTTCACCAGAAA
This sequence comes from Platanthera zijinensis, assembly GCA_039513925.1. NCBI lineage: Eukaryota > Viridiplantae > Streptophyta > Magnoliopsida > Asparagales > Orchidaceae > Platanthera > Platanthera zijinensis. The sequence continues at coordinate 3,145,438 of CM077090.1, read as the reverse complement.
GCAGTAAGGACTCACCCCAACTTTTCTTTTGCCCTTGTCCTTCGAAGGGTTCACGTCACATCTATCGCCGGACGCCATCCTCTGCAATATCAAAATATCATTTACTTTAGGGTTGCGTCATAGCGTGTTCGCTCAACAAGGTTTCATATGCCACCAAAATTAATTTCATGTGCTCCTACAGACAGCCGCAAGGATTGCCACAATGGCAACGTCAAGGGCTGTGAATAGGAGCTAGTGTAAAATCCATCTAAAACAGCCACCATCAACAAAGGTGGTCAACACACCCACAACCCCTTTTTAAACAGTAGTCGGCCAACTCACACACACAAAACGACAGACAAACAGTTCCCACCATGCAACTGTGGTCGGCCAGCCCAACATCTATAGTTGGTAGCCACCTTCAGGTAGCCTCAAACTAGCCGGCCAACATTATTATGCAAAGAGGTCAAGACAAATTCCCCTAGAACACCCTAACCCCATCTCAAATTCAAGGATTATGGTATGAAAAGTTATACAGAAACTTTTGAGTTAAAATAAAGTGAATCAAACCAAAACCCCAACCCTAGGGTTTTCGTCTTTCATAAATCCGTACACAAACTTCATAATCAGCACAAAAGGAGTGGAGGGAAGGAGATTACCTCTCAATCGCAAGAAGAACCACAAAAATCGGAGAAGATTTGAGACCTAGCGAGTGATCGGCGCAGGATCGGCTTCCACAGTCGTTCCGTCGAGAAAGAAGAGATTCTGACCAGAGCCCGATATTTTAACGCACGGAATAAGTCCACCGCTGAACCCAAGCAATCGGTCACCCACCGGTTCAGCCAGTGTAAACCCATGCAACCACTTTCAATGAACAAAACACCCTAGCCCAAGTCCAACCAAAACAAAGTCCCTCGCTATTTGGCCCATCAATTCCGGTCGTCTCAAGCCATTCAAAAATAAACAAAAACGAAATGACTATCGCAAAATCGATCGGGCACTAAAACCATATTTTCATCATCGGGGATGATTACATAACTTTATAATGCGAATATATATATAAACATGCGTTCAGGTCTTACAAATTCTCCCATTCTTATCAGAATTTTCGTCCTCGAAAATTCAAGCATCTTCTTGATTCCCAAAGAAAGATGGAAATATTTTCATCAGTAAATCCTCTCGCTCCCAAGTAGCATCATTGGCAGGATGGCCGGTCCACCAGACCTTGACAAAGTTCACCTGTCGATTTCGAAGATTCTTGCTCTACCGATCAACAATTTGATAAGGTATCGTTGCACTGGACAAATCAACTTCTATCTGTACATCACTGACAGATATCATCAAATCTGGGTTCGCAATATATCGTCTGAGAGCGGACACGTGAAAAACATCATGCAATCTTTGCAATTCAGCAGGCAGAGCTAATCGATACGCCACCTCACCAATACGTTCAATCACTGGGAAGGGACCAACATATCTTGGACTCAGTTTTCCAATTCGCCGCAATCGTGAAATACCTTTAAACGGTTTAATCTTCAGACACACCTGATCGCCCACAGCAAATTCGACCAGTCGATGTCGGACATTGTAATATTTTTGTTGACGATCCTGTGCGATTTTCATTCTCTGTTGAATAATGCGGACTTTTTCCTTAATTTTATCTGTCCTCTTTTTCGGAAACAATTTCTTTTCTCCATCCTCTGCCCAGTTCAAAGGAGTTCGGCATCGCCTCCCATATAGAGCTTCGAACGGGGTCATTTGGATTGTTGTTTGATAGCTATTATTATAAGAAAATTCAGCTAACGATAAATATTTTTCCCAAGAGCCTTTCAAGTCCAAAACCACCATTCTCAATAGATCCTCGAGCATCTGGATGGTGCGTTCGGACTGGCCATCTGTTTGCGGATGGAAGACAGTACTGTACAACAATCTTGTCCCCAATCTGTTGTGCAATCGTCGCCATAAATCAGATGTAAACCGTCCATCACGATCTGACACGATCGTACGCGGAATACCATGTAATCTTACGATTACATTAACATAAAGTTCCACTAATTTTTTCGTCGGCCCGCTTTGCTTAATCGGTATTAAATGGGCGCTCTTTGTCAATCGGTCAACGATGACCCAAATTCCATCATTCCCAGCTTTACTGCGAGGCATGCCAAAAACAAAATCCATTGCAACATCATCCCATTTCCATTCCGGAATAGGGAGAGATCGAAGATACCCTGCAAGCTTTTGATGTTCTGCTTTGACTACCTGACAGGTATGACACTGCGCAATAACTGAATGACATCCTTCTTCATATGTGGCCACCAGAAGTCCTGCTTCAAATCATGGTACATCTTTGTCCGACCCGGATGAATCGAATATGACGTATTATGTGCCTCATACAAGATATCCTTCCGCAGATTATCAGCATCTGGTACACATAATCTGTCATTCAGAAACAATAGAGCATCCTTTTCCACAAAAGCACTCCTTTCTCCCTTTCTTAATTTTTCAAATATCCCCAGCAAAAAGGGGTCTTGAGGTATCGCTTTCCGGATTCTCTCTGTAAGCGAATATTGTATTCACATTTGGAAAAATTGTGATTGCTTTTCTTCAGGCGTAAATATTACGCATATTTCCATTTCCTGAAGCATATAAAGAAGCTTCTTCTCATACTGCGGTATTACTGACAGCGCTTCAATATTCTTTCTGCTTAATGCATCTGCGACCACATTTGCCTTACCTGGATGATATTGAATATCCAGATCATAATCTTTAATGAATTCCAGCCATCTTCTCTGTCGTAAATTGATATCCCACTGATCAAATATATATTTCAGGCTCTTATGATCTGTAAATATCTCGCATCGTACACCATACAGGTAGTGGCGCCAAATTTTTAATGCGAACACAACCGCAGCTAATTCCAGATCATGTGTCGGGTAATTCTTTTCGGCATCCTTTAACTGTCGGGAAGCAAAGACAATCACCTTTCCGCGTTGCATTAACACACAACCTAATCCTTTATAGGACGCATTGCTGTAAATTTGAAAACCATCGGAGCCTTCAGTCATCACCAACACTGGTGCTGTCGTTAATCTTTCCTTTAAATCTTCGAACGCTTGCTGGCAATTGTCTCCCCACGTAAATAATACGTTCTTTCGAGTCAATTGTGTCAAGGGTTGTGCTAACTTCGAAAAGTCCTTGACAAATTTCCGATAATAACCAACCAAGCCTAAGAAGCTTCGTACCTCAGTCACGGATTTCAGTCGGGTCCAGTTGATTATTGCTTCAATTTTAGCTGGATCAACAGCCAACCCTTCTGCATTAATCACATGACCGAGAAAGGCCACCTCAGTCAACCAAAACACACATTTTGAGAATTTACATACAACTGTTGTTCCCTCAATGTTTGCAATACTTGATGCAGGTGTTGAGCATGCTCTTCCTCTGTCTTTAAATAAATCAATATATCATCGATAAACACAATCACGAACTGATCCAAGAATGCCTTAAACACACGATTCATCAAGGCCATAAAACCTGCAGGAGCATTCGTTAGCCCAAAAGGCATAAATACAAATTCAAAATGCCCGTACCTGGTACTGAATGCTGTCTTGAAGACATCTCCCTCTAAAATTCTCAGTTGGTGATATCCTGATCGAAGATCAATTTTTGAAAATACACGTGCGCCTACCAGCTGGTCGAACAAATCGTCAATACGCGACAGATGATATTTATTCTTTATTGTCAACTTGTTCAGTTCGCGATAATCGACGCATAGACGGAGAGATCCCTCCTTTTTCACAAATAATACTGGAGCTCCCCAAGGTGAGGTACTTGGTCGGATAAATTTCTTATCAAACAATTCTTGCAATTGCACTTTTAATTCTGCCAATTCTTTTGGCGCCATCCGATACGGAGTCTTCACCACAAGAGCAGCTCCTTCAATCACCTTAATTTCAAATTCAACTTCTTTGGCTGGAGGCACACCAGGTAACTCTTCTGGAAATACATCCACGTATTCCCGCACTACGGACACAACCGTAATTTCTTTCTTTTCTTCTTTCATTTCTTTAATCATTACAAAAATGGCCTCACAGCCTTTCCGCACCATTTTTTTGGCTTTCATTGCCGAGATCCTAATTTTTGCAACTTCGCCCAGACCTTTATAGATCATCGGACTTCCATCTGGTCATTTGAATGCCACTTCTTTCGTTTTACAGTTAATGACGGCTTCGCAATCCGATAGTCAATTCATACCGAGGATGACATCATACTCAACCAACGGTAAGACCGCAACATCAACTTCAATTTGTTTATTATTAAAAGGCAGCGAGACTACGGCTCGCTCGTTCGTTATCAGAATCGTATTATTTGGTAGTAGTACACTCAAAGATTGAGCAACTTGATATGACCACCGTATATGAATTGATTACAGAATAGATGTTGAAATAAAAGATTGACTGGCACCCGTATCAAATAAAACTTTCAGTACTTGATCATGAACAAGTAGCATACCTGTGACGACAGTATCATCGGCCTTCGCCTCTTGCTGACCGAGATTGAAAGCTCGGGCTTGAATCAACCTCTTATCTCTGGCCTCTTCAGCGGGTGCTGATGCTATCGACTCCCCTTCCCTGGAAGTCCCAATATGATAGAGTTTCTGGGGTGGCAAGGCTGGAGTTCCACTCAAACTTTCATCCTTTTGCAGCTTTGGACAGTCTCGTCGACGATGGCCCGGCTGACGACAATAAAAGCAGACTCCGGTCAAGCATTCTCCTCTGTGCATCTTGCCACATTTGGCACACTTGGTCGCCGTTGCTTGGGACACTTGAGTGCTACCAGTCGACGCTGATTGTTGCTTCTTCTTCTTTTTCCAAGGGGCTTCACCTGTTCTGCCTGATTTCTCTTGGCTAGCACCCTCTTTGAATTTCTTTCTCATCTCCGTCCTCCTTTGTCTCTTCTCATTGTCTAACTCGATCGAGATTTCTCCACCAGTAGGGCATACTCAGTAATATCAAACGGGACCACTGAAGCGCGGATATCATCCCGCAACCCTTCCTGGAACCGTAAACAGCGAGCTTCCTCAGTTGCCACTGCAGACTCTGCATAGTATGCCAAGCTGGAAAATTCGGCTTCATACTGAAGGACAGAGCGATTTCCTTGCACCAACCGCAAAAACTTCTCCTGTAGCTGCCTCTTCTCTGTCTGCGACACAAACCATTTTGTGAATTTGCGGACAAACTCTGCCCATGTTACGTTTGCCAAGCCGCGAGTCTGAAACTTCCCTTTCATTAAATTCACCCACCAACGCTTAGTTTCTCCCTCCAGAAGAAAAACTACCAATTCAACTTTTCTTTCTGCTGGCACCGCATCGTATCAAATAACGTTTCAATCCGCAAGATCCAATCTTCCGTCTCGATCGGAGACAAACCACCGCGAAACGTCGGCGGTTTCAATTCCAAAAATTGTCTCATATCAATATCAATTAAGCGAGGTTGTTGCGGTTCCACATATGTTGGGGGAGGCACAACTGGTACAACTGGGGTTACTCCAGGAGGAGGTACAGCTGGAGGGGTGTCCCGGACCAGCCTAATAGCTTCAGCGATGGCTTGAGCAATATCGACAATATGAAGTGAGGTAGACTGTCGTCCACTCACACTTTCTTCTGATCTGGAGTCCCTTGAATCCTCAGGAGCATTCAGAGCCTCTCGCATTCTACGGCTCGAGTATACTTGAAAAGGTTCCTGAGGAATAAGCATAAGATAGTTCAATATATTCTGATATTCAAATCCCATCATTGTGATTTATGTTTCATTCTGGTACTTCCTGCGTTACACGCACTGCGAAAAACCTTCCTCTGATACCACTTAATTGTAACGGCCCAAAATCCGCTACAATTTAATTCATTCTTTCTGAGAGGGTTTTTCACATAACTATACGCAACAATATAAGAAAAGAGGTGTACCAGTGAAAACATAACATCACATTTAATTAATATACAGAATACACACACTATTTAAATGTCAGGTACGGAAGTTTCTACATCTAGTACATTCCAACTAGCTATCAATAGTACAAGGAAAAACTCAAGCTAACCCGTGGACGAGCCACGTCTTCAATTGGTCTTCGGTCTGCATCTGCCTGAGCCCGTCTAGCGGGGTCTGGTACGCTGGTACTCGTTTCTTGAAAGAAATTAGGAACCAATTAGTTTTGAAAACTAAGTGAATTCCTTACCCTTACCTGTATTTTCGCACTGCAATCAGACAAAAGAGTCAGCAACAATAAATCTATATGAACATGTTTCTAAGCTAGTAACAGGTTAAATCAACAAATCTATATCTGATATCAATTCATATTTCATTTATTCTGTTTCTATCAATTCTCTTTTTATTCGTAATGCGTTTCTTGAAATACTGAGGGTCATTCGAATATCTCAATCATTCGGGTTCGTCGACCCTTCATATCAATATCTGCTTTAGGGCGCTCAAACGCGCAGCAGGCTTCCACGCCTCCTAAATTGGATTCTTATCATTTTTCTGTAGGAGTTCGATCCCTCCTACGAGGTGTGAGAGTTCTACCCCTCTCACGAGGTGTAGGAGTCTGAAGCTTTCCCCCCTACTAGGCCGACCTTTAGCATTTCGATGCGTCGACGCGTTCTCAATTTCATTTCAATTTCTATCTTTTCGATTCATTTCATTTTCTTAACAACATAAGATTTATTTGTATGTTTCCCCTCAGAATTCTATTGCTCGCTAAGCCACGTTAGCGTATTCGGCGATTCATATATTCAGTGATATCAAAACTGGAAAGTAAGTAGCTTTACAACTTCACCAGAAAGCAGTAAGGACTCACCCCAACTTTTCTTTTGCCCTTGTCCTTCGAAGGGTTCACGTCACATCTATCGCCGAACGCCATCCTCTGCAGTATCAAAATATCATTTACTTTAGGGTTGCGTCATAGCGTGTTCGCTCAACAAGGTTTCATATGCCACCAAAATTAATTTCATGTGCTCCTACAGACAGCCGCAAGGATTGCCACAATGGCAACGTCAAGGGCTGTGAATAGGAGCTAGTGTAAAATCCATCTAAAACAGCCACCATCAACAAAGGTGATCAACACACCCACAACCCCTTTTTAAACAGCAGTCGGCCAGCTCACACACACAAAACGGCAGACAAACAATTCCCACCATGCAACTGTGGTCGGCCAGCCCAACATCTATAGTTGGTAGCCACCTTCAGGTAGCCTCAAACTAGCCGGCCAACATTATGCAAAGAGGTCAAGACAAAATCCCCTAGAACACCCTAACCCCATCTCAAATTCAAGGATTATGGTGTGAAAAGTTATAGAGAAACTTTTGAGTTAAAATAAAGTGAATCAAACCAAAACCCCAACCCTAGGGTTTTCATCTTTCATAAATCCGTACACAAACTTCATAATCAACACAAAAGGAGTGGAGGGAAGGAGATTACCTCTCAATCGCAAGAAGAATCACAGAAATCGGAGAAGATTTGAGACCTAGCGAGTGATCTGCGCAGGATCGGCTTCCGCAGTCGTTCCGTTGAGAATGAAGAGATTCTGACCAGAGCCCGATATTTTAACGCACAGAATAAGTCCACCGCTGAACCCAAGCAATCGGTCACCCACCGGTTCAGCCGGTGTAAACCCATGCAACCACTTTCAATGAACAAAACAGTCTAGCCCAAGTCCAACCAAAACAAAGCCCATCGCTATTTGGCCCATCAATTCCGACGTCTCAAGCCATTCAAAAATAAACAAAAACGAAATGACTATCGCAAAATCGATCGGACACTGAAACCATATTTTCATCATCGGGGATGATTACATAACTTTATAATGCGAATATATATATAAACATGCGTTCAGGTCTTACATAGTGTCTCTCTTTAGTCTATCTGTATGTGCGCACATGCACACACACATTGTTAAAAACAATATTATTCATACCACCTATCTTTTAGTAGCGGTGGCCATGCATGGATATTCTTCCATTTTCTCATCTAATTTTTGAAAAGCAGGGTAATTAAGTGAAAACAAGAACTTGTTTCACAATCAATTTTCAGTTTCTTGTTTTTGGAAACAAACAACATTGTCACATGAAATTGTCGAAACATCTTTAGGACTTAATCACATGTTTTTGGAAAATCCTTTTAGTAACAATTTTAATTAATTTGATTAAATAGGCAATTTAATATTAATAAATTTATTAATAATTAATTAATTATTTCATACCCACCAAATTTTTTCTTATACTACTAGATCCTACATATCCATTTAAGTTAGATACCATTTTTTTCGTTCAGTTTTTTGGGGCCAAGCTACATTTTAATCCAACTCTTGGAGCATAATCATTAGATGAATTTGTAATATCACTTCAATAATTAATTTAATAACAATCAGTCTGTCATTTATCCTATTTATCTAAACAAAATTTATCTTTCAACATTCAATTCAACATTTTAATACTCAATTTTATAGTTAATCTTATTTAATGATACCCTTTGAATTTTATTCCTTTAGAGTTAATTTCTTACAAACACACGATATTTAATTTTCTTCTAATTATCATGCATGTTTGTTATTTTTCTTTCCTACAATAATGTAATTTTATATAACAAATGTGATCTTAGTTTTATACCATGTAAGCTTGTAGTGACACTGTTACGGTTGCGCGTGCCAACGGGACACGCACACGCCGACGAGTCGCCGTGGCGAGTTAGCACGCGGAGGGTGACGATGACGAGTTCGTCTGGAGGAGGAGAGACCGATGACGCGCCGTCGACACGATCCTTTATTTGCAATTGTTATGTTATTTTTATTTATGTGTACTCTTTATTTTATTCACACTGTTTTTTTCGTTATCCACACCCTGCACCTATAAGAGGTTGCGTTGTACTCTTTATGATTATCTTGGACGTATGAAAAATATTAGGGCCCGTTCGTTTGCAGGTTTTCATTGGAAGATTTTCGTTTTGGCCCAACAACAAAACAACAACATTCAAGCCTTTATCCCACTATAGTGGGGTCGGCTATATGGATCCTTTGTCGCCACTGTGCCCTATCTTTTGTCAAAATATCACTAATGCGTAAGTACATCATGTCTTTCCTTACAGTTTCATTCCAAGTCTTTGCTGGTCTACCCCTCCCTCGTTTAATATGCCTAGTAACTAGACTTACAACGCCTAACAGGTGCCTTTAATGGTCCCCTTTGTATGTGCCCTTTCGTTTTGGCCCAAAACAAAAAAATCATGAGTTTTCGTTTTGGGGCAAAACGAAAACTTATGTTCGTTGAGAGAATGTTTTTCGTGTCCGTTTTAGACCAAAACAAAAACTGATGTTTGTTTGGGCATTATGAACTTCTTCTCCAAAACCCTCTTTCATGACATGTGTTCTGAATTTCAAGAGAGGAAGAGAGGATCTCAGTGGAAGAAGGGAGGAGGATCTCAGTGGAAAATCTCACTGATTTGAAAAAAAATTCTAGGATACTAAGTGGATTTGTCTATTTTATATGCATGTGTATATACATATTTATAAAATATGTAACATCCAACAAAACCCAAAACAAAAAGTTATGCAAAATAGAGGTGATCCAAAATAGATAGAAGAACGAGTAGCTTCTAAATCTCCCAAATACACAGACAGAGAATCAAAGTAGAAGATGAGAAGTGAAGCATGCTCGGAAATCCGCCTTACAGTTGCCGGGATCTGGCAGGTAAAGAGGCTGAGATGTGGCAGTTGTGTACCTTCTTCTCCTCTGACATCTCCAACCAACGATCTTCACCCTTTAGTGGCGGCGAGCGCGGAACATGCTACGAATGCAGTCCTCGCTACGAATTTGAGCTAATAATGTGAAAAGGATGAGGAAATAGGGCACGGTCAAACTGGAGGAGGTACCAATCTATGTCGAAGGAAGAAGGGAGGGGGATCTCAGCGGAAAAAATCCCGCCGGGGAAGAAGCGAAGAAGCGACTGTCTATTCTCAAAATCGCGCAAAACGGACCTCGTCATGTCTGTTCTGGGGCGGGGAAAATTTAGAAGAAATGAAACATAGCGTTTTCAACTCAAAACCAAAACCGAGCAAATCATTGCCAAACGAACACCTACATTTGGACTGCGAAAACTCAAAACGAAAACGGCTGTGAAAACTGTACAAATGAACGGGGCCTTAGGGTTGCTCCATAAGTTTCCTCTCCCTTTTTCCTCCTTCTCGCTCACCACCACCGACCCCCTTCCCTTGCCGCATTCCTCTCCGAGATCGTATCAATTTGGTCCAACCTGCCTCACTGCCCGCCATCATGCCGCCGGTGCTCGAGTTTGCATAAGGGACTCCGTGCAACTTCAGTTTCCGCTGGTTCGCCGACTCGGATCCCGCACAATGTGTGGCCCCCGCCGACGTGCCATCCCGCAACATGCCCTGTCGCTTGCGACATTGAGTCCCCCGATCCGTGCGTGCGTTGCCTCCTGCAGTAATCCGTTCGCTGTCCCGCGGATTCAGCTCCCCGATCGGACACTGATTCACTGTCATGCCTTTCCGCGACCCTGTTCCGCCAAACCTCCACTGTATCCGCCTTCTTCGCTGTCGTGCCTATTCGTGGGAGCCCCCTCCGCCAACGACCAATCCCGATCTACCCTTCCAGCGATTCCAACGACTTCTGTCCATACGTCATCTGCTGATTCCAGCCACTTTCGCGGCATCCAGTACTTTCTTCGAGCTCTACCCTTCATGTCGCTCCCTCCCGTTCCGCCGATCCAAGCCCATGGCTTCCGACACTCGCTCGCCCGAAGATCTTCCTCCGGATGCGGCCACCAAATACCTAAGCCTCCGCTTGGAGTCTCAAGAGCAACTCGTCGCCTCCATGCACGCCTCGCTCCTCGCTCTGCACTCCAAGATCGACTCCCTCCAGGCGTCCGCCGCCATCGTCTCCTCCGCGTCCGACTCCGGCCCACCCGCGGACGACAAATCTCTCCTAGGAGCCGGACCACAGTCCATTCCTTCAGGGACCACTCCTCCGTCCATTTTAGGCTGGTCCTCCCTCTCCCTCGTCACTCAACTGGGCTCGGTGGCAATATTTCGATCTCAACTACACACCGTAGCTCGACAAGGTGTCTACGATGGTGGTTGGCCTAGACCACTCAACACTCCACTGGGCTCGGTGGCTCTGCCAATCCAACTCGTGCTTCCCCTGAACCGAGCTCAAGCAGGAGATGATCCGGCAGTATGACACCCGCTACTCAGGCTCCTTCTCCATCGAGACTCTCTGCGGTGTCCGCCAGACCGCCGACCTGGACGACTAAGTTGATGAGTTCGTCGCCCTGACCCACGTCCCCGGGCTACCGCTCGATCATTATCTGGGCTTCTTCATGCAGGGTATACTTCCACATATCCGCTCTCGTCTCTGCACGCACCGCCCTCACACAGTCTCAAACGCCATAGGCTTGGTGCGTCTGGTTGAGGATGACCTCTCCCCCCGGCCACCTGCTCCTACGACCGACCACTACTAGCCTCGACCGCCTTGGCGACAACCAACCACGGCTCCTCCACCGCTACCGCTACCTTGGGGAAATCGACTGGGCCGTCCATCGACCCCTCAACACCTCTCGAACAGTGATTACAATGAGCTTCGCAACAAGGCTCTCTGTTTTCGGTGCTTCCACCCGTACTCCCCCAACCATTAGTGCTCCGTGAAGGAGTTCCACCCTATCATCGACGACGTCGACCCTGAGGTTACCATGGCTGACTTTGAGGCCCTGGAGCTCGCATCGGGGGGATACACCTCTCGACTCCACCGCAGCTACATTCCACCGACTGGAGTTATCTTGCGCCTCGACAGACGGAATCTCTGGCCAGCAAACCATGCAACTCTCGGGCACGATGCAGGATCATCCGATCATCATCATGGTGGACAACGACTCAAGTCACAACCTCATCTCTGAGCGCGTGGTGCAGCAGCTCCGTCTTTCCTTTGTTCCCTCTTTGGATATTGCGGTCCGCCTGGGCGATGGATGCCGCCTACCGACTCAGGGCCATTGCGCTGCCATGCTTATCGCTGTGGGGTCCTATTCCGTGACCGCAGACTTCTTCTCATTCGGCCTAGGCGACACCGATGCCATTTTAGGGGTGGCTTGGCTCCGCACACTCGATGATGTACGCGTCAATTGGGCAACTGTGACCATGTAATTCCTCCACGGGGGCCAGCCACGTCGCCTCGACGGTGACCCCTCTCCTCCGCTCTCCGGTCTCCCTCTGCCCGATCTAGCGGACCACAAACGTCAGCCTCTCTGCGGGGCTGTGGGCTCACTCGGGCCCTTCCGACACGTCTCCCCCTTCCCCTATGGACCACCAAGAGCTTTCTACTGCGCTCGCCGACGTCATCCTGCCTCTGACCGGATTGTCACCAACCCAGTTTTCTCTGGTCCGGAAGATAGACGCCAGTTGACGCCGTACTACCTAGCCAAGCTACTTGATCTCCGCTACCACCTTCAGGGGGACTCTGGCTTGTAGGAGGCCCCTCTTGTTGGGTCTTACCGTCTGGAGTTCGAAGCTACGTGGCTGCCCCAGGATCACTTCTGCCCCCACCCTCCGACTACTGCCTTTGAGACAATGTATTTTTCAGACGGCGGCATTGTTACAGTTGCGCATGTCAATGGGACACGCACACGCCGACGAGATGCTTTTATTTGCAATTGTTATGTTATTTTCATTTATGTGTACTCTTTAATTTATTCGCACTATTTTTTTGTTATCCGCACTCCGCACCTATAAGGGGTTGCATTGTACTCTTTCTGATTATCTTGGATGTATGAAAAATATTAGGGTTACTCCATAAGTTTCCTCTCCATTCTTCCTCCTTTCTTCTCACTCACCATCGTTGACCCCCTTGCCTTGCCGTATCAGACACATCTCATAATATCTGACGTATTGTTTGCTTTAATTCAACTAAAGTATGCAAATCATATTAAGAAAAACCTCACAATTTTTTCCTTTTTGAGATGATTTATGAGTACATCCTAGGAGGCCTCATAGTTTTTCTTTTTGAGGTGACTTACAAGTACATCCTAAGAGGTTACTCATCCCAAAATTTTGCTTATTCATAGCTCACTTAACTGTGGAATTCTTAATAGAACTCAACCCTTGATATTTGGAGGTCCAAATTATTATTTAAGGTCAATAAATTTTTTGTTTCAATTTCGATGTAAACTTTTTTCATTCTTGCATTTTATTTTACGTAAAAAATTTCCATCCTTGAAGCCTACCAAGTGCTACTCTTTGTCCAGGCTTCATTACCCATAAGGCATGCCCTCCCCTCACTAGACGCCCACATCAAATTCGAGATGGTATAGGCCCATCGGTTCATCTTGGTTCGTTCCAAAACCACAAATATTACTACATGATGTCCGTCTATGATACCATTTGTAATCAACCAACCTATAATATTTGAGACATTGTCCATTTTGATTCATCACAATCCATACTAAGTTGAACTTAACAAGTTTATCCTTTTTCTCAGGTGTCCTACGAGTATTTCCCAGGTGATTTTGCATCAAAAAATTACTCTTACCTAGAGCTCACTTAACTGTGGAATACCTAACATGACTCCACCACTATGAAAATACGCCTATGATATTTGAGAGTCTAAATGATTACTTAAACCCAATAACTTTTCTTACATTTTCGATGTGAAATTCAGTTCTTTCCCTTACCTTCTTTCACCTAGAAGCTTGTGAGAAGCTGCTCTTTGTCTGAGCTTTATTGCCCCAAAGAAATTTCCCACCCTCATTAGACAACACTTGTCAGATTCAGGATATTACACTTCTTATTTTCACAAGAAAAGATAGACAAGATATATTATTCAATAGTAAAAAAATATGGGATCTAGCCATTTAACACAAGTAAATAAAATTTTCACAAAAAGTTCTACAAATCCTCCAAAAAGTAAATAAATTAAATTATTGTTACTTAAGAGTAGAATTACCACAAGGAATTCCTTGACAGACCCAACAATTAACACAAAAAAGTAAGGGTGAATGGGATACAAGTTCTCCATCAAGGACAATATTTCACTAGCCGCCACTCCTTCAAATAAGATCTGCTCACCACACTCAGGGGAGATAATACTGTGATAAGTGTTCCTGGAGAAGCACTTGACAAGTTGGGATGTCCATTATGTATTGAGCCTTTGCCCTCGACATGATTCATTTAGGAGCAAAATAGAATAATAGTGTATTTCAAACTTTAAGAAAAACAAATAAGAACTAAAATTAGTGTCAATCACCGATTTAATAATAATTCATGTCCAAGGATGGCCTGGGTTATGTGGTCAATGATTAGTTAAAGGCAGGATTGTAACGACCAAAAACATACTCTATGTTAGAAGATAGTAAATCAATGTGTAAAAGCCCATTGTATTTGTGGCCATTTAAGCCTTTTTATGTCTCTTGTTTTGTCCTACATTGTATACTTTGAGACTTCTCTCTTCCTCTCTTCCTATATATATGTACTCATACTTTAAGGTTAATACATGAAATACAGCCCGCAAGTTTCATTGCTCTGCTTTTCTACTTGGTATCAGAGGCAGAACCGGTCTGTTTTTTTTAACTGCCCGCTCCTCCGGTTAACCGGGCGGCTTGTTCTCCTGCTTAACCGCACAGTCTTGCGGTCTCCTCCTTTTCTATCCGCGGCTAAGCTTCTAGCCGCTCCTTTCTCTCTTTCTCTCTCGTGGTTTCCACCTTTCTCCTGCCGCTGGTGTGTTTCTCACCGCCTCTCCCCGATCGCGCGGGAATCGGCCTTCCTTTGTGTTTCCCAAGTCGCCGCCTCTTGGTGCGGCATCCTTTTTCCTGGTGTGCTACCGTGCTTGCGGTTTCCCTACCCGCCTCAGCTTCTTTACCCGCTGTAGTCTTCTCTTAGCCGCTGCAGCTTCTTTAGTCCTTACCCGCTGCGGTCTTCTCGGCTTCTTTAGTCGCCGCCTCTTGGCCGCGACATCCTTTCTTGCCGCTGGTGTGCTCACCGTGACCGGGCGGTCTCCTGTGTTTAGTCGCTGTTGTTTCCCTTTCCTTGCGGTTTCCCTACCCACCTCGGCTTCCTTACCCGTTGCGATCTTCTCTCTACCTGCCGCGGGCTCCACATCTTGGTCGCGGTCTCTTGTCGCTGGTGTGTTGACCCCAAGACCGTGCGGCTTCTCCTGTTCTCTCGTCAAGGTGGCCTCACCTTTCTAGCCGCTCCGGGGTTGTTGATTGCGGTCTGTCTCTACCCGCCCGGTCAAGCTCCTGTTTGCCGTCCGTCTGTTCTTCTGGACTCTGTTGCCTTCAGATCGCTGCGGCTTGATCTGTTCTCCTGCCGGCTCTTCCCGCTGTGGCCTCAGTCTACCCGCTGCGGCCTCGACATTCCCTCGACGACTTTTATCTTTCCGCTGCGGCCAGGCTCTTCCTGCGGCTAGAGCCAGTTGGTCTCCTTGCTGCGGTTTCATGGGTTCCACTTTTGCTTCTGGCGAGTCCGCTGCTGCTTCGCCTATGCCGCCTCGGGCTGCTACTTCCGCTCCTGATCTTCGGGATGAACTCAGGATTACCACCATATCTCTCACTAGCAAATGAAACTTTGTGGTATGAGTACACTCAGTTCATCGGGTGCTCCAGACAAAAGGACTTCTCCATCACTTGACCCGGGCTCCTCCGGCCCCTCATGGCTTCGTGATGACGACCGTGTGCAATCCTGGCTTCGCAACTCCGTGGATACCGAGCCCTACAGGATGGCCATGTATCATGACACGTCTAAGTCCATGTGGGAGGAACTCCATTCCTTCTATTCTGGCCAAAACAGCCTCCAACATCTGTTTGACATCATCACTGATCTTCAATCCCTTGATCTCGGGATACCTGTCGATATGACTTCATTCGTTGCCAAGGCCAAGATGTTTGTTGAGGCTTGGATACAACACCAGCCCCCTACTACAGATCTGGATGCCCAACGGGCGCAAAAAGAGGCCGTCGGGATAGCCATGATGATGACAAGGGTTCCTCCTCATCTGCATAGTGTTCGAGCTCAGATACTCTCCTCTGCCACTACTCCCTCTCTCTCCGATGTCTGCTCAATGCTTCTGAAGGTCACCCCGCCACCCGAGGCTCCTATGCCTCCCTCTCCTGCCCTTCTTCAGCTACCTTCGCCACCTAACTCCAATCGCGGTCCTTCAACCCGTGGTGGTCGTCATCCATCTCGGGGACGAGGGCGTACCGGAAAATCCTCCCTTAAATGTACTTTCTGCGGCCGGGACAATCATCTGAAGGCCACCTGTTTTCCTAAGTATGGTCTGCCACCCCACTTTGCTGCCTCTACTAAGTCTGACTCTCCGCACTCTGCTACTACTTCGACTTCCTCAATTGCTCAGTCTGACATTGATGTTATCCGCACTCAGCTTCAACAACTCCAAGGGGTTCTTTCTCGCTCCTCGGGCTCTGTGGCTTCCATCGCCAATGAAGGTATATCATGTCTCTCTCGGAGTTCCCACGGGATCGTGGACTCTGGTGTCACCCATCACATTACTTGCTAGAAGCCGCCACAATACTTGGCTTCTCATTATCCCAAGTTCATAACTGTGGCCAATGGTGACTCCACCCCTGTCTCAGGAGCTGCTGACATCCATCTCATGCCTACCCTCTCCTTAACCTCAGTTCTTCATGTTCCGGGATCCTCGTTCAACTTACTTTCTGTTAATCGCCTGACGCTTGATCTTGATTGCAATATTACATTCTCACCATCTTCCTTTGTTGTGCAAGATCGGAAAACGCGAAATATTATTGGTAGCGGACAGATTTCTTCTTGATGTCCTTCCATCTACACTTTCTATCGTCTCCTCGGTCGAATAACATCGTCGTCTCGGACATGCTCCCCTCCAGATTCTCATGCAAGCTCTTCCGGATATCCCGTTAAATGAGTTTACTTGTGAATCATGTATCTTTGGTAAACATCATCGGGTTTCCTTTAGTCCCGTTTGTCATTGGAGTGCTACTCCTTTATTTATTGTTCATTCTGATATTTTGGGCCCTTATAAAGTCTCTAGTGTATTTGGGTATCGCTACTTTGCAACGCTTATTGATGATTACTCTCGAGTAACCTGGTTATATTTACTAAGGAATCGCACCGAACTCACTTCTATTTTTCGTATGTTCGTTACTGAACTTCGTACTCAGTTCTCCTCTCTGCTTAAAATCATTCGAAATGATAATGCGCGGGAATATACGAGCTGTACGTTCGCTACAATTTGTGCTGAATTTGGAATAATACATCAAACATCTTGCTCTTACACTCCTCAGCAAAATGGTGTGGTTAAACGAAAAAATCGGCATCTTCTTGATTTCGCCACTCCGTTTAGCCTCCTATTTCCCTCTCGATCTCTGTTTCCTCTTGCCCCTCAGATATTTGGGTGTGTCTGCTATGTTCATAATCTTGGTCCACCTACGGATAAATTTGCGCCTCGTGCAACAAAATGTATGTTCGTAGGGTACTCTCGCACTCAAAATGGGTATGTATGTTACTCTCCCGTCGACCGGAAAGTGGTTGTTTCAGCTGATGTTACTTTTCTGGAAGACCAACCCTTTAACTCATCCACTGGAGTACCTCCATGTGTGCCACCCGTGCCCCGTCCTGCAATCCCAGTCACGACTCCTCTACCTCCTCTTCTTCCAACACCCCACGCGGAACCACCACCACCCAAACCACCTCTCATCCTTGTCTACACCCGCCGTAATGCGAACTCCAGAGCCCAACCACTGCTACCGTCTACCAGTATGATCTCGCGGCCAGCTGATCCTGCCTCCGCTTCTACGGCTCATCCACTCGCAAACTACATTTCGTTACATTGGCCCTCTCCTCCTCTCCTCAAATTTTCTGTTGCTCTTTCCTCTATTTCTCTTCCTAACACTGTGCATGAGGCTCTTCAACATCCTGGGTGGCGTGCGACAATGGAGGCTGAGATGTCAGCCCTTTGGGCTAATCATACTTGGGATCTGGTATCCCTTCCTTCCGCCCAGTCCTGCGTCAGCTGTAAATGGATCTTGGCAATTTAACATGCTCCGAATGGGACGATCGACCGCCTCAAAGCCCGTCTTGTGGCTCGTGGGTTCACTCAGCAACATGGCTTGGACTATGAGGAGACTTTCTCCCCTGTAGCCAAACTTAACTCTGTTCGGATTCTCATTTCACTTGCTGTTCATCGCCACTGACCCCTACATCAGCTGGACATTAAAAATGCCTTTCTTAATGGTGATCTTCAGGAGACGGTCTTCATGCACCAACCTCCCGGGTTTGAGACCATGGGGGAGTCTCGGGTGTGCCGTCTGCGTAATGCTATTTATGGTCTCAAACAGTACCCTCAGACTTGGTTTGAAAAATTTAGCAAGACTGTTCGTGATATTGGCTTCCAGCGGAGCTCGACTGACCACTCTCTTTTTACTCATCATCAATCCACATGGACTGTCATTCACTTAGTCTACGTGGATGATATTTTGATAACTGGCGATGACTCCACCGGGATACAACAGACCAAACAACACTTAAACTCTGTCTTCTAAACAAAAGATCTGGGAAACTGATAGGAAGAAGAGGGAGGAGAGAAAACTAAGAGAAGACTAAGGAGAAATTAGGGTTAGAGAGGAGGAGAAAGAGAAATACCTTGATAATGATATGCATGCTCCAAAGAGAGGGGGCCCCGGGTATAAATATACTCGGGCCCAAGAGGGGGCCGGCTGACCCCCCAATGGGGATGAACCGGGTCGGTTCAGCCCCCACCGCCGCCATTTAGATGGAGGGGGGCTGAACCGGATGGTTCAGCCCCGTTGACGCTTGCCGTCTTCTTCTGCCTACGCGCGTACGTGCGCCCAAAGAACTGTGCCATGGTCGGGGGCGTAACATTCCCCTCCCCATCAAAACCAACTTGTCCCCAAGGTGGTAGTCCGGGTAGACCTCCCGAAATTCCAACAGATCAACCCAAAAATTATGTGCCTCAGACAGGTGCTGCCATTTGACAAGGAGTTCGGGGCGGTACTCGGTGCCCCGTCGTTTCCACTCGAGCATCAGGATATCCTCGGGAAGTGGCCGCAGTTCTCCCGCAACCGTGGCCTCGGGAAGAAGGGTGCTCGCTGTCACATTGTCGCCGATCTTCTACTTCAATACAGACACATGGAAGGTCGGATGAATGCGTGACCCCGGAGGAAGGGCCAAGGTATAGGCCACCGGCCCCACCCGGCGTAGAATTTGAAAAGGCCCGTAGTAGCGAGGGGATAGTTTCTGGTTCGACCGGCTGGCCACTGACACCTGCCGGTAGTGGCGGAGCTTGAGGAAGACGTCATCGCCCACAACAAACTCCCGGTCCTTGCGATGCTTATCGACCTGGGCCTTTATGCGATCCTGTGCGGTACCGAGATTGGCCTGGAGAAGGACGAGAGTGCGGTCCTTATCGCGGAGAGCCCGGTCCACTGCTGGTAAAGCTGTGCTGCCTGGTTCGTAGCTGCTCAAAGAAGGCGAGGGGCGACCATATACGGCCTCAAATGGGGCCATTTTGCTGGCGGAATGATGAGATGTGTTGTAACAGTATTCTGCCCAATGGAGCCAGCTGGCCCAGGTCCGCGGCTCGTCCATCACAAAACAACGGAGGTATGTTTCCAGCCCCCGATTGAGAACCTCTGTCTGGCCATCCGTCTGGGGGTGATTCGCCGTGCTGAAGCGGAGGCAAGTGCCCTGTAAGCGAAAGAGCTCCCGCCAAAAGTTGCCCACGAAGAGCGGGTACCGGTCGGAAATGATGGCACTCGGGACGCCGTGAAGACGGACAATCTCGCGGACGAAAAGATCGGCGACGGACTCGCCAGTGTACGGATGGCTGAGAGCCAAGAAGTGGCCATATTTGGAAATCTTGTCAACCACCACCAGGATGACTGTCTTGCCCTGGGACTTGGGCAGCCCGTCGATGAAATCCATGAATACGGTCTCCCAAATATGTTGCGGAATCTCCAAAGGTGTAGGAGGCCGGCGGGTGAGGTCGTCTCGTACTTCTGACGTTGACATATCTCACACTGCTGCACAAACCGCTGGATATCGCGTCGTAAGCCTGGCCAAATAACATTCGCCCGTGCACGCTGGAGGGTCCGGAGTATGCCCGCATGGCCGCCGGTCGGGGAGGAGTGAAACTCATGCATCATAACTGTCTTCCAAGCGGACTGTGGCGGAATGACCACCCGGTTCTGATAGTAGAGTCGGTCGTTTAACAGTTGGTAGCCTGGTTGAGTAGGTTGGCCTTGACGGAGAGCCTCCACTATGGCCCGAAGTGTAGGATCCCGCAATACCTCCTCCTGAATATCATCCAGAGAGTCGAGCAGAGGCCCGGAAATGTGAGCGCAGGTGCCTTCCGGTAGACAGGATAGAGCGTCAGCCACCACATTCTCCTTCCCCTGTCTGTAGAGAATCTCATAATCGTAGCCCAAAAGTTTCGTCACCCATTTTTGTTGTAGCAGCGAAGAGACCCGTTGATCCAGAAAGTGCTTCAAGCTTTGATGATCCGTATGGATCTTGAAATGTCGTCCCAACAAGTAAGGCCGTCACATGACGATTGCATGAATAATTGCCAGCATCTCCTTCTCATACGTAGAAAGCCCCAGCGTGCGGGGTGCTAATGCCTTGCTGTAGAAGGCGAGTGGCCGGCCCTCTTGCATTAGCACCGCACCAATCCCAACGCCGGACGCGCTGGTTTCCAATACGAACTCTTTGGTGAAATCCGGAAGGGCGAGGGCCGGGGTAGTCGTCATGACCCCCTTAAGAGTCTGGAATGCCGCCTCCGCCTCAGTCGACCACTAGAAGGCGTTTTTTTGCAACAGTTGCGTCAGAGGCCGAGCGATCTTGCCATAATCCTTGACAAAACGTCTGTAGTACTTCGTGAGGCCCAGAAACCCCCGTAATGCTCAGAACGTTTGAGGACAAGGCCAGGATAACATGCTGTCGATCTTGTGGGGTCCGCCTTGACCCCGCCAACGGAGACCACATGGCCCAGGTACTCCACCTCTCCTTGCCCGAACGAACATTTGGACTGCTTAGCATATAGCTGGTGTTGGCGGAGGAGGGAGTAAACGTGCTCAACATGGGCCAGATGCTCCTCCCAACTGATGCTGTAGATGAGGATGTCATCAAAAAAGATCAACACTGACTTGCGGAGAAGAGGCCGGAAGATCTCGTTCATGACTGCTTGGAATGTAGACGGGGCGTTGGTGAGCCCGAAGGGCATCACCAAGAACTCATAGTGACCATCGTGCGTACGGAAGGCCGTTTTGTGAATGTCCTCCTCGCGCATCCGAATCTGGTGGTAGCCCGACCTGAGGTCGAGCTTGGTGAAGAGGCGAGCGCCGTGTAGCCCGTCTAATAATTCTTCAATCAGCGGAATAAGGAACTTGTCTTTGATAGTGGATGCGTTCAGACCGCGATAATCCACACAAAAACGCCATGTGTCTTCCTTTTTCACTAAAATGATAGGGGAGGAGGAGCTGGTGCTGGGGCGAATAATCCCTGCGGTAAGCATTTCCCGAACATTGCGCTCAATCTCAGCCTTCTGGACGTACAAATAGCGGTATGGTCGGATGTTGGTTGGCTCGGCGCCTGGCTTAAGCTCGATCTGGTGATCTCTGAATCGCGGAGGGGGAAGTGAGCGGGGTGCTTGAAAGATATCAGAGTACTGAGCCAACAATGCCTGTATCTGAGCGGGTGCAACAGGGAGTTCCGGGGGTGCCGACACGACTCCCATAATTACTGCCATCAGACTTCCTTGACCCTCCAGTTGTTCCAAGCTTCGAAGGGATATTTCCTTCATCGGAGATGATTTAAGGCCGTCCAGACAATACTGCCGTCCGTGCTGTAAGAACTCCATCGTCATCTTGTCCCAATCAAAAGTAACACATCGTTGCTGATGCAACCACTGAACCCCAAGCACCAATCGGACCCCCGAATGGGTAGTAGATAGACATCTGTATGCCCTGTGTACCCCTGTAACCGCATCTCAACCCCTCTCATGACGCCTTCACACTGTAGCTTGCTTCCATCGGCCACCACGACGTGGAAGGAGGCCCCCTTATCAATCGTGTGGCCTACCTTTTCTGCCACCTTGGGATGCATGAAGTTGTGGGTGCTCCCTCTATCCACCAGAATCATCACCTTCTCCTGGCCAATCTTTCCCGCAATCCGCATCGTGAGGGGGGGGGGGGGGTGCATCCCTCCATCACGTGTATGGACACCCCGAGCTCGGTCAAGTCCAAATCCTCCTCCAACTCAGTCTCGGAGGCTATCTCGGCGGACACATCCTCATGGAGCATGAACACCTGTATCTTCTGACATTTGTGCCCGGGCGCAAACTTTTCATCACAGTTGAAACATAAGTCCTTCTCTTTTCGTGTTTGCAGTTCGGCCCACGATAGACGCGTCACGGTCGGTTTGCCAGCTGCCTGTGGCTCCTTGCGAGCGGCCGTCGGTACAGTACCCGTCCTTCCCGTGGTGCGGGAACGTTGCCGGTTGAATCGTTCTTCTTGAATACGGGCTAGACTGATGGCGTGATTCAGACTGCGGGGCATGTATGCTCGGACCTCATCCCGTAGATGCTCCTTCAGCCCGGAGACAAAACAGCTGAGCAACGTTTTCTCTTCCCAGTGCACCCGATTGGCTAATTTCTCGAACTCGGTCCGGTACTCTGTCACTGTTCCTGTATGATGTAACTTGTGCAAAAGAGCTTCAAAGTCCTCATACTCCGGTGGACTGAACCGTGCGGTGAAACCGTCCACAAAATCAGCCCAGGGCACATAATCTCTGCCCTCCAGAAACCACTGCGTCCACTGAAAGGGTCTTCCTCCAGGTGGAAAGAAGCCAGCTGCACCCATTGGGCCTCCGAAACTTCTTGGTAACTGAAAAAAGCTCGGTCTTCTGCACCCACTCCAAGGCGTCCCCTCCTTTGAACTTTGGGAAATTCATGCGCGTGAGCTTCGGAGGCATGTAAGCCCGCGGAGCGACTTGCCCTTGCCCGTTCCATGCCGGTCTCCTCTGCTCCATATGGCCAACGTAAGCACCCGGGTAGCCATGGTGTGGTGGCCCCGGATACCCCTGATGAGGCTGGTCGCCCCAACCCCCGGGATGGCCGACGCCATTGGGCGGGGGGTAAAATACCCCTCGCACCTCCAGCCCCCGCGCCCGGCGGCTGTTCCGCTCCCCCTTGCTCGCCGCTGATCCGCCACCATGGCGGTGGTGCCCCATAAGGGGTGTATCCCCGGTAGAGGAGCCCCGCACCCCCCAGGCCGCCGCTACCCCGCTGCCCCCCGATCCGGCGGCTCCGGAGCTTGCGCGATCCGCGCCAGTCCCCGCGCGGAACGGATTGGACGATCCGGCCGTTTCCGCGGCCTCTTCATGCGCCGGTGATTTCGCCTTGAGTAGGGTTTTGAGTTCTTCCATACAGACATCGATCCGCTCTTCCAACCGTTGCGTGGACGTCCTCATCTCTTCTTCGATGGCGGCCACCGAATCCTTCAATCCAATGTAGTTTTCCTCTAGGGTTTCCAAATGAGTGATTTCTTCTTGCGAGCGTGTGTTCACCATGATGGGAGGACGAATCCTCTGATACCAAATGATAGGAAGAAGAGGGAGGAGAGAAAACTAAGAGAAGACTAAGGAGAAATTAGGGTTAGTGAGGAGGAGAAAGAGAAATACCTTGATAATGATATGCATGCTCCAAAGAGAGGGGGCCCCGGGTATAAATATACCCGGGCCCAAGAGGGGGCCGACCGGCCCCCCAATGGTGCTGAACCGGGTCGGTTCAGCCCCCACCGCCGCCATTTAGATGGAGGGGGCTGAACCAGATGGTTCAACCCCGTTGCCGCTCGCCGTCTTCTTCCGCCTACGGGCGTACGTGCACCCAAAGAATTGTGGCATGTTCGGGGGCGTAACAGAAACCTTCGATACTTCTTTGGACTTGAGGTTGCTCGACGACCTGATGTCCTGGTCCTATCTCAACGGAAATACTGTCTTGACCTTCTTCAGGCTGCGAGTTATTCCGGATGTAAACCCGCGGAAACACCTATGGATGTCAACCACAAGCTAAGTGCTCATGGAACAGAGTCAGATTCTCTGCTTACAAATCCTGAATATTATCGGCGTCTTGTAGGAAAACTAATATACCTAACAGTTACAAGGCCTGATATCTCTTTTGCTGTTGGAGTGGTTAGTCGCTTATGCATTCACCAAGAATCTCTCATCTACAGGCTGTCGAACGCTTCCTCAGGTACTTGAAAGGTACCCCGGGACGAGGGTTGGTATACAAGCCATCCTCCTTATCTCTTGTTGCATACACTGATGCTGACTATGCGGGCTCGCTTGATGATCGACGATCTACCACTGGTTTCTGTACCTACTTTGGGGGGAAATCTCATCACATGGCGTAGCAAGAAGCAATCAGTGGTGGCTCGCTCCTCTGCTGAAGCCGAGTATCATGCAATGGCTGCTGTCGTTTCTGAACTTACCTGGTTGGAGAGCCTTCTTTGTGATTTGGGTGTCAAACTCTCCTCTCCTGCAACTCTGTTCTGCGATAGTCAGGCTGCTATACACATTGCAAAGAACCCTGTATTCCATGAGCGAACAAAACACATTGAGGTTGATTGTCACTTTGTTCGGGAGAAAGTCCAACTGAAGAAACTTGAATTGGAACATGTTCCAGCCTCTGAGCAAGTTGCCGACATCTTTACTAAGGCTCTACCTCGGCCATTGTATCAGCAGTTCTTATCCAAGCTTGGTGCCTACGATTTGTATGCTCCATCTTGCAGGGGAGTGTTAGAAGATAGTAAATCAATGTGTAAAAGCCCATTGTAATTGTGGCCCATTTAAGTCTTTTTATGTCTTTTGTTTTGTCCCACATTGTATACTTTGGGACTTCTCTCTTCCTCTCTTCCTATATATCTGCACTCATACTTGAAGGTTAATACATGAAATACAACCCACAAGTTTCATTGCTCTGCTTTTCTACACTCTACATTAATATAAATTACATTAGTATAGTTATGTGGTCAATGATTAGTTGAAGGCAGGATTGTAACAACCAAAAACATACTCTACAATAATATAATTTACAGTAGTATTATCATATTATGTTCCGAAATATTTGCTTGGTCATTAAGGAAGCGAGAAATCATGCATAATTTCAAGTTTCTCATCTTCATCCTTTTGCTAACACGTCTACTTGCTCATTTATATGTTTTGTCAACTTAAATTTCATTTCAAGATGACTCAAATTCCTCTTGAAAATTTCCTCAAATGTGGAGGATCTTCAACCTTCATCAGGTCTACTTCCTTGTTCTTACCTAAACATGTGCTACCAAATTGTACCTATCTTGTAACCACATAATAATAACCACCCTTCTGCACTTCTGTTGGATTCTGTCCATTACCATCATTCACCTGATATCCGTATAAGACAGTATAACATATATTCAAGTCCAGTAGCTTGTGCAAAGAATTTGACTAGTGACACTTAGTCCCGATGAACATGTAGGATAAATATGAGATCTAATTCCTTCTCTTATTTTTTGCATCATGTAGACTATACGCACTTTGGATAATTGTCAAACATCCGCAATGATGAAGAAATGCACCAAGAACCTTCCTTGGGACCCCTTTTCCAACATACTTAAACTTTACTCTCTCTAGGTCATGCATCGTTGCTTCTCAGAAACTAAAATTTAACCAACTGTTGAAAGATATTTAGTCACAAAGCTTAACAAAAAAAAGGAATCTAATGTCTATTAGCATTTCTTGTTAGTTCAAGCCTATTGTAGCCTCCATGAAGGGTTGTAGAACGTCGAAGCCATACAATCTTTGTTAAACATTCTGCTTTATCATCATCAATTAAATCGTGAACGTGATCCTATGGTAGTTTCCTTCACTCACCCCATTAATACTCTGTGGTATTGATGTCATTTTCCTTTGGAAATGAACAAATTCACTAGGAAAAATTGTTACGGTCCACCTCCCTCTGCAGAGGGCCCCCACATGGAACGGGGGCAGGTTCCCCATCGACCCAGTGGGTACCGTAACATTCCCTGCAGGGAGGCACACCCCAACCCATCTCTCTACTTATTCTCAGTTGAGCGGGTTGTTGCGGCAGGGGCTCGAACCCACAACACCTTGATAAGAAGACTCGATTGCCGCCTTCATCACCGACTGAGCTGCAACAATCAAGGCTTCTTATCACTTGGTGATGAGGGCGGCAATCAAAGTTTCTTACCAAGGTGTTGCGGGTTCGAGCTCCCGCCGCAACAACCCGCTCTACTGAGAACAAATAGAGAGATGGGTTGGGGTGTGCCGCCCTGTAGGGCATGTTACAGTACCCACTGGGTTGATGGGGAACTTGCCCCCGGTTCCATCTGGGGGCCCTCTGCGGAGGGAGGTGGACCGTAACAAAAATACTTCCTCAAAGTTTTCGTGACTTCAAAGAGAAAGCTTTCAACACTAGCTTCTTCCGTCGTTTCCTAAAAAAAGTCCTTCCATCAACATATGACAACTTTAAGTAATATCTACACAATCCATTGTGTCTGGGATGTCTGTTGAGGAAAAATATTTCTTTGACCGCCAAAGTTGAATTACATTAATTTCACAGACTATATAATCAATTGTTTTTACAGATAACATTGTATCAAGATTGTGAGAGGATTCAACAACAACAATAATATTTTCTCAAGGTGTGTAACAATAGGAGAAACACCACCACTAGTGAGTATGATGGTTTTCTCCACATTAAACTCACCAAACTACATGAAGTCGACACCTTTAGATTGTTGCAATTATTTCTTCAACACATCTTCATCAAAGCAACAAGTGAGAACAAATGAAGGATGGAAAGGAACACATTTATCATTCTCATTTGGTAGCACTTTTGTCTTTAGTGTCTCAATACTCCCCCTTAGCTCGGGTAATTGATCCAATGATATTTGTCCATATTTTAGTGCGTCAATGTCTTCTACAGATGAGTCATCCTTTACAAGAACTTTAAAACTCACATCCTTCTCTTACAATAACTTGAGCTTGCATAGTTCCCTTATAGTGGGAACTTCAAGATTTCAACTGTGCAAGAGTTGGAAGGCTAATAACATTAATTGGTATTTCAATTGATTTTTTCTACGAAAAATCACATAATGTAGCAGCTCTAGGAAAATCTGATCCATTCACAATTGATAGGTGAGGGTACTTCATAGTAGCACTAACATTTGAAGGCTTGTGAAATGATAGTTTCTGTCGAGTATTATACAAATACCTATTGTCTTTGGATCTTTGTCTATCCATCACTAAATGTGCCATTTGCTCTCTCGAGTGTTTGTTGGAGAATTTGGATGTGGCTTGCTTCTCTGTTAATAGGAGCTATCATTAGAATATATAAACTTGGGAGGTACTCATGTGTTGGAGTTGGAACATTTATGATTTTTTGAGGTGGAGTGACTCGCAGCTATTGGAAGGGGATTCACTACATGGATAAAGGAGGAGTGGGAGTTAACTCAAGAATCTCTTAACTTTTGCTAGGAGCTCTGATACCAAATGATGTAGTCCAATAGGTTAAGGGATGAACAATCACACATAATTCAACATAAAGGAAATAAGAGTTTATCAAAGCCTTTACTTGGTATGTGGCAACAAATCGTACTAGATTGCAAGTTTCTCATTTTCATATTTTGCTAGAAACTTACTCAAATATATGTTTTCTCAACTCATACTCTTCGTTCTGAGATGCATCAAAATTGCAATCAATGAAAAAAGAAACAAAATTTGGGAGAGTAAAATAGATGTGCTCAAAGATACAAGCATTTCTAAGTTTAATATGGATGTGACGCAACAATGAAATCACGGCCATCAACGATGAAAGTCTCTATGGACTCACTTTTTGCTTGTAGTTGACCTCAATGAGATTGAGGGAGTAGGTCTCAGAGGTGAAGTCTATGCAGAATCCTTTAAGAAAAAAAACCGAGGATAAGAGGCAAAAACTGTGGTGTCTTGCCTTTGGGAGAGTGATGTCTTGGAGGTATTCGGACTTGACGTTGCAAGAAACTAAAGGGAGAGATTTGGAGTTGCAATGAGTTGAAGGTTGACCTTGATTTCAGAGATGTTGAATATGGAAGAAGCAAAACTTATCTTGGAGGCTACTAGCGGTTTAAATTGAGCATAGCGGATGAGGTTCACAAGTCATTGATGTTTTGACAATAACCTAGATAGTGGGAAGATAGAAAAATCATATACTGAAACCTAAAGCTCTAATATCATGTTAAGGCAAAAAATAGATAAAGATACATTATTTAATAGAAATTTTTTTTATAATGAGGACACATTCCGTGTGATTGAAAAAAATGAAGGGGTAAGATGATAGTCCATGTAAATGTAATATAATGGTTATGGTAAGACTTTCTATTTACTATCTAACACCTAGCTTTCAACACAATTAGCTAAGTTGCTCGGACTTGTCGTCCTAGCCAAACCTTGCCAATGTTTGACTACAATTTGGTTAATTTGTGGCACAGTACTTACAAATGATATCTTAATAGTGCCCTGCTTATTTCTCTTCGCAATCAGGTTAATCCGTAACACATCATTAGAGGGGAATACCTAGCACTAAACGAAATTGAAAATTTTAATTTATTTCATGAAGTTTGGAATGAACTAGTAGTAGTTGTAGACTTAAATATCAACCATTATCTTTTTTTAGCATGGAGTTTCATGAAATATGATATCTTAACCATGCTTCATAATATACATTTTTGATTTGCTAACTAGATATATCATGCATTTTGATGCTATTTCTATGTACCTTCATTCTATTTCTATTGAGCGGGGCCACTTACTTCTCCAAGATCGATCTTCGATCCAGGTACCATCTAATCCGGGTGTATACCCAAGACTTTCATAAAATCGCCTTCCGCACTCATGCTGGGCACTACGAGCTCTTGGTCATACCTTTCGACTATACAAATGGCCCGACCACCTTTCAAACGACCATGAACAACATCTCCCGCCTGGTGCTGCGTAAGTACATCTTTGTGTTCTTTGATGATATTCTTGTGTATAGAGACTGACTTGGCAGGACCACTTGCGCCACCTAGAGCTCGCGCCGGTGACTCTTCACCAACATTCACTTGTTGCCAACCTGAAGAAGTGTGTTTTCGGCCAACGCGAGATCTTGTACCTCGACCATATGATGTCCACTCGAGGGGTTCCATGGATTCAGACAAGGTGCTATCAGTGGTGTAATGGCCGCCGCCACGGATGGCGAGGGACGCGCGGGCTAAGCTGAAGAAGTGCGTGTTTAGCCAATGCGATATCTCGTACCTCGACCATACAATGTCAGATTGAGGGGTGGCCATGGATCCAGACAAGGTGCGACTAGTGGTGCAGTGGCCTCCGCCACGAATGGCGAGGGACATATGGGCTTTCCTAGGCCTGACGGGGTATATTTGCTGCTTCATCCGTGACTACATCACATTGACACTTCCTATCACACGCCTACTTCGCAAGACCGCCGACCCCACCTTCGACTGGTCCTCGGAGGCAGCTGCCTTCTTGGCCTTACAATAGGCTCTGGTGTCCGCCCTAGTCCTGGCCATACCTGGCTTCTCTCAGGCATTCACGGTGGAGTGCAATGAATTGGGCACCAGTGTTGGGGTAGTGCTCATACAAGCTGGCTGGCCCATCGCTTACTTTAGTGGATCCTTCTCAGTGATCGTTCGATTCTGCTTTGCCTACAACAACGAGTTGATGACACTTGTTCTTGCGGTCCAACACTGGCGGTCCATCATTGGGGCCCCTACTTGATTGAGCAACCCTTTTTCATACAGACAGACCATGATAGCCCCCGCTACCCCTTGAGCCAGAAGATGGCCACTCTCACACAACAAGTGTGGGCAACCAAACCGCTGGGATATGATTTCACTATGGAGTTCCATTCGGGTAGGACCAACGTAGCGGCATATGCACTTTCTCTCCAGCAGGGTGCGACGGAATTGACAACTATTTCACGATCGATATGGCACGAAGCGACCACCTAATAAAGCGAGGTTGAAGCTGATCCGACATTACAGGTCATCATGGATCTCTTACAGGCAGATGCTTCCGCTTTCCCCCTTATGTCTTTTTTTGGGGTCGGCTACTTGATTGGGGCTGCATGGTTATATCGGCCTTGTCGACCAGGATTCCGCGCCAGCTCGCTAAGTATCATGCGACACCATCCGCTTGCCATGCAAGAGAATTCCGCACCTACAACCGTCTTGCGGTGGTCCTCTACTGGAAGGGTATGATGCCCCGTATGGAGGAGTATGTCGCAACTTGCCTAGTCTGCCAACGTTCAAAGTATAAGACCACGTTTCCATGAGACCTCTTGCAACCCTTGCCTATTCTCGAACTCATCTGGAAGGACTTGGCGATGGACTTCATTACGTGTCTCCCTCGCTCCTCTGGGTTCGATTGCATTCTGGTGGTGGTGAACCCTTAGTCCAAGTACGCCCACTTCCTTTGCGGAATCCCTTCACAACACCGGTGGTGGCCAAAACTTTTATCATAGGAGTGATGCGCCTCCACGGGTTTCCCCGATCGATCGTTAGTGATCGTGACCTGATCTTCATGAGTAATTTCTGGCAGGAGCTATTCAAACTCCAGGGGATGCAACTCTGGATGAGTATGACTTACCATCCCTAGACCAGTAATTTCTGACAGTTGGGAGGTTGAGAAAGGGGAAGCTCGGCCAGGAAATGGTTCCAGCCGATGGAAGGGACTGGTTGCCTGTGCCAGGGGAGCAATGAAGGCCGAAAAACATTGGAACAGGGTGTTGCGACAGTTTTCGGGCAAGAACAGGAAACTGCGACAGGAACAAGGTTCCAGCGGCAGGAATCAGCGAGAAACTGGGAGAGCGTCGGCTCTGGACTCGTCGACGAGGATGACGGCAGGCCCGGATGAGGTCGTCAGTCTCTTACGTGGCTTCGGGTGGCGACGAAGGGGTGAAGAACTCAACCAACAGGCGGCGGGAGGTGATTACGGCGGGGCTCCTGCAGGTATTACCGGGAAACAGAGCTAGCCCTCCGTTCCCGATTTCAAACCCCGTCCCCTTTTTTCACGTGAAGGGGGAGTTTTATAAGGACAGGACAAAATGGACGAGCTGGTTTATTTGCCCAAGTCCTAATTTGACGGATCAATTTATTTAAGATCTTATTGGCCGATCACACCAGTAAGTCGCGATACCAAGCACAACAATACATAAAGGACAACTTGCGCAACGATATTGCGCTACAAATTATTGAATAAAATATGATAAAGATAATAACGATGCAATTCAGGTTGCATCACTAGAAGATGACCACTCTCACACAGCTAGTGTGGGCAACCAAACCGCCAGGATATGATTTCACTATGGAGTTCCATTCGGGTAGGACCAACATAGCGACATATGCACTTTCTCTCCAGCAGGGTGCGGCGGAATTGACAACTATTTCACGATCGATATGGCACGACATTACGGGCCATCATGGATCGCTTACAAGGCAGATGCTTCCGCTTTCCCCCTTATGTCTTTTTTTGGGGTCGGCTACTTGATTGGGGCTGCATGGTTCTATCGGCCTCGTCGACTAGAATTCCGTGCCAGCTCGCCAAGTATCACGCGACACCATCCTCCTACCACACAAGAGCATTCCGCACCTACAATCGTCTTGCGGCGGTCCTCTACTGGAAGGGTAGGATGCCCCATATGGAGGAGTATGTCGCAACTTGCCTAGTCTGCCAACGTTCAAAGTATGAGGCCATGTTTCCATGAGACCTCTTGCAACCCTTGCCTCTTCTCGAACTCATCTGAGAGGACTTGGCGATGGACTTCATTACTTGTCTCCCTCGCTCCTCTGGGTTCGATTGCATTTTGGTGGTGGTGGACCCTCGGTCCAAGTACGTCCACTTCCTTTGCGGAATCCCTTCACAGCACCGGTGGTGGACAAAACTTTCATCATAGGAGTGATGCGCCTCCACGGGTTTCCCCGATCGATCGTTAGTGATCGTGACCCGATCTTCATGAGTAATTTCTGGCAAGAGCTATTCAAACTCCAGGGGATGCAACTCTGGATGAGTATGACTTACCATCCCTAGACCAACGACCAACCCGATATCCTGAACCGTTGCCTTGAGATATATTTGTGTTGTTTTATGTTGGACCGACCAAAGTATTGGAGCAAGTGGTTGGGGTTGTCAAAATTCTCCTATATCACTGCCTTCCACTACTCAGCAGACATGACTCCCTTCCAGGCCGTGTACGACCGACCACCACTCGCCGTCATGCAACATCTCCCGGGGGAGTCCATGTGGGCGTCATACGAGAGTAACGAGATATGCTTATGGATCGCGATGAGATACCCAGGTTCTTGAAGACCCACCTCCTTGCCGCACAACAAAAGATGGTCCACCAAGCCAACAAATGACGCTGCCGCATACAGTTCTGGGTGGGAGAGGTAGTTTTTGTCGAGCTCCGGCCTTACTGCCAGTCCTCCGCCTCACAACGGGTCTATCCCAAGCTATCTGCCCGGTTCTACGGACCATTCGAGGTGACCGTGCACATTGGCGAGGTAGAATATCGCCTCTGCCTTCCCTCACACAGTTGGATACGTCTAGTGATGCAACCTGAATTGCATTGTTATTTATCTTTATCATATTTTATTAAATAATTTGTAGCGCAATGTCGTTGCGCAAGTTGTCCTTTATTTTTCATGTATTGTTGTGCTTGGTATCGCTACTTATTGGTGTGATCGGCCAATAAGATCTTAAATAAATTGATCTGTCAAATTAGGTTTTGGGCTAATAAACCAGTTGGTCCATTTTGTCCTGTCCTTTTAAAACTCCCTCTTCACGTGAAAAAAGGGGATGGGGTTTGAAATCGGGAACAGAGTGCTAGCTCTGTTTCCCAGTAATACCCGCAGGAGCCCCGCCGTAATCACCTCCCGCCGCCCGTTGGTTGAGTTCTTCACCCCTTCGTCGCCACCCGAAGCCACGTAAGAGCCTGACGACCTCATCCGGGCCTGCCGTCGTCCTCGCCGACGAGTACGGAGCCGCCGCTCTCCTATTTTCTCGCTGATTCCTGCCGCTGGAACCTTGTTCCCGTCACAGTTTCCTGTTCTTGCCCGACAACTGTCGCGACACCCTATTCCAGTGTTTTCCGGCCTTCATTACTCCCTGGCTGCCGACAACCAGCCCCTTCCATCGGCTGGAACCATTTCCTGGCCGAGCTTCCCCTTTCTCAATTTCCCAACTGTCTAGGAAAATTTAAAGAACGGTCCTTAGCCCCAGTTTCCCCTCCTATATAGTTGGGCTCCGACTTTGCTCACGAATTGGGGTATAATTCTTCCTCTCATTTTGCGTCTTGACTACGTTTAGTCTTTTATTCCTGAATGCATGTGAACGTTAATAATTTCAGAGCTTGCTTGCCTTTTAAAATAACTCTAGAACTTTTTTGTCGTTAATTTGTTTCCATTGCCGTCACTCTGCTGTTTTGCGAAGCTTGTGGATGAGATGAATTTATTGTTGAAGACGTGCAAGTGTAAGTCGCCTTATGTTTGTTTGCGAAATTTTCAAATCGCTATTCACATATCGAAACTCAAGGTGTCGTGATTTCGCCGCATAAATTAAATCGGCCCACAAAATTATCTTTTAAAGTCAATTTCAGAATTTTAGGATGCATCGTCTAGTCTTCCACGTCTCTCAGCTCAAACGAGTAGTAGGCGATCACACCGTCGAAGATTCCTTGCCGTCACATTTCGGCTCGAATAACGCCATCATGTACTTGCCGAAATCCATACTGGACCGCACATCTGAATCCCTGACCGGCCGAGCACAGGTGTTGGTGGCACGACAACATCGCCCTTACTTCGACGCGACTTGGTGGGACCGCGGCGACTTCCGTGCCCAATTTTCAGAGTTTTCTCTTGAGAATAAAACAAAATTTTCAGACAGGGGTATTGTTACGACGAGGAACGACTCATAGGATGAAGGCGCGTCAACCACTTGGCGGGTTT
Source organism: Platanthera zijinensis (assembly GCA_039513925.1). NCBI lineage: Eukaryota > Viridiplantae > Streptophyta > Magnoliopsida > Asparagales > Orchidaceae > Platanthera > Platanthera zijinensis. The sequence continues at coordinate 3,111,368 of CM077090.1, read as the reverse complement.
ACTCCCGACGACCGAAAGCGATCGACCAGGCGGCAACCAGTTGAGGGTGCGGCTTTGGCTTGCTCTCTTAACTTTCATTCAGGTCAGGAGCGTGACTGGCTACCCTAAGAAGAAGATGCGAGGAACAAAGGCTACTCTCATTATTTGCTTGACACTTGAAGTTCTCAACTTTCACTATTTTCTTTCGATATGCTACCCATGTAAAGACTGTGTATGATATGGCCCAGCAACTCGGCCACTTTTTGTGACTCCTGGGTAGAGAAGAAAGGAAGAGGAATAGATGCGAGCTTCGAAAGGAAGTAGCTGCCCATAATTTACTGGATCAGTCAGAAATCTCTCAGAGATTTTCGATATCGCTTCTATGCGGTGACTCCTTATAATAGCTTGGAACCTATGCAGTCGTAGGGCGAAAAGAGCTCGTTCTCTATCGTGCGTAGGGCACACAAGGGCTGGAGTAAGAAGTGTTGGAGATCTAGAATATTCTCTTTCTATTCTGATTCTAAAATCAAGAATCTAATTGAAGCAAGCGGCCCTTTCGCGACTCAAACAGCCGGTACACTTTCCGGCTCGCAACGGCTCAAACGGGCGGGGGCTCTCTATTTGCTTGCAATGCCGGCTGTTCGCCTTTCTAGAGGGTTTTTTTGAACACAATTTCAAACGCTTATGTCATTATGTTGGGTTGGGTATATATGAGCTCACTCTATTGTATTTTTTTCATCTTTGACTTTTTGAATGTTTGGAGCCTAGGGATGATAGGTGGTTTCCCTCTTGGAGTTTATCTTAAGTAATTTTCCCTTTTCCCTTCCACTCAAAACCCTAGCGTAACCATTTCTCCCATGTCAATAGTGTTAGTGTCAATGATCAAACTGAGTCACGTGTTAAAGAGGGTTGCTTGTGTTTGTGTTTGAATGAGCATGCATGTGATTTCTTGTTGCGTGTACTTATATATTGGTTGATCTTGCAATCTTCCCAGCTTAAAGATTGAAAACCCTTGTTAGTTTGCTAGATTCTTCTCTCTTCTTCTACTAGGATTCTGTGTTGGTTCTCATAATTCCTTTACTTGTTTTATGCCTAGTCATCCATCCAAGTAGGAACTTCATTGATGTAGGACAAATGTTGTGAGTGGTGTAATTGTGCCCAAGGGAAACCCCTCTTAATCAGTGTAAGTATACAAAAACTAAATAAAAATACATAAAAATATGTCGTTGTATCTTTAAACGCGGCTACCTATTCGAATCGTTAATCTAATGATCATATTCCTGCCTAGGGCATATGTAGACTAGTGTGAGCTCCTGTAAGTGTTAGTCCGCACTCGATTCGTGATCCACATCATTCAACCTCCATCTTTTTCTGTGTATTTGTCTGTTTTTATTTGTGTCGTATCAAGTGGATGAAATGTTAATCTCTACCATGTCGTTCTAAAATGCTCAATTCTGAAACCATCACAAAGGTCGCCTGTTTTTATTTACCAGCATTTTTTGATCTAACTCCTGTTATTGTTAATCTCTACCATGTCGTTCTAAAATATGTCGTATCTTTAAACTCCTGTTTTTTGATCCAATTCTCAGATAAGGCGTTTGAAAGAGCATGTGTTGACACAGTTGCCTCCCAAGCGGCGGCAGATCATTAGCTTGAAGCTGAAAACAACAGATATATCACTGGCAGCAACATTGTGTAGAGTGAATTGTGGGATTGTTAGTGACGATGTTCCTTCAAATCAATTACTGACAGACAATGCTAATTATAATGATAGCAGTGAAAATGTGTCAAACATCAATCTACACAATGGTAATAATTACAATTTTCAGTTTTCTGCACGTTGTATCAGTTTTTTTATTCCTAACCGTAGTCCTGCCCCTTTTCTTGTACATCCGTCATTTAAACTGCCACTATCGGCTCGAAAAGTTTCCATTGAGAATTAATACTTTTTTGCAGTCTGAATGTTTTTTAGGTTGATAACATCTCTTTTTGTATTGCGTTTCCAGATTTAGTTTTGCAGGAAATTTAGTTTACATTGTTGGTCATTTGATAATTTAAGGAGCTGGTACAGTGTTAGTTTTGCTTCAACCTCAATATCTATTCAACCAAAATTTTTATGCCTCAGATAAAGATTACAGAAAAACTTCAAAGCTGCTGTCCCTTCAAGAAATAGGCATTGCAAAGTTATCTGGATTTTGTGAGTGGTTTTCTAACCATGTTGCAATTGGAGATCTGGAGGATGCAAATAAATTTGCTATTGGTCTGGTTTCACTAAAAATGCTTATATTTGCCCATCATTTGAAGGTTTTAGATGGGATTCAGGTTAGGTTTACTCTTTAAAACTTATATCATACTCATATCCATTCACAGTGCATATGCTAAAGGGATAGATTTTAGTGTTGGTTGGCCATTCTTCCCGCAGTTTTTGTAGTGATGTGAAAGTGAAAAGGAGAGTGTGTAATGTATGCTCCTTCTGGTTATTGACCTTTTTAATATTTCTCCTCTCACTTCAGCAGCAACATAACATTATAAGACCTGATTGGACTATTTTCTTTCCGTAACTTGTAAAATATGTTACCTTTAATCATGTAATTTTTTTGTAAAATTCTGATGCTGTCATCAACAAGACCCAGACTCCCAATTTGATGTTTATGTGTTTATTACTCAATTGCAGTCTATAACTTGTTTCCTATATCTATGTACTATTATCTTCCCCTTATTCTTTATCCAATTCAAGAAGCGCTTTCATTTTTTTTACTAGTTCCCTAATGTTTATCTATTATCCAAAGTAATCTGTTTATTGATTTAAATTGCTTGAAATTTCAGGAATTTGTATGCGAAAAAGGAATCCAGTTTGTTCGTATTGACGGTAGGACATTGCCGAAAGATAGACGGACAGCAGTTGAATCATTTCGTCTACTGAGTGAGGTTAGTTTCATCTCATCCTGCTCTCTACGTGGTCATGTGAAGAGAATGAATATCTATTGATGAATTGCAATTCACAAATTTCTTTTGAGAATTGCATGAGGCTAGTTACAAAATTGATGTTGAATCACCAATCGGTAATAGTTAATGGACAATATTGTTTAAGAGATACCTAGTTGGGAGAGACCTATACTGACTATTACAAAATATGGCTTTCTAGAGGTTTTTTTTTACTATAGTCGGGCAGTTAAGCTGAAGAGTTGCATGCGTAATTTTTAGAGAGTAAAGTAGTACTATAGTTGAGATAAATTATCATTATATGATTATAATTTATGGAGCCAGGGTAATTGGTAGCATAGAAATATCTAATAATCTGTTATGGGCAACGCGCCCAATTAAATAACTTGTTATCGATTTGTATTTTGTATTTCTGCATTATATGCTTGTCATTATTATGTGTCAGGTTATTTACAAAAATGTCCATTCACGTTCTATCTAAAGGACCCTATGGGTCTTGTATGAGGTATCAATGAAAAAAGTTTGATGCAGGAGTAAGTAAACAAGGGGTCGACACTCTAAATGCAATCCTACATATCATGAGATGTGATGCTAATGCATCCTCCGTCGCATCCAAAATTGCATGACGTCACTATGCATTGTGAATTTTTTATTTATGCATTTATTTTTCGTGTATTTTTTTTGTTTCACACTTGCTTTGTTTGAAATTATTCGGCTTGACGATTTAACCACTCAACGAGACCCTAAATAAAAGGTCCGGTAATTTTAGTCGTTAGGGCGTAACAAACAAGCTTAAAATTATTTATAATGCATATACTTAAATATTAAAATTCAAAATACGAATTCAAAATATGTATTCTAAATTATTTAGAAGTTATTTGAAAATTAGTGAAAAGAAGTGTATTAGGAAGTTATTCACGTGGAGTTTGTTTTGGGAATAAAATAATTGGAGAATTAAATACTATTAATCATCTCCTTCTCTATTTAAGAAAAGAATCCCGCGGAATAGAGGGGAGCCAGACAGCAGAAATTGATTTCTTAATCAATTCTTGCATTGCCGGTCCTGTTGCCTCCTCCATGTACAAACCTTCCTCTCCTTCGACGCTCCAACCTCCTCGACAACAGTTCGTTTGCTCCAAGCCACCACTCAAGACCCCTCGACGTCGACGTTAAAACAGCCCGACGCCCCCACAACCACTCCCTACCGCTGCCGTATTCCTTCGACGACGACCCAACGCCGAACCTGTCGCCCGCTACTCCACCGATTCAGCGGACCTATGACATTTTAGACCAGTCTTCAGCCTCCTTTCAGTCAGCGCCAGTCGAACTCCTCCCCTCCTTCCCCTAGCGACCAATCTCATTACGGTTGCCGGTTGCTGTCGGCTCCAACAAATTATTCCAGCAATTGTCCTGCATCACATCACGTACTGCTTATAGATAAGTATTAATTGACAATTAATTTAATTGAAATTGTCATCCAGAATAGAACATATAAAACAAAATACTCAAGACACAATCATGATTAATTAAAAAGATTAGTTGCGACAAGGCTAAACACAAAAGCTCATGACACATAATACGCTTTAGATCAGTGACCTCATTCTCATTTGGCCAGCAATCCACATGAGCCTCAGACGTGGGGTCGCCTGCCACAGTTCCAAACTTGGAGATTTTCAAATGCGAGTCTGTGTTTTAATTAGGAATCACTCCAGTTCATGTCACCTTCAAGTTGCCATTTTGGGCTCCATAATCAGATTAAGTACAATAAATTTTAAAAGTAAGCTCTCGCAGTCCACATGAGCAATAAAACGTGAAATTTGATTACTCATCTTTAGAAAGAATTCAGGAGTAACAAAACTCAGTACAGATAAAAATCAGGTAAGAAGATAGAATTCATAATGCATCATTACTAATTACAATGTATAAGACTACAGTTCAGATTATTCAGAAGTATACATTAATAATCAAAAGCTCCTATTTTTTATATACAAATTAATTATGTATTTTTAGTGTTACTGGGAGCAGTAGTCTTTCTTATTCACCAGTTGGGCTGACCCGTCTTTAGACATTTTCTTTAAAGGGGTTACCAGTGGGGAGCTACGCTTAGGATAAGCATCGCGGTTCTTCATTTTAGGTTGTCTTTTCCTTCAATTGTATTTCAGTTCAAGTAGTTGTACTTGTTCTTTGGATTTCATGTACTGTAATTGTCTAATGTTTCAATGTAACAAACATTATGTAAGTTTTTAATGATTCAGATTTTACAGTTCTTTCCTTTATTAATTAGCTCTTTGAATCAAAATTGAGATACCCTTGTTTACCCTTAACTGCATATCCTACTTCCGATGTAAGTTTCTTTTAGTACTTTTATTTATGCCTGCTATGTATGAGTTTTATTACCGTTACTTAGTTATACTTCTTATCGCGGGGCATTGACGGACTGCCGATTTGTTGTTAAATTAGGTTGGGGTGTTGCAGACATGCTATGCGATTGTCGCCTCTAGCTGGCGCATGAGGCCTACTTGCCCTCGACACCGACACTTAGCTGGGCCGTATTGAGGGTCAGCCCGCTCCTGCTGGTCCGCTGATTATCTCGGGCTTAGATGTTGGTACGACGTATCCATGGATTATGTTTTAACTGCGACGAGCAGTACACTCGCGACTACAGTGCAAAAAGATTTTATACCTGCACGTTGAGGACTCTGACATGGAGGGCATCAGATGAAGTTCAGACCATCGTTGATCACCCTTGAGCTTGAGGTTAAGCTCATTTTGGACGGCATGAGTGATGTTATGGGCAACGTGCCCAATTAGTTATCTTATTATCGAGTTGTATTTTGTAGTTCTTAATTATATATTTGTCATTATTATGTGTCGGGCTATTTACGGAAATTGCTCATGTACGTTCTATTTAAAGGACCCTGGGGGTCTTGTATGAGGTATAAATGAGAATAAGTAAATATTCCATGTTCCCACTCTATTTAGAAGATTGTAAAGAGAAAAGGAGCATTAAAATTACTTCCATTCATGAAAATTCATCCTTGTTGCCAGTCCAATGAGAAGCTTAAATAAGTAAATATCATTCATATATATTCTATTGACAATATGCATTAATTGCCCCCCCCCAAAAAGAAAAATCCTTTTATAAAACCATTTTCTCTATTCCCGAAAATGAGAGCTTGGTAAAAATCTAAAAAGAAACAGAGTTTCCTGTGTTCTATTTCGGCCAGCCAACCTGCCCTCATCGTTCTCTCGCGAGACAGCCGCCGTCGATCTTCAAGCAACGCTCTAACCTACCTTCACCTGGGTTGAAAATTCCAGCCGCCGCTTCCTAGGGTTCCGGCGACCCAGCCTTTACCGTGCTCCATCGCAACAGGTCGTGTCCTATTCCTTCAACCGAAAGCCAATAGCGGCCTTTCGCCTGCCGGAGTCCAATTGATTCTGCCGCCCTACCTTGAGCGCTGGTCGACCCCAGTCAGAATTTCTCGTCCCTCCTTCGACGACAAATCCGACGAACTAATTCCTTCCTACTCCAACACTGCCTTTCCAGCTGTCGTTTCCGAGGATCCCGCATACATGATCTCCGCGTGCCTATGGTATATCTCCTTGAAATTCATCCCTCTGCCCATTTCTAATTAGCCAAAGGATACAACAACAACATTCAAGCCTTTATCCCACTATAGTGGGGTCGGCTATATGGATCCTTTGTCGCCATTGTGCCCTATCTTTTGTCATAATCTCATTAATGCCTAAGTACATCATGTCTTTCCTTACAGTTTCATTCCAAGTCTTTATTGGTCTACCCCTCCCTCGTTTAACATGCCTAGTGACTAGACTCTCACAACGCCTAACAGGTGCCTCTAATGGTCTCCTTTGTACGTTTCCAAACCATCTTAGACGAGCTTCTCGCATCTTCTCTGCAATTGGTGCTACTCCCGTTTATCCCTGATACTTTCATTCCTAAGTTTATCCAATCTCGTGTGTCCACACATCCACCTAAACATTCTCATCTCCGCAACTCCCTATGTTATTAAAGGCGCGCCTCGGGCGCGCCTAAGGCTCCAGGCTCACCAGGCTCAGAGGTTTGCGCCTCCGTGCGCCTTATTTGCGCCTTTAGAATATAAAAGGTGCGCCTGAGTGAGATTTTGTTTGTAAATTTTTTCTTCAAAAATTAAGAAAATAATAATGTAAGAACTCAATTATTTTTAATTGATTTAGTGTTTGTGAAAGATAATTGTGCATTAAGACTTAGATATGATGCAAGAGATCACATTAATTTTATTTTTTAAGAGATATTAACGATAATAATGAATGATTAATTAGTAGACTAGATGAAGAATTTGATTGAGAAACGAAAATGATGTTTGATGTTGATTTTTTAAAATGAATGTGGTTGCGCCTTGCATTCGTCAGGCGCGCGCCTGCGCCTTGAGCCTTGCGCCTAGGATCCAAGACCCCTTTGCGCCTCGGTGCGCCTTGCGCCTTTAATAACTAAGGCAACTCCCATTTTTTGCTCATGTACACAATTCACTGCCCAACACTCAGAACCATAAAGCATCACGGGTCTAATTGCAGTACGGTAAAACTTGCCCTTAAGTTTTAGTGGCACTTTACGATCACATAAGATCCCTAACGCGCCTCTCAACTTCAACCAACCCGCTTGGATTCTATGTGTCACATCTTTATCAATATCTCCGTCCTTTTGAACTATCGATCCAAGATATTGAAAACACTCACTACGGGAAATATCCTGATCACCCAACTTAATGACGAAGTCATCTGTCCTTCTTGTACTGCTACATTTGAGCTCCATATACTCCGTCTTTGCCCTGCTCAACCTAAAACCCTTCTTTTCTAAAGTATCTCGCCAAGATTCAAGTTTTGCGTTTACACCCTCACGCGTCTCATCAACCAAAACGATATCATCCGCAAACAATAAACACCAAGGTATTGTTTGTTTCAATGTAGTGCCCAACAATCGAAGTGCTCACTCCAAAATCTATTGATGAATATTATTTGATATAATAGAGCTAGGAAGTATATATTACCTTATTATTTCCCCCGTGAATGACTCCGCCACAATCTCCTCCGTGTATGGGCGTGTCTAGGCTATGAAGTGCCCGTACTTTGACAGACGATTAATTACCACGAAGATTACCGTCCCACCCTGGGATTGAGGAAGACAATCAATGAAATCCATTGCAATGCCATCAAACACTAACCGAGGAATGCCTAGGGGCACCAATAATCCTGCTGGTGATGTAGTCTCATATTTTTGTCGCTGGCAAATGATAGAAACGAAAGAGAAGTTGGGAGAGAAAGAGAGATTTCTAGGGTTTGAGAGAAGAAGAGAGAAATACTTTTGAAGTCTTGCTTGTCCACTGCCATGCAACCCTTGAGGTAATTATATCCCTTGGGCCCAAGAGGGAGCCGGCCGCCCCCCCCATAGGGGATGAACCCGTCGGTTCAACCCCCAACCGCCATCTATTTTAATTAGGGAGGGCTGAACCAGTTGGTTCAGCCCTGCTTGGTGCCGCATTCTTCCTCCGTCTTTGGTATTGCTGTCCCGCGAACCCACCGCTCTGGGGGTTCATTACATTTCCATTCCCCTTCAACAACCAGTTTGCCCCCAAGGTGGAAATCTGGGTAAAGTTCCTGAAACTCGAGCAGATCGACCCAGGTGTTATGTGTTGTAGATAAGTTCTTCCATTTGACAATAATCTCCTGACGATATTCCGTTTCGCGTTTCTTCCACTTGGTGAGCATCACCTCCTCAGGGAGTGGTCACAATTCCCCTGCCGTTGGTTGCTTCTGGAGAGTAGGGCACACTTGTGTTATTTCCCTGAATTTCTTCTTTAACAAGGGTACATGGAATGTGGGATGATTACGTGAGCCCGCAAGGAAGATTTAAGGTCTAAGCAACCGACCCCACCCCTCCAGAAACCCGCAGGTTCTGCAGTCCCTCTTCTCCACTCAGCATGCAGATCTGGATGGACTTGCACTTGTGTCTCGGTGTGAACCGCTCATCACATGTATAACAAAGCTCCTTGGCTCTTCTATCCTGCATCTCCTGCCACGAGGGCATCTTCACAGTTTCTTGCTTTATTGCTGACACGTTTGCTACCTGTTTACTGTTGGCTCACTTAATTGTTGGTTACTCTTCCGTGTAACCCCCACTCTTCTTTGATTGAACTTTTCTTCCTGCAGCCTCGCAAGCCCAATTACTCGCGTCATACTCTGTGGATTGAAACCTTACACCTCATCACCGATGTTTTCCTTTAGACCTGCCAGGAAACATCCCAGTAGTGCTTTCTTTGGCCATTGGACCTTGTTGGCAAGCCTTTCGAACTCAATGTGGTACTCACTAACATACCCTGTTTGTTTGAGCTTGTGTAACATTTTGTCAAAATCTTCATAGACAGTTGGCCCGAAACGGGAGCAAAACCCAGCACCAAAGTCCTCCCAAGTGAGGTAAGGCCTGTACTTCCTCCACCATGAAAGCCATTGATACGCCTCCCCTTCCAAATGAAAGGAGGCTACATGAACCCATAAATGCCTTGGAGTCTCTTGATAATCAAAAAATATCTCCGCCTTATCAATCCACTCAAGGGGATCCCTAAATTGATACTTAGGAAAATCCATTCTCGTGAGACGCGGTTGTAGTGGTGGTTTATGCTGACCCCCTCCTTCCCTACTATAAGGGGGTTGTTCCCATCCCCCCGGTTCTTTATTTTGCTGCCAATTCCTGCCTTTCGGACCAAAGTGCTAAAGGGCCATTGGCGAATACAGAGTTTGGGTTGCATCGCCAATTTCTGTCCTCAACTTGTCTGTGCTGAAATTCAACCTCCCCATGCCTTATCTCGTTTGTCTCCCATCGAGGGAAAGTTGGCTGCTCCCACAAAAATTGTTGTGGGCCTGCATTTCGTCCCCCACCGTCATCTAGACCCTCCCACATCCGTGCGTCCCCAGCAACAGCGGGTGCAGGCCGCTGTAGCCAATGGACCTTTTGGGATGCACTTTTGCTCCCGACAACATCCCAGCCGCCAGGCGCTCCAACTGCTTCAGCCACCAACAACGACACCCCTCCCCGAGGTTGCTGGAGCCCCGCATTTGGCCCAGACGTCCCGTCGACACCTTTGAGAGGGTTCAGAGGGACGCTCAACTCTCTGACGGAACTTTATTGCAGCAGGGCCGTGAGCGCAGCGTCGAGACGATCAAATCGAACCCTTGTCTCCTCTGTCGCCTCCGTTGTCGTGCGTTCAACGTTCGATATGCGCTCGAGGGAAGCATGACTGCTCTCATCCAGCCATTCGAAGCCTTCCTCTAGCGTGGACATCCCGCCTGCGTCGTTCTGGGCTTGCGTATTCGTCATCTTCCTCCGGTCGATCGGTCCTCTGATGCCAAATGTTAGTTACGACTACATCTCCAGTACACTAACTAGGGAATACCTGATACTGTCGATAGATGCGCTAGGGAGGAGTGGTTATTCCCCCTAAATACCAGCCGGCTGACCCAACTGGTTCGCCAATGGCCGGTTCTGCACAATGTGGGGACTGAACCAGTTGGTTCAGTTACCCAACTTCTGAATCCCTTCTCTTATATTTTATATCATAATGCCCATGATTCAACCGGGTTATATCATAAATCGAGTCTACTCGAATAAAACATCGAGCAACATGTATGAGGCTCAAAATTGACTTGAAATTGATTTTGAGTCATTTTCCTTTGAGCCAAAGTGATTCGAATCATTTTATTTCGATTCGACTAAAAAATCGAGCGATTTTTGAGCAATCTTTGAGTATCGATTATTATGCTAAGACCTAGGAAAATCTCAAGAAGTCCATGCATTCATGATGGACGTCTTACCCCTCGAGTGATGTTGAAGCTTCGAGTAGGAGAGTCTCCATAAGCCCATGCGTTGAAGCCTTGAGTAGTAGAATCTCCATAAGTTCATGCCATCGTGGTTGCCATCTGACCCCACGAGTTTTGTGGAAGCCTCGAGTAGGAGAGTCTCCATAAATCCATGACTTCGTGCTGACTGTCTGGCCCCTCGAGCGCTGAATTTCCCCATGACAAGAATCTCTTCATAAGATGCTTTTCGTCCTATGAGCCTAAGTGTGCTCTCGCTCTCTTCATCCTATGAGCTTAAGTGCTCTCTCGCTCTCTTCGTACTATGATCCTAAGCGCGTTCTTGCTCTCTTCGCCCTATGAGCCTAAGTGGATTCTCATATTCTTGGGAAGACATCAAAAGGAAATGTAGGGCAAACATAGGAAAACTCATGCAAAAATCTCCATCTTTCTTTTTCATATAAATAATGTGTACATCCTTTGAGAAAGAACAAACAGAATCAAGCAAAAATTACCTCGTCGGGTTGCCCGACCACGCTTCGCCGTATCGCCTCGCTGCGCTGAGCCCATCATTGGATGATTACGGGTGACCTGTCCTTACTGCGCTGGGAGCTGGAGGAGATGCCGCCAGATCCAGAGGCTGAATCAATATGGTTAGAGGGCTTCCCCCTTGACCCTCCAGTCGAATCACTTTGGTGGGAAGATGAGCTCAAATCTGAGTAGTCCTCTTCGGGGGAGTCTCGTCAAACTCTACATTAAACATTTCCGGTAGGAGGGGCTCGACGTTCACTTGTTCGTCACCGTCAACCAGCTTGCCCAAGCGCCTCAGGCGGGTGAGCATCATCTCGCCGCCCTCACACACATACATGCGTCAAATCGATCTCAGGTCAGCTCGCGAGTCTTGGAGGAGCTCCTTCCTCCTTGATGAGGTCTCTTAGGAGGGCAAAGCAACGAATAACATGCTAGAGGAAATCTGACCTCGCCATGGAGTTGTTTTTCTGCTCTAAGAGGAAAATCTCTTGCACAACAAGCAGTCCGACACCCTGCAAATAAAAAAATATAGTCAACACATGACCTCGCAAGCAAGAAACGAAAAGAAATAAAATACGAAGCTACCTTGGCGACCTCCCTTGCCGATTGCGCCCTTCTGAAGCTCGGCAAAAAATAGTGAAAGCGTTAGAGATGTCATTCGGTTCGCCGATGCATGGGCGAGGTGAATGGGCTCGTTTGTACCTAAGTTTGGGTCAACACATGCGAGCTCGTCCACGAGATGCCGCAGCTGGACGGCGTCCAATTGCTTCTGGTAGAGTGAAGGGTAAAGGATCTTGGACGCCTCGGGTATGCGGGACGGCTTGTAGAACGTCACATCCCTTTGAACCGGCCGGTAAGGTACCACGCTGAAGGGACCTCACACAATCACCAATTAATGGTTTCACTTGTGAACCTTGTTCTGCATCTCCTTAACTCTCAGGGTCTGCCTGCTGAAATAAGTGCTCCGTTGGGGGTCGCCTTCATGGTAAGCAAGTTACGGAAGACAATGAAGTAGAAGACGACCTCGACCTCGCGCAAGAAGCAAATTAGGGCCATGATGGTCGTGATCTCATTAGGGTTGATCTGGGCGGGGACGAGGTCGTAGTGATTTAGGATCTTACGGACCTTTGGCCAGAGAGGAATGTGAAGATCCATGTCGAAAAGCGCTTGGGGGAATGCGAGCTCGTCCGTGAAGAAGTTGTTGAGATGCTCTCCCCGCTCAACTCGGTAAGAATAGTAAACCCGACAGACAAATGATACTTCCTGAAAAGGGCGAGCTCCTCCAGGGTCGTCGTGGACTCAGGACAATTGTACACAACGATATTGGTTGCGCAATGGAGGCGAACCTCATTTTCTCCTCTAGGGGAACCCATCTCGACAATATGAAAGGTCGGAGACAGAATTAAACAACAGCCTTGCCTGTTCGCGACGCAGGAAGTGCTCGACCGAAGAAGAAGCGTGTTAAATTTAGTTAAGGGGGTCCTCTAGTTATGGAGGTTGCCCATTGATATAGCGTGGCCGAGCTGATGGTCTTTGCGACGAGGTGCGGAGGGAACATTCGAGCGAGGCTTAGCGAGCTTGTTGATCGATGTGGTCGTTAACATAAATAAAAGCGGTATCCTACCTAGCCAAACGTTCAGCGAGGTGAACCACCATGCTCGGAGTTTGTTTTGAACAATAACAAGAACCTCGCCAGTTGGCAAGGTCGGCGTGCGAGCTGAAAACAAAATGTTGCAAAATGTGCAACAATGCAAGACAATAAATAAAGCATCAAGTCTCATCGAAACATTATTAAAAGTCATTATACAACATGCACTACAGTTTAACGCAAAGGAACATTCAAGGCGAGACCCTCATGGTGCAAAGAAGGGGTCGCGACGTTGCGAGGTCATGATATGGGTAGACCGCCATCTTAGCTCGCGCGCAGCCTGGAGTTCATCCCGAGCCCTGCGTAAGCTCTCTAGCTCTGTATGATGGCGAATCATGTCCTCGGTCCGTCAGACGTGGTTTGTCATCCTCTCCATGTTCCCGGAGAGGCCCGCTATCCTATACAGATTGTGGAGGTCGTCCTCCAACTGTTATTGTCGGTGCTCCAACTCAGCCATTTGACTCCAGATTTTGGACGTCGAAGTACTTCCACTCGGCACTTTGAAGGTGGGGATCAAACTCCTCCACGAGGGCCAGCCGAGATTCGATGACGATCAGATGATGGTTCAACTCGCTCACCGCTAAAGTCTTCAACCGTGTTTTGTGCGAAGCGAGCATGGCGATTAAGCGAGCCTTATACTCGCTGAAAGAATCTCCCGGGCGGGAAAACAATTCACTAGCCGACGAAGTAGGCTAGTAGCGTGGTGGCGAGGCCTGAAGGGTCGGCCCTGTAAAACGGTTAGATTGGTTAACATGTCTAAAAAATTGCCTCCTCAGTAGAGCTCAGCTAAAACACAAAAAAAGACTTACCACGACGGTGATCCGGGCTATCCCTACTTTGGCGGGGAGAGCGATGGAGATGCCTTGGGTTATGGCGGCCATGATGATGGTCTCATGAACCAAATTGATGGCGTGACCCGCTAGGTTCACCAGTATCCAAGCGAGGTGCCCCCTCGGGCTCCTTCCCACGAGACAAGGACTTGGCGACCAACTTGCCCGAGGAAATTATGTTCTTAGGAGTTCGCGAAACAGCGAACCAAAAAACCAGGGCATGGTCCAACACTAATGTTCGGCGGGCTCCCTGTAGTTGGTGATCGGTGGGTGTCGGAGGTAGGAACACTCTGGCAGGTGGAGCATTGACCGACAACGCAATGACGGTGGTCTTCGCAAGCAAAGCAGGCTCAGGCAACCCTTGTGACTGCAACCCGCCTATGACTGGCGGGGTTGCGGTGGATGCGAGCTCCTCCATGAAGTGAGGGTGCTTCAAATTTGGAGTCAACTCCTTGTCCGTGCAACCAATACGAGGTGAAGGCAGTCTCGCATCCGACAGATCACCATAAGAATTTTCTCAAATATTGGTGAGGTCTTGGAGATCTCGCCAAGGGTGCGCACCACATGAAGCCCATTTAGCAACAAAATAATGAACTTAAATGAAAAAACCTACTCACCATGTAAGGCGACAAGGACAATCCTCTTCTCGCCCGAAGAAGCTTCGCAGTTCCCTCCTCGTGAGGGAGTGGCTATGTCGTAGTCGCCTACAGATAGGTCCATGGCGGACCCAAATGCGCCCTGAAGGGAAAACATGTATAAAAGAAAAGGGTTAGCGGCGTGAACAAATCAAATCGAAGTCGATCGAATGCGAGCTCGAAATCACCTCAATGGCCGGCTCCATATGGTGATCCGAGAACGTATCATGAGTTGTTGCAGAGGCGGTCTTCTTCACTGGAGGCTCGCCTCCCGCTCCAGATGGCTTCGCCTCGTGAAGGCCTCGGGCTTTCAAAGCCAAGGCCTCATCCATCTTCCTCTTATGTATTTCCTTCCTCTCGTGCCTGAGGATGTCGCGAGAGGGAATGTTCTCGAAGAGAGCTCGAAAATTGTTAGTGTTCAAGGCCTCAGAGGCTAGAATTGGGTTTGCTCCAGTCGCCGGGCCACCTTTCACCTTAGCATGCGAAGTGGTCCTCTTATCTGCAAGCGAGGTGTTCTTCTTTTTGACAACCCTGATCTAGGGCGTGTATTTCGAGGGTCTCGATCCCTATTTATAAGGGAGGGAAAACTAAGACCCCTCAGCTCGGAAGATGTCAACTTATCGAATAAGGGTTGGACGGTGTTTTTCGAACTCCAGGCGAACTCAGAAAGAGTGGGGATTGTGTACAACCCGTATTCGACGTGGGGGTCCAGTACCGATTATAGGCCCTTGGACCTTAAGAGGCTGACCATTGACCAGAAGGAAGGGCCTCATTGAAGATTCATGGAGTACAACAGAAGCTCACCAAGACAGTGCAACAACACGCCAACGAGCTCTCCTTGGACTCGCTAACAAGCTCGCATCATGATTCACATCACGAGGCGAGCTCATTCAGA
This sequence comes from Platanthera zijinensis, assembly GCA_039513925.1. NCBI lineage: Eukaryota > Viridiplantae > Streptophyta > Magnoliopsida > Asparagales > Orchidaceae > Platanthera > Platanthera zijinensis. Next base: position 3,096,062 of record CM077090.1, on the reverse strand, counting down.
GCATGCCGCCGGACTCGCTTAACAGTCCACGAGCTCTCTTTTAAGCGACCTTCATACTAGCGAGCTCGGCTCAGACGACCTCGCCTAAAGCGTTCTCAATCAGCTCGCCATCTCCAAAAACTCCCAAGAGTTAGGTCGTCCAGGAAATAGGTATCCAGGATCTAGTAAAGGTGGTGGCGGTTAATTGCAGACCATGTACCCCCTGTATTGTCTATAAATAGGATCCCATGTCACAAGTTGATGGCACATTACCCCCCGCACTCGCACCACCACCAAGATTTGTATTTTCCAAGTCCGTGCCTTCGCAGTATCAAGCTCAACTTTGGTTTAGGAGGGGAAGTTCCTATAGTTTTCCTGCTGTGTGGTGAAACCTCCTTGCTGTAGCACGACGGTCTTGTTTCTACGCGGTCAGGAGTTTGGAGATCATCCTGACCTTTTGATTTCTTCTTGTTGTGATTTGGCTAGGGCCGACTGCTGAATCAGTAACCTTTGGTTACCCCCTTGATCTGAACATTGTGAACCAATTTTCTTAGTTTCAACATCACCGATAGGTTTTCAGTAGAACAATACTGCACTCTCATCCTTACTCTGCATCAATTATTTGTACCAAAAGCTCTTCATTTTTAACTTTTAGATTGTAATAAGAAACTTTTTTATTTTCAGTTTATATCTTATGACTTTGTAGAGGCAATGGATATTTAATCCTTTGCCTTGCATAACTTTTTTCTTCTCTGACAATTGCTAAAAGAGTTTTCCATAGAAAGTCTGACTACGTTTGTATCTCTCTCTCAGGTGAAGATTGCAATCATAGGAATTACAGCCGGTGGTGTTGGTCTTGATTTTTCTTCTGCTCGGAATGTGGTCTTTGTGGAACTTCCTAAATCTGCATCAGAGATGTTGCAGGTCATTGAATTCATTGCATTGACTATCATACACTGACATTGGTTTTTGTGGCTTTTTTATTTTACATGCTAAAATTTTTTTCGACTTTAATAAGAAAACTGATGGGCTGATACAAACTTGAGACGATACTGAAGTATCATTTTGATATTATTTCAGTCATTCAAGTTGTATTACTAGAAATTGTTAGAATCTTGGTGAAGCTTATCTTCTCTGCTAGTCTACTAGTTTCTCAAATGCAAAATTTGGATATTTGCTGTATCAAGTATTTGATTGTTATCTTAGATCATCAGTATGCAAACTACTTTTTACGTGATACAGATACAACCTCATGGAGGCACGACTCTCTCTGCATATGTAGCCTGCAGGCATTATCATACTTTGTATGTTCCAATCTTCTGTATATGAGAGTGGTAGTGTCTCTTTATCTTCATCTTATGGGATCTTGTTAAGTGATAGGTTCTCCTAGGTGAGAGATGCTCTTAGAGAGAACCAACTTCCAAGAGTTCAGTTCTAGTCCATCCCGACATTTGTATCCTTAGTTTGCATTCAATCAAATATTGACGGCCTTGATAGCTAGAATATTTCCGTGGGATTAATAGTATTAATGACTATTTTAGGATGATTATCTAGCTAATATATAATACTTATGTATTTATTTACTAGGCGTAATTCTTAAAAAATATTTTCTTCAAAATTTATTTTATATTATATTGGATTAAATTACATTGTAATATGTATTAGCTCGAATTTTGAGTTAATTAGAGATTTTCTGGGATAAAGATATTTAACTTTGAGTTCATTATTAAAACTAGTATTAGAAATATTTAAATCAAGTTTTTTAAAGAGTTAATCTAAATAAGTTGGTATCTTTTTTAAATTTTAATTTGAAATTATCTCATTTCATGATAAATACGTATTTATTTATGATTATAGTAATAATTTATATCAATTTTCCTGAAACTCATTGTGCTCAAAATAGAAACAGATGCAGGGTTCATAAAAATAATTAAAATTATTACAATTTAATTTTGAACAAACCCTTTATTCCTTTTTTCCCTATCATGTAACATTCTCTTTTTTTCTTCTTTTACTTTCCTCCATGTTTACCCCAAATGTTACTCAACAACCAATTAACTATTCTTTTTTTATTGAGTCATGTGATCTCATGATACAGTTTGATAATGTTGCCTCAGCTGTAGCCTGTAGCCATTCCTTCCAGTTTGTCAGCCAGGAAATAATTTGCATTGTTTTTAGATGTTATTGATTATCTGCAGTCACCTATTTCAACATAATTTGCAACAATTGGTATCACATACAACACCATCTTGAGTTTTATTGGGCGTGTTTATGCTTAAGTGTATTACAAATGATACAGGTTATTGTTATTCCTTTGTCTAACATATGGGATTTTTAGTGAAATGCACTTTTAACTTTATTATATAGGCTGAGGATAGAGCTCATAGGCGTGGGCAGACTAATGCAGTCAACATCTATATTTTTTGTGCGAAGGTACATCTTTGTTTGTTCTTGAATTTACTGTGAATGGATTTTTTATGTTAAAAATTGTCAGTGATGTTCAGTTCTCATTTCTTCCTTTTATAATTTATTAAGCAATTGTGCAAATTATTAAGGTGTCAACCTTATTTAGCCTCGTGTACCCTTTTCCCTTACAAACATGTCATAAATAATATTTAATATTTTAATCTTTTTTATTATTTAAATTGCTTATTAATCAATTGAACCCATATTTTAACTATTCTCAATTTTTTAGAAAGTTATGTACGGAAATTTATAAATTATACTTGTAATTTGTACTACATTCCTTGATATGAAAATATACTTATTCAATTTTGAAAATTTTGATAAATAAATTCCATGGGATGCCCTTTCTCTGGTCTTATATGCCATCATTTAGTTCCATCTTTCTATAACTTTCTGTTGATTTTGGCCCATTATTTTGATTTGTTTTGTAATTTGGGTTTTTTGTAGTATTTGGTGATTTGAGGCCTATTTTTCTACGTAAGTATATTCCAATTTAAGGAATGAAAGCTTTCCACGGCAGTGTTTCCTGTGCTTTGTCAAGTTTGAGAAGGGCCTCCTATACTTGATAGTGTAATGTAGGTATAATCTCTTACTATCGCATGTGTTGTTCAATGTTTCAGGGTACTGCTGATGAGTCACATTGGCTACATTTGAACAAGAGTTTGTTCCGTGTTTCTTCAATGATGAATGGGAAAAATGATGTTGTAAAGGAGATAGAGGTACCATCTCTGTGCTTGACTGTAGGTGTCTTGATTATATCTATTATCTGCATTATATGTATCCATTTTTGGGGCCTGATCTGCTTCTGTTTGGTACTTGTAGAAAAAATAATTTCACACCATTTATTCAAAAGAATACATGCACATATATAGATACAGGGAGGGAACAATAACTATTTTAGCCAATGTGAGACTAATATATATATGCAAGGGTAAAATGAAAGTGGGCCTTTAGGATGGGCCTTCATCTTAGGCTTTAATATTCTTCAACACTCCCCCGCAAGGATGAAGCATAAATATTGATCATGCCGAGCTTGGATGTAAAACATATGAAGGGACTTTGGGAGAGAGGCTTCGTAAGGATGTCTGCAATTTGATTTGTGAGTATCATCTTTTCTTTTATTTTTTCGCTAATGAATTGACAATCAATTTCAATATGTTTAGTCCTTTCATGAATGACTGGATTGTTAGCAATGTGAATTATAGTCTTGCTGTCGTAGTAGATGATAGTTTGTGTCGTTTGAATTCCCAGTTCCTTCTGGAGAACGTTGAGCCATACTAGCTCAGAAACGGTTTGTGTCATGACTCTATATTCATCCTCAACAGAGGAACGAGCAACATCTTTTTGTTTATTACCACGCAAAGTTACAATAGTGACCGCTTGTAGATCTTCGATCATCAATCGAGCCTACAAAGTCTACACCAACAAAGGTTGTGTGCGACAATTGTGACAATAGTTTATAGAAATCCTTGTCTAGGTTCCTTTCAGATAACGTAAAATTATGTTTACAACATTCATGTGAGAGGTCAAAGAAGTTTGCTATATTTACTCACAGTGTTGACTACGAATGCTATATCAAGTCGAGTGACAGTGAGATAAATGAGTTTCCGAACTAGTCGTCTATGTTATCCTGGATCCTTCATAGGTGGATCAATAGAAGATTCTAGATGAGAAATTTTGGTGTTAGTGTCCATTGGTGGATCTGCAGGTTTGCACCAGAGATTTCCTTTTTCGGCTAGAAGATCATGGGTGTACTTCCTCTGAGATAACTATAATTGTTTATGGTATGAAATAGTGGAGATGTCCAAGATACTTAGTATGAAATTTTGATGCCAAATATGTTTTGACATTGGAGATGCTTGCAGTATCGTCTCTGGTCAATGATGTTGTCATTCACATTAAAAAGTAAGATGACAATCCCTTGAGATCGTTTATGAATGAAAGAGATGTTTCAGAGTCATTTCTAATAATGCCAATTTTGTATACCACATTGCTAAATTTAGCAAACCATGCTCGTGGTGATTGTTTCTGACTGTAAATGGACTTCTTTAATAGACATGCTAGATACTCCCCCGATCGCTCTAATCCAGGAGGTTGCTGCATGTAAATGGTTTCAGAAAGATCGCCATGGAGAAATGATTTTTTCACATCGAGTTGATGAAGTGTCCATCTTTTGCAAATGACGATTGACAGGAGGACGCGTACAGTAAATAATTTGTTAACTGGTGAGAATGTGTTGTATAGTCTGTCCCAAATTTCTGAGTAAAATCTTTTGCTACAGGTGAGCTTTGAGTCATGCGATAGTACCATCAAAATTTTGTTTTGCGTCGAACACCCATTTACATCCGATTGCTCTTTGATTAAGAGGTAAGGGAACTAGAGTCCACCTCTGATTTGAGATCAGTGCGTTTAATTCCTCTTTCACAACATGCCACCTAGGGTGTATTTGTGTTCAAAGAAGTGACAAGATGATACGACGCGGCCGCTACACATCGTTATGAGTCTCTGTAACCCCATGTGCATTATCGTACATTTCCTTATTGTATTATTTTAATGTTTTGTCTTGTAGTAGGGGGCTTCATCTATATAAGGCGCCCTAGGGGTTGCGTCTTGGTTATCTTTGAGTCTTGAGTGTTTTGGCTCTCTTGGAGTGGAGCGTCGAGGAGGACCCAGCCTACGGATGCTTGGTGAAACTTGTCTCGATTGTATCTTGCTGTTTAATGCAATGTTCTTCGTTTCCTTGGTCTAATTGCGACCTTATTGTAACAAATTGGTCCGACCTGCCTCGATTAGGGTTTTCCCGAATCCTAATAACACCCGACGTCCTCCTTCCGTTTCGCTAAGGCCACTTCCGTCGCTGTAGGTTCGTTTTTCCTCCACTCCTTTCAGCTGCTAGGGCTTGCGCAATCGAGTCACTAGCTTCTGCCGCTGGGGATTCCGCGACCCAGTCGCGTTGCACCGACAGTGCTCTGCGTTTCGCCTGAGTCGCAGCACCGCCAAGTTCGCTCAACCACATCGCCTTGTCCGCGGTCTGCATCTTCCGCCCGCATCGTCCGCTCCGACTGGGTCGGATACACCCTCCAGCTGTCTGCTCCGGCCATTTCAGCACCGCCGACGACAATGGCATCCAACAACTCTTCTGCCGCATCTTGCGCCGCCGGCTACTTCCAGCGATCTTCCCGCCTTGTGTGGCGCCCTCAACTGCCGCCAGAGCCTGCTACTCCTTCTGCCGACGCCGTCCCACAGTTCTGGGGCTTTAGATCATCCTCCAGCCGCCGCCGGTTTCCTCCCCGCCTTTCGGAGACCCCCTTTCTGCAGCTTCGCCGGCCTTCCAGCGGCCGTTGCTCCTCACCGCCTTCTGTTGTGTCGGGACGCCCTCCGCTTTTTGCTGCCTGACGGCGGCCCTTGCCGCCCTCTTAGCCACGGTTCATGCCCAAGACTCGGGCCATGACCCCCAATGCCGACGAGAACACCTCCGCCACGACAATCTCGGGCTCTCAACGCATGGATCACATCAAAGCCCAACTGGCGGACCTCACGCTCCTACTTCGAGGACTTATCGCCGCAGTATATCGCCCTTCAGCCCCTCTACCGCCACTGATTCCAACCCTTCCCAACCATATGGGGCTGTTACACCCTCTGACCAACTGTGTCCCTGCCCACCTCTGTTGGATTGAGATTCCGGTGTTCGATGACACTGACTCTTTCGGGTGGATCGCCCACGCCGAGCAGTTCTTTGACTTGCAGGCCACCCCCGCCGACCAAAAGGTCGCCCTCGCCACTATCTATATGGAAGGCTCGACGCTCCATTGGGTGCGTTGGATGTGCCAACAGGAACCTGACATGTCCTGACCTACATTGAAGGAGGAGCTCCTCCGCCACTACGACATCCGCCAGACGGGTAACGTCTTTGAGCGCCTCAGCTTCGTTCGTCAGTCTGATTCCGTGGCAACCTACATCCACAAATTCATCGCGGTCGCTACGCATGTTCCCTGCTTGGCCCCGACCACTACTTGGGTTATTTTCTGGCGGGCTTGCAGCCCCACCTCCACGTACGCCTGCAGGTACACAATCCGACCACTCTCTCTCGCCCAATGGAGCAGACGAGGTATCTCGATGTGGAACTCTACCCAGATCAATCACTCTCCTCAACCCGGCCGCTCCAACCGCTGCAGCCATTACCACCACCTCTTCTGCACGTGGACCCTCTGCCACCACCCGGGTCCTAGCTACCGCTTCCACCTTTGCAGCCGCCAGCTCTTCGTCCACCGGCCCCTCGACGATCCCATCATCTGTCGTACCAACAACAAGACGAGTTCCGTCGTAAGGGCCTCTGTTTTCACTGCGAGCAACCCTACTCGCCCACCCATGTTTGCCCCTTTGATCTGGACTCCAGTGAATTAGATTCGCTGATGCTTTCGGATGACCCCTTTGGCCCTCGACCTTGAGAACAAGGTCGTTTTCGGGCGGGGCGTGTTGATACGACGCGGCCGCTACCCACTATTATGATTCTATGTAGCCCCATGAGCATTATCGTACATTTTCTTATTGTATTATTTTAATGTTTTGTCTTGTAGTAGGAGGCTTCATCTATATAAGGAGTCTTTGTTATCTTTGAGTCTCGGTTATCTTTGAGTCTTGAGTGTTTTCTCTCTCTTGGAGAGTGGAGCGTCGAGGAGGACCCAGCCTCCGGATACTTGGCGAGATTTTTCTCGATTGTATCTTGCTGTTTAATGCAATGTTCTTCGTTTCCTTGGTCTAATTACGACCTTATTGTAACACAAGATCTAGAGCAGAGGTGTTAAGTCGGTGATAAGAAACAAAGTGAGAAATCAGTAAGATGTGTGCGTGGGTATGCCAAGATGTTTACCTTTCCTGAGAGCAAGACAGAGATCTGTATCTGAGAACCTAATTGGTTGGTGAGGTGGCAAAGACAGTTGGATAGGCGAATCTACAATAAAGGGATGAGTTACAGTCGTGGATAGTGCAAATTGGTTTGTGGTAGGTTTGGGACGACAAACGTAATGATGATAGGTGAGAAGGGGTTTTGTGACGAGTGGGGAAGGAGGTAGAAGAATCTCAGACTCTGGTTTTGAGATTATAGGAAGAGGTGTTTGAGGATTTGTGGAGGGAGGTATGAGAGGAGTAGAGAGGAGATATGATGTGTCTTCCAGGAAAGTCACATCACAGGAAACGATGGTACGATTGGTATTAGGGTCAAAGCAAACATAAGTACATAACCCCACTGAAATTGAGAGTAGCCGACAAACAACATCTGTTGAGCTCGAGCATCAAGTTTATCACGAGTGGGGGATCAGATGTGAGAGTAGCAAAGATATCTACAGACTTTGGGAGGGAGGGGAGAGGACGAAGTTTGTGGATATAGGATGGAGAATGGGGTTCGATTGTGTAGGATACGGGCCGACATGTGATGAATGTAAAAGCATGCGCTGAGTTGCATTAAATTCCTTTAGGGTCCGTTCGGCCTGCAGACATTGACTTTCTGGAATTGGTTTTGGTTTTCAGAAAGCCCATTCTGCTGTTCGGCGTGTTAGAATTGCACTGAAATTGGTTTTCAAAGCAAAACCCACGGTTTTCCTTTTAGGCTAAAATCCAAGTCACGAAAAACTTATCCCCCGACGCGGACATTCCGTGGTTTTGCTCCCGTATCGCGACCCCGAACCCTTTCTGCGACGCCTCCCGCTGTTCGTGCGACGAAAAGCTTCCTCTCCGCCCCATCGCCTTTGGCTTCCGTGCCCCGCCGACACTCCCGCTTCCGTGCCTGGACGACACTCCGGCTCCCGTCCCCCGACCCCGCTCCCGCTCTCGTCCACTAAATCGCCGCCGGTAACTCTTCTTCCTCTTCTTCCTATTCTTCTTCTGCTTGAGGTCCTCAGATTGAAGAGGAATTTCTGATTTCAGATTGTATGATTTCTAATGTATGATTTCAGAATTTCAGAATTTTTGATACAAGCATCTTCTTCTTCATGCTTGAGGTCTTGAATTTTTGATTTTTTTAGATTTCATCATGGAGATCTTATCTCTTATTACTATTTGGATGAATTTTTTGAGCATGCATGACTGGGATACTTATTTAATATGTTCTCATTATATACCAAACATTAGTGCTTCATGATACCTGGTTCATATTTGTGGTTGTTACCTGCTTCATTTTATGCTTAAAATTTGAAAATTATAATTCAATTCCAGAAAATCAATTTCTTTGCACAGCCGAACAACATTTATGTATGAGTTCCTATTATGTCCACTGAGTACCATCCTGCAGCCAAACAACAGAATTAGTTTTCTGCACAAAATCAATTCCTGCAGATATTGGTTTTCTGACCAAAACCAATTCCAGAAAGCCAATATCTGTGCGCTGAACGAACCCTTAATGTTTTGGAACATTCATATGGAGAGTTACGGAGCATGCAACTTCTAATAGATGATGTTTTCTGCGCCCAGCCAGTCCATTTTGTTGGGGGTATATGGACATGTAGTTTGGTGAAGAATGTCGTGAGAGAGAAATAACTTTTGAAGGGGTCTACTGAGGTATTCCTTTGCATTGTCATATCAGAGAGTTTTTCCCGATGCATTGAATTGGGTTAGGATTTCAGCATAAAATATTATGAGGATTGAAAGTAGCTTAGTTTGAGAGTGTAATAAATATAACTATGTCATGCGGGAATAATCATCAACAAATATAACAAAGTGATTAAAATCGCCAACACTGGCTAGGTGTTAGTGAACACGAGCAGGAGGCAACGAGTGAAGGTCCGGGCGAGATTGCTGTGAGCATCGATGAGTTATCAGCGGCTTCAGGAAGAAGTTTTGCTCGAGTTCGGGTAGCAGCGACGAGTAGTAGGTAAACCCATAATCACCGAGGCAGGAGGCCCGTGTGGCTATAAAAGTAGGGGAAGATTGAAGTTCTTTTGGACGATGCAGGAGATTGAAAAATGGCGAGTTCTGGACTGACAGGTGTGAGTACGATTGGCGAGCCTTGGGTTCAAACTTCATGCTAAAGTTGGCTCTTATACCATGTAGAAATAATAATTTCATACTGTTACGCGTATTGAGGAAAAACTTAGTACCTCCATAGAGGTCACCTTGTCTATATATACTTATTAAGAAACATCATAAGGAAAAGATACACGATGTGGGACTAATATGACATGCGCCTCACAACACTCCCCCTCAAGTTGGATCGTGGGAACTTCCCAGACCCAACTTGTTACATATAAAGTTCATTCTAGTCCCCGTAACCCCTTTCGTAAGAATATCTGCAACTTGATCTCCGGTCTTCACATGAGTAAGAGAAATAAGGCTTTCTTCATACTTCTCCCTAACAAAGTGGCAGTCGACCTCTATGTGTTTTGTGCGTTCATGGAACACAGGATTGGTGGCTATCTGGATTGCAGCTTGATTATCGCACCATAGAGGAGTGGGATCCTGAACTGGGTACCCGATTCACAGAGGATTTGCCTTACCCACATGATCTCAGCAACAGTGTGAGACATAGCCCGATATTCCGCCTCAGCACTAGATCTAGCAACAGTAGTTTGTTTCTTGCTCTTCCAGGAGACAAGATTTCCACCCATAAAGACTGTGAATCCCGTGGTTGATTTTCGGGTAGCTAAGCATCCTGCCCAGTCAGAGTCACTGTATGCCTCTAAATTGGAATGACCTCTATCCTTGTATGAGATTCCCAGACCTGGATCTTTTTTCACGTATCTGACAATCCGGAGAACAGACTCCCATTGAGACACTGTTGGAGCAGCCATGAACTGACTGACTTTACTTACTGTACATGCAATGTCCGGACGAGTCATGGTAAGATAGTTTAATTTTCCAACTATCCTACGGTACTTCTCGGGTGAATCAAAAGGTTTGCTTTCGGCATGAAGGCTCTTTTCCCCAGGTTCAAGCGGGGAATCCACATGGCCACAGTTAGACATTCCAAGATCAGATAGAAGATCAAGAGTATATTTCCGTTGACAAATAAAGAGAGAGTGATCATCATGAGTAACCTCAATCCCAAGGAAATACCGTAAAGGACCCAGATCTTTTGTTTGGAAATTGGAGTGTAAGAATGCTTTGAGATTTGATATCCCTTCAACGTTGCTGCCTGTGATAACAATATCGTCGACATAAACCAGTAGAAGAATAGTACCGGCCGAGGAGTTCTGATAAAAGAGGGACGAGTCTTTAGTACTCTTGATAAGTCCAAACTGAGTAACCACAGCTCGGAACCGGGCAAACCAAGCCCGAGGGGAATGTTTCAATCCATATAATGATGCTAGAAGACGACACACCTTGGTACGCTCCCCCTCAGCAACGAACCCAGGTGGTTGCTCCATGTAAACCTCTTCCTCCAAGAGGCCGTGAAGAAAAGCATTCTTAATATCCAACTGGTGTAAGACCCACAGGCGGGAGGCGGCCAGAGAAAGAAGAATACGAAGAGAGGACATCTTGGCAACCGGTGCAAACGTTTCATCATAATCCACACCATAAGTCTGAGCATAGCCTTTGACTACCAAACGAGCTTTCAAGCGGTCAAGAGAACCATCTGCATTCACCTTTACAGAATAGATCCATTTGCATCTAATCGCCCGCTTGCTGGCAGGTAAGGGGACCAGGTCCCAGGTGTTGTTGAGCTGAAGAGCTGTCAATTCTTCCTGCATGCCTGCCGCCTAGCCAGGATGAGCTTTGGCCTCTGCCACCGTGGAGGGAAGACGATATCGATCCAGAGTCGAGTGCAGGGCCGTATGAGAAGCAGACAAGCCCTTGTAAGAGCTAACATAAAGAGGAGTCTCCCGACAAGTGCGACTGCCTTTCCGGACAGCAATAGGAACATCTGGACTGGCTGGCGTGAGGGTAGTAGGTACACTCGCAGGTGCTTCCGTAGGAACAGTCGTTGTATCATTTGAGACAGAGGTAGGCTGAGATGGTGGCATCCCTGTACTATCAGAAGGGCGACGAGAGTAAACGTGCCCCCACAGGGGGGTCAACAGGTCAGTCGGCGAAATGATAGCAGGTTCATGTCGAGGGACTAAAAGAGCATCAAGAGAGGGGTCAGGACTGGGTGATCCATGAAAGGGGTAATTTTCCGACTCCAGGAAGACAATATCGGAGGAAATAATGTATCGTCGTAGATCAGGAGAGTAACACCGATACCCTTTAGTAGTCCGAGAATACCCGAGAAAGATACATTTCAAAGCACGGGGATCAAGTTTGGAGACAGAGGGACGAGCATCCCGAACATAGCAAACACACCCAAAAATCCGCAAAGGGAGGCAGGAGGCATCATGTTCAGGATACAGAGTGTGATATGGTGTCTCCCCCTGAAGGATGTGAGTGAGAAGATGATTAATAAGATGTGCAGCAGTAAGGAATGCATCACCCCAGAAGTGTTTGGGTACGTGCTTGTGGTGAAGGATGGCCCGGGTGACTTCAAGGAGATGTCGATTTTTTCGCTCGACAACACCGTTTTGTTGAGGGGTATCTGGGCAACTGGTTTGGTGAAGAATGCCTTTCTCTGAGAGAAAAGTAGACATAGACTGAGACAAGTATTCCCGGCCATTATCAGTACGAAGACATTTGATACGAATAGAAAATTGAGTAAATATTGCATTCCAAAATTTTTGAAAAATAGAAGGCAACTCAGAACGATTTTTCATTAAATATACCCAAGTCATACGAGAAAAATCATCGATGAAAGTGACATAATATTTGTGTCCTAACAACGTAGGGACAGGACACGACCCCCAAACATCTGAATGAAGTAAATCAAAAGGTGCAGAGGCACGAACATCAAGACGAGGACTATAGCTAACTCTGTGGAGTTTAGCAAACAAACAAGACTCACAATTGAGATGGGAGACTTTCCCAAACTCAGGATACATACGACTCATGACCTGCATAGATGGATGACCATGACGATAATGAAGATCCAAGAATTTTGGGGAGGCAGCAGAACAAGCGAGGTGGGAGACTTCATCCAGCACATAGACGTCACATCGCAGCTTTCCTCTACCAATAATACGGCTCGTCGACTGTTCCTGAAAAATGCAACCAGAAGATGTGAAAATAGCAATACAATTCAAATCATTTGTAAGCTTACTAATAGATAAGAGATTGTAAGCAGATTGAGGGACATGAGCCACAGAGGAGAGTGTCATGTCAGGGGTAAATACAATTCAAATCATTTGTAAGCTTACTAATAGATAAGAGATTGTAAGCAGATTGAGGGACATGAGCCACAGAGGAGAGTGTCATGTCAGGGGTCACACTGCAACTACCAAAACCAACAATAGGAACAGAGGAGCCATCCACAACTGTAATTGAAGCTCCGCTATGGGGTTTGTATGAGCGTAAGATACCTGAGGAACTAGTCAGGTGATCATAAGCGCCAGAATCAGCCAACCACTGGACCGGACGTTGTGAGGTACAAACAGGCTGAATGGTTTGAGCCACAGCCGCACTATGAGTCGGGGAGTCAATCTGGAGAGCCTGCAGTCGATGGTACTCATCCTCAGATATTTCAACAGTTCTTGGACCCGGGGAGATAGAAGTGGCGTCGGCCAGGTGCGCCGACCGAGATGGAGCAGAAGGTTTGGAAGCCCAGTCTGGCTTCCCATGAATCAACCAACATGTATCCTTTGTGTGTCCCCGACGCCCGCAATGGGCACAATGTCTCGTGTTAGTGTCACGACCATGCCCAGATCGGCCCCCTACCAGTTCCCCTGCCACCCCGAGACGCAAGAGCCATCGACTCTCCGGAGGAAGTATGTAAAGCAGAGGAAGAAGTACCAATGGATCCAGCTTTAGTAAGGCGATGGTACACACTTGCAGTTTGTAGGGTCGTAGGACTCGCCAGCATTTCAGTCTTCGTTGTTGAGAAGTGTGGGTCCAATCCATTTACAAGCTAAAGGAGCACGAGGTGTTCACGTTGGGCCTGATGCCCTTCCCTGGTAGAGGGTATCTCCCACAGATCCAAGATCTCATCAGCTAGAACCTTCCATTCGGCGAAGTACTCTGTAACAGGACGTACCCCTTGCCTCAGCTCGGCTATTTTTGGGAAGAGTTCACCAAGACAAGAGAGGTTGTTCGCTTGAGAGAACATCATGTGTAGGGTATCCCAAAGTTCTTTGGTGCTATCGCAGTTCTTGCACATTTGCTGGACAGATGGGTCCATGGAACTCAGGAGAAGAGCAAAGATGCAGCAATCATCACTATACCAATCATCGTATTCTGTACTTCCCACGACATGAGTTGGAAGTCGAGTAAGGTGGTGTGTACGTCGGATACCTGACAGAGACATTGTAACCCCCTTCTTCCACAGTTGGAAATTTGAGGAGGTAAGGATGGTAGTAGCAAGCCTCGCATTGGGAGGAAAGGTATTAGTAGAATCCCCTGAAGGAACGGTCGTCTGAGGAACCGACGACTGAGTGGTACTTGTCACGGGGGAACCCATGACCAAATTCAATGGTAGAGAAGATCGGAGAAGGAACCGGTAGAGGAAGAGGCAGCGACTGAAGCTAGCACGAGGAGGCAGTCGGTACACGCAGGAAGCAGTGGCTGGCACTAGAAGGAGCCGCAGAAACAGCAGCAATAGGCAATGGGAACAATCGGCATCGCGATCGACTGTAGCAGTAGGAACGACTGCATCACGGAAAGATCGGCACTAGAAGGAACGACTGCATCACGTAACACTGTTGGCATCACGATCGGCATCACAGTCGACGGAACAGTCTACAGCAGGCAGCGATCGGCAGCAGGCATCAACGATCGGCGGCAGGCAGCGATTGGCGGAAGGCATCTACGATCGGCGGCCTCAACGATCGACCATGCCTCCGGCGAGGCGAGAGCGGCGGGAGTTAGGCGAGGCGAGAGCGGCGGGATCGAGCCGCAAGGCGAGGCGCGACTGGATCGAGCCGCAGGGGAGAGGCGAGAGCGGCGGGATTACGCGAGAGAGAGAGAGCGGCGGGATTACCCGATCGAGCAGAAACCCTAAACTCGCTCTGATACCATGTTACGCGTATTGATGAAAAACTTAGTACCTCCATAGAGGTCACCTTGTCTATATATACTTATTAAGAAACATCATAAGGAAAAGATACACGATGTGGGACTAATATGACATGCGCCTCACAACACATACCATGTATTCAAGAGAATAAATGTACATATATAGATACAAGGTGGGAACAATAACTATTCTAGGCAATGTGGGCCTTCAGGATGGGCCTTCATCTTGCGCTTTAATATTCTTCAACTGTACTGCTGTTATCTAGTCTAACAAACCCTAATTCTATGCTTCTCTGAACGAAAACAAAATTTTTTTTATGTCCTACAGTGTTTAGCAAATTGGTTCTTCTACGTTTTGATTGGCAGGTTGATGGAGTTATAAAACTTGGTTATTCTACAAGTGTTGATGAAGTAAATTGTATGGGAAATTTGAAGACTGATCAAGGTGAAGAGCTTGCTAAGGAAATCTATAAAAGTTAACGTTTTTGGAATCCTGATGATAATGCTGTTAACTGCGCAGTTGAATCCACAGGAATACATGTTTGCACTGCAGATGTCTGCAAAGGCGTTTCTGTAGAGAATTCTCACGTCAACAAGGAAAATGAATTGCGAACGGACCAAATCAAACCTCTTGAATTGAGTGTGAGAATTTATTTTAATTATTTTGGTTTGCATCTAGAATTTTTTTTGTAGTTTCTTCAATTGTTGACTGATCTAAGTTGTTCTTAGTTAAATGGTGCTGAAGATTCAGATTTGGGTCTCCTATCTATTCTAAATCAAAGTCTCAAAGGCAATGATACTGGACCTTCTATGCTTGATAGCAGTGACATGAAAGTGGAGACAGTGGAGAAAATGGGATATGAGGTATACTTTCTCTATTTTGTCAGTATTGTTGGTTACTTAGTTTTTGAGATATTGCAAAGTTTTACCTTCAAAATGGTGCGCATATCCATTTGGTGGCATTACATCATGTTTCAGGAAGAAAATGTTCGGTTAGAACAAATCAATGCTTTTGGTGGTGCTCATGAAGTTGATATTAGCGCAGAGGATCTCTTGCAAAAAGAATCTCTTCGGTTCGAGGTAAACACATTACATATCAATTTAGTCAACATACTCTAACTTATCTAACAATTAAATAACTTAATGCAAACATTATTTTTGTCCTCTGTTTGTTTTGCATATTTGACAGTCTTCAGTTTTTTGTTAAATTCTATTCGTAGTTATGGTATGTAGGGTGTCACTCTTGGTTGTAATCATAATGCTACTTATTAAGCTTATGTTATGGATGTAATCATTTCCTAAGTTATTTTTTCCTTATTTGCGTTTAATTAATTATCTGATTAATATGTCGTTTCTCATTTGTTTTAGGTCAGTATTTTCCTTATTTATGTAATGCCTGTCTTGTCATCTGGAATAAGGAATATTGTTTTAAATAATATCTAGGTTCACATTGTCGTGTTTGTAAGTGAAATTTCTTGATCTAGCTTAATGAAAATTTGGCACATTAAGCGCTTGATGCTCCATTCTCAAGTTGCACGCTTAGTTGTAGGTAGTTGTTATTAACACTTTTTTTCTTCCAAGTAGTAGTTAGTAACGCTTCTTCAGGTATATGTTGTGATAATTGAACCATCTCTTCTGTTAGAAAAGCCCAATTAAGGGCCCATGTTTTCTCTCTTTTCTCTCTCCATGTATTAGTCCCACATCTTGTATTTAGGATTTCTCTTCTCATTCTTCTCCTATATAAGTGTATTCATACTTGTAACTATTCATTCAAGAAGTATATACAAGCTTTGAGGCCTTTCTTTACATGGTATCAGAGGGCAATCGGTCTCCTCCTTTGGTATCCGGCCTACCCAGTTTCTTCTCCTAACCGCAACCGGTCTCTTCTCCTAACCGGCTATCCGCGCGGTCTTTCCTTCTCGCGGACTCCTGCGGCTTGTTTTTTTTCTATCCGCTCCCCCCCTTTCTGTTTCTTTCGTGACCTCCACCTCCTCCCCCCTCTCCTCCTTTGTTTATATACTCCTCTCTCATGTGAGTCCACCTTTCTCTCCCCTTCTCTTCCCGCGCGGACTTTTTCTATCCGCTGCTGCCTCTCCCTGCTTCTGATCGTTGATCGTGGCGACCTGCCTCTCCTGCTCACCGCGCGGTCTCTCTATCCGCCGCGGTCTCTCCCTGCTCGCTAATTGCTACTCACAGCGACCTGGCTCTCCTGCTCGCCGCGCGGTCTCTCTCTCTCCGCTGCGGCTTCTCCCTGCTCGCTGCCCGCAGCGACCTGCCTCCCCTGCTCGCCGCACGTCCTTCTATTCGCTGCGATCTTCCCTGCTCGTTGATCGCGGCTCGCAGCAACTTGCCTCTTCTGCTCGCAACGACCTGCTTCTCGCTTATCGTTGCGGCCTCGCCTATCCGCTGCTGTCCTTCCTACTCGCTTCTCGCCTGCGGCCTGTCTTGTTGCTTGCAATCTCCCTCCGCTAGTCGCTTTTTTTGGTCGCGATCTCCTGGTCGCTGGCGTGTCCGTCGAGACCGCGCGACTACCTTTTTTCTTACCCCCCGGCCTTTCTCTGCTACCCGCACGACAATCCTCTTCTAACCGCCCGACCTCTTCTGCTGGCCGCGTATGACGTCTGATACTTCTGCTGCTACTTCTGCTCCGCCAGCCCGTGTGGCTGCCTCGGCTTCCGAACTTCGGGATGAATTACGGATTACGACTATCTCCCTCACTGGAAAAAGGAACTTTGTTGAATGGGTTCACTCGGTTCGCCGTGTTCTGCAGACGAAGGGTCTTCTTCACCACTTGACCCGGGCCCCTCCGACCGCTCCCTCCGATGACTGGCTTCGCGACGATGGTCGGGTCCAGTCCTTGCTTCTCAACTCTATGGATCCCGAACCCTACAGGATGACTATGTATCATGATACGGCTAAGTCCATGTGGGAGGAACTTCACGCCTTTTACTCTGGTCATGACAGCCTACAACATCTGTATGATATCATTTCTGATCTTCAGAATCTTACCCCGGGTGCTCCTGGTGATATGCTCTCCTTCGTGGCTAAAGCCAAGAGTTTGGCAGAGGCTTGGATTCATCATCAGCCTCCTACTACCGATCTCACCACTCAACGCAACCAGAAAGAAGCTGTCGCCATCGCCATGATGATGTCCCGAGTTCCTCCCCACCTGCATAGTATTCGGGCCAAGATTCTATCCTCCGCCACAACTCCTTCACTGTCTGATGTATGCTCCATGCTGCTCAAAGTCACGCCTCCCTCTGAGGCTCCTCATGATTTTGCCCCAGCTCTTCTTCAGCAGCCTCTCCTTTCGAACCCTCCTACTCGTGGATCTTCCACTCGGGGGGGCCGGCCACCGTCTCGGGGACGAGGACGTGGTGGTCGTTCTTCTATGAAATGCACTTACTGTGGCCGCGATAATCATCTCGAAGCTACTTGTTACCGCAAGCACGGCCTGCCTCCTCACCTTACTGCTACTACCTCTGCTGCTCCTACTCCCACTGGGCCTTCTGCCCCCGATCTGGCTTCCACTACCCGCCAAGATATTGATGAGCTTCGCACCCAACTCAAACAGCTTCAAGGTGCCCTTAGCCGCTCCTCTGGCTCCGTCGCGTCCTTTTCTGCGGAAGGTATAACCTGTCTCTCTCATAGTCCTTACTGGATCGTTGATTCTGGGGTCACTCACCATATTACCTCCCAGAAGCCCACCAAGTACCAACGGACGCCTCATCCCCTTTGCATCACTGTGGCCAACGGTGATACCCTTCCTGTCTCTGGCACCGTTGCTCTTCAGCTTACTCCGACTCTCTCTCTTTCCTCGGTTCTTCATGTTCCGGGATCCCCTTTCAATTTACTTTCTGTTAGTCGTCTCACCCACGACCTTGATTGTTGCATAACTTTTTCACCTTCTTCTTTTCTTATTCAGGATCGTCGCACCCGGAGTACCATTGGTAAGGGGCAGTTGTTGAACGACTTTATATCTTGGAAATCCCACCTACTACTCTATCTTCTATCTCCACGGTTGATTGGCATCGCCGCCTTGGGCATGCCCCCCTACCGATTCTCAAGCGGGCTCTTCCTGGTGTACCTCTGCAGGAGTTCTCTTATGAATCCTGTATCTGCGGAAAACAACATCGCTCTTCCTTTCCCCCTGCTTGTACCAGGAGTAATACTACTCTCTCTTTAGTACACTCTGATGTATGGGGTCCTTATCGTGTCCCCAGTATTTTTGGTTATCGTTATTTTCTCACGTTTATTGATGACTACTCGCGTACTACATGGCTTTATTTACTACATGATTGTACTGAACTTACTTCTGTGTTTCGTGCTTTTTTGACTAAGATGCGTACGCAATTCGCCACCCCCCTCCAAGTCATCCGCACCGATAATGCTCGCGAATATACCGGGCGTGCCTTCTCTACTCTTTGCACCGAGTTCGGTATCATCCATCAAACTTCATGTGCCTATACCCCTCAGCAAAACGGGATCGCCGAACGGAAAAATCGTCATCTTTTTGATGTTGCCCGCTCCCTTATGTTCCAAATGCAGGTTCCGGTCGAATATTGGAATTTTGCCGTCTCTACAGCCTGTCATCTTATTAACCGCCTCCCCTCATCCGTGCTAAATTTTGCCTCACCGCTCCAACTTCTCTATCCCTCCACCAACCCCACCTCTCTCACACCACGGGTCTTCGGGTGTGTGTGCTATGTCCACCATCTTGGCCCTCCTTCCGACAAGCTTGCTCCTCAGGCTGCCAAGTATATGTTTGTTGGCTACTCCCGGACTCAAAAGGGCTATACCTGCTACTCTCCTTCTGATGGTCGGCTGGTTGTTTCTGCAGACGTCACCTTCTGCGAACACCAGCCCTTCCACGTACCTTGCCCCACCTCGTCTTCTGCTCCACCTCTTCCCCGGCCTGCCGTACCAGTCACGCCGTCGTCTCTACCCTCTTCTTCCTCTCAACCTGCTCTTCCTCGGGTTCCTCCACCACTTATCCGGGTCTACTCTCGACGTCCATCCAAGGATACTCCCGTGAACCAGCTCCCCACTACCAGCGATACCTCGGCTACGGCAGATCCGGCTCCCGTCTCTATAACTCATCCCTTGGCCAACTACGTCTCTCTCCATCGGCTGACACCACCTCTCTACGCCTTTGCCACCTCTCTTTCCTCTATTTCTATTCCTAACTCTGTGCAGGAGGCGCTTACACATCCAGGGTGGCGGGCAGCCATGGAAGATGAAATGCGGGCTCTTTGGGCTAACCAGACCTGGGATCTGGTCCCTCTTCCTACGGGCCATACCTCTGTGAGCTGCAAATGGGTCTTTGTTGTAAAGCATGCGGCGGATGGCACTGTTGATCGTCTGAAGGCACGCCTCGTGGCCCGGGGCTTTACTCAGCAACATGGCCTTGATTATGAGGAAACTTTCTCTCTAGTGTCCAAATTGAACACGGTCCACGTTATTCTTTCCTTGGCAGTTCATCGTCACTGACCGCTTTATCAGTTGGATATTAAGAATGCCTTCCTCAACGACGATCTGCAGGAGACAATTTATATGCAGCAATCTCCCGGGTTTGAGACCACGGGGGAGTCTTTGGTATGTCACCTTCGGAAATTCATTTATGGTCTCAAACAGTCCCCGCGTGCGTGGTTTGAAAAATTCAGTAAGGTGGTCTGTGCTAGTGGCTTCACTCGGAGCTCGGCTGATTTTTCTCTCTTCACCCGCCACCGGTCAACCGGGACTGTGATTCTTCTGGTCTACGTTGACGATATCCTGATTACTGACAACGACACGGCAGGAATACAACAGTTCAAGGAACAGTTAAATTCCGCCTTTCAGACCAAAGATCTGGGCAACCTTCGGTACTTTCTTGGGCTGGAGGTCGCACGACGCTCTGATGGTCTTGTGTTATCTCAAAGGAAGTACTGTATGGACCTCCTTCATGATGCAGGTTATTCTGGGTGCAAACCTGCGGAGACTCCTATGGACGCCAATCACAAGCTCTCGGCCCATAGTTCTGACTCTGACAAGCTGCTTACAAATCCGGAATATTACAGACGCTTAGTTGGGAAGCTGATCTATCTTACGGTGACTCGACCGGACATCTCGTTTGCTGTAGGAGTTGTGAGTCGGTTCATGCACGCTCCCCGGACATCTCATCTTCAAGCGGTCGAGCGCATCCTTCGGTATCTCAAGATCGCCCCCGGACAAGGACTTGTGTATAAGCCATCCACATCTCTATCACTCGTCTCTTACTCTGACGCTGACTACGCAGGATCTATCGATGATAGGCGCTCCACTACAAGGTTTTGCACTTACTTTGGTGGTCATCTCATAACATGGCGTAGCAAGAAACAATCTGTGGTTGCTCACTCTTCTGCTGAAACCGAGTACCGAGCTATGGCTGCGGTTGCTTCCGAGCTAACCTGGCTTGAGAGCCTTCTGGGAGACTTGGGTGTTCGTCTCTCATCACCGGCTACCTTATTTTGTGACAGTCAGGCAACAATACATATTGCCAAAAATCCGGTGTTTCACGAACGCACAAAGCATATCGAAGTTGATTGTCACTTTATCCGAGAAAAGGTACAGTCAAAGAAGATAGATTTGGAGCATGTTCCTGCTAAAGATCAAGTTGCGGATATCCTGACAAAAGCTCTCTTCAGGCCTCTATACTATCAGTTTTTATCCAAGCTTGGTGCCTACGACTTGTACGCTCCAGCTTGCGGGGGAGTGTTAGAAAAGCCCAATTAAGGGCTCATGTTTTCTCTCTTTTCTCTCTCCATGTATTAGTCCCACATCTTGTATTTAGGATTTCTCTTCTCATTCTTCTCCTATATAAGTGTATTCATACTTATAACTATTCATTCAAGAAGTATATACAAGCTTTGAGGCCTTTCTTTACATCTTCTAAAAATGTTTTCTCCAAAATAGCTCTAATACAAATCTATGAACTTAAGTACTATCTCATTTATATCTCCAAGTAATCTAAATCCAGTTCCAATCATTGTAAAATTTGCAGCAGTATTGTTGTCCTATTCACCGCAAACACATTCGTATTGTTAAACCATCCCAGCATCCAATAGTGTTAACACATGTTTGAAAGAAGATATCACACTATCATGCGAAGCTTGTCATCGTAGCATTTCTTGTTTTCAAAAAAATCAGAAGTCATTTTTACCATGGGAGATTAGACCTAATCCAATGAGTCTTGAACAAGTTTTAGTTCAGTTGAGTTAAATTGGGCATCATTTGTTTTCGATGAGATCGAATCACATAATCTCATGGCATGATATCATTTGAAATAAAGTCCTTCTATCCCCTGGAATATATGTTAGATATGCAAATACCTTCGATGTAATATCATTTAATCTCAAATCCTCATAAAACATGCGTTTTAGTTAACCCTCTGAGTCGGATTATGTCTCAATGCTAAGTTTACCTTATCTATCATGTTGAATGTACCTTATGTGCTGCCAAGTTGTACTGTGTTTTTATCTGGTGGAGATCTTTTGTACTTACATTTTTTTTCATCAGCCAATATTTTCTCAAGTTTTAAAGGTAATCTACTTTTCTTTATATTTTTGTTTGCAGATCAGTCATTATACAGGGAGGATTCACTTATATATCTGCATGCCTGGAAAGGATTTACGCCCAAGGCCACTTTTTGTGAATTTCCGACAAGAGGACTTGGAATCTGCTTCCCAGCTATTGAAGGAAAATCCTTCATATTGTAATATCTTCCAGTCGTTTATCAAAGAGTGGAGTAATTTAAGATCTATCGAACGTTATAAGCTTCTGGGGAAGCCTTTGCAACTTCCTCTGAGCCTTGAGCTGTGCTATTTAAAGGAGACTGCCAACCATGGGTCCAATGTATGTAAACCCTTGACATTAGTGTAATTTTTATTAGAAATAATTATTTAAAAACGTCCTCTAACTTTGCATAGTCATAGGGACCTCTACTCTATATTCCAAATTATCAAAACCTCCCCTTTAAATTTGCATTGTTTACATGCATGTATTTAAAAAAAGTCCTGGAAGACCCCCATAGGGATCTTTTTTTAACATATGTTAACCATGTAAACTTAGAAGGGAGGTTTTGGTAATTTGAAAGATAAAGGTGATGTCTCTACAATTACGCAAAGTTAGACAAGGTGCCAATATTTACGTTTGAAGACAATTTTATTTTTAGATATAAGCTGAATTTTGAATTTTTTACATCGAATCTAGGTTATCTAGCTTAGAATTTTTTTCACTATTTATACACAGAGGTGTCACCTAAACTCCACGAGAGATGTTAGACTAAAAAGTGAAGAAAACAAAAACCATGGGCCTTCATATGGGCTTGTATATTGGGATTTGAATATACACATAATTCAACTCCTCCCCCTCCCCTCCCATCAAGATGAGAGTAGGTTTCAATCATTTCCAACTTATAGATGGTATATATTAAAGTGTTAAGTTTTTAGTAAAGATATCCACCGGTTGATTTTGGGATTGAATGAGTTGTGTACAAATCACTCTTCTCCATATGGTCTTTGATGAAGTGTGTATCAATTGCAACATGTTTTGCCCAGTCATGTTGAACTGGATTATGAGCAATGTTAATCGCAACTTTATTGTCATAATAAAGGGGTCTACATTTTCCATTTTGTAAACTTAGATCATGCATTACATACTACAACCATAGTCCCTCCCATATCCCCAGTGGTCATCAATGTACCCGCAGAACTGATAAATTTGAATGACATATGCCACCCTAGAAAATTCAAGATAATTTGTACTGTCCAAAACACAGTAATAATTGAGAAGGACCAGAGAGACCATGGGTCCGAGGATGGTCATTGATGAAAGGTCTGAATACTGCAGGGGGTCTAAACACTTGAATCCAAGAAGCCCATCGTTTAGATACTCACATGATCTCGGAGAAATAGGGAAAAATATAGTGGTGTTAAGTAGATTCAAGTAGATTTTGCGCGATAGTAGGAACTCACACAACGTTAGCAAGAAGGTTGCTAAACGAGAGGATTAGGAAAACAGGAACTTGCGCAACAACCACCAGATTGGAATAGAACATGGCTAGAGCGAATACTTAGAGGTCTAATGCGAGATCTTTGATGAGAACAGAGAGGACTTGGCGAGAGTGAAGGGAACTCGCACTGTAGCAGGAACTCGCACGAGTCGCACTGCTAATGAACTCGCACGACTGGAATTGCTGCAAGATCGTACTCACACACACTTGGCGAGAGTTGGAAGCCACATGAGTAGGAAGCAGGGAGAAAATATGCGAGATCGATACCCGCTAGAAAGTTATGAAATATATGCGAGATCAATGTTCATGGGAGCAACCGAGATTCAAGCATTTAGCGAGAACTACAACGTTGCACAACAATTCAGATCGACACAATATCGAGTTGCGAGATCTTTGGGCCGAATGCATGCAAGTTTGCGATGAGAAGCCGATGCGAGATTGAGTTGCTGGATTGACGTGGGATCATGGTAGGTCGTGTGAGATGGAGCTGACTGGTGAGAGCGTTCAATCAACGCGAGAAAAAAATTGCCTAGCTCGCGATAGTTGATTGCGAGAGTAGCTGTCGACTAAGGTTGAATGTTACGAAAAGGAAGAAAACACTTGTACTAATTGAAAATACGGATACAATCACGAGGTATACTCGTGCCCAACTTCTGGAAGCTGGTTCCTCCAAGAAGCCCCTCTCAAAGGAGAGATCCAAAATCCTTATGATACAAAGATGAAAAACAAACTCTCCCATACCACCTCCTTATATACGGAAGGAGGCTCACATCTCATTAATCCTAAAGCAACAAATAACCATACAAGATATAATAATAAGTCACGCGCAGGTGCGCAACAATACACCCCGCCAAAAAATCGACCTTGACCCCAAGATCAGAGTGCCGTCCTCCGGCTAGTAGTGGTAAGCCCGCGCGTGGGCAGCCGTAGAGGTGCCTGGAGCGCCGTCTGGCGGTACATCCGTGATTATAAGAGCGTAAGTCAGCCACACTGATCTCGGTCACGTCCTCCCCCATGAGGAACCAAATTCCTTTGTCGGACAATCATGAGTGGACGAGTTGGGTTGCTTGCAATGGAAGCACATACCCTTGCTCCGTAAGTCATTGTACTCTTAGTTGCACAGACGGTGACTTGGAACACGGCGGTTGTTGCGTGTCCCATAATGGGTGGGCGGGGTAGAGTAGGTGCCAGTGGTGGATGTTTAGGGGGGGAATATGGTTGGTAGGGAGGCGAAGGGGAAGCAGGGTCCCCAGACATTGCCAGGAATTCGGCCTCCACTAGTCGGGAGAGGTCCATGGCTTGGGTGACAGTTACCGGTTGAAGGGTGCGGAGGCGGGCTCGGATTTGGGGTTGTAAGACGTGCATAAAGTAGCCCAAGTAATGGTCGGGAGGAAGACCTGGAGCATGGGTGACCAATTCGATGAATGCATCCACGTACGAGTCAATGGAGCCGGTCTGACGGACTCCGCAAAGGCGCTCGATCATGGAGCCGGAGTAGCAGTGATCATACCGCTGAATAAAGGCCTTCGTGAGAGCTGTTCAAGTGATGCCAGGAGAGGACTGGCGGAGCCATCAAACCCCACCCTTTCATGCCGATAATTGCTGTGGAGACCTGCTGCGACGGAGGAGTTTGATGAATGTCAAAAAATTGTTCGGCGCGGGCAATCCATCCAGGTGGGCCAGTCCTGTTGAATGTGGGGATGTCCATGCGTGCGATCTGGGGTGGCAAGCTCGTCAATGCGGGATCTTTAGGGGCCAATGTGTTGGGGGATCCTAAGGAGAGGCAGCAGGAGGCCCAGAGGTTTGGCCGGATTGCAGGTTGTGGAGCATGGTCATAATCGACATGAATTACTCGGCTTGGGCGTCGAGACGAGAGTTGATGGCGGTGAGGGCGTGTTCGAGGGCTTCCACGTGTGATTCCATTTGGCCTTGTGGCATATGAAGAAGAGTACGCAAGAGGTGGAGGCTCGCAGGAGAGTGCAGGAGCTGGGGAAGGTGCGCTAGTGGCGGACGATCGCTGCAAAAGGAAGGGATCTGGACGACAGCAAAGTGGAGCTGGGCTGGAGGAAGAATGGGGCTAGCTTGGTGAATGTATTAGAGCAGGGAGTCGGAAATCGGCGGGGCGAGGCCTGGCAGACGACAAAAATGGAGAAACGGGCGTGGCTGTTGACGAAAACGGCATAGCTCGAGGGAATCAGCGGATTGTCTCTAGCTATAGAGGCGGAGAACGACGCGAATGGTGATTGCTGCTGTCGACGACCCCGACGGATGACCGGATCGACTAGGTCACGACAAGGAGAGAGGGTATCGTGCGAATATGGCGAAATGGGAGGCTATGGCGCGTGCTGATGTCAACGCAGAAAGGGCAACAACGAAACCCGGAAGCACTATGCAGGCGAGAACGACATGTCGGACCAATGTTACAAAAAGGAAGAAAACACTTGTACTAATTGAAAATATTGATACAATCACGAGGTACATTCGTGCCAAACTTCTGGAGGCTGGTTCCTCCAAGAAGCCCCTCTCCAAGGAGAGATCCAAAACCCTAATGATCCAAAGATGAAAAACATACTCTCTCATACCACCTCTTTATATAGGGGGGGGGGGGGAGGGAGGGGCTCACATCTCATTAACCCTAAAGTAACAAATAACCATACAAGATATAATAATAAGTCACGTGCACGTGCGTAATGTTAGAGAAGCCCACTTAACTAGACCCATTTAGTTTCTTTTGTTGTTATTTCTCTCCCCTCTTTAGTCCCGCATTGTGTATAGGACCTTGCTCTCTCTTTCTCTCATCTATATATTTGTACTCGTTCTTTGTATTCAATACAAGTGAACATATTTACAAGGTTGTTTTTCTACTTGTCTACATGGTATCAGAGCAACCGGTCCTCTTTGGGCAGCTACCCTATGCTTAACCGCCTCTCTTCCTGTGTTCTCGCCTCGGCATGCGGCTAGCTGCGGACTGCCCTCTCTGTCCGCTTCCCGCTCTTCCCGCTCGGTTTCTGGCGGACTGCCTCTTCCTATCCGCTTCGCCTCTCTTCTCCCCTCTCCCCTCCGTGGTTCCACTCCTCCCCTCCCGCCTCTTATAGCATTCCTGTGGGGCCCGCCTCTCTCTTCTCGCGCGGTCTCACTTGTGCTATCCGCCGCGGTCTCCCTTGTGCTCTTCGCCGTTGTCTCCTGCTCCCCGGCTTCTCGCTATCCGCAGCTCTCTCCCGCTATCCGGCGCGACCTCCTGCGGCATGTTCCTGATCGTATTTCTCCGCCTTGTCGCGGCTCCCTTCTCGCGCGGCCTGGTCTTTCCGCCGGTCTCCCTTCTCGCGCATTCTCGCGCGGCCTCTATCCGCCTTTTCCGCCGAGTTCTTTCTTTGCTCGCCTCGTCCTGTTGCTCGCTGCGGCCTCTCTCTATCCGCTTGAGTGTTCCTTACTCGCGGTTTCTTCTCTCTGCCCGCTCGTAGCCTCCGTCTCTGACCGCTGCTGGGTTCAGCCTGACCGTGCGGACTGTTTTCTCCTGCATTTAGGTCGCGGTCTTCTCCTCTCCGCGCGGATTGGTCTCTGTCCGCCGGCTCTCTATCCGCCTCTGGTCGCGGCCTTTTGCCGCTGGTGTCTTTACATCGTGACCGGGCGGTCTCCGTTCTAGTCGCGCGGACTCTCTTCTCCTCCTATCCGGGCGGTCTCTGTTCTAGTCGCGCGGACTCCTCTGCTGCCGGTCTGCTCTCCTAGCCGCCTCTCCTCCATGGGTTCTTCTGCTGATTTGACTAGCACGGCGGTTCCTCCTGCAGACCGCCCGGCCTCTATTCCAGAAATACGGGATGAACTCCGTATCACTATTATCTCTCTGGTCGGCAAGAAGAATTTTGTCGAATGGGCGCATTCTGTTCGTCGGGTCCTGCAATCCAAGGGGTTTCTTCATCACTTGACCTAGGTGGTTACCGGGACTCCGACTGACGAATGGTTACGCAATGATGGTCGTGTGCAAACATGGATCCTTAATTATCTTGATAGCGAATCCTATCGCCTGGCTATGTACCACGAGACGGCCAAAGGCATGTGGGATGAGCTTCATACCCTTTACTCCGGAAAAGATAGTCTCCACTATTTGTATGACATAATCACTGCTCTCCAGACCCTTGATAGCAGTGGTGCGACCGATCTGACTTCCTTTGTGGCTCAGGCTCGGTCCTTGGTCGAGGCATGGATCCAACATCAGCCTCCTACTGTGGACCTTGTTGCCCAACGTGCTCAAAAGGAGGCTGTGGGTATAGCCATGATGATGGCTCCGCTACCCCATCACCTTCGTAGTGTACGGGCCCACATCCTCTCTTCTACTGTTACCCCGTCCTTCTCAGATGTGTGCTCAATGCTTCTCAAAGTTACCCCGCCTCCGGATGTGTCGGGCCCTCCTTCTCCAGCTCTTGTCCAGCAGGTTCCTGCTCCTTTACTGTCTTTACCATCTTCTGTCCGTGGAGGCCGCTCTGACTCGCGAGGACGTGGGCGGGGTTGTCGGTCTCGGCCTAAGTGCTCGTTCTGCGGCAAAGATGGGCATCTTGAAGCCACGTGTTATCGTAAGCATGGTCGCCCACCTCGTCCGCAGGCGTCTGCTGCTGCTACCGACTCCTCTCCCACTCGTACTGATCTCGACGAGGTCCGCCTTCAACTTCAGCATCTTCATGGCCTGCTCAGCCGCCCGCCCGCCTCTGTTGCCTCCGCTGCCTCCATCTCCAATGAAGGTATCACCTGCCTTTCCTCTTGCCCGCGATGGATCCTCGACTCTGGTGCCACTCACCACATCACCTCTATTCGGCCGCCTCAGTACTTGTCTTCCCCTCACCCGAAGTACATTACTGTGGACAATGGCGCCTCTGTCCCTGTTTTTGGCTGTGCTGATATTCCTCTCACCTCTTCTCTTCAACTGCGCTCGGCTCTTCATGTTCCGGGCTCTCATTTTAATTTACTTTCTGTTGGTCGCCTGACTTCTGATTTACATTGCTCAGTGACCTTTACTTCTTTTTCTTTTCTGATACAGGATCAGCAGACGCGGACTATCGTTGGTAAGGGGCGACTGCAAAACGGGCTCTACCTTCTTGACGACTCTCCTACTCTCCTCGCATTCGTCTCCTCTTCCGATTGGCATCGACGTCTTGGTCATGCTCTTCTACCTGTCCTCCAGAAGGCTCTCCCGGATGTATCTCTTCCTGCTTTTTAATGTGAAACATGTATTTTTGGCAAGCAGCCACGTTCATCTTTTCCTTCTCATTGTACTCGGAGCTCCGCTCCTTTTATCTTAGTACACTCCGATATATGAGGTCCGTACAAATTTACTAGTATTTATGGCTATCGGTATTTCGTTACCTTTATTGATGATTATTCGCGCATGACGTGACTGTATCTTCTTCGCGATCGTTCTGAGCTTTCCCGCGTCTTCCGGGAGTTCATTCTTGATACTCGCACTCAATTCTCTGCGCCCATTCGCACTATTCGTACCGACAATGCGCGAGAATACACTTGTCATGACTTCGCGACCCTCTTCTCTGAGAACGACATTATTCACCAAACCTCGTGTGTGTATACTCCGCAACAGAATGGTGTCGCCGAGCACAAGAATCGACACCTTCTTGATGTGGCTCGATCCCTTATGCTTCAAATGCGGGTTCCCAAACCATACTGGAATTTTGCGCTCTCCACCGCCTGCTTTCTTATCAACCGTCTACCATCCTCCGTTCTTCAGAATGCTACTCCGTTCAGCCTCCTCTTTCTGTCCACTCCGCCTTTCCCTGTTACTCCTCGTATCTTTGGGTGTGCTTGCTATGCTCACCATCTCGTCCCTTCTACCGACAAATTGGATCCCCGTGCGGCCAAACATATCTTTGTCGGTTACTCGTGCACTCAGAAGGGGTATATGTGCTATTCGCCTACTACCCGCAAGGTTACTGTCTCTACGGACGTTACTTTCCGGGAAGATCTTCCCTTCTTTTCTGCTCCGGATGTCGTTCCCTTTCCAGAGCCCGTCGTTCGTCCTATCATCCCGGTTCCCTGCTCCTCATCCTCTCCTCCTCCTGACCCGGCTCCGGTCTGTCCGACTCCACCTGTTATTCGGGTCTATTCTCGTCGCTCTTCTCCTCCTGTTGCCCCACTGCAGTCGGCCTCGCCCTCTGATGTTCCGCCACCTGCTGCTCCGGTTCCTGCCTCCACCGCTCATCCGATGACAAACTATGTCTCTCTCCATCGCCTTTCACCACCACTTCGCCACTTTGCCATATCATTATCCTCTGTTTCTATTCCTAACTCTGTACAGGAGGCGCGTCAACATCCTGGCTGGCGGGCTGCTATGGAGGAAGAAATGACGGCCCTTTGGGCCAACCAGACCTGGACCCTGGTCCCTCTGCCTTCTGGTCAGCACCCGGTTGGGTGTAAATGAGTTTTTGTCATCAAACATGCTCCGGATGGCACTATTGCCCGACTGAAGGCCAGACTGGTGGCCCGTGGTTTCACTCAACAGCAAGGCCTCGATTATGAGGAAACTTTCTCTCCGGTGGCCAAGCTCAACTCGGTTCGTGTGCTTCTCTCCGTGATTGTACACCGCCACTGGCCGCTTCATCAGCTCGATATCAAGAATGCCTTTCTGAATGGTGATCTTCACGAAACCGTCTACATGCGCCAACCGCCCGGGTTTGAGATCACGGGGGAGTCTCATGTGTGTCTTCTAAAGAAGTCCATCTATGGTCTCAAACAATCCCCCGGGCGTGGTTTGAAAAATTCAGCAAGGTGGTTCAGGATATGGGTTTTACTCGGAGCTCTGCTGACTTCTCTCTTTTCACCCGACACCGGGCAACGGGAACTGTCATTCTATTGGTTTATGTTGACGACATCCTACTTACTGGGGATGACTTACAGGGGATCCAAGCGGTCAAAGACCTAGGGCATCTTCGCTACTTCCTCGGTCTTGAGGTCGCACGATGAACGGATGGGCTTGTCCTCTCCCAACGGAAGTACTGTCTCGATCTCCTCAAAGATGCTGGCCAGTCAGGTTGTAAGCCAACTAATACACCGATGGAGGCAAATCACAAGCTCTGTGCACATGCCTCTGATGAGGATCTGCTTCTCCAGAACCCGGAGTACTATAGACGCCTTGTCGGAAAGTTGATATACCTAACAGTCACGAGGACTGATATATCATTTGTTGTTGGGGTTGTGAGTCGGTTCATGCATTCTCCTCGGGTTTCTCATCTCCAAGCCGTTGAACGGATTCTCCGGTACCTTAAGGCAGCTCCGGATCAAGGGCTTGTTTACAAAACCTCCATCTCGACTCCAGCATTGGTTGCTTACTCTGATGCCGATTATGTCGGTTCCCTGGACGATTGGCGGTCGACCAGTGGATTCTGTACTTACTTTGGAGGTCATCTCATTACTTGGAAAAGTAAAAAACAAGCCGTGGTCGCTCGATCCTCCGCAGAAGCTGAATACCGATCTATGGCATCGGTTGTTTCTGAACTCACATGGCTTGAAAGCATTCTTGCTGACTTGGGAGTAAAACTTCCTTCATCTGATGTTCTCTTTTGTGATAGTCAAGCGGCCATACACATAGCAAAGAACCCGGTGTTTCACGAGCGTACGAAGCATATCGAGGTCGATTGTCACTTCATACGAGAAAAAGTTCAAATGAAGAAACTTGAGTTAAAGCATGTTCCGGGCACTGATCAAGTTGCTGATATTCTCACGAAGGCCCTATCAAGCACTTTGTTCTACCAGTGTTTGTCCAAGCTTGATGCATATGATCTATACGCTCCAGCTTGCGGGGGAGTGTTAGAGAAGCCCACTTAACGAGGCCCATTTAGTTTCTTTTGTTGTTATTTCTCTCTCCTCTTTAGTTCCACATTGTGTATAAGACCTTGCTCTCTCTTTCTCTCATCTATATATTTGTACTCATTCTTTGTATTCAATACAAGTGAACATATTTACAAGGTTGCTTTTCTACTTGTCTGCACGTAACATTGAACATGCGCAAGACATAGTTCACATGCAAAAGATGGAGCAGCAAGATGAAATCACCTTGCTCTGATACCAAATTGAGAGTTTGAAATTGCGTACATCCAATCTAGTTGAGAATTACTTTCCTTCACTTATATGCACAAAGAGGTGTGTCACCTAATTACCTAAGCTGCAGAAGAATAGCGGGATTAAAAAAAAGGAAAATAGAAAACCAATTATGGGCCTTCATATGAGCCTATACATTGGGCTTTACATGTACGCATAATTTAACCGAAGATAACTGACATCATATCTCTACTAATATACGAAAACTACTTTTTGGTGAAACATTGCTTGATTTCCCTATATTGTCCTTACAGTTGTATTCATAATTACACAATTATACCAAACTTTATATTAGTATATTATAAAGACAATATCCTTTTAGGTAATTACACAACTTTACAATATTAAAATGCAAAAAATAAAAACACTAGATACCTTAAATCTATGGTCTCTAGCTAGGAATGACAAGAGAAAAATTAATGTTTTAACGTTAAAATATAATTTGTTTTACAAAATAAAAATTATATTCTTGATTTATATTTTTTTTCGGTCATTTTGAGTACTCATATGTATATGCTGCGGAGCGGGCGGAGCCCTCCGGGAGCGAGCAAAGCCCACCGTCGTCGGTTGGGTACTGTCGCGCGAGGCCATAGGGGCGGGTACTGTCCACAACAAATGTTGTCGCCCACGACAAATGTCGTCCCCACGACAAATGTCGCACCACCGGTGAATGTCGCATCCCGGCGAATGTCGCACCCCGCCGAATGTCGCACCCCGCCGATTGTCGCAACCCCGCCGAATGCCCCTAGGGCAGAAGGCCCGTGCCTGTCACTTGTATAGTAATAAGCAAAAGACATTCAATGTAGATTATCACATGCGTTAGTTAACATCTATGTGATTCAGGGACTGCTGAAAGGAGGAAGCAAAAGACGAGTTACTCCATTGACTGAGCTAAGCCGTCAACTTCCTGAAGATGCTGAGTGGAAGAAGGTTGTTCTTTACAGTGGCTCTTCTAAGGAGAAAGAGTATACTCAGGCTTGGTCTGTCAGTGGTAAACCGCTCTGCAAGCTCTGCCATGCAGTTTGCAGGTAGGGATCCATTTTCTAATTTAATAGAGTTGAATATCTAGTCTAGGAAATATTAATTATTTTTCTTTGGAATTTATTTTTTAATATAGTATTTATTACTTTTCGATGCTAAATTATTTGCAGTGGA
This sequence comes from Platanthera zijinensis, assembly GCA_039513925.1. Classification (NCBI taxonomy): domain Eukaryota; kingdom Viridiplantae; phylum Streptophyta; class Magnoliopsida; order Asparagales; family Orchidaceae; genus Platanthera; species Platanthera zijinensis. Next base: position 3,063,310 of record CM077090.1, on the reverse strand, counting down.
ACCCTCTCAACAACCCCCGAATACTTCGAGGATCTATTCTGCACTATTAGTTGCTTTCAAGAATATCGTGTAAGAACTAGCCAAAAATTCCTGCGTCAGGTAAGTGGGCAGTTGATCCTTTGCTAGGATTTCTTCTTTTGTTTGATGAAATTTTAAATTTTGTATATAGAATTAAAAATAGGCCTGAAGTTAAATTACACAAAGAGGTCAATAAAGAAAAAAATAAGTGCATAAGTAATCTAATGTTGTAATCTAGTTTTACAGACCATAATGTCTATCCAAAATTGCAAATATACGGAGTTTCTCGGAGATCTTTGTAATAGGACGTGTAGATCAGGGCAGTTGAATTTTATGAGTGGAGTGTTACTGTTTGGTTTGAATTAAGTGTTTTGTCAGTCTGTCAGCCATGAAATTTCTTTCTCTGCATATATGATAGACGACGTGGTTGCCAATATGTAGTTGTAAGAAATTAAGATCCGTGTTTTAGCTTGAAATCTATCATTATAGCAACATGTGTGAGCTACATCTTATTGCACTCCATAATTCCAACTTGAAGGAATAAGAATTCAGCCTCCAACGCTCTCGAGCAAAAAAAATATAATTTTTTATAATGACCAAAATATGATCTGCACACTTGTGTTTAGTCTATGTATAAATCGATATGGATCATATAAACAAAATATATGGTGTCAAAATCATTACATTATATATAATGTTAGGGGACTATTTTTACCTTTTTTCTCCTACTCACCTAATTTAATTTCACATGCAAGAACTACATCTGAAAGCTGATATTAATATGGCAGGCACTATTTCAAATTGAGCATGGTGTTTGTACCACATGCAATCTTGACTGTCACAAGCTTGTGAAAAGCATAAGGTGTTTACCCATTGCTAGAAGAAAGAATTATATTGAGAAGATAGCTCCAGAATTAGCCAAGAGAAAAAAACTGTGAGTGCCATTTAAAACAAACTACTGCTGCTGTTTCTAGACTGTTCATTGATCTATAAATAATGCTATATTATGATAAGGAGGATAACCACCAATTCTTAATCTCTTATCAATTTGTTTATATTTTCTATACATAATACGAGCCAAAAATTGATTTGAGGTTGATCAATTTCTGAGCTCATAGAATAATATTAATCCAAAATACATGCATGTATAATACTGACATGCATATATTAGGCATGTATATACAATACATATATAATACATGTATATTTATATATAAATACGAGCAGCTCCGCACGGGCTTCGCCCGTGCTCGCTGACTCTTAGTGGGCTGCGCCCGCATTATATATATCTTTTATTATATATCTCTCTGGCTCCCTCCCTCTCCCTCCCTCCCTCCCCTCTCTCTCTTTCCCTCTCTTTATTCATTAAATGATCTTACATGTTCATTAAATGCCTCGGGCCCCACCTCCTTCTCTCCCTTTCTTTCTCTCTATTTCTCCTGCCACCGCAGTCAACACATTACCTGCATTAAATGTTGTGGGCTCCATCTCCTTCTCTCCCTTTCTTTTTCTCTATTTCTCCTGCCACCACATTACTTGCATTACTCTCTCCCCTCTCTCTCTCATTTCTTTCCGCTCTCTGCTCTCTCATCTCTCACATCGTCTCTCTCTCCACTTCATGTGATTTGACCATACGCCACCGCCATCTCTCTCTCTCTCTTTCTCCCTCTCTCTCATGTAGTTTTAAGAGGGCTACAAATATGCTCTTTTCCTCTCTCCCCCTCTCTCCTCAATCTTTCTTTCTCTCTCCATCTAATGAATGAGATTAAATTTGAACTTTGATCAAACGGTTGAGGGGAAAAGTTTGGTATGCTTGAAGATATGTATATTGATATATATGGTAGAGATAAATATAAATATATATATTTATATGCATGTGTGTGCATTCTGTTACGTTCCCGGGATTGTGAGCGTGCGAACGGCCGTTGGAGGGGAAAGTCCAGGAGGAGGGAGGATCCCTTCTTCGAACCCTTGGGAGCAATGGTGGAGAGTAGGGAGAAACAGTCTTCATGGCGAAACAGGGGCGGCGCGGGTTGCGGCGGTGCGGCGTCATGCTGCGAGCGGAAGGGGGTCGCGGCTAGGGTTCGACGGAAATAAGAACACGGGAGAGAGAAAGGAGAGAAATAAGAGAGAGAGAGATTAGAATTAACTTCTTGCTTCCATTTTTTACCTACACAAACACATATAGTCCTCCATGACAATGTCCAAAATGCCCCCTCAAATAGGCTTAACACTACGAGGTTAAAAACATAATAAAACTGCATGCATAAATATTTTAAATAGGAATAAGTAGATCAAGTGCGCGTTGCCCGTGACTCGTGACGCTTGTAAGTGATACCCCAACGCGGATCCCTAACATCTCCGTCCTGCTCGACTTCAAGCTTGTTCTCAAGCTTTTCCTACGGTGGTGGTGGCAAGGGAACCAAGGGTGTGGCGGGAGGTTCGCCGACAAACAGCTTCAGCTGTGACACATGGAAAACATCGCGGATCCGCACGTCGTCGTCAAGGAGGAGACGGTAAGCCACATCCCCAATGCGGTGTAGGATTTTGAAGGGTCCAATGAATTTGGGCCCCAACTTCTGGTATGCCCCCTTGGAGACGGTGGTTTGACGGTAGGGTCGGCTTTTGAGCCAAACCCAATCCCCGGGTGCAAAAAATAACTCGCGACAGCTGCTCTTGTAGGTTGTTTCCATTCTTGCTTGGGCCTGAATGAGCCGATCCCTGACGAGGCACAAAACCTCGTCACGCGTGTGGGGATCGGTGTCGACGGCGGAGGAGCGAGCAGATGCATCAACATAGGAGAGAAGGCGGGGAGGCTCCCGATCGTAAATGAGGTGGAAGGGAGTGGTCTGGAGGGCGGTGTTGTATGAAGTATTGTAACAATACTCCACCCATGGTAGCCAACGGGCCCAGCCCTTGGGTCGATCCCCTGTAAGGCAGCACAAGTACATCTCGAGTGTTTTGTTGACCACTTTGGTCTGACCATCTGGCTGTGGGTGGTAGGCGGAGGAGAGGGCCAACTTCGTGCCACAGAGGGCAAACAATTCCTGCCAGAACTCAGAAGTGAAAACCTTGTCTCCGTCAGACACGATGCTCTCTGGTACCCCGTGAAGGCGGAACACTCGATCAAAGAAAATTTGGTCCACGGCAGGTCCTGTGATGGGGTGGCTCATGACGATGAAATGGGCCCCCTTGGAAAAGCGGTCCACCACCACAAAAATAACACTGTATCCCCGAGAGGAAGGAAATCTCTCGATGAAATCCATGGAGATGTCAACTCATATCTGTGTCGGCATTGGAAGCGGTTGTAGTAAACCGGCTGGGGAGAGAGCCATCGTTTTGCTGTGCTGGTAGCTTAGGCAAGCCGCAATATGAGACTGAACACTTCGCTTGAGCCTGTGCCAGAAGAACTCGGCGCAGACACGCTGAAGGATCTTGTGGACTCCGTGTGTGCGGTCATGAACAACAGCGAGAATGTCCTGGATCAAAGAAGAAGTGACCGACAAGTAGAAACGATCCATGCAGAGAATGAGGCCATCACAGACCGTCCACATCTGCAGTAGGTGCCCCTATTGAATGCGGAGCCGCAGCTCCCTGAGGCCGGGTGAATCATCAATTTCCTGTCAGAGGCGGGGAAGAACCAAGGAGGAGGGCTCAGACAGAGCATATAAAGAAGTGCATCTGGGGAGTCACGACGAGAGAGTGAATCCGCCACACGGTTCAAGTGGCCGACCTTGTATTCTACCCGGAAGTCACCAAAAGGCGGCTCACCCAACGGTGTTGGGGGACCGTCGTCTAGCGCTGCTCCAACAAGTATTTGAGGCTGAAGTGGTCGGTGCGGATGAGAAAGGGGTGCCCCCACAAATAAGGCCGCCAGTGGTTTACGACCTTTTGCCAGGCCGACGAGCTCCTGCTTGTAAGAGGGAAGCTTCTGATGGTGGAGCGCCATCTCGCGACTAAAATAAGTGATCGGGTGGCCTTCCTGCTGAAGTACCGCGCTGCAGCCATGCTCTGAAGCATCACCTTCTACTTGAAATTCCTTCCCGAAATAGGGTAGCTGAAGAACCGGGGCTGAGACTAGAGCCTGCTGTAATGCTCGAAAGGCCTCCATGGTGCTATCGTCCCATGTAAAGCATTGGCGTCGCAAGAGAGACAACAAGGGAGCAACAATGATCGTGTAGCCCTGGATGAAGCGACCATAGTATCCGGTCAAACCAAGGAACCCACGCATCTCCCGCTGCGTCTGAGGAATGGGCCAGTCGAGAACTCCTTGGACCTTGTCTGGATCTGTAGAGACGCCGGTGTGGTCCACGATGTGCCCCAAGTAGGCAACTCTGTCAAGTGTCGAAGGAGCATTTGGAGCCCTTCAATTAGAGACGATGAGAGCGTACGCGCTGAAGAACCTGTCTGAGGTGGTTGAGGTGCGCCTCCCAAGTTTTGTTGTATATCAAAATATCATCAAAGAAAACAAGGGCACAACGACGAAGAAGTGTGTGGAATACCTCATTCATGAGTGCCTGAATGGTGGACGGGGCATTGGTGAGCCCGAAAGACATCACCAGAAACTTGAAGTGGCCATGGTGTGTTCTGAAGGCGGTCTTCTTCACGTCCCCGGGAGACATACGGACCTGGTGGTACCCAGAGCGAAGATCCATCTTGGAGAAATAGTGTGCCCCATGCAACTCATCCGATAGCTCCTCAACAACGGGAATGAGAAACTTGTCCTTGACTGTCTGTGCATTGAGGGCGCGGTAATCCACGTAGAAGCGCCAAGGGCCGTCCTTCTTGCTGACTAAGAGGACGGGTGAAGAGAAGGGCGAGACACTGTGTCAGATGATACCTTACTGAAGCATCTCGGTGCACTGCTTCTCAATCTCATCCTTCTGTAGGAAGGGCTAACGGTATGGGCGGATGACTACCGGGGCCGTATTCAGAAGAAGGAAAATACGGTGATCTTGGCGGCGTGAGGGGGGAAGTCCGGTCGGTGCGGCCATGGTATTGCGGTACTCGTGAAGAAGGTTGGAGAGGCCCGACTGCCCGGTATAATCAGACTGGAGAGAAAAGGTGTGACCCACCGTTGCCTTCGAATGGCCGTGCCATACTGTCAAAGAAGGCCCATGTCCCCAGGACATTGTCAGGGGGTCCAAATCCCACAGAATCAGTCCGAGGGTGTGTAACCAGCGCGTCCCTAAGACAACCTCAAAGCCCCACAGGGCGATGACAAAGAAGTCCACCTGAGAGTGATGGTCCCCCACAATAATTGGAATGTCTCGGCAAACCCCGATGCATACTATCGCGACACCATTTGGCACGACGACACGCAAACGATTGCGGGTGGTAATGGGTAGATGGAGTCGCTGAGCGGTGAGATCGCTGATGAAACTGTGTGTACTGCCCATATCGATAAAGGCAAGTAGCTGGTAGCCCGCCACGGAAATAGGCATCTGCACTGTGTCCCCAGAGCGTGGTCCTGACATAGCATGGATGGAGATGGAGGGGTCCCCTGGCTCGTCATCCCCTTCTTCCCCATCCGATGGATCGTCAACCTCAAGCCAAAAGAGACGCTTACACTTGTGTCCTCGAGTGTAGGCCTCATCATAGTTGAAACAAAGGCCCTTGGCGCGGCGCTCGGCCATCTCCTGATTGGACAATGCCAGATATGTGTCGGTCGCTCCCCGTCTTTGGTTCTGGTTGGGCCACCCCCAGATGGCGGCAGAGGATGACTAGGTTGTCGGAAAGAGCCCTCGCTGCCACGACGTCCCATGTGGGGACGATCCAGCAAGATACGACGCTCGCAGCTACGTGCGAGATTCATGGCGGTAGTGAGGTCTGGCGGGTTCTGAAACTCCACATCCCTGCAGAGTCGCTCATGCAACCCCGCAGTAAAAAAAGCCACTTGGTGGGCTGCTGGGACTGGTGGTGCACGGGCCAGGAGCACCTGAAACTACTCCAAATAGTCGTCAATAGAGCCCGACTGCTTCAGGGAAATCAAATCGCCAATGAGATTGGTGCAAAGTGGTGGCCCAAAACGCAATTTGCACTAGATCTTGAAGTCATCCCATGTGAGGTGGGGTTTCTCCCGGTTAAGCTGGGAGAACCACAGTTGGGCCGACCCCATCACATGGAAGGATGCGATGCCCTGCCAATCTTCCCACGGTGTGCGTTGTGCCACAAAGAAATGTTCTGTTACCTTCTCACAAGGTGAGCTCGACACTGGCGGAGGAAGGGGCGTCCGTCAGAGAGAGAGGAGGAAGAGAGAGAGAGAGTTAGGGTTAGGAAAAGAGAAGAAGAGGGAGCAACCCCCTTTCACTTAATCGATCCAAAGATGAAAATGATCAAAGCCAAGGTTTACCCCCTCTTATAGTGAGGGGTCAAATACAACATTTAAATAAAACTTAATAATAAAATTGAATAGTAAGATTCAACCTGAACCGCTCGGTTCAGGTTCTCCTGCGCCGTGAGCCACTTTCGCCGAACCGCCCGGTTTGCCTGCGCCGCGAGCCGCTTCCACCGAACGGCCCGGTTTCGTGCTTCCTGCACCGCGAGTCACTTCTGGCTCCCGCTGCCTTCACGTGTTTACTTGCCACGACGGGTCTTCCTCCTGCAGATCGGTAACAATACCGCCATCTGGAAAATTGGCCTTGTCCTCAAGGCAGTAGTCTGGAAACTGTCGGCGAAAATCATCCCGAAGGAGCCATGTAGCGTCGTTGGTCGGACGGTGGCGCCATGCGACGCGGATCTCTTCTGGGGTGGCGTCCCCAGGTAAGTGATGTCGACGACCGAGGATAGCCTCGGTGTACAATGGTTCAGAATCGGAATAGTCGAGGTCAGCCGAAATATTGTCCACGACGGGGTGGTCCCCTACCACCCGCCGAAGCTGCGAACGGGAAAAACCGGGTGAATGCGACTGCTGCTGGGCAAACGAAGCCGGTACGCCACAGCCCCGATGCGGCTTATGACTTCGAAGGGGCCGTAAAAACGCGGTGCCAACTTTGGGCACGACCGCCGCGCGACGGTTAGCTGGTGGTATGGGTGGCGCTTGAGAAAGACTTTCTCCCCCACTTGGAAGGAGAAATCCCGACGCTTCCAGTTGGCAAAGGATAACATCTTCGCTTGGGCTCGTCGGAGATGGTGCTTCAGACTATCGAGGATGATGTCGCGATCCTGGAGATGGTCGGCCAAACTGGTCCCCCGGGAGGTGTCGGACCACCGATGGTGGCAGTCGACCATAGAATGTCTCGAATGGTGATGTATTCTCCGCATGATGCTAGGCTGTGTTATAAGAGTGCTCCGCCCAACACATCCATTTGGCCCTAGTGCCTGGCGCTCGCCGATGAAACAACGAAGATAAGTCTCTAAACATCGGTTGAGCACTTCGGATTGCCCGTCAGATTGCGGGTGATAGGTCGTACTTATACGGAGACGCGTGCCTTGTAGGCGAAAAAGGAGGTCCAAAAACTGTTGAGGAACAAAGGGTTGCGGTCGCTAACGATGGAGCGAGGGAATCCATGTAGGCGCACGATCTCGGCGATGAAACTTTCGGCCACGGTAGCGGTCGTGTAAGGGTGGCAGAGAGGAATGAAGTCTGCATACTTCGTGAGACGGTCCATGACAACCAAAATGCAATCAAACCCGCTCGAACGGGGAAGCCGGGTGATAAAATCCATGGCGATATCCTCCCATATGCGCTCCGGAATCGGGAGAGGCTGAAGTAGGCCGCTGGGGATCATGGTCTTGTACTTTGCTTTTTGACAAGGAAGACAAGCGACCACGTAGGCCTTATACTGGCGGAGCATATGAGGCCAATAAAGGGATGCCGCCAATCGCCGATAGGTGCGAAAAGCACCCGCATGGCCGCCGGACAGAGTGGAGTGGAACTCGTCTAATAAGCGCGGTATATTGGATGAGGCGGCGGAAAGCACAAGGCGGCCCCAGTGGAATATGCATCTTCCAATGAGCGAGTATGGCGGGTGAACTTCTGGGTTCGCCAAAAGGGCCGTCCGGATGGCCCCAAGGTGGAGGTCCCGTTCGACGTCCTGCTGAATGGAAGCCTCGTCGTGCCACACCGGCCGTGAAATGGCGGCTAGCTCCAGGACTTGCGGTTGACGAGATAAAGCATCCGTCGCCCGATTCGCCCTACCGGGACGAAACTCAATGATGAAGTCATAACCCAACAATTTGTCCACCCAAAGTTGTTGTGCCGAAGTCGCTATCTTTTGTTGAAGTAGGTAACGAAGACTGTGATGGTCGGTACGGACCACGAATGGGGGCCCCAAGAGATATGGGCGCCAATGCTGGACCGCGAGAACGAGGGCCATGAGTTCATTCTCGTAAGCCGAGCGACTACGGATGGCCGTCGAGAAGGCGCGATTGTAGTATGCAATAGGCCTCCCGGATTGCATCAGAATGTCTCTGACGCCCGTGTCGGAGGCGTCACATTCCACGAGGAAGGGTTGCTGAAAATCCTAATGGCTAAAACCGGCCCTTGAACCAGGGCTGCTTGCAGCGCGGCGAAGAAGGCCATGACGGCGGGTGGCCACGAGAACTGGCCGTCCTCTGAGAGCTTTGATAACTGGGTGAGGGGGAGGGCCAACCCGCCGTAGTCTTTGATGAACCGCCGATAGTACCCGGTGAGGCCGAGGAACCCGCGAACATCCCGAAGGGTCGTGGTGTCGGCCACTGGAGGACCTTCTGAATCTTGTCTTTATCCATGGTCACGCCGTCGGCCGAGATGGTGTGACCCAAGTAACTCACTGTCATCATGCCGAAAGTGCACTTTTTGCGGTTGACGGCGAGGTGGTGTTGCCAAAGCGTCAAGAAGGTACGGCGGACATGTTGTAGGTGTTCTTGCCAAGACCGATTAAACACCAAGATGTCATAAAAAACGAGCACATGCTTACGTAGTCTTGGGTGGAAGATATCATTTATTGTTGTTGAAAAGTAGCCGGGGCGTTGGTAAGTCCGAACGGCATAACCAGAAACTCGAAGTGACCGTCATGTGTCCGAAAAGCGGTCTTTGGAACATCGTCCGGTCGGACCCGGATTTGATGGTAGCCCGCTCGGAGATCAAGTTTCGTGAAGTAGGCGGCGCCGTGAAGCTCATCCAAGAGCTCCTGAATTACCAGAATGGGATACTTATCCGGGACCGTGACTTTGTTGAGCTCTCTGTAGTCGACACAAAAATGCCAACTCCCGTCTTTCTTGCGAACCAATAGGATCGAGCTGGAAAACGGGCTAGCGCTGGGTCGAATGAGGCTGCCCAACATCTCCCTCACAAGGCATTCAATCTCATCTTTCTGGGCGTGCCCGTAACGGTAGGGGCAGACGGAAACGACTGCCGCACCTGGTTGAAGCACAATCGGGTGATCGGTCGGTTGCGCCTATGGGAGGCCCTGTGGTGCGGCAAAAATGTCTGTAAAGTCCTCGAGGAGGTGCTGAAAATCTGCGGCTAGCGGCAAGGACACAGTTGTCTCCGTTTGTAGGGGTCATAGCCAAGCTGAAAAATCCACGCCCGCTACCCGAGTGAGAGCTCAAAAAGAGATCGGTGATCGTAGGAGAGCCGAATCGCCCACCAAACGGCAAGGGCGGCCCTTGTGCTGAAAAAGCATGGTCATAACGGCCCAATTCACGCAGACATCCCCCAGGGATGACGTCGGCGGCCGACGTGAGGGGGAACGGTCGATGCCGCCCAACTCGAACACAGAAATTTGCCGTGAGGGGGAACGGTCCCACAATGAGAGTCACATTTGAGCATTGCCCCAAGGTCGGCCGCCGACGGCCATCACCCAAGAAAATGGAGAAATCCGGGGATGGTGAGGTAGGGAGGGTGAGGTCGCGCGGCAACTGCGCCGAAATCAAGTTGTGGCTTGCGCCGCTATCGATCATCACAATCACGAGGCGGTCGAGAATCACCCCGGCCATCTTCATCGTCCGTGGTCCGGTAAGGTCTCCCACATAATAGAATGGGAGATCCAGCACATTGAGGGCCGCTCCGTCGGCCGCCGGTGGGATGTCATCATCATGTATGGCGAGATCGTCGAAGTTGGCCGTAGTGATTTTGGGATCATTATTGCCGAAGAGTGCGTGAAACTCTTTTACCGCACAGACATGGTGCGGGGAATAGGGTTGGCGGCAACAAAAGCACAATCCCTTGCAGCGAAGTTCGTTGTAGTCATTATTGGAGAAACGGTAGGGGGGTCAGCGCGCCCCAGGCGAACGCCCCCAACCGGCGGTGGCCGTTGGGCCATGTCACAGGTGGGCTGGGAGCGGTGGACGGATTGTCCGCTGGACTGAGGGGGGCGGTGACCGAGATCAGTTTTTACCGAACGGGCAAGCTCCAAAGCCTCGGAGACCGTCTGAGGGTGATGTGTTCGGATGCGGGAGCAGATAGTGGGCAACACTCCTTGAAGGAAGAACCCCAAGTAGTGGTCGGACGGAAGGCCCTGAACTTGCGTCACAAGCGCTACGAACTCATCAATGTAACTATCCAAGTCGGTTGTTTGGCGGGCACTGCAGAGGCGCTCTATGGCAGAGCCGGTATAACGCGAATCATATCGACTTATCATTTCTTGCTTGAACTCGTTCCACAAGATCGCGGGATGAACTTGGCGGAGCCAACGCGCCCAATGGAGGGTTGAGCCATCAAGACCTACCACGACCGTGCCAACTCGATCCGCCGGCGGGGTGAGGTGAAGGTCGAAGAACTGCTCCGCGCGCGCGATCCAGCTCATGGGATTCACGCCGGAGGAGGGAATGTCCAAGGTCAGGGAGGAACTCCCGGGCGGAGGTGCGGGGGCTGTGGGAAGCAAATGCGGTGGCATCCCCAAAATGGAGGCCGTTTCGGTCGAAATATTAGAATTAACTTATTGCTTCCCTTCTTTTCCCCCCACACACAAACACATATAGTCCTCCATGACAAAGTCCAAAATGCCCCCTCAAATAGGCTTAACACTATGAGGTTAAAAACTTACTAAAACTGCATGCATACATATTAAAAATAGGAATAAGTAGATTACGCGCGCGTTGCCTGTGATTCGCGACGCTTGTAAGTGATCCCCCAATGCGGATCCCTAACACATTCATACATGTATCATACACATTTTAGATTCGGTGTTCAATATCAGTCCAGGCTCGGGTCTATTCAAGTTCGACTGAAGCCATGTTTGGTTCAATAGTTGATTCATTGACTTCGATGGGAGCTCAATTTAATTCAAAAGTCTGCATGATTTTCGAAAAATATTTTATCTTTGAGCCAAATACAACCTTTTTAATATCAAATACCTTTGTAGGCTTGACAAACTGGTGTATGAACCATTTGAAGGGAATTCATGGCATGCAGATCATATAGTACCAGTTTTCAAAGGAGGAGGTAAGATTTGCTGCATCAAAACCATTGTAGAGGGTTCAAAGAATCATTTCGATCTAATTTTTAACTCATATAGTTTCTGAGTTCTCATGACTCTGAATATGGTAATGACAGGTGAGTGCAGACTAGAGAATATGAGGACACTCTGCGTAGTTTGCCATGCTGATGTCACAAAGGCTCAAAGGACTGAACAGCGTCTGGCTAGGAAGAGGGCAAAAGAACAGCTTAGAATTGCCATGGAGGGCCTTGAACGTAATGCTGACGCCGAACAATCAGAATTGAATTCATCTGTAAGTATTTGAACCTTAGAACTCAGCATGATCTCTTATTGTCTTGCGCCTCTTTTCCAGCTAACTCAGCATGAAGGGTTCAAGTTTGGTGACTAGCTGAAAACCTCTTTTTGTTTGTGTTTGGATAGTTTATCGTTGAGTCGAATACTTACAAGGATCCAATCCATGATGAGGTAATATTGAGTCGAGTCCGTGCTAGCGAAGATTTTGTGAAATTGAAAATTTTGATTTCAACTCAATCGAAGTTCGAGCAGAATTGAGTGATTGATTCCCATAAAATCTTGAGCTTCTTTAAGTCAATTTTATGAGATTAATAAAGATAGTTTTAATTTACTAATTTAAAATGTTTAAATATTTTTTAATTGTTATATTCTAAAATACATCTTGTCTATATAAGATATCCATACATTTTTGTGTTGTATAATTAAAAGATGTATATTTATTTGTATGTGTGTGGTGTGCGATATGATACTCATGTGTTATATATATAAGGCCATTTACCGCAGCCTGCCCTCAAAGTTAGCATAATTACAAGTTGTACCTCTCTTTTGAAATAACAAAAACCTCCCCTGTAAGTTTACTTCAAGATGGTTTGGACACGTACAAAGGAGACCATTGGAGGCACCTGTTAGGCGTTGTGAGAATCTAGTCACTAGGTATGTTAAACGAGGGAGAGGTACACCAATAAAGACTTGGAATGAAACTATAAGAAGAGACATGATGTACTTGGGCATTAATGAGATTATGACAAAAGATGGGCACAATGGTGACAAAGGATCCATATAGCCGACCTCACTGTAGTGGGATAAAGGCTCGAGTGTTGTTGTTTGATGTTATGAAATGTAAACTAATAGAGGAGGTTTTTGTAATTTAAAAAATAAGAGGGGTGCAACCGATAATTATGCTAACTTCCGGACATGAGGGTGAAGTGTTTAGATGAGGGCTTGATTTTTAATGCAGCATAGATATAGTATTAATTAATGTATTAAATTTGTAAAGTTGATATTTCACGAATAATATTTTTCTCTATAGATTCTACAAAAATGCATGGTAAGGTTTGCCTATATTTCACCTTTGTGGTGGGACCCTTTCACCAGGCCCTCGTTGCACAGGGATGCTTTGTGCACAGGGCTGCCCTTTTTTTTCTCCCAATTTTATTTAATTGTCTTTGTTTATGATTCTGATGGTAATTTATAGAAAATTGACGATATTTATTAATCCTCTGTGATGGAATTATGTTTTATTTGTGAAGGATAATAAGGCTGATGGGGCTGTTGGAGGAGGAGGTGATGAAGATTCTCTTCTTGTTCATGTTCCAGGCAGTGCTTACTCTGAATAACATGTAGCTGGAGCAGCTCTTGCCAAGATTGCCTGTTCTATGATTCCCTGTAGGTTCTGTCAGTGAATCGCATTTATACGAGCCGTCGTATATTGATTTTTTGTTTTGTCGCCGACATCGCTATAGTGGGATAAAGGCTCGAGTGTTGTTGTTATGTTTTGGGTAATTTCATTTTTCTTCTGCTTTAGACTAAGGTTTGTATCAATAGTGAACTTATTTACATTGTGTTTTCAATATATATTTAGAATTTTTTGTTTTAGCAATGTTAAATAAAACAATAAATACATATGCACACAAGGTTGTTTGCAAATCAAATGATCTGTGAATATTCGATTCATAATTTTCAAATGTGAATCCGGAATATATATGAAGATCCGTGAATATATCAAGTGACATTCAAATTTGAATCCAAATTCAAATAAATATTGTCTCTATTGCCAATATTTGCATATAGTTCACGAATAATAGCAATATTTATATTATATATGGAGATCATCTTGGCTGTTTGGTCAAAAGTCTATATGGTCCATTTGAAGTGAATTCGAATACAAGGCCGAGTTTGATTTTGAAAATCCAAATTCAAATCCATGATTCAATTTGGACGATTCAAATATTTAAACGAATTTGACTTTGAATATTTGCATTATATGCCAAATTTTGTATCGATTGAAGAGCTATTCTATTCGATTTGTTCATGAGCACAACACCCGTATGCGCACATTGATTTTGAGCGAGTGACCTTTGTATTGTGCCAAATTGATCCACACCAGCTAAATTTAGATCGAACTTCCATCATTTATACATTTATCTTATATGGATGAAAACTGAACACTCTCTGCGACCGGATAACGGTTTCAACACCACTCAATGTTTGCATTTCATAACATTCATACACAAAAAAGGGAACGCGTACACGCATGAGAGCGTACGAGCATGCAGATCTCATGCGCGCATGCACTTGTGAGAATGGATCTTGTGCGCGCGTGAGAATGGATCTTGTGCAAGCGTGAGAATGGAACTTGTGCAAGCGTGAGAATGGACTGAACTATTTTAGACGGGTATATTTCCGATTATTCGATAGCACAAAAAATTAAGGTTCATCACCCTCCAAAAAAGGGAAATTTTTTTGGTATGCTTAGCGTTCCCTTCTCTAGGAACGTCTTTAAATAAGTTTTACGTGGATCCAGTTTATTTTCACTTTCCCGCTGCCCGGAAGAAATACGACTTCTTTTTTCCTTTCAGTGAACACTTTCTGCCGGAAAACTTTTTTTTTTCCGACCAAATTTTCCACTCTCCACCGTAATATACTTCTGCCCGCCGCTTCTTCTCCGATCTTCGTCGCCCGGTCTGACATCAAATTTACACATTTTCTTTGAGGCATCAGGGCTTAAGCGAGTTTCTTGCTGTAAGGTTCTGTCCTTGATGAGGAGATCCATGGAGAATGAGATTATTGAAATGGGAACCAACAATGGTGAAATGAATAAAAGCATTGATGTAAGCCTTTCAATCTTTAATTTTTACAGGCTTGTCGTGTTCAAGATTGATGTAAGCCTACGAACAATAAAATACAGTTCAAACACTACAGCAAGAAACTCACTTAAGCCCCGACGCCTCAAAGAAAATGTGTAAATTTGATGTCGGAACGGACGACGAAGACCGGAGAGGAGGCGGCAGACAGAAGTATATTCCGGTGAAGAGTGAAAAACCTGGTCAAAAAAAAGTTTTTCAGCAGAAAGAGCTCACTGAAAGGAAAAATGGAGCCTTATTTCTTCCAGGCAGCGGGAAAATGAATAAATCGGGCCCGCATAAAACTTATTTGAAGGCGTTCCTAGAGGATGGAACGCCAAGCGTGCCAAATTTTTTTCCCAAAAATAGCCAATCAAAAATTGACATAAAACATTAAACATCACAGAAAACATAATTGAAGAGAATCATTAAAAAAGGGCAACAAATAAAAATATTATTAATTACCCAAAAAGCCTCCCCCAGGGAGTTAGCACAATTCTAGGTTGCACCTCTTTATCTTCTAAAATTATAAAAACCTCCAATATAAGCAGTATTTTTGTGCACCCATGTTATGATATGTGAACTTATATATGAAAGGTTTTTATAATTTCAAAAGATGGAGGGGTAATTTTGCAAATTTAAAGGGGAGGTTAAGAAAAACGACCCGCAAAAAAAAATGAATATTTTGACCGTTTAAAGCAGAGCGCCATATGAACTTTAAGTTCCAGCTGGAAACACATGAAACATACCAACTACAGAAATATTCAGAGTTACACAAACCCCCCATTCACCATTACACTCTTAATTAAGGGGTTCAGATTATATACAAATTTCAAACAGCAGAAGACTTTATTTCCAATCAAGCATGTCCAGAAGCCACAGAACCTCATCCTCAGAACTTGCGGCGTCGCAAAAATCTATCTCGATGGCAAACACATCGACGATATTGTCGTTATTAACCGATAAGAAAAGCAGTGAAACCCACGCTCTTATTCCCGATATGAAGGGATGCGCTGGTGAAAAGTTGAGATAATCGTAGGCCAGTGCTCGAAAAGCATTCCTGTCAATATAGTCAAACAGCGCGCTGTTGAGAATGCACGCCATCTTATTTGTGTCGCTTCGAGAGACGAGAATAGAGACGGTGACATTCTGGCCCAAAGGTATCGTGAAGCTCGGCTCAGCCTGCACCATCATCTTGTAGTCGGGGTCCTCGAGATGATCTTTGAGGATTTCTGATATTTCTTCAGGTGGATTCTTTATCCCGTTCCGAAGGTGGGAGCCAGGGATTGCTTCGGAGAAGACGAGCTGCTGTTCTGACCAGAGATCGACGTAGAATTCTAAGTTTTCGAAGGATAATTGTGGTGGGAGGAGGGGTTGGGGAGGTGGGGGTTTCGAGAAAGTTTGGTAGAGTTCCCGGAAACTTAGAGTGGGCGGAGGCCTTTTGCAGATGGAGGGCCATCTTTTTGCGCATATACATTTCCAGTAAAACTCATCCCTTGCCACTTCTCGCCATTGACGAGAAACCAGCATGCAGGAGGTCAGGTCATCTCCATCCAGAAGAGGGAAGAAGGCCTTTAGCACTTCACCAAATGACCAATCTGCTGTCATTATTTACTACTTAAGGATAGATATATAAAGGCTGATGCTCTGTAGAATCTTCCACGTGGCGGAATGTCAAGCGAAAGTGGTGAGTAGGTAGAAACCCATGGTTGACCTGCAAATTAAAGAAATAGAGTTTAATCCGGGGTCATTTATTGGGACCACCCTTCAAACTTCACATAATGACATGGACCTTCCCCTCTATCTTTCAAAGATACCCAAATCTCTCCCTTTAAGGGTATGTACATACCAGTTAACAATGTAAACTTAGAGATTTTTTGCTGTTTTGAAAGATCGAGGGGAGGTCCTTGTAATTATGTAAAGTCAGTGGAGGGGAGTTTTTCATGATTATTTTTTTTAATCAAATTTAGGTCAAGTTTGTGAATCACTATGATATGGGCAATGGCTTAAAGAAAGACAGACCGTCAATCCATTAATCATTGAAAGAAATTCAACTATGAATTTGCTTCTTGAAAGAGTTGGCTCGCAATTGTCCTATTCTTAAAGAGGTTAAGTGTTATAAGAACTTATTCTAACTTAGGCCTCATTTGGTTCGTCGGTGGCGGGCGGAACCAACGGGTGGAGACGGGGCTTTCGAACCGGAGGGGTGCGGTGGCTGTTCGAGCAGGAGCTTTTTGCTCCGTTGTTCACGGCGCGGCGGGAGGAAACGCGGCAAACGCCGCCGCCGGTACCCACCGTGCTCTATTTTTAACCTTTTATGATAACTCCATATATCAGCTTATTAGTATCCTATACCATCAATAACACATACTCAAATCACTAGGGTCTAATTATACTACATTATTATGAGTAGATGATATGCTAATCTCTATCTAATAGAATCATTTCTAAGTCGGTTACATTACATTCATTTTAGTAAAATTCTTTTATTTTTATCTCCACTTCATTTTAAGTAAAAAAGAGTAATAAATAATAGCAAATAATATGACATTCATATTTGGGAACAATGAATGCATGCAAAGC
The DNA here is from genome assembly GCA_039513925.1 of Platanthera zijinensis. Taxonomy (NCBI): domain Eukaryota; kingdom Viridiplantae; phylum Streptophyta; class Magnoliopsida; order Asparagales; family Orchidaceae; genus Platanthera; species Platanthera zijinensis. Next base: position 3,046,209 of record CM077090.1, on the reverse strand, counting down.
TTATAGAAGTAATGCTACCTACGTATCAAAAACAATAGTTAAATATCGTCGGTTATCTATTAGCGGTTATATTATTACGAGTCTTTAGTTATTAAAGTCAAGTTATATGAGTCGAGTCGTGCTACGAGTTATTAGAATCTTAATGTTTTTGTGTTTCAGGCATCTCTTTACGTTGGTGATATCTTGTAATGTTATAAACAGACGCTTTGGGTCATGTATGAGGATATGAATGAATTAATCCAAGTTTTTTGTTTCCCTCTCTATATAGTCCCCCTTTCTCCTCATCTCATTTCTAGGGTTATGGTCGAGCAAGACTCCCCTCACATTCTCTGAGGTTGAGCTCGACTCCCTTTGTATCTCCGCCTCCACCCGCCACCTCCAATGATACTAAAGGCTAGGCCCACAACAACTTCGATATCAGAGTCAATCCTTCCTCCATCTTCCATAGGCTCCACCTGCATAATCGCCAACTTCGATCCTTTGCCTCTTTGTCGCTGATCCCACAACATTTCAGTAAGAATCCAACGCCCTCCTTCAAGCTCAAGATCAGGCAAAGCCATTCACAATCACAGAAGCAATCGAGCCACTCCATCTCCCTTGTTCGCAGACCGAGTATCGCATTCACGCGCGACCTGCGTCATTTCGATGAAACCTGTAACAACTGTTCCCTGCCAGCGCACACCGACACTACAGGGGTTCTCCCTTCTCAAGTGTGATCAATACCTCCAGTGCAACCGCAGGCGCCGCACGCCCCCAACCGCACTTTCCTCACTCATTCCTTACTTTCAAAACGTACGTGGCTCCTGCTCGTGCTTGTATGCCCGCCCTAACCCTTGTCGAGCACCCGTCTCTCGAGCCCCCCACACAGAAGTCTTTACTTTCTTTCCCATCCCCGAGCCCGCCAAACAAAAACATATCGAGCCGCTCTTCTCCGGGAATTAGTAATCTAATTAATTGCTTTATTTAATTAATTCTTAATTAGATTAATTACTTATCAATTAATTATTTGGTATGAAGATAACCCTTCATTCAATGCAATTGGATATATCCTTTGAAGCCACGTTTTTGCGTCGTCACCGCCAACATTCACCGAGTCTACTTTGGAGGCTCATTTCCACCGGTTCCACCAGCGCAGCCGACCATCCAAGCTTGCCCTTTCCACTAACGCCTACAGTCGCTCCACTTAGTCCACTAATTGCGCCACTGCCATCTAAGGTTACATATCTCGAATGTCAAGGACATCAATTTAGGTTTTTAAGTCGGTTTTAATGTCTGGGGATAACTTGGGGATATTTCATATATCGAGTTTTAATGTTTAATTATTTATATACAGAATTATATATAAATATAATGTTTTTTAAATGTGTATATATTAATATATTCACAATTTAACATTTCATGAACTTCAAAATCTATCAATCTAGCCTAAACATTTTATGTTATGTGGGCAATAATAGTATAACATAAGAGAGTTAGAGGAAGTAAGAAATTAAGAAGCCGTCGACGATAATGAAAGATAAAAAATCTTCAGACAAAATCCAAAGATCAAGCAAAATTAAAGTCAATGATGGACGAGCACATGGAAGAAAATCAGAGGAAGCAGAAAGATAGTCGAGAGATAGAACACAGAACAATCCAAACAACGAAATGAGTTCATTTTGTTGTCTATTAAACCATAACACAGAACAATCCAAACAACGAAATGAGTTCATTTTGTTGTCTATTAAACCATCAATGCTAAATAAAATAAATTAAAAAATTCAACATATATACTATTCAGGCATATTGGCCGATATATGAGTGATATATCAGTGGATAAATCGACCGATAGCTAATATATTGGTGGATATATTACAAAAGGAGTTGCAAAACAATATCGGAAACATGCCATTTTTGACCATGAAACTGTCATGTCGGTCATGTCGAACAATATCACAACACCGCTTCCACCCATGCCACTGCTGAACCCGACAGGCCACGTCCTAACGCATATTCCACCTTCCCCTCCGTCGATTCCACTAGAGCAGTGGCCGCTCCTACCGGATCACGAAAAAGTTTCCTTGCTCTTTGTAGTTCTTATCGCTTCACCATCGCCACAAGTTGTTCCCTCCTCGCAGCTCACACAGCCGACATTATATTCTTATGAGTCTTTAGATATTGGAGTCAAGTTATTGAATTGAGTCATAATTACGAGTTATTAGAGTCTTAATGTATGAGTCGGGCTAGGCCCACAACAGATTGATGAGGCTATCATGACACAATGAATTGATACAGAGAATTGTTTTTACAGAGAAAATACTTCTCAAATTAATCAATCTACATTAATCACAGTCACAAAATTCGAAGAACAGACTATTCTTAACATTAATTGGACAAAATCAGCCAAAAAACAAACATTTTATTCAGATGGAAAATATTTTAAACAGGAGTATATGATACAATGGGATAATTCAACATGTACTTGCATTAGTTCAGTTGTAAAGCCTTACATGGAAATTATGAAACAAAAAATCAAGGACACAACTACAAGGAGAGAAAACATTAGGCAACTATTTGAATCAGTAAAGTATTTTAAAGTTCAAATGATATAATCTTTAACGAGTCCTGCTAAATTATACAGAAATTGAGTATTTAAATTGCATTTTAAGCAATGTACTGTTATTATATATAGAACAGTTCAACACCAGATTATACGAATAGATGAAATTATATAGAATTTAACACAAAATGGGTTGTTTAAAGGGACCTCCTTTGTAAGTTTGCTAAATTACAGCATGGACCCCTTTATCTTCGGTACGTTTACATTTCATGAACTCAACGGGGTATTTTTGTGCATGCATGTCATGAAATGCAAACTTAAAGGGATGTTTTTGTAATTTCAAAAGATATGGGGATTAAAACTATAATTATGCTAACTCCTAGGAGAAGTTTGGGTAATTAATAGCTCAAAAATATAGTGACAACAACAGGAAATTTGGAATATAGAATAGAAAACTAACCAGTTCTCTTGACTGTCATTACATCCAAGAAATTCTGCAAAAGTGATGTGCATAGCATGTCTCGGCAAGAAGCACTTCTTATCTTTAAATTACTTCAAGATAAATAGTGCATTGATTATATGATGATGAAGACCAGTGGACCCTATAGGATAATATCTATGTTACCTTATTTTTTTTATGAAGACTTGTTTGGCATATGTTTCGACAATAACAAACAAACCACGTTTTGATTCCCCATCGAGCGCAATTCAGATAATGTCTTTAGCTCACTACTCTGTATTTTGTACAACATGGGAGAGGTCGCCTGGGATGCTTTTTTTTGTTCTTTTAACAGGTTCAGAGATCAACTTTTTCAGTTAACATCATTCTACCTATGATATGAGTTCGGTGTGAACTGTTTAATTCATTTATCCAAGGCTTTAACATGCAAACTGCTGCAGTGGCTTCCTCATCGCAGCATTCATCGGTGACCCGTAAGGGATCCAGTATCGTCTTCTCAGATGAAAGGATTAACGTTACTGCCACAAGAGCCACCATGTTGTGAAGCACCATTAGCCAATGATGCTTTGAGCCAGCTACACAGAGTGCCAAAGGCAACTAGTTAAACTTCAAAGGAGGGATAAGTGATGGAGATCGTCTTCGGACTACAGGTCGCAAGTCGGCTGGGCTCACTTTTGTATATTTGTGCAGGAGGCAATGATCTGATCGGCGATCCGAGACCGCGAAAGCGACCAGCTCGTGGCACTATTATATTTATGTATTTTATTTTATTTTTTTGGATTTATTTCTGGTGTTTTAGGGCCTCAGGCGTAACGGCCAATCAAAGTCGTTCACGCGTGGTGCCCAACCGCCACTCTCATCATAAATAGAGGCAGGAGCTACAGTTTAATCTCATTGCTGAGTTTTTGAGAGATTCCAGATCCGGCAATTTTCGTCGTGCGACGCCGCGAGCCTGGGGTGCGAAGCCTTGATTTTATTTTCAATCAATTTTTATTTTATTCATTGTTTTCCCTTTATTTCTCGTGAACCATACTTGTTATCCCACGATCCACTGTGCAACCGCCACTGTTCATCCCTGCATCACACGATTCTTCTTTTCAGTTGCAGGAAACCGTTGATCATCCTCCTGTATGCCACAATCTCCATTGATTAGAGGGAGGAAACCGGCGATCCACTCCTTCCTCGACGGAAGAACTGCACGCTCCATCGCACCACCTCCTGTTCACCGTCTCTCTCGCCGGTAATCTCCACTGAGCAAAGAAATCCTTGCGCCGTTCGACTTCATCGCCGGGGACGATTTCATCCTCTCGGGTCGCTCAAGCCACGACAACCTTAGGTGACTTCGACCTCTCGTCGCCGCTCCTTCCCCGTCTTTGTTACCCCGTGGAACCACCCGTCATCTCCGCCAATTAAACCACAATTTCTCTGTTCCTTCCAGTAGTTGCCCCCCTCCCCATTGCAATCTAGCCACACCTCTAACAACTTGTAGCCCCCCCCCATTTCCACAACCCTGCTTTTCCTCCATCCAAGAGAAGCCGCAAGCCATCATTCCCAATCAACGATCTACTCCACATACGTCCTCTGACGCCATTTGTTTCCTGTCTCCTCTCTTTCCCTGTTGTGGAACAACCTTTTAAGCCAACCACAATAACATCGCCGATCCTGAAATTAATAACAGCCATCTCCCCATTTCCTGACTCCGAAACAGTCGTATTAATCTACTTATGGAGCCGCGCCTACCGCCGTTGTTAATCTCCATTGGTTTGTGAGGTATTATTGTGTAATGTTTTAATTGCTTTAGTATTGAATATTGAAAAACGCATTATATTTGTTTGGGAATTTGGGTTATTTGCACAGTTGTTTGCAATTTTTTCTTTTATCCTGTCATGTTTATTTGTGGAGGTTCATAGTCGAAAATAGTCAAAAGCACTCTGTGCGTAATCAGATATAATATTGCTTGCCCACTTGAATTTCAAGTTCAACTTGCGTTTAAATTGCCGAACTTGTATAATTATAACTATTGAATTTCATTTCTGGATTAAAATGAACTTTCCCATGCATCATTTTGATTAAAGTCATCAAGTCCATCTTGCAATTACACCTAGGCTTACATTAGCGTCGGCAATTACACCTAGGCTTACGCTAGTGTCGGCACTTGCATGTTATGTAGTGGTAGGTCTTACCGTCAAACCATGTCTGACCCGAACCTAACCGTGGAGAGAGCCACCAACTCCAATTCGGAGATGACACTAGCAGAGTTCCAACATTTTATGTTAGATCGATTTGATCAAATGACAGCAGTATATGGCGATCTTCGCACTCGCGTCGGCGCCCTTGAGATTCGGCGAGAGCACTCCACTTCCCAAATTAGGGGTAACTGACACACTCCACCTGAAGTTCCCTTTGAGGAAGGACGGGTTGCCCTCCCACCACAAGACATGTGTTAGGAATTGACCACCACGAGAGGCCTTCCCACTTCGGGAGTCTGCTCCACACCAAAGGGGACCTCTTGATTACGTTCGAGTCTGTCAACCTGCACCTACTCCCCCACAGTGTCAAGCTCCACAGGATAGAGCACGGGACCGTTATACGGGGCCATATGATTACTTTGATGATTATCCCGAGCCACGCCGAACACCACACGCTGATTACGATATTACCCGTCGCATATGCATTAATGCTCCCACCTTCGATGGTCATCTTGACCCGAAGACTTAGTGACTGGCTTCGGGAGATGGACCACTACTTTGAGTGGTATGATATGAGTGATGAGCGCTATGTTAGGTTTGCGAAAATGAAGCTGGTCGATCAAGCCAAAATTTTATAGATCAGTCTAGAGAGGTCTCTTCAACGAAACGGGTACCGTCCTATTATCCATTGGGAAGACATAAAACGCCGACTGAAGGAGAAATACCTTCCCGCCTCTTATCGGGATTAATTGCTATATCTGCCTTTTGCATTGTGCCGTGACACGCAATCCATAGCGGAGTACAGGTCTCGATTTGATGAGATAGTAGTGAGGAGTGATTTGCGAGAGGAGATTAGTGCCACAACAACACGATTCCGTATTGGGCTGAGATAAAGGTTACGTAGGGAACTTATTCTCCACCGGTTAGAGACGGTCGAGCAAGTTTATCAGATGACCCTCGAGTATGAGAGGTACCTGCGACTTGCTGACTCCTGTCAGACTTCTTCCAAGACAGACGTGCGCACATTTAGGAGGCCACCACCGACCACTTACACCCCTGCAGGGCCCTCTCGTGCACCCACGAACACGAAGGGTAAGGCCACCACCGATCCCCAAGTCGGGGAACATCCAGTTCTATCGTGACTCGGGTAGGGGACATGTGACGACCCAATGCCCTGCGAGAAATCAGTTAGTCGAAGAAGGCGAACCCAGTGCTGATGCTGAGGAGATCGTTGATGAGGAGGTTGTTGTCACCGTCGAGGAAGGTTGGGAAAGTGATGTTGAGTGCTCTCTAGAGTTAGGTGTTATACGAAGTCTCCTCTACACCCCACGTACTGATGAGAATTGGCGACGTACGACGATCCTTTATACTTACTTTCCCAGCGCAGGCGGTCCCTACAAGTTTGTTATTGATAGCGGGAGTTGTGTGAATATTGTGGCTCAACGAGCTTTAGAGCGGATGCAGGTGACTCTGGAGCCTCATTCACATCCTTATCGAGTCAATTGGGTCGATAAGAGGGCTATACAGGTCACCCTAAGGTGCCGAGTTATAATCACTTTCGATCCAATTGAGGACCATGTTTGGTGTGATGTCATCCCTATGGATGTCGCTCACATTCTTTTAGGGAGGCCCTGGCTATACGAACAAGATGTCACGTGTTTCGATCGCTCGAACACGTATGTATTCTACAACAAGGGTCGTAAGATCACATTGACACCGACCCAACCCAAGGAGAAATCCTCGGGGAAGGTCGTGCCCCCTACTAGTACGAGCTCATCGAGGCCGCCACACATCCCGCATCGCAGCGAGTTTATGAGAGAGAGTGCTAGTGCCGATATCGTTTACGTAGTCGCAGCTACCATGGCTTCTGAGAGCCCTACAGAGATTCCCGAGCCACCACCTGCGGTCTGGTGACTCCTGGATGATTATGATGATCTTATCCCAAATGAGCTACCTAACGAGTTACCCCCATTACGGGATATTCAGCATGTCATAGATTTGACATAGGGGGCTTCACTCCCGAATTTACCTCATTACCAGATGAATCCAGATAAGCATGTTGAAGCTCAAGAGACAGGTTGATGAGTTGTTTAGAAAGCAATTCATTCGAGAGAATCTGAGCCCTTGCTCAGTCCCTACCCTTCTCACCCCAATGAAGGACGGGAGTTGGAGGATGTGTATTAACAGTAGGGCTGTCAACAAGATTACTATAAAGTATCGTTTTCTCATCCCCCAGTTGGACGATGTACTTGATACAATGGTTGGTGCCCAGTTTTTTTCGAAGATCGATCTTCACAGCTGGTACCACCAGATTAGAGTACGCGAGGGAGATGAGTGGAAGATGACTTTCAAGATCAAAGATGATCTTTATGAGTGGTTGGTCATGTCATTTGGGTTGTCACAACTTTATGTGGGTCATGACTCAGACTTTTTGGCCCTACATGGACAAATTCTTGGTCGTCTACTTTTGATGATATTTTGATCTATAGCCACTATATGTGAACTTGAAAAAGTGTTACTTCCTGACTGATTATGTACACTACCTTGGATTCCTCATATCAGCGTCCAGCGTGTCTGTTGACCCGGACAAGATCCGATCTATTCGTGAGTGGCTTATTTGTCCACTATCACTGAGGCCCGTACTTTCCACGGACTAGCCACCTTCTACAGAAGGATTGTCTGGGGTTTTAGCACCATTACGGCCCCCTTCACGAGCAGCCTACGGAAGGGAGATTTTCAATGGACGGTCGTCGCCACTCGCGCCATTAATGAGATCAAAGAAAAACTGACAACCGCACCTGTGTTGAGATTGCCCGATTTCTCCAAGGTGTTTGAGGTAGCCCGCGACACATCTGGTATTGGGATCGGCAGAGTACTAAGCCAGGAAGACCATCCAGTTTCTTACTTTAGTGAGAAGCTGAATGAGGCCCGACAGAAGCACTCAAACTATGATAGAGAGTTTTATGCTGTGGTGCAATCGCTTCGGTATTGGAGATACTATCTCCTCCCACGGAAGTTTGTTGTATACTCCGATCACTAGGCCCTGCGCTACCTTGCTTCACAACGCAAATTGGGACATATGCATGCCAAGTGGGTTGAATATTTGCAGAACTTTCACTATGTTCTCAAACACCACGCGGGTGTTGAGAACAAACCTACCGATACTCTTAGTCGACGTATCACCCTACTTCGTACACCGAGTGCTAATGCGACTAGTTTTGATCGTTTATATAGTGACTACCCCACCTGCCCCGATTTCGGTGAGATCTATTTGGGGTTTTGAGGGATCCACTGAGCCCATTGATGGGTTTGATATTGTAGAGGGACACTTATATCGTGGAGCTCGTCTCTGCATCCCCAAAACGTCCTTCAAGAACTTCTGATTTGGGAAATGCACACTGGTGGCGCAGCTGGTCACTTTGGCAGAGATAAGACCATTGCTTTAGTTGAGGATCGCTTTTATTGGCCCACCATGAAAATATGTTACACGTGTTGTACGACACTGCGGCACATGTCAGACCACGAAATGTTCAAAACAAAATACTGGACTATATACTCCTCTTCTAGTCCCACACCAGTCATGGGTCGACATTAGTATGGATTTTGTATTGGATCTTCCTCACACTTTGAAGAAGCATGGTTCTATTTTTGTAGTGGTAAACCGGTTTTCAAAGATAGCTCACTTTATTGCCTACCTCAAGACCACTGATGCGACTCATTGGCGGCCCCTTTCATGAGAGACATTTTTCTATTACATGGATTACCTAAATCCATAGTACATGACTGTGACGTTGGATTTCTGAATTATTTTTGGAGAATGTTATGACAAAACAGGCACGACCTTGAAATTTTCTACAGCCTATAACCCAAAGACTGACGTTCAGACTGAAGTTGTCAATAGCAGTTTAGGGAATTTATTATGGTGTCTAGTTGGTGATCACACGACAGTTTGGGATTATGTGTTACTCGTAGAGGAGTTTGCATATAATAGTTCCATCAACAGATCTACTGTCATGAGTACATTTCATAAATAAGAGTGGGTGCTGCGTTTTAGTCTCACTGCTGGGTTTTGTGAGAGATTCCAGATCCGAAAATCTTCGTCGTGCGACGCCACGAGCCCGGGGTGCAAAGTCTTGATTTTATTTTCAGTTAATTTTTACTTTACTCACGGTTTTCCCTTTATTTCCCGTGAACCATCCCTGTTATCACGCGATCCATCACTGTTCATCACTGCATCGCATGATTCTTCTTCTCAGCCGCAGGAAAACGCTGATAATCCCCCAGTATTCCACGGTCTCCATCGATTAGAGGGAGGAAACCCGGGTTCAACTCCTTCCTCGACGAAAGAACTGCACGCTCCATCGCAACACCTCCTGTCCACTGTCTCTCTCGCCGATAATCGCAACTGGGTAGAGAAATCCCGACTCCGTTTGACTTCATCGCCAGGGACAACTTCATCCTCTCGGGTCACTCAAGCCACAACAACCTCCGGTGACTTCGACTCCTCATCACCGCTCTTTCCCCGTCTTCGTTACCCTGTGGAATCACCTGTCGGTTCCGCTAATCAAACCACAATTTCTCTGTTCCTTACAGTAGTCAGCCCCCTATTGCTTCCCCATTGTAATTCAACCTCCCCTCTAACAGCCTGTAGCCCCGACCATTTCCACAACCCTGTTTTTCCTCCCGTCCAAGAGAAGCCGCAAGCCATCACTCCCACATACGTCTTATATCGCCATTTGTTTCATGTTTCCTCTCATTCTCTGTTAGGTTCTGAGGGGTGAGAGGGGGATGGGCGGCGGTCTGAGTCAGGGAAAGGGAGAGAGAGAGAAAGATGAAGAAAGGGGAAAAGAAAGGAGGCTAGGGTTAGAGATTCGAAGAGAGAAACATACATTCATCCAGGATACCGAATACAAGGTTCACGCGCTCTCTTATAGAGGCGAGGGGTGAATACAAAAGGGAAAAACTAAAATTAGAAAGGACACAAAATACTAAAAATGCGATAGACAAACATAGAACATAATAAATATTAATTATCCTCCGCGGTCTCGGTGTGTCCCTGTGATATACGCACTCGACACGTGTAGAGTTGCCATTTGGGCTCGTCGTCGTGGAGATCCGTAACAATGCCGCCATCTGGAAAAAGTGTCTTGTCCTCAAGGCAGTAATCGGCGAATTGGCGGCAGAAATCATCCCGGGGAAGCCACGCCGCGTCTGAGTCGGGGAGACCGGTCCAAGCCACAAGAACCTCTTCAGATGTATGGTCCCTCGGAATGCGGCCTCGGCGATCGAGGATCGAGGCGGGATAATAGGGCGCCTCTCCGGAAAGGTCGAGATCAGCCGGGAGGTGATCCGTGGTGGCGTGCTCGCCCACCACTCGTCGTAGCTATGAGACATGGAAGACCGGGTGGATGCGGCTCCCGCTTCGGAGGCGAAGGAGGTAAGCAACTGCCCCGATGCGGGCGAGGACCTCAAATGGCCTGAAGAATCGTGGGGCCAATTTTTGGGCACGGTCAGCGGGCCACCGAAAGTTGACAATAGGGGTGGAGCTTCACGAAAACCTTTTCTCCTACTTTGAAGGAGAGGTCCTGGCGTTTCTTGTTGGCGAAGGAGACCATCTTCTGTTGGGCCCGTTGGAGGTGATGCTTCAGATGATCCAGAATAGTGTCCCTGTCGCGAAGAGTGATGACCAGGCTTTCCACCTGGCATTCCCCTGGGAGGTGGCGGACGATGGACGAAGGAGGCTGGCTGTAGACGACCTCAAACGGAGTAGTGTTGGTCGCTTGATGGTGGGCAGTGTTGTACGAGTACTCAGCCCACACGAGCCACTTGGCCCAGTTACGCGACTGCTCCCCACGAAGCAGCGAAGGTAAGTCTCCAAGCACCGGTTGAGGACCTCTGACTTGCAATCGGTCTGGGGATGATATGTTTTGCTCATGGGTAGTTGGGTGCCCTGGAGGCGAAACAATGTCATCCAGAAGGTACTCAGAAATAACGGCTCCCGGTCACTGACGATCGATCGGGGAAGCCCGTGGAGGCGCACGACCCCCTAGATGAAGCTGTCGGCGACGGTGGCTGCCGTGTTTGGATGGTGGAGGGGAATGAAATGTGCATACTTCGAGAGCCGGTCCACTACGACCAGGATGCAGTCGTTCCCCTGAGAGCGGGGTAGTTGTGTGATGAAATCCATGGTGATGTCGTCCAACATGCGGTTCGGGATTTGGAGGGGCTGAAATAGACCACTCGGAAAAACGGCTTCGTACGTGGTCTTCTGGCAGATGAGGCAGGAGGCTATGAAGGCTTTGACCTATCAGAATATGTGCGGCCAATAGAGAGAGATTGCTAGCGGTCGGTATGTTCGGTAGGCACCGGCGTGTCCCCCCGTCGGAGAGACATAAAACTCAACCAATAATCGGGGAATGTTGCGGGAGGAGGGGGCGAGTACGAGGCATCCCTTGAAGAGTAGGCGACCGTACACCAAGGAGTACGGTGGGTGGGCTGTGGCATTCGTGAGTGCTGTCCAGATCCCGTTGAGCACCGGGTACGCTTCCACTTCTCGTTGGAGGGTGTCCGCATCTTCCCAGACCGGTCGGGAGATGGCTGCAAGTATGGGGCTACGGGAGAGAGCGTCGGCCACGCGGTTCGCCTTCCCCGGCCGGAACTCGATGCTGAAGTCGTAGCCCAACAACTTGGCCACCCGCACTTGTTGGGCGGGTGTAGCAATCTTCTGATGCAAGAGGTAGCAGAGGCTGTGATGGTCGGTGCGGACCACGAATTGTCAGCCCAGGAGGTAGGGCCGCCAATGTTGAACGACGAGGACGAGGCCCAAAAGCTCGTTCTCGTACACTGATCGGCTGCGGATGGTGTCTGAGAATACATGACTGAAATAGGCCACCGGGCGGCCGGCTTGCATGAGTGCTACCCCCACGCCGACGCCCGACGCGTCGCATTCCACGAGGAAGGGATGAGAGAAATCCAGCATAGCTAACACTGGGGCGCCAACCAGAGCTTGCTGGAGAGCAACAAAAGCGGCGGAGGCCGCTGCCGACCACTAGAAAGGGCCTTCGGCCGACTTCTTCAAGAGCTGGGCGAGGGGTCAGGCAATCGTACCATAGCCCTGGATGAACCTCCGGTAGTACCCTGTCAGGCCCAGGAATCCGCGAACCTCGCGGAGAGACGACGGGGTTGGCCACCGGAGGACCGCCTCAATTTTGTCGCCATCCATCGCGACTCCTGTAGCGGAAAGTGTGTCCCAAGTAGCATACCTGCGGGGCCCCAAAGGAGCACTTGGTTGGGTGGGGCTTGAGTTGGTGGTGCCGGAGAGTAGCCAACGTCTGCGGACGTGTTGTAGATGCACCTGCCAAGAAGAATTGTAGACCAAGATGTCATAAAAAAACAAGTACATGCTGACGAAGTACCGGACGGAAGATGTCGTTCATTGTGGCCTGGAAGGTGGCCGGTGTGTTGGTCAGGCCGAAAAGCATAACCAAGAACTCGTAGTGGTCATCATGTGCCCAAAAAGCCATCTTGGCGACGTCGGTCGGTCGGACACGAATCTGGGGGTAGCCCGCACAAAGGTCTAGCTTGGTGAAAAAGACGGCGTCGTGGAGCTCGTCCAAAAGCTCCTGGATCACCGAAATCGGGTACCTATCTGGGACTGTGGCTTTGTTGAGCTCCCGATAGTCTACGCAGAAGCGCCAGCTGTCGTCCTTCTTACTGACCAGGAGGACCGGGCTAGAGAAGGGGCTTGCACTGGGGCGTATGAGGCCCCCCAACAGCATATCGTGTACCAGCCTCTCGATCTCGTCCTTCTGCACGTTCCTGTAGCGGTATGGGCGGACCAAAACTGCCGCCACGCCGGGCTGAAGGGGAATGACATGATCGTGTGGCCGGGCTGGTGGCAAGCCCAACGGTGCCGTGAAGAGGTCCGCAAATTCGGTCAGGAGGTTCTGCATGGCCGGTGGTGGTGATGGATCCGGTGGCGCCGCGTTCGAGATGGACCAGAACCATGCCGTAAAATCGATGTCTGCCGTCCTCTGAGTCGTGCGGGAAGAGATGGGGGAGTAGAGTAGTGCAACATCTCCCTTCAGGCAGCACTCCCGTCCATCTTGTAGGAATTGCATCGTCATGGTTCGCCAGTTGACCGGCACGTCGCCCAACGTGCAAAGTCATGCCATGCCCAAGATGACATCGATCCCTCTGAGACTGAATATGTAGAAATTTGTTGTCACCGAGTAAGGGCCCACTGAGATCGGGACGGATAGGCAACGACCCTGGATCGAGCGTCGGCGGCCATCGCCTAAGCTGACCGTGAAGTCCGACGAGGGTTCCACTGGAAGGTGGAGCTGCTGGGCCAGATGAGAGGAGGAGAAGTTATGGCTTGCCCCGTTGTCTACCAGGACGACGATGTGGCGGTCGTTAGCTTGCCTGCCAACTTCATTGTTTGCGGTCCTGAAATTCTGCCCATGGAAAAGCATGGAAGCCCCAACTGGTGAAGGCCCGCGTCAGTAGCGCCCTCAGTGGTGTCCTCGCGGATTTCGAGCTCTTCGAAATCCGTCAAAGTGGTCTCAGGTTCGTAGTCGTCGATGATGGCGCGGAATTCCTTGATCGCGCAAACGTGGGTCGGAGAGTAGGGCTGCCGTCAATGGAAACACAACCCTTTGCGTCGGAGATCATCGAACTCGCGGTTGGAGAACCGCTGAGGGGCGGTCGGTCGGTTTGGCCGAGCAGCTGGAGGAGGTCGAGGTGTCGGTGGCTTTTGAGTGGCGGGTAGCCACGACCGGCCTCCCGACGGGGGTTTGCCTGGAAGGGCGGGTGTCGCGGCAATAAATCTGCCTCTACGAGGCGGGCCATGTCGAGGGCCTCGGACACCGTCTGAGGGTGATGAGTGCGAAGCCGAGAGCAGACGCAGAAGCCGAGGTAGTGATCCGACGGTAAGCCCGGAACATGGGTGACGAGAGCCATGAATTCGTTAATGTAATCATCTAGCGCACCTGTTTGGCGTACCCCACACAACCGTTCAATGGCGAAGCCGGAATAACGGTTGTCGTAGCGGCGGATCATCTCCTGATTCACCTCTGGCCAGGAGATTGTTGGGTTGGATTGTCGTAGCCATTGAGCCCAATGTAAGGCGAAGCCGTCGAGTCCCACGATGGCGGTGGAGACCTTGCCCTGCTCGGGAGTGTGGTGTAAGTTGAAGTACTGTTCCGCTTTTGCGATCCACCCAATCGGGTCCGCACCGGCGAAGGTGGGGAGGTCCAAGGCAAGGGATGGACGACCAGGTACAAACTGGGGAGCGGTTTCTCTGTTGTTTGGGGGAGGGGCCGCCCCGAGGATAGATGCGTCGTTGGTCGGACATGCAGATCCGCTGGAGGACGCGGTGGCGGGTGGTTGGAGAGCGTCGAATTTGGCGGGAATGGCGAGCAAGGAGGCATGCATGGAGGCCACGAGGGAATCTTGGGCGTCGACACGGCGGAGGAGGATTTCAGTTGCGTTCTCCGGTGGTGTCTCCGTCGTGGATCGGTTGTCGGGGCCATTGCGTGGCGGGATTGCGGCGGAGCAACTGCAGCGGACTGGAGGTGGTGGGGAAGCGGCTGGGAGCGGCCCTGGTTGCGGCGGTGGCCGGTGTGCGGTGCAGGGCAGTGGCGGTCTGGACACCGCGTGGAAGCGCAGTGCGGCAGCAGCGCGGAACGACGCGTAACACGCACACAGGGTTGGCCGCGGTGCAGCGCGGTGGCGGGCGCTGGAATCGCGGGCTGGAACTCGGCGGGCGCTGGAACTGCGGCGGGCGCTGGAACTGCGACGGGCAGACGGGCAGGTCGGACCACTTTGTTAGGTTCCGGGGGGTGAGAGGGGGACGGGTGATGGTCTGAGTCGGGGAAAGGGAAAGAGAGAGAGAGAGAGAGGAAGAGGAAGAGGGGGGAAGAGAAACGAGGCTAGGGTTAGAGATTAGAAGAGAGAAACATACATTCATCCAGGATACCAAATACAAGGTTCACGCGCCCTCTTATAGAGGTGAGGGGTGAATACAAAAGAGAAATAACTGAAATTAGGAAAGACACAAAATACAAAAAATGCGATAGCCAAACATAGAACATAATATATATTAATTATCCTTCGCGGTCTCGGTGGGTCCCTGTGATATACGTGCCCGACACGTGTAGACTTGTCATTTGGGCTTGTCGTCGTGGAAATCCGTAACAATCTCGATCGTGGAACCACCTTCTAAGCCAACCACAACATCACCTATCTTGAAATCAACAACAGCCATATCTCCTCATTTCCTGACTCCAACACAGTCGTATTCATCTTCTCGTGGAACCGCGACTACAACCGTTGTTGATCTCCATTGCTTTGTGAGGTATTATTGTGTAGTGTTTTAATTGCTTTAATATTGAATATTGGAAAACACTTTATATTTGCTTGGGATTTTGGCTCTTTGCATAGTTTGGATTTTTTTTTTATCTTGTTAAGTTTATTTGTGGAGGTTCATAGTCAAAAGCACTCTGTGTATAATCAGATATACTATTGCTCGCCCACTTAGTTCACCTTGCATTTAAATTGCCGAACTTGTAAAATTATAACCGCTGAATTTCATTTTTGGATTAAAATGAACTTTCTCATGCATCATTTTGGTTAAAGTCATCAAGTCTATCTTGCATTTTCACCTAAGGTTACATTGGAGTCAGCACACCCAAGTCTCGCGGTCTACCCTCCGTCAATAAGTCTAATCAGCTCCAACAACTAATCCTACCTGACTGCCCCATCTCATTATTCCCGATAGCAGGCCGATTCCCATTGTTACCAACCTAGGAATCACGAGTAATTGCAACGCTACATCAAGTCAGAAGTATTTCAAAAAAAATCTTGATAACGGTTCAAAATCTGTCCCTAAAACCCCAGAAACCTTTTAATTATAAATAAAAAAATAGTCTCAGATACAAGGCTAAGAATACTATATTGTTAATTATACAGAGAAAGAGATTTTTATGGTGTCAATTGATTATAAACTTTCAAACACAGCTACTGATGCAACGACATCCCACCGTCACCCTGCCACCCTGTCCGACCGCAACCAGCCCAGAGGTCCCACCGAGAAGGCGAGAATCCACTCGATGGGCCTTATCAGGCCTGCATACCAGCATACCCAACCCATCTCCGGGCCCACGACAGGCGCACTGTAGATTGTTGAAGTCAGGGATCAAACCCTCGACCTCCTTGAAAAAGCACTTTCACGCAAGTGCTCTCAGTTGGTGATGAGCACTTGAGTGAAAGTGTTTTATCAAGGAGATCGAGGGTTCGATTCCTGACCTCAATAACCTGCCGCACGCCTGTCGTGGGCCCGAAGATGGGTTGGGTGTGCTGGACTGCAGGCCTAATAAGACCTATCGAGTGGACTCTCGGTGGGATCCCTAGGCCGGTTGCGGTCGGACAGGGTGGCAAGGTGACGATGGGATGTCGGCCTTGCATCAACTACTATCCATGATATCATATAATTTTGTGACATAGATAAACTTTGTCTTCAACTAGTATATGACATGTGATCTAATATATGACACATGTGAGATATAATGATTGAAAAAAATGAAGAGAATGTGAATGTAACACATGCTTCTATACTTATATTAAATAATTTAAATCTAAAAATGTATCTAATATCTTTGTTTTTTCTGTGAAAATCTGAATCTTATACATGTATCATATCATATCATGTATCCTATTTCCACCCCAGTCCAACATAGATGCTCACAAGCCAGACATCAACTGATGAGTCCCCCATTGTTGATATTGTTGTTGAAGAGTGATGTGATCAAAAATCTAGGGCTGTAGTTTTGAAAATAATAATTGCGACATATTTAAAATAAATGAGGCGTGAAGGTCTTCGCGGGCTATTTCTAACGAACTAAACGACTAAGACGTCGCTCGCGAACGTAGGACTGCCGCACGTGCGTATTAACATTATGAAATCACGATTCCACATGCATATCATTCACAAAAGAGTGGCAATACGGATATGTAAATAACGATAATTAGGAGATGAATTAACTAGGGCAAGCTCCAATAATTAACTACTCAATTTAAATAACATAAGCATAAAAATATACTTGAGGATTGAGCTAGGAGAAGCGAGGTATACCCAAGGAGGAGAGGTAGTGGCTGGAGAGGGGATGGTGGCTGGAAGCTTGATGGGTTCGCTGGAGCAAGGAAGGCGCCGCTGCTGACTGGAAACAGGGAGAGCCGGCTGGGAGCAAGGAGAAATGTCGGAGGTACACTGAACCCGCCGGAGGAGGGAGCTGGGTCCGTAGACAGTGCCCAATGAAGGCTCGGGCGGGCTCAACAGCGGCTGGAGAGGCTTCAGACAGCAGATCTGGTGGCGGGAAGGGCTTCCCTGGTGGATTCCGACGGTGAAGAAGAGGATTGGAAGGGGCGGCGAGGTTGTAGGGGCTTCCGTCGGGGAGAAGAAGCACAGGAAGGAGGCGGTGGATTCCGGGATTGCTCGGCTGGAGTTGGTGGAGGCGTGGAAGTCACGACGAGGAAGACTGCCCCGGATGGATCCGCTGCAAGCGATGTCGTCGGGGAAGGCGAAGCGCGGCGCTGGAGTGGAAATCGAACAAACCAAATGATTCATTCAGTTTCTATTTCCAGCCAATTCCACGGTAAAGGGGGGGGGGTCTTTTATAAGAGCAAGATTAGGGTTTCAAGTGAGGGGGGGAATGGGCTTAGGTTAGGTGGGCTTTAAAGGGCTTGATGAAAATGAAGGACATGACCATGGATATTTCCCAATTGAAATATCATATAAGATTTTGGAAAAAACAACTTATGTTGGGATATGTAATTATTAAAAGCTTGCCCTAACTAATCTACTGCCTAAATTACCGGACATATGCCTTTAGGGTCGCGTTGGCCAGTCACACCAACGAGCCAAACCAAAATTGCGCGAACATGCGCGATACAAAATAATACTCAAGCGCTCATAACATGCGCAATACAACTCTACGCTACACAATAATCCAAAAAAATGCGCAAAAACGTGCGCTACAATAATAAAAGTCACGTGAGATAACAATAATAAAAACGACGCGACGCAGGTTTTATCAATACTCCCGAGGTTGAAAGAGCTCGACCCCGACGAGACTCGATGTAACCTGCAAGTAGAAAGTCTAAGTGTTGATCGAAGAGATGCTGCATACTGTCTTGCTGATGCCATGACTGTGACCCAAAACCTGCAAGTAACCTTTCAGCCCAAAAGCATTAGTCAAAATTTCATGTCAAATATTTAAATAAACAGTAATTATTAAAGCTTTTAGAGGATGACAGGGGCGGTGTGTGGGGAAACATGTGGCAGTAGGGGGAACAGGAAGCAAGTGGAATCAGCCCGTGGAATCAGTAACTCATGACGCAACATACTCTCGTCTGAAAGACACCTACGAACGTCTGCTAGACCAAGGTCGTCTATCGTCATGATCTCACCCGTCAACGTCCCACTCGAGTCACAAAATTTTAAGAAGATCCCAATTTTACCGTGTAAGTCCATAAAAAACCTTTGAAGCGGATGTCCCGATGAAGAGTAAAAAATCTAAGTATGGTCTCGACTCTCTCGAGACTACTAAACCTAGAAGTGTCAGCACGCAAATGGAAGTGATGTGGTGGTGCAACATCTTGTCCTATATCAATAAAGAAGTGATGCTAACAGAAGGCGTGCTCGCCAAAAACAAAATCAACATAGGGTGGTGACTCGAGGGCTACAAGTGAGGGACCACCAAACACAATGTCTGTGGGCTCAAGGGTTTGTGGCGGTAGTGTGCTAAGAAAGTCAGGACATAAGACGCACGAGTATGTGTCACCTAAGATGAGGGCCTCATCACTAACCAACTCCTCTGGGAGAAGAGACAGCGATGATGTGTCATCCGAGGTGAGTGACACATCCCTAGTAAGTCCTCCCTGGAGTGGGACCTCAGGAAACAACTCGACGACCGAAGGATGCGAGTCAGTGGGGAAACGTGGACACACCAAGTCAATCGGTAGGAAGGAATGAGGAGGAAAAAACTCATCTTCCTGGAGCGGGGGCTCAGGAAGAACATCCTCGACTGAAGGGAGTGCTGTAGTGGAGACACGTGGAGTCACAACATCAGTCGAGGTGATAAACATAGGAGGAAATTTTTCTTCCGGGAGCAGGGGCTCCGGAAGAATCTCCTCGACTGAAGTGAGCGTCACAGTGGGGAGTGGGTGGAGCTAAAGTGTTCGTCGTGAAACTGAGAAGATGTGGAGGACTAAAGAAACACCTAACCTCGGGTTCAACTCCGTGATATGAAGTGGGACGATATGCAGGAGCAGCATAATACGTTCGCGTTGTCACCTCCAGGTTGTGAACAGAGGTGCACAACCCACGCAAATTATGTCGGATGTCAGCAGTGACGCACTCAACATCCTTCTTCAAAGCTCTAATGCACGCATCTAAATAACTCATCATTTTTTTAACAAATAAAAAATCTAAACCAAGAAATTTGAAAACGATCGGCGCTCGACTATCCCACGATAGGAGTGAGATATCCCAGCAGCCACACCAAACTGATGTGATCCAAGGTGGGGGTGTAGTTTTGAAACAAAGTAAAATGCGACCTATTTAAAATAATTGCGGTGCAAGGGTATTCGCGGGCTATTCTCTAACGAAATAAACGACCCTAAGCGTCGCACACGAACGTAACGCTACCGCACGATTATAGCGACGTCATGAGACATATTCCACAGGCACAGAAATACGGTGGCGGGCATACATGGCAATGGAAAATGAACGATAATCAGGAGATAACATTAGTAGGGCAAGCTCATAATAATTAACTACTCATTTATAATATAGGCATTAAAATTCACTAAGATTGCAAGTGAGGAAGATTAGGGGTATACCATAGGGCTCGGGTTCGGGCATGACGGCGGCTGGAGAAGCTTCAAGCGGCGGAAATGGCGGTGACTGTCGTTGAAGCTTCACTGGAAGCAGGCCGGAGCCCTGGAGGTAGCAATGGGTGTTGGGTCGACGGGAAGTGGGGGAAAATCGCCGGAGGTTCCCAGATCCCGTCGGAGGGGGGGTGCCAGGGAGGTCAACGATGCCCTAAGAGAGCTTTGGCGTCGTTGTCGATGGCAGACGGAGCATCGGGAGAAAGCTTAGTCGAAGAAGAAGGTGCGCCGGAAGGGCGGAGCGACTGGAAGTACTTGCGGGATTCACCGTTGATGCAAGGCATGGAAGGAGAGGCGGCTTCAGAAGATTGTTCGACAAGAGGAGCTGAACGCGGAGATGGCTTCATCGGGGGAGAGAGGCGCTGGCAGGTGCGGTCGGGGAGGAAACCGAACCAGAGAAAAATTTCTCGGTTCAGTTTCGTTTTGTCCAAGCCAATTCCACAATAAAGGGGGGGGGGGTCTTTTATAAGAGCAAGATTAGAGTTTCAAGTGAGGGCGGGGGGGTAAATGGGCTTAGGTTAGGTGGGCTTTAAAGGGCTTGATGAAAATGAAGGAAATGACCATGGATATTTCCCAATTGAAAAATCATATAAGATTTTGGAAAAAAAACAACTTATGTTGGAATATGTAATTATTAAAAGCTTGCCCTAACTAATCTACCACCTAAATTACCAGGCCTATTCATTTAGGGTCACGTTGGCCGGTCACACCAATGAGCCAAACCAAAATTGCGTGAACAACATGCGCGATACAAAATAATACTCAAGCGCTCATAACATGCGCAATACAACTCTACGCTACACAATAATCCAAAAAAAATGTGCAAAAACGTGCGCTACAATATTAAAGACACGTGCGATAACAATAATAAAAATGACGCGACGCGGGTTGCAATAATCCAAACTGATGTGATCCAAGATGGGGGTGTAGTATTTTTAAAATATAATAATTGCAATCTTTTAAAATAATTGCGGCGCGATTCCAACGAAATAAACGATCGGGGCGTCGTACACGAACGTAAAGCTACCACACGTGTATGATAACATCACAAATCACAATTCCACGGGCATAACATTCAAGAGGGTGGCAACACGAATATGGAAATTAATGGAAATTAAGAGATACGATTAGTAGGGCAAGCTCCAATAATTAACTATTCAATTTAACTTGAGCATAAAAATTACTAATGTATATGAGCAAAGAGGGAGAGGTATACCCGAAGAGGAAGAGTAACAGTTGAGCACGAGAATCTCCCGAGATTGCCTGGGACTGTGGAGTGCTGGCTGGAACAGCTTGTAGGAGGTTGGCTGAACTGGACTCGACCGTGCAGTAGAAGCACTGGAATAGGTAAGGCGCCGATTGGAAGCAAAGTAATCGCAGGGAAATCTCTGAATCCGAAGGAGGAGGAAGCAGGAGGGGTCGTCGGAGCCTAGGTATGCTCAGACGAGGTCGCCAGCGGCTGGGGGTGGCTCCATAGGCGGCAGCGTCAACGAAGAGGGGCGCTGGAAGGTGTAGAAGTCGTCGGAGGTTGCCGTCGGGGAAGAGGAGGCCGCAGGCGTAGTCGCTGCTTCCCTGGAGAGGGCCCGACACTGGCGGCGTGACTGGCGAGAGGGGGAAATGGCAAAGTCGAGGAGGGAGGGGGAGGCGGCATCGGCTTCCAGGAGGATGATTCGTCGAACGATGCAGGGTCGACGCTGGGTGAGAAATCAAACGAAACCTAAATGGTTCGTTCAATCTCTTATTCCAGCTGGGTTCAATGGGGGAAGGAGGATTGCTTTTAAAGGGATGGATTTAGGGTTAGGAGTTAAGTGGGTTTTGGTGGTGGGCTTTCCAAATGGGCTTTGAAGGGGAATTCTCATAGTGGCAGCAAACAAATTGGAATGAGCTGACTTGTCTTTATTTAATAATAACACATTTGAAAAATGGAATGGGGTATTTCCTTTAGACAAAATATGACAAATAGTTAATTAATTTGAGCTTGCCCTAATTAACCTATCTCTAAATTACCGCACCTATGCATTTAGGGTCCCGTTGGCTAGTCACACCAACGAGTCAAACAAAAATTTGCGCGAACAATATGCGTGATACAAAATTACATCAAAAGCGCTAATACGGGCGCGATACAACTTGACGCTACACAAAAATCCAAAAATGCGCAAAAACGTGCGCTACAATAATTAAAGACACCTGCGATAAAAATAATAAAAACGAAGCGACGCGGGTTGCATCAATTCTCCCGGGGTTGAAAGAGCTCGACCCCGACAAGACTCGATGTAACCTGCAAGTAGAAAGTCCAAGCGTCGATCAGAGAGATGTTGCATACTGTCTTGCTGATGCCCTGACTGCGACCCAAAACCTGCAAGTAACCTCTCATCCCAAAAGCGCGCATTCCATTAGTAAAAATTTCATGTCAAATATTTAAATAAACCGTAATTACTAGAGCTTTCAGAGGATGACAGGAGTGATGTGTGGGGAAAACATGTGGCAGTAGGGGGAACGGGAAGCAAGTGGAAACAGCCCATGGAATTAGTAACTCATACCGCAACATACTCTAGTCCGATAGACACCTACGAACGTCTGCTAGACCCGGATCGAATATCGTCCTAATTTCACCCGATGAAATTCCACTCGAGTCACAAATTTTAAGAAGATCCCAATTTTACCGTGTAAAAATTTCCATAAAAATCCTTTGAAGCGGGTGTCCCGATGAGGAGTAAAAAATCTAAGTATAGGTTCGACTCTCTCGAGACAACTAAACCTAGAAGTGTCAGCACACAAACAGTAGTGATGTGGTGGTGCAACATGCTATCCTATATCCATAAAGAAGTGATGCGAAAAAAACGCGTGCTCGCCAAAAACAAAATCAATATAGGGTGGTGACTTGAGGGCCACAGGTGAGGGACCACCAAGCATGATGTCTGTGGGCTCAAGGGTGTGTGGCGGTAGTGTGCTAAGAAAGTCAAGATACAAGACGCACGAGTCTATGTCACCCAAGATGAGAGCCTCATCACTAACCAACTCCTCTGGGAGAAGAGAGAATGATGATGTGGTATCTAAGGTGAGTGACACATCCCTAATAACTCCTCCCTAGAGCGGGGTCACAGGAAACAACTCAACTTTTTAAGGATGTGAGTCAGTGGGGGCAAGTGGGCGCACCAAGTCAATCGGGAGGAAGGGATAAGGGGGCAACTCATCTTCCTGAAGCAGGGGCTCGGGAAGAACACACTTGATCGAAGTGGGTGCTAAAACGGAGACAGTCGGAGACACGACTCCAGTCGGGGTGGTAAAATAGGAAGAAACTCTTCTTCCTGGAGCAGGCCTCGCAATTTTCAAGAATTTCTTCAATCACAAAGCATGGGGCCAGGACATTTCGGAAGAGAGTCTCAGTATTTTCAATAATCTATACAATTGTGGTCCTTACAGACAAAAAAAATGGTCATCAGCTAGCAGACCAGTCTACCAATTACCAGTCTTGCTGACGCAGGACGAATCTATAGGCGGCGGTAAATCGGCGACCTAACCCTACATGCTATGCAAAGCCCGACGATTAAATTGCAATTGAATAATAAACTTTAATATCCCACACAAATAATTCAAGACAAGACAAAATAATTTAATTAAGCGAAGCAAGCTTAGGCTTTCCTCCGCATGGAGTGACAAAGCAGAAGCGCGTGGCGAATAGACCCTGCAAATCACAATAATAATCTAACCAACTACCATGCAAGATATTCAAAACAAGTGCAAGACCCAATCCAATATAAATATGTTGAAGATAATAATTCAGTACAACAAAATCTCACCAAATAGTGGGCTGACCAAGACACTGAAGAATCCGGCGCCAGAAATGCGTGTACGGCGATCCGAGGTGGAACCGACAGTGTGGAAATAGCGTAGGTGGCTGTCCTCAGCGGTGGAAGGTGAAATCGGACGAGAGATGGATAGATTCGACCACGTATGGGTAGATCCGGGCGAAGAAGGGTAGATACGATAATTTGAGTTCGGATCCTGACTGAAATTTCTAGATCCGGGTTGATCCGGATGAGGGAGGGCTATTGGAGGTGGTTCCACGAGAGGGGTGACTGTGGGGAGAAGGAACAGGCGGTTGGAATTTGGGTCGGCTGCTTGGAAATAGGGGGGAGGCTGGTGTTGCAGGGAGGGGTTTAAAAGGGGTGGCCGGCGGTGGATTTGCTGGACATGCTTGCGTTGGCAGAGGGGATAGGGAGTGGCCATGCGGCTCGCTAGAAGGGTTTGGGGAAGCGGCACAGCATCAAGGAAGCGGTGGTTTGTTGGGAGGGCAGAGGGAGGCGAAACAGCAAAGGGGATGGCGGTTTTGGCTCCGGAATTGAGCAGCCGACGGTGGAACAAGCAGGGGTTACTGTTGAAACTATAGAATAAATGTAATAGTGAATTGTATAAATGAATAGTGAAATGAGAGTCTTGATTTTTCTAGACATCAAGAAGATGAACGATTTGGAGGCTGTAGGGGGCTGCGAGAGGGAGTTGGAGGGGGAAAAAGAGGGCTAGATTTAGGGGATATCTTGGGGAGGAAGATATGCACCTAAAAGTCGTCACATAGGGTTCCACGGAGTCGGCATCGTAGCTTGATCGCTGGAATCCGGGATTTCTTTCTCCAAATTCTGCAATGTCTTCAACCAGCCCAAAAACCATCTATTTATAATAAAAGGAGGATTAGGGCATCCCACCATCGATGACTATGATTGGCCGAAGGTTGGGCCACCTAAATACATCAAAATAAAAATGCAAAATAGTGAAATAATATATAAAATCCCAAACACATCCGCGGAGTCCGATCATCGACCCGGGGACGCCATATATGGAAAGTCGCCAAGTCAACCCCGAACGGACACAAAACTCGTCCGCCACTGCAAGTCCCCGTCTCTGCTCCGCATTACTTGCCATCCTATGTAGCACGGGGACGGAAACGGGATACGGGATACGATACGAAACGGATACGGGAAACGTGATTTTAAAAAAAAATTAGGATACGGGAAACGTTTTTAATTATTGTAATATAATTGACATTTCATATAATGCTATAAATAACATTCAATGAAACAAGCACCATAAAGAACAATCTATCACATACCCACATCAATACATCATTACATCAATTGAGAGCATTGTTTTGTTACATTCACATGCAAAATATCAAGTATAGAAATTAAACATTCTCTCAAATAGTATCACATCAGATTAATATGGTGCTAACATTAAGAACTCAAGTTACTACATAAGTGTTACATAGATCACATCAGATTAACATGGTGTTAACATTAAGAACTCAAGTTTTGTGGAAGGAAAGTCATCAAGGACAAGAGGCACGAAGAAGAAGAAGAATAAGGAGGAGGAGAAGCAGGAGAAGAAGAAGCATGAGAAGAAGAAGAAGCATGAGGAGAAGAAGAAGAAGCATGAGAAGAAGGAGGAGGAGGAGGAGGAGCAGGAGGAGGAGAAGAAGAAGAAGGAGGAGGAGGAGGAGGAGAAGGAGGAGGAGGAGAAGAAGAAGAAGAAGAAGAAGAAGAAGGAGAAGAATGAGTACCTGCGAGATCGGCGGAATTGGGAGCGGAACGCCGACGGGAGCGGAACAAGAAAACATAATGTGTAAAATGAAATACGCGAGCTCTATATCTCACGGAATCACGTATCCCCCTTGCGGGATACGCGATTCCGAAAATAAAATATATTTTTTTAAAAAAATGTGTTTCCTGGAGTTTCGGAAACGCGTTTCCGTGCGTTTCCGGACGTTTCCCGTATCCGGTACGCGTTCGAGTCGATACATAGACCATTTTTAAGTATCCGTGCTTTGTAGTTGCCATCTTCCAGCAGCAGCCCGAGCATCTCACCACCCTCAAGCACAATGAATAGACATCTTCCTTTAAAATAGTAAGTTATAGGTTGGACACATAAGAAGAGAGGGGACTGGGAACTCCAAGTTACAACTGTTGCAGATGAACTAGGCAGATGCCTCTCAAGCTCAAAAATCCACGGTGGATGATTTCATTGATAAATGAATCTGAAGCTCTACAGAGGTCAAGACAAATAGAACAACTGCAGCAATGGAGAAATCTTTCCGCGGGAGTAAAACTTCACGGTTCTCGGGAAGAAACAACAAAGATAAGCAAAAAAAATCATCTACTTATACAAGCTCGGAAACAACAAAGAAAAGAGAAAAGATAGAATACATTGTTATGGACATAATCTAGTCGCCCTATTATGCCATAAATTATGTATTTTTATTAATGTCATGTTGTGTATCTATTTCATGTTGTATCGTGTCTTTAATTATAGTATTATATGTATCAAGTTTGGTATAGGTTCTTTAAACTATGTATTCGAATGATGAGTCTTTATGATGGTACTAATTGTTAAGAGTTACGAGCCACTATAAGTGTGTTGTTAAAACTTATTAATTGTCATTACTATCATGTAAGCCTACTTAATGGCATGGGATGTCTTGAATGAAGATATCCAAGAATTAAATCTATTTATCATCTTTTGTTATGAGATTGTGGTAGTTATCTCTCTCCCTCACTCCCTCGAGAGCACACCCCAATTAGGCAGTCGTGGTTAAGGCTCCATAGTATCTCAGCGATACCACCATCATCTTGATCTCAAGTCACCTCTTAGGCGACAACATTGACGTTCCACGACGAACCCATAACAATTTAGTATTAGATCCATTCAGTCCTTTTCCTCTCTTCGGCAAAACACTGGGCCGGCTTAGCCGATGGACTCCCCGGTAGTCACACACTCAATTGGTAAGAAACAAGTCCTCTCAAAATAGTTATTTTCATGATTACCAAAGCTCATTATTTCCGCTTATGTGAACAAGAAAGGGCACAACAACCCTCGTCTCCCACTGCTGCCTAGCGGTACTTCCAATTTTCTTCATCATCAATCACTCAACCCAACTCGTCAGGAAAAAAATTGCAGCACTGATTTCATCCAGTCGTACAGCAAGTGTGAAGAGTTCCTCATTGCTACTCCCCTTCAACACCATTTCCCACGACGTCAGCAACCCCTTCGTCCTTAGGGTTAGCCCTTCCCAGTTATTTAGTGCCTCAGCCACATCTCTGCATGCGTCCGTCAAAACTTATCACAAATTAGTCGAAACTCCTCGCAGATCCATCAAAACAGGTCACAGATCCATAGCAGCAGATCCTTAGGAGTGACTCTGCTTCATTGCTTCTCCGCAGGACTTTATGACATGTACATCTTTCCAAGTTCCGAATGAGCCCCACAAAGTGGGCTTTGAAATTTCCTCAGCCCACGACATCAATCTCAATGCATGCAGGATACCTAATTAAACATTTCCCAACGAGCTTCATTCATTATGCAGCAGATTTGAATCAATGGCAATAAGTACCGCTTAAAGTGGTTCTTTTACACCTATTATTAATTAATTCGTTCTAAATTAAATAAGACCGCCTTCATTAATTACTATGTTAATTAATAACTGCAATCACCATGACATCATATGAGGCAGGACAATAAAAATTTCTTTCAAAGACAAAATGGAAACAGACGACCATGGAAGGCGCTACAAGGCAACAATGGCATTTTATGCCACTGCACTATATGGCCTTATGGATGCACACATAAGTAAACGACTCGTCACACGAACGACGATCATATCCAACCAAGTGCAAGTCATTGATATAACGACCAGTCCAACCGTCACCCAACAATTGTCGCATTGATGTTCTCATCAAGGATCACACTTTGTTATACATCGATCATGTGAGGATCGACAATGACACCACCCACCCCACCCCCACCCTCCGCACACATGAAAATCAATATGGCTCTGAGCAATCATCAAGCATATGTGGATTAATTGTAACCCTTTTGATACAATAATGACATATTTTCGACAAAGCAATGCCGCGCAACATTGTTTTGGCGAGAGATTAAGTAATCAGATGATCTGTCACAACGTCACACTAAGAGCGCTTATCATGGTTCCGAGCTTGACAAGCTTAAAGAAAAAGAAGAATGGTATATTATGGATGTAGGATAATCGCCCTATTGTGTCATAAATCATGTATTTTTATTGATGTCATGTCATTCTTTAATGTTGTATCAAATCTTTAATCATCGTATTATATGTATTGAGTCTCGCGTAGGTTTTAAACTATGTATTTAAATGGCAAGTCTTTATGAAGGTATCATTTGTTAGGACTTAGGAGTAGATTCATTATGAGGGTGTTAGTTATTAAGAGTTAATGGTTATCACTATCATGTAAGTATGCGGTTAGAAGGAAGGCAGGACGCAGACAGGCCGGCGAGAAGAAGAACCCGCGGAGAGAAGCGGGTAGGATGGGCCAAGCCGCGAAGCCCGCGCCCTGAGCGAAAAGAAGAAGCCGTCCGGTTAGAAAACACAGACCGCGCCTAGCGCAAGCAGAGGAAGACCGGGCGGTTAGCAAAAGACTAGCCGCAAGGAGAGACCGTTTCCCTCTGATACCATGTAGAAAGGAATGGGCCAACCTTGCATATACTTCTTCATAATAAAAATACAAGAGAGAATACAAATATATAGGAGAAGAGAAGGAGAACAATCCTATACAAGAGATGTGAGACTGAAGGAGAAGAAGAAAATGGGCCTATAATTGGGCCTTTACAATTGTCTTTCCTATGTCATCTAACAAAAGGCATAAGATGTGTTGAATGAAGGTATTCAAGAATTAAATATCTTTCTCTCGTCTTTTTTAATGAGATTGTGCTTGTAAACCCTAATCATCGAGCATATGTGGATTAATTGTCACCCTTCTGGGACAACAATGACATCTTTTCGACAAAGCAATGCTACGTAACATTGTTTTGGCGAGAGATTAAGTAATCAGATGATCTGTCACAACGTTATGCTCAGAGCGCTTATCATGTTTCCGAGCTTGACAAGCTTAAAGAAAAAGAAGAATGGTATATTATGGATGTAGGCAAATTGCCCTATTGTGTCATAAATCATGTATTTTTATTAATGTCAAGTCATGTCTTTCTTTAATGTTGTATCAAGTCTTTAATCATCGTATTATATGTATTGAGTCTCGCGTAGGTTTTTAAACTATGTATTTAAATGGTAAGTCTTTATGAAGGTATCATTTGTTAGGACTTAGGAGTTGAGTCATTATTATGAGTTAATAGTTGTTACTATCATGTAAGCATGTTTAAAGGCAAAAGATGTGTTGAATGAAGGAATCCAAGAATTAAATATCTTTCTCACGTCTTTTGTTATGAGATTGTGCTTGTTTTCTCTCTCTCCCCCCAAAGCACACCCCGCTTACATAACCGCAATTCCATCTCCCTAGTATCCTCGCATCTCAACCTCATGTCACCTCTCTGGCGACGCCTCAATGTTCTACGTGAGCCCATAACATGCATTCAATGTTTTAAATATCCCTCGACGTGATTTTGGGAGCACAATGATATTTTATCCAAAAAAATAAGTAATATGTTTTAGTAAAAATGTAAAATATATGCCAACATATCTAGTTTTTCTGATATATCAACCAACACGACTTTTAAAAATAATGTGCGCTACTTTATTTTAGGTTATGTTAGTAGTATAATGATTTTTATGTTTTTAACATAATTTTATTAAGAGAAGATTTATTATCAAAAAATATATTTAGCTTTTAAGAAAAAATTTCTTGCTATAAAACTGTTATCTAAATACAATTATTATAAAATTTTAGATATATTTCACAATATATATTCGTAAATTTCACAATGCATGTGTTCAGGTTGAGTGTTCTGCATGTGCGAAAGAAGTGTAAAACTTCTCTAGGTAATTTTCAATAGTCCTTGTATGCTTGAGGGAAATCAAAACTCTTTGAGGTTTATCCCACGTCGAGGGTTTGAAGTGCATGTGACAACAATGTTTGGAATCATCCCATATAATGGTGAGGCTTCTCCATATCAAGATGCAAGAACCAAGTGATAGACATCTAATGAGATCCTCTCTAATGTGGATGTCCTTTGGTTGTCGAAGACTGCTCACACCGGTCGACCGACCCAACAAGTCGCTCTTGTCGTCATACGTTAGAAACTCCAACTTGACATAGTGCGAGAGGGCATTATTCTCGTAATATACTCCGTGAAATCCATCTTTGTGGTTGCAGGATGAGGAACCACCATGGTAACTACTTCCCTCCACATCGCGACAAAGTCACAGCTACCACATGGGGGAATGAGGCTCTCAATGCAAGTCGACAGGTCGTCCAATCCCTCTTATTACCGGCTATCAAAAGGAGTGAGTTGATCCATCATCAATCTTTGTATTCTTTCAAATATTGCCCCCATGGGGTTGTCGGATCCCTCCATGGTTGGCCTTGATGTTGTCACACGCCTGTGTGTAGGATTGGATTATTGGGCCGGATACAATAAAGGAGGGAGGTGGGGGTTGTTGAGAACAGTGTATCCCACTTGATCCTCGGTGGGTGGCCTACAATGTGTTCTAATAAGCCAAATATAGCCTATATAGTGTTCTAATAAGCGATATATAGCCTATATATGCATAGGATTATATAGTGAGAGTACACTAACAACTCTCTAAGGTGAAACAGGGAGAGCCTATATATAGGCTATATTGACTATGTGTCTATAGCTTCTATATCCCAATATAGTCTATGCATAGGCTATATAGGTTCTATATATCCTCTATAGCAAGAAGCATATATAGCATATAGATAGGCTATACTCTTCTTCTATTAGCCTATAGAAGTATATATGCTCAAATATAAGCCTATAATCTATATATAAGCTATTATAGGATATATATATATATATAAGCTTCTTCTCAATAGTCAATAATAAGCTATATAGCCTATATTATATTGCTATATGCATATGGGCCTAATATAGCCTATTCTATAGGCATATAGCTTATATATAGGCTACTTGTGTATCATGTATCCTTCTACTTCTATATAGTCTGTATAGAGGCTAATACTATATAAGTAGCCTATATTGACTACTTATTTGGCATATAGCCTATATAAAGGCTACTTATATAACATATAGTCTTCTACTCCTAATAACTATAGACTAATGCCTAAAGGTATCTTCCCATTCAAATGATATAGCATATGGGTTTAATTTATCATACATAGAAAATATATTGCCTATATTTTCAACATGACTCCGACATCCACTATTTTAAAAATCGATTTGACAAATCCCCAAAATCCAATAATTACATCCATGTATATACTTTCAAATTTATAGACTCATATAGTCCACTATATTGAAGAGCATCCTTTTAAAATTGGACGGTCCTCAAAAGCTACAATAAAGGAGCTCCTTTCATATTTCGCCATTTTGGTCAGTTTTAAGTTTTAACACGTGAGATTACCTCCATAACACATGATTAGCATCAGTCTGCATAAATTACAGTCAGCGATCCTCACATTTCTAACACCGCTTCGTCTGATGAAGGGTTAGGTTTAGGGGCGGATTGAGCCTCTCCATTATGCGAACTCTACCACTCCAGGGGCACTAGGGTACCACCCAGCCTCGCTGGCTGTCGACACCACTCTTCTGGTGCCCCCCGCCCCATGTATGGATAAAGTTCAATGTGGATGACTCTCTCTCCCCGTACGGGCTTGCTGGCCTTGGGATGGTGGCCCGCGATGACCAGGGTGCTCTCATCTTTGTTGTTGGGTCCCCGTTGTTGCACAGGATCCTGGGGGAGTGGAGCTGGCGGCGGTCTTGGCTCTTCGGAATCTTATCTCGCCGTCATTATATGGGGTACGCGGGGCTATTGTGGAGCGCGACTGTTCGTCCCTTATGGACAGTTGTGATGTTGGTTTGCGACGGGGCGACTAGAGCGTGACGGTGGACGGCGAGGACTTCTCTTTTCTGAGTGGCTTCCCCCAGCTTCGGTTCCAGCATATTGGCCGGGAGGCCAACAGAGCTGCCGATTTCTGTGCTCGTTTTGCCCTACGGGGAAACTTTGTATGGCTCGATGTTGATAGCACCCATTCTGAGTTTTCCGAACTTGTTCGTGCAGACTTGGATGACATGCTGTAGTTTTGTTTTCCTTTTTGTTTTTTAATTTCATGTTATATGCACTTTTCAAAAAAAGAAAAAAGAACATTACAAAAATGAATGGTAGATTTGGATTCCTCTCGTCAAGATAATTAATTTCAACTACTAACACGTCAAAAACGGTGGCCAGACGAGGGAGAAACAACTCCGGTAATATGAATGCATGGTGAAAATCCTAGACCCGCCCCTGGTCTGAGAAGTAAGGATCAGTCACCCATGCAGCACGCAGACGACATATGAGATATGATAGGGATATGAGAAACATAGTTCTAAAAACCAAGGATATGGAACACTTTTTTAAAAAATTTAAATTATTTAAATACAAGTTAATAATTGATAAATATAAGAAGGGCATTTGGTCCATAAATGATATGAAGCTCTCTTGTGAGAGGTTTAATTTCAAATTGCCCAATCTACACATAATAGAAAACTACAAAAAGTGCACATACTGAATTAAATAACATTTATAAGACTACAACATAGACAATAAATATAAAAAAATAGAACTTCAAACTTATATATCCTTCATATTATAATAAAATATAAGAAATGTAAAACAGAGTCAAGGACTACAAGTCTATACCATGTACCGCATCATTACATCAATGTATCATTACATTCACATACAAAATATCGATGGTTTAAAATTAAATTGCAGCTCCATGGGAAATTCCCGTAGTGCTGTCATGTCAAATACTCCACGGGAAATTCCCGTAAATGTGTTTACGAAATGGAGAAGTTGATCTTATTGGAGAGATCCACATAAACGACTTTGAGTCATTCAAAGATGTAGGTACGCATGAGATAGCTAATCTATTAAGTGATGAACCAATATTGGAGCTCTTTATTGTGGAAGAGAATGATGAAGTTGATCTTCTTGGAGCGGAAGTTTAATTTTAAACTATTGATATTTTTGTACGTGAATGTAATGATACATTGATGTAATGATACACTGATGTAATGATACACTGATGTAATGATACACTGATGTAATGATACACTGACGTAATGATACACTGACGTAATGATACACTGACGTAATGATACACTGACGTAATGATACACTGACATAATGATACACTGACGTAATGATACACTGGCGTAATGATACACTGACGTAATGATACACTGACGTAATGATACACTGACGTAATGATACACTGACGTAATGATACACTGACGTAATGATACACTGACGTAATGATACACTGATGTAATGATACACTGATGTAATGATACATGGTATATGTAAAGAGAGGCCTCAAACCTTGTATATACTTCTTGAATGAATAGTTACAGGTATGAATACACTTATATAGGAGAAGAATGAGAAGAGAAATCCTAAATACAAGATGTGGGACTAACACATGGAGAGAGAAAAGAGAGAAAACATGGGCCCTTAATTGGGCTTTTCTAACACTCCCCCGCAAGCTGGAGCGTACAATTCGTAGGCACCAAGCTTGGATAAAAATTGATAGTATAGAGGCCTGGAGAGAGCTTTTGTCAGGATATCCGCAACTTGGTCTTTAGCAGGAACATGCTCCAAATCTATCTTCTTTGACTGTACCTTTTCTCGAATAAAGTGACAATCAACTTCGATATGCTTTGTGCGTTCGTGAAACACCAGATTCTTGGCAATATGTATTGTTGTCTGACTGTCACAAAATAAGGTAGCCGGTGATGAGAGACGAACACCCAAGTCTCCCAGAAGGCTCTCAAGCCAGGTTAGCTCGGAAGCAACCGCAGCCATAGCTCGGTACTCGGCTTCAGCAGAAGAGCGTGCAACCACGGATTGTTTCTTGCTACGCCATGTTATGAGAGGACCACCAAAGTAAGTGCAGAACCCCGTAGTGGAGCGCCTATCATCGATAGATCCTGCGTAGTCAGCGTCAGAGTAAGCGACGAGTGATAGAGATGTGGATGGCTCATACACAAGTCCTTTTCCGGGGGCGATCTTGAGATATCGAAGGATGCACTCGACCGCTTGAAGATGAGATGTCTGAGGAGCGTGCATGAACCGACTCACAACTCCTACAGCAAACGAGATGTCCGGTCGAGTCACCGTAAGGTAGATCAGCTTCCCAACCAAGCGTCTGTAATATTCCGGATTTGTAAGCAGCTTGTCAGAGTCAGAACTATGGGCCGAGAGCTTGTGATTGACGTCCATAGGAGCCTCCGCAGGTTTGCACCCAGAATAACATGCATCATGAAGGAGGTCCATACAGTACTTCCTTTGAGATAACACAAGACCATCAGAGCGTCGTGCGACCTCGAGCCCAAGAAAGTACCGAAGGTTGCCCAGATCTTTGGTCTGAAAGGCAGAATTTAACTGTTCATTGATCTGTTGTATTCCTGCCGTGTCGTTGCCAGTAATCAGGATATCGTCAACGTAGACCAGAAGAATCACAGTCCCGGTTGACCGGTGGCGGGTGAAGAGAGAAAATTCAGCCGAGCTCCGAGTGAAGCCACTAGCACAGACCACCTTACTGAATTTTTTAAACCACGCACGCGGGGACTGTTTGAGACCATAAATGTATTTCTGAAGGTGACATACCAAAGACTCTCTCGTGGTCTCAAACCCGGGAGGTTGTTGTATATAAACTGTCTCCTGCAGATCACCGTTGAGGAAGGCATTCTTAATAACCAACTGATAAAGAGGCCAGTGACGATGAACTGCCAAAGAAAGAAGAACGCGGACCGTGTTCAATTTGGCCACTAGAGAGAAAGTTTCCTCATAATCAAGGCCATGTTGCTGAGTAAAGCCCCGGCCACGAGGCGTGCCTTCAGACGGTCAACAGTTCCATCCGCCGCATGCTTTACAACAAAGACCCATTTGCAGCTCACAGAGGTATGGCCAGTAGGAAGAGGGACCAGATCCCAGGTCTGGTTAGCCCAAAGAGCCCGCATTTCATCTTCCATGGCTGCCCGTCACCCTGGATGTGTAAGCTCCTGTTGCACAGAGTTAGGAATAGAAATAGAGGAAAGAGAGGTGGCAAAGGTGTAGAGAGGTGGTGTCAGTCGATGGAGAGAGACGTAGTTGGCCAAGGGATGAGCTGTAGAGACGGGAGCCGGATCTGTCGTAGCCGAGGTATCGCTGGTAGCGGGGAGCTGGTTCACGGGAGTATCCTTGGATGGACGTCGAGAGTAGACCCGGATAAGTGGTGGAGGAACCCGAGGAAGAGCTGGTTGAGAGGAGGAAGAAGAGGGTAGAGACGATGGCGTGACTGGTACGGCAGGCCGGGGAAGAGGTGGAGCAGAAGACGAGGTGGGGCAAGGTAAGTGGAAGGGCTGGTGTTCGCAGAAGGTGACATCTGCAGAAAAAACCAGCCGACCATCAGAAGGAGAGTAGCAGACATATCCTTTTTGAGTCCGGGAGTATCCAACAAACATATACTTGGAAGCCCGAGGAGCAAGTTTGTTGGAAGGAGGGCCAAGATGGTGGACATAGCACACACACCCGAAGACCCGTGGTGTGAGAGAGGTGGGGTTGGTGGAGGGATAGAGAAGTTGGAGCGGTGAGACAAAATTTAGCACAGATGAGGGGAGGCGGTTAATAAGATGACAGGCTGTGGAGACGGCAAAATTCCAATATTTGACCAGAACCTGCATTTGGAACATAAGAGAGCGGGCAACATCGAGAAGATGACGATTTTTCGTTCGGCGACCCCGTTTTGCTGAGGGGTATAGGCACATGAAGTTTGATGGATGATACCGAACTCGGTGCAAAGAGTAGAGAAGGCACGCCCGGTATATCCGCGAGCATTATAAGTGCGGATGACTTGGAGGGAGGTGGCGAATTGCGTACGCATCTCAGTCAAAAAAACACGAAACACAAGTAAGTTCAGTACGATCATGCAGTAAATAAAGTCATGTAGTACGCGAGTAGTCATCAATAAACGTGACAAAATAACGATAACCAAAAATACTGGGGACACGATAAGGACCCATACATCAGAGTGTACTAAAGAGAAAGGAGTACTACTCCTGGTACAAGCAGGGGGAAAGGAAGAGCGATGTTGTTTGCCGTAGATACAGGATTCACAAGAGAACTCTTGCAAAGGTACATCAGGAAGAGCCCGCTTGAGAATCGGTAGGGGGCATGCCCAAGGCGGCGATGCTAATCAACCGTGGAGATAGCAGATAGAGTAGTAGGTGGGATGTCCAAGATATAAAGCCCGTTCAACAGCTGCCCCTTACCAATGGTACTCCGGGTGCGACGATCCTGCATAAGGAAAGAAGAAGGTGAAAAAGTTATGCAACAATCAAGGTCGTGGGTGAAACGACTAACAGAAAGTAAATTGAAAAGGGATCCCGAAACATGAAGAACCGAGGAAAG
The DNA here is from genome assembly GCA_039513925.1 of Platanthera zijinensis. Lineage (NCBI taxonomy): Eukaryota > Viridiplantae > Streptophyta > Magnoliopsida > Asparagales > Orchidaceae > Platanthera > Platanthera zijinensis. The sequence continues at coordinate 3,009,673 of CM077090.1, read as the reverse complement.
AGAGAGAGTCGGAGTAAGCTGAAGAGCAGCGGTGCCAGAGACAGAAAGGGTATCACCGTTGGCCACAGTGATGCAAAGGGGATGAGGCGTCCGTTGGTACTTGGTGGGCTTCTGGGAGGTAATATGGTGAGTGGCCCCGGAATCAACGATCCAGCAGGGACTATGAGAGAGACAGGTTATACCTTCCGCAGAAAAGGACGCGGCGGAGCGGGAGGAGCAGCTGAGGGCACCTTGAAGCTGTTGGAGTTGGGTGTGAAGCTCATCAATATCTTGGCGGGTAGTGGAAGCCAGATCGGGGGCAGAAGGCCCAGTGGGAGTAGGAGCAGCAGAGGTAGTGGCAGTAAGGTGAGGCGGCAGGCCGTGCTTGCGGTAACAAGTAGCTTCGAGATGATTATCGCGGCCACAGTAAGTGCATTTCATAGAAGAACGACCACCACGTCCTCGTCCCCGAGATGGTGGTCGGCCCCCCGAGTGGAAGATCCACGAGTAGGAGGGTTCGGAAGGAGAGGCTGCTGAAGAAGAGCTGGGGCAAAATCATGAGGAGCCTCAGAGGGAGGCGTGACTTTGAGCAGCATGGAGCATACATCAGACAGTGAAGGAGTTGTGGCGGAGGATAGAATCTGGGCCCGAATACTATGCAGGTGGGGAGGAACTCGGGACATCATCATGGCGATGACGACAGTTTTTTTCCGGTTGCGTTGAGTGGTGAGATCGGTAGTATGAGGCTGATGCTGAATCCAAGCCTCTGCCAAACTCTTGGCTTTAGCCACGAAGGAGAGCATATCACCAGGAGCACCCGAGGTAAGATTCTGAAGATCGGAAATGATATCATACAGATGTTGTAGGCTGTCATGACCAGAGTAAAAGGCGCGAAGCTCCTCCCACATGGACTTAGCCATATCATGATACATAGCCATCTTGTAGGGTTCGGGATCCATAGAGTTGAGAAGCCAGGACTGGACCCGACCATCATCACGAAGCCAGTCATCAGATGGAGCAGTTGGAGTAGCGCGGGTCAAGTGGTGAAGAAGACCCTTCGTCTGCAGAACCCGGCGAACGGAGTGAACCCACTCAACGAAATTCCATTTTCCAGTTAAGGAGATAGTAGTAATCCGTAACTCATCACGGAGTTCGGAAGACATGACAGTCGTGCGCGCCGGTGGAGCAGAAGTAGCAGCGGAAGTATCGGAGGCCATGAGGCCAGGAGAAGAGGTCGGGCGAGTAGAACAAAGAAGAGGGGCGACCTGGGAAAGGAGGTCAGGCGGATAGAAGAAAAACGATTGGCGACCTGGGAAAGGAGGTCGGGACGATAAAAGAAAAACGATTGGCGACCTGGGAAAGAAAGCCGTTCGCAGCGGATAGGAGAGGTAGTCGGACGGTCTCGACGGACAAACCAGCGACCAGAAGGTCGCGACCAAAATGCGACTAGGAGTAGAGGGGAGCGGTCAGCAGCAAGAAACAAGTAGCGCGGCGACAAAGAGGAAGGTCGCGGCGGATAGAAGAAGCAATGCGGCTAGAAGTCGGAGCTCGCAAAGGAGAGAGGGAGCGAGCACAGGGACAGGCCGCGGCGACTAAGAGTAAAGGTCGCGACGGATAGAAGAACAAGCCGTGCGGCTTAGCAAAGGAACAGGCCGCAAAAGAGCAGTGCGGCTAGCAGTAGGAGCTCGCAAAGGAGAGAGTGAGCAACGGAACAGGCCACGGCGACTAAGATGAAGGTCGCGCGGATAGAAGACGAGCACGCCAGGGCCTAACGGGAGAGAGTCTGCGGCGAACTGGAGCAATCCGTAAGAAGATGGCCGCGGCGGACTGAAGCAATTCGCAGCAGACGGAAGCAGTCAGCAGGCAAGAGGGGAGCTCGCAGCGGATAGGGAAGGCAGCCTGCAGGTAGCAGGGAAAGGTGGGCCCCGCGAGGTCTAAGAAACGGGGGCTATAAGAAGCCTGAGGAGATGGTGGATCCATGAAGAGAAGAGGAAGAGAAGAGGAAGCGACGAAGGGAGAGGAGGCCGCAGAGGCCAAGCGGGCTGGGAAAGAAGCGGATAGGAAGCAGGTCGCAAGAAGGAAAGACAGGCCGCGTGGTAAGGAGTCCAGACCGCAAGAAGAGATGCGGACAGGAGATCGGAGTCCGCTGGAGGATACGTGTGCCTCTGATACCATGTAAAGAGAGGCCCCAAACCTTGTACATACTTCTTGAATGAATAGTTACAAGTATGAATACACTTATATAGGAGAAGAATGAGAAGAGAAATCCTAAATACAAGATGTGAGACTAATACATGGAGAGAGAAAAGAGAGAAAACATGGGCCCTTAATTGGGCTTTTCTAACAGTATAGATTAACAATTATTGCCTATATTGTAGTCTTATAAAATTCTTTTTCTTTATAATTCATTGTGTACTCTTTATTAGTTGATTTATGCATAGATAAGAAAATCCAAAATTTGAAACAGACCTCATAAGTAAGTATCATATCATTTATAGACCAAATTGCCCTTCATATATTTATCAATTATTACATGTTTTTTTCATATTAATTGAAACATATAATTAAACAGTTTAAAATTTTAAAAACATATCTCAAATTCTTGCTTTTTAAATCACGTTCAACAAGGAGAAAATTCAAATTTCAAAGCAAACTCAAGTGGATCCATTAGAGTCTAATCTAAATCAAATTAATTGAATCAATGATAAAGCATGGTAAGGTTGGCTTAATCAACCATAAAATGGATTAAATGAGTCGAGATAATTCTATAAATGCTTAAATTGGTGGAACCATCAACCCAAACTTTACTAAACTAGAGAGGCTAATCCAAGCATGTGTTTCCTTATGTAGGCTTGCATGAGATAAGGGTGGGAGCAATAACTTACAATATTGCCGCCTCCAAAAACCTCGAAGGACAACAATTTTGCATCCCCATGTGCGATCAATAATGAGGAGCATGTTGTCATGCTTGATTAACTGGTATGCCCTCGTATCAAAATTCCATCAATTTCTTTGGTCTACCTCAATATCAATTATTTAGGAACACTCTTCTATGGATAAGGAATAGTTTTGTATTTTCTCCAAGAGCAACGGTGCATGTTTTTGCCGAAGTTGAGTGAGACAGCATTGCCTTTGATCGTAACATAACACAATTGATCTTGCAGATTAAACATTGTCTGTTGTGCAAATCATTTTTATTTATGGCATCCATCTTTATGGAGGAACAGAGCTCAATTACACTTTCATATGGCTGATGTCATCAACCAACTTGCACATGAGAGTGGTGCCAGAGATCCACAAGAGAGTACCAAGGGAAATTTAAAAAATTCATTATATTGTATTACCGTTGAAGTGAATGTGTTAGTGATCAATATCATTCTTTCGAAGTCCAAGTAAGATTGGTTATATTAGCTGACTTTTTGTGTGCATGCATTCGTTGCTTCTAGGCTATCCCAACATAGAATTGGCGGCATCTATTAATTCAGGCTACAGGTTCCAATATTTTCAATTTCTAAGCTTTTGGATATCTCTAAGAGAGTAAAAACCTCATCCATTTAAGTTTGAAGGTAAAAAAGAAAGAGTAAAACTAAGAAGGCAGTGTTGAAGGTGACATGGATAAATTATTTAAAGGCAGGATCACGAAAGACCATCAGTGGTAAAAAAAGTACTAAATGAAATACTAGATAATAGAAGAGAAGACTGGTCTAACAAGCATATTAAATTTTAAAAACCAATGAAATAGTTGTACAAGATGCATAATAAATCATTCAAAGGATTAGAAATATGTAACCCTTGTATGATGATATTCCCAAGAAAAAGACAGTTCGGAACTGGTTAGAGAACTCTAACAACAAATTAATGAATTTGTCGATGTGCCTAACTTAAGTGCTCTCCTTCAAACCCCCTTCACAAAGTAACAAACTTCAGTAAATACTTCTTTGGTGCCCACCCTTATCATTTACATTTCTTCCTTTATTTTTGTTCTTTACAGAGTGCTCGACTAGGTGATTTATTTAATTACGTGGTAATTTTTTAAATATCATATAGTCAAGTTTCTCGTTTACTCTATAATCCTTCTATATTAGTACAGCTCATACGTTGTTATATGTTTTGTGCATGCAGAAATCACTAAGATTTACATCATAATATTTTATCTTCAAATTGATACATAGTTGAAAGAATTAAGATTCATATACAACAACAACAACAACCGAACCCATATAGTCCCCAATCATTGGGGGTATGGGCAGGGGAAGATTGGAAACAGTCCTAACCTTCAACACTATGCACAAAGTGGCTTCACTTAGAGGAGAAAGACCTAAAAGAATTAAGATTCATATAACTGACAGAAAATAGTTAAAAATGAAGTTAATCTTCAACTATGCGATAACCCTACAAACTTTATAAATAATTACTTTTCATGACATCTTTCCTAATTTTAATACATATCCAACTTAATATTTAAATTAGAAAAGGTGTTTGCGTATGACCTAGAGGTCACGAGTTGAAGCGTTGTTGTGTTACCTTGAGGTCACGTGTTCGACTCCTTGAAGCAGTCTAAATGCAGGGTAAGGTTTGCCTACATTACACACTTGTTGTGGGACCCTTCCCCGGACCCTCGCTGTGTGGGGAAGCTTTTGTGCACCTGACTGCCCTTTTTTTATCCAACTTAATATTCTAACTCTTCATTAAACATGGCAATAATATAATTATATGTTGATACACCTTCATATAGCTGGTTGGTTTCATAGAGTGTGTTATGGATCTACTCAGATGTTGCCGAAGGAGTGTGTTGATACACCTAAATTCATACAGCTAGTTGGTTTCATAGAGTGTGTTATGGGTCTACTCGGATGTTGCTGAAGGAGTGGCCGGAGGCGGAGAATCGGAGATACTATGGAGCCTTGATCGCGGCTGCCTAAGCGGGGAGTGCTTGAGAGAGAGAGCTTCCAAGATCTCTTTTAGGGTTAGGGGAAATAGACTTTCTTCATTCATAGACAAGACCCACTGGGTCTTTTAAATAGGACTTACAATCGACACAAACAGGAAAGAACGCCAAAGGAAAGAACGACAGACTTGGACATGCGGCTAAAAAGGAAACTACATAAATAACGACGTCATATAAGAAAGTGACTCTAAAACAGAATAAAAACATATTAAGAAATAATTAATACTAAATAACGCTATTAAAGGACCCAGTAACATCTCTCCCGCCATGCAAAACATGCTTGTCCTCAACCTCGAGGGAGATCAATGGTGTCTGCATCAACCGACACCCTCATCATCAGAGTTCGCGACGTGCAGATAGAAAAGCCATTGCCCCAATGGTCGCGAGTGTACATCTCGTCGCAGTTTAAACATAATCCCTTGGCACGTCGTTCCGCCATCTCGTCCCGAGATAGTTTACGGACTGGTGGGGTTGAATAGACCTCGGAACGACGTGCTTGAATGCCCGTGTCGGTGGGCAAATAGACCTCCAGTGCCAGAGTCAACAGTAACATTGTCTGGCAAGACTCATAGCAGTCACTACGTGTAGAGGAGCCTCAAATTCAGCATCAAGCGACATGTGTTTGTGAAGTCTGGCGGTGAAGATGACAACTTACATCTCTGGAGATGGTGTGACATGTGCCGGGAGAAGTTGAAACTGGTCTAGATAATCGTCCACGGAGCTCATCTGGTGGACTATTGTGAGGGCACTGAGGGGGTTGCTGCGGATTGGAGGGCTGAAACGCAGGTTGCAAAATCGCTCGAAGTCGTCCCACGTCAGAAACCCGACTGATCAGTGAGGAGACGAGTGGCCCAAACCAAGGCCGAGTCGAGAAGGTGGAAGGAGGCCAGAGGAAGCCGTTCAACTGTCGGAGTTTGTTGATGACCAAAGAATTGTTCGCACCTGGTGAGCCAGCCCAAGGGATCTGTTTTCCCATTGTAGGTGGGGAATTCCAACAGGGTATAACGCGTCAGAATAACAACTTCAGGGTATAAGAGGGTCTGCGGTGATGGCTCATGGCGAATGAGCGACGGTAGCGCAACTTGACTACGACTGACGTGATCTGTGGGTGGCGTAATAACAACGAGAAGGGAGACGGTCAACGCATTTAGCCTGGCAGTGATAGTGGTCATGTCGTCTCGATGTCGGGTTTCGGCGTCCCGAAAGCGTGCTTCCATGGCGGTAATGACAGGTTCAGCACGTCTTGGAGAGCAGTCGTAAAATCTTGCGAGTTCCTCATCGGCTGACTTGCTTGTCGAGAGGAGTGGGTGACTGGACACCTGGGGATGTTAAAAGCATTTGAATGTGTTGCCATGAGTACCCCGTCATCCCCCAATGGCGGTGTCACAAATTTGTTTGCTTTCAAGAATTAATAAGAAGGCAATTTCGTATTATTATTAAATAATCCAAAGAAAATGATTAATCAATCAATAATAATTGCAAAAATAAGAAAAGGCGGCAATCTCTAAAATGGAAGGCAACGGACTTTAATACGCTGGCAATCGACACTTAATTGGGCGGAAAATTGCGTCCCCGGAAGGAAGGTTGACGCAGAAATCATGCCACGCAGACACGGAGCACGGACCGAAGACCAAGGGCAGCGACTGCTTGTGGGAAGCCTAGTCTTCGAGGAGGCGGGGAAATGAGTAGTGTCGGCTGTCAGTGCGGTTGAATGCAGGCGGCAATGTGATCGATCGAGAGTTGCGATCAACTGGAAGAAGTACGCCGATGCTGGTAGGGTTTGATCGTTGCTGCTGGATGAGGAGAAAACGAGAGACGAGGCGAAGGCCGCGGACGTCGACTTGCTCCGGCGAAATAGACGATGAAGGGAAAGATAAGGCAGCAACGACACTCACAGAGGATAAATAAACGTCAAAGGCTGAGAGAGAATGTCGGTCATCTTGTTTGAACTTTGAATCACAACGGAAGTATCGATCCAAAGATGGGGAGCCTCTGATACAAGTTGTTATGGGTTTACTCGAATGTTGCGGGGGGAGTGGCCGGAGGTGAAGACGACGGAGGTGGAGATACTACAGATCCTTGACCGCGACTGCGTAAGCTGGGCGTGCTCGAGAGAGAGAGAGATTCCAAGATCTCTTTTACGGTTAGGGGAAATAGACTTTCTTCATTCATACCAGTACAAGACCCAATTAGTCCTTTAAATAGGACTTACACTCGACACAAATAGGAAAGAAAGCCAAAGGAAAGAACGACAGACTTGGACATGCGGCTACAAAGGACACTACATAAATAACTACGCCATATAAGGACGCGACTCTAAAATAGAATAAAAGCATATTAAGAAATATTTAATACTAAATAACGGCGTTAAAAGACCCGTAACCGAGTATTTGTGGTATTTTTGTTTCTTTGGTGGTCTTGAGACATCTATCCATTTTTAGCATCTTAATTTAATCTAGAGTTCAATTTAATGTAGCTCTTTCCTATAATTTCAATGATCATATTTACAGCTTGGCTCTAGATATCTTAGTTTTGACATGCCTCTCTGAACCGAACCCGCTCCTTAATATTTTGATTTCAATGATAATTAACGTTACTATCTACTATCAGTATTGCTGGATACATGCGACAGGACATTACCAACACTGCAACGACCCAAAATAACATTATAATAGTATTCATTGGACAAAACTACATGTATTCCTAGACTAATTCGGTTTTCCGAAAATATCTTTTTAAAATATATCGGTCGATATATAAGCTATGAGCCGATATATTCACCGAAGTATCATCGATATATCGTCCGATATATCTCAACAGTATATCGGCTGAATTTTTTAAATTTATTTTATTTAGCATCTAGTTTAATAGACAACAAAATGAAATCATTTTACTGCGTTATATTGTTATTACCTGCATAACATAAAATGTTTATAGTAATTTGGTAGGTTTAGAAATTAAATAAATGTTAAATTGTTTATTTATTAATATAAGAAAATAAAAAGATTATATTTATACTTAACTACATATATAAATAATTAAATATTAAAACCAGGTATATTGAAATGTGCCAAATATATCCCTTGGCGTATTAAAACCAAGGTGTCCCCGACATTCACAACCTTGATATCTACAGTGCATATCTTTTCAACATATAACTTCTGCAAATTCAGTAATGAGCACACTGGCAAAGCCCGTTCCAAACCCACGAGTGGGCAAAAACTTTTCGCAATCCACAGACTGGAAAATCCCGTTCGCAACCAAGAGCAGCAATCAAGATCAGTCTAGAACGGGTGGCAAGACTGCTTGTATTTATGTCACTAAAAATGGTCACATGTGAACGAGAAGTCACATTCCTTTACCATAGTTGTTGACAGTCAACCGATAGAAGGATGATAAATAAATGAGTTTGATACTTCTCTATTTTTTTCATAAAATTATGTTTTAATGTTCGAAGAATAGGGGAAAACATAGGGACCGAGGTTTTAGCCAGCTACTGAACTTCCATCACGATTTCATCTTTTAGATATTGGAGTCGTGGCTCGATTTTGCCTTAATATTTTCTTCGAATAGGTACAGTTTCTCAAGCTGCTAATAAATTTTCTAGTTTACTGCAAAGTTTATGTTTGAATTTGGATCTATATGCAAGAGTAGTTTGACCATGTTTGTTATACAGATAAGTAGATGCAAGGACAGCAAGGTGCTCTTTCTTCTGCATGGATCTGTCAGCCTATGATTTGTTCTTACAAAATTATGTTAGGGATTGTACAGAACAAACATGATCCAACTATTATAAATCCAGATTAAAACAAAAAAATCTACAGCAAACTAGAAATTTTGTTAGCAGGTTGAAAAATCATATCAATACTGGTAAAATCAAGCCACGACTCCAATATCTGAAGGAAGAACCCATGACAGAAGTTCAGCAGCAGGCTAAAACCTTGGCATGTGTTTTTTTTTTGTTGTATTTTTCGAGCATTAAGAAAATAACAACTTTATGAAAATAGAAAATTAACGAGGGCACATTATTGTCCGTCGTATGGTTGAGCATCGACAACTATGATAAAGGAATATAACTTCTCCTTAACTAGGTGATATATATATATAGACACACATGAGCGAGTGACAGGCACGGGGCTCTGACCGTACGACCAACCGTGATAGTCCCCGACCGCGATAGTGAACGGGGCCCCCAGTGCCCCGCGCAACAATACCTTGCCCGCGACATTGGCCCGACGCAACGACGCTCCCACCACTCGCAAACCCCTGAGCGTTATACTCCGCCCGTCGCTCGTTTTTGCCGTGTACACGGAAGTTTGCAAGTGGCAGGGAGAGGACATTTTTTATTGTGGGCAGATGACTTTATCTATATGAGAGAACATTTTTTTAAAATAAAAGAAATTGCCCATAAATTAAAAATTTTGTAATAAAGAGAGATTAAATCAGAAAATTGAATGTTTCACCAAAGGGTGCTTTTCCCTTTTAATAGTGTGTGTGTATCTTTGTAGATCGCACTGGCTATGCAACCTGAAGGCTCACAAGATTTGAAGGCGTGTGGAAAAAGATGAATAAAATGGGATTTTAAAGTAGATATGAAGGTGCAAGAGGTGAAAATAGGTGAAATACTCATGGCTCTATGATTCCATGGAGGAAGAATAGGTGAGTGAAAGCTTGCAGATTATGTGATCGATTGAGGAGGCCTGCGATTCCATGTTTGATTAACAAGATGGAAATAGGGTATCTGCGCGGGAGTGGAGTCTGAAGGGTGTTAGGGTAGAGAATATAGAGGGAGGATTTCAGAGGAACCGTGCGATGATCGATACTTGTTGGCAAATACCGGGTTGTGGAGTTTGGGGGATAGATTTTGAAGAAGAACAATGGTCAAAGGAGTCAAGCAATCGGTGAGATGTCGTGGAGACCGAGCACATTAGTCGTCAGAATTATGATGAGTAGTGGAGGTATAAGACTATGGTGTAGATTTTGGAGGGATGATTTCAGGAAGGATTGCTGGTCAAGTAGTCGTGGAGGAGTTGTCGAGCAGTCGTGGATCTCTTAGAAAAGGGAGTAGAGTGGGTTGTTAATTCACATGAAATTGAACGATTGTGATTGTACGTAAAGAAATACTAGGGCTGATTTTAAATAGACAGTGTTGGCAAAGCAAATATGCATATTGACTTCTAATTCTGCGTGTGTCTATATATATATATATATATATATATATATATATATATATATATATATATATATATATATATATATATTTTTTATCGGGACCTCGACTGGGAGTTTGCATAATTACAGGTTGCACCCCTATATCTTTCGAAATTACATTTACCACCCCTCCAAGTTTATCCAGTTTACAAAAATGCCTCTTCCGTTAGAAATATGGATGAAAATTGTTAACATCATTCAAATTATTTTATGATATTTATTTTTACCCTTTGGAATGACCCTACATTGAAATTTGTGACATTTTTCTTTAGAAATATAGATAGAAAGTGGTAAAATATGCCAAATTTTTATATGATATTCCAATTTTACCCTTTGTAATAACTCTACATTGAAAAGATTTGTGTTACAATTTGCAATTTGTAATGAATCTCGAATCATTATAAAAATGTAAAATTGAAATATTATAAAATAATTTATCTGATTTTATCATTTTCCATCCATATTTCTAACGGAAGGGGCATTTTTGTAAACTGAGTAAACTTGGAGGGGAGGCGAATGCAATTTCAAAAGATAGAGGGGTGCAACCTGTAATTATGCAAACTCCGAGGGGAGGTCCCACTAATTAACACTATATACCTAGCAATATTATAAAAAAGAATACTTTCTTGCACGTGAGGCAGGGATATGTACATGAAAAATACCTGAGCCGCACGATCAAAATCTGGAAAATGGGACAGCCACATTTTACACCAATACACATTCAAGGAAAGAATATCCAGAGAGAACCTTAATAAGGGGCATGTTTTGAAAAAAAATTCTCTATAAAATTGCAATTAAAGACTGTTTAATGTACATAACAGATCGTGAAATGTCTGCTATTTTGCTAAAAATTTAATAACCAAAAATTGCTGATAGTCAAAATTTGTTAATAGTCAAAAAAGAGTTTGCTTATAAGAGTGCAAGAAACCAACAATCATATGAATTTAGAAATGAAACATCTTAGTAACTTTTGCAAGTATGAATCAAATTTCTTAAATAAAAATGAGTTGTGAAATATAAATACTTACTTTCGATGGAGTATAGCACACGGCGGAGTCAATTTGGAATGCCCTAGATGAGATGAGGATGAATGTCACTGGAGGAGGAGTGGCATTGGCAGAGGGGCGATGCACAAGATGTTCCTTCTCTCCTTAACCGATTGAAATGGTTATTGTCTATGGAATAAAATTCAATTGTAGTTGATGTAAATGAAATAAGTCAATTAAATTGTTACATGAAATAGAGATAGTCAGTAATCCAACCAAACATGTAGATGACTATTTCATTGATTTTTTTTCCATTTAAATTGGTGTGTCTGTGTTTTTTTATATTTCCGAAGGCATAAGAAGAGAAGCATGCATATAGTTAAATGTTTCATAATTTGACAGTGGTCATAATTTATCTAAGTTAGAAAATTTCAGGCATCATTGACTTATGGAAATATAAATACTAACACAATCAAACGAATAATACTTATTTATAATGAAGCCTAAATTTTAACTGCACAACATCTATGTGAAATTTTATATAACAGATGGTCAAAGAAAGCACGAGAATACAAACTTCACCCAGTTTTGTAAGAAAGGATCCTGAATAAAAAAATGTACTAATAGGGGATTAAGCGAGTATCTATATTGGCATGGCCTCAAACCAAAAGTGGTTTACCTTACTTGAAATTTTGCTAAAGCGTATAGTTCTGATCCATAGACTGCAGTGTATGTATTTTCTGCATTGTAAATTGAATCTGACGGGATTAAAAAAATAATGTCAATATTGGGTGGACGTTGAAGGTATTACATTTTAAGGAGGTGAAGTATTTGGGAAGAAGAAATCAGGAGACCTGATTTGCGGTTGAAGAGCGCAGAGTGCTTCCAGGTTGAGACACAACTCACAAGACAGCGAAGTCGGTGGAGATCGCAGAGATGGTCGCGCTGGAGCTGAAATGACGCGGAAAGAAGAAATCAGGTAAACCTTAAAGAGAACTGTAAAATGAAGAGCGCAAAAATGTAAGATGTAGGAAAAGTGATATGAGATCTATGGAGATTTTACAGCTTGGGGGTAGAGCGGAGAGATGTAAGCCAGCAGAGGATGGAGATTCGCACACAGAGGAGTTCGCCTGTGGCGAGTGGCCGATGGAGCTTCGCGCGAGGAAGAGGGTCGCCGAAGTTGTGAGGATGTGATGCCCTAGATGAGTGAGGAAGAGAAGTCGCAGGAGGAGGGGTTCCGATTTTGGTAGGGATTGAAATGAACGGGGACTTCGTGGATCGGTGTTTATTGTGCGGGCCAAACCATTGGGGAATAATGAACGACTGGGATTTGCCTGATGTCTTACTTGCCTTGCCAATATGTCCTATTTACCTTGCCATGAGTTCCATTCTATATTTCTTTTTAATATAGTATATATATATATTTGTGCATGTGTGTGTGTGGGGTGGGGGGGGGGGGGGGGAAACCCTTATTTTAGTCCCTATATTCTCTATCTTCTTAGAATTTAGTCCCTCAATTTTAAAAAAAAAATATTTCAGTCCCTCAACTATACTAATTACCTGAAATCAGCCCCCCTTAATTTTTTTTTCATTAAATGGCCATGTGTCCCACCACCACTTTCCCTTAAAATTGTTTATTAAATTTCTGCCATTGACTTTGGTCAAAGACAAACGAAACTTGCCACCTCATATTTTCTCTCCAAAACACTGTGCATGTTCTATTTTTCTCTTTCAAAAATATAGAGGAAACTTTTTTCTTCCAACATATACGCCGAGGAGAAGATGCGTTTGCCGAAGAGGAGATGATGGCAGATCCTTGAGGAAACTTCCTTCGAGAGAGGCGCCGATGCATGTGCTTCTGGTTTTGCCGAGAACGTTGTTGCTATGAAAATATGCGGGACTGGGTTTAGGTTAAGTTTTTTATGGAGAGGAGATAAAAAGGGGATAGTTTTTAAAAAATAAAAGATTTAATGTACTTTAATCAAGCCGGTTAAGGTAAAATGACGTGGAGGACTGATTACAAGTAATAAGTATAGTCGAGCGGTTGAAAGCCTTGAAAAATAAGATGAGGGACTGAATTCCAAAAATGTAGAAAGTATGGGGACTGAAATAGGATTTTTGCATATATATATATATGTATACGAGTGAAAGTGCACGAGGCCCCCCGTGCCACGCACGACAGTACACGACCCGTGACGGGGGCGGGCTTCGTCCCCCCGGCGAGCTTCCCCCGCTCCCCGACGGGCGAATTAATTACTTAATTAAAAAAACCATTAAATATATATAATGAATTATTATTATTATATAATGAACAATATAGAAAATTATTATAATATATATGTACACGCAATAATGGATTATATATTTTATAATAAATAATTATAGTACAATATGTTATATATAATAAATGTATTTGAACTCAAACACAAATGTTTCTTTGGCTGGTTGGGTTGGCCTCTTTTCTTCCCCTCGAGATCCTGAGATCGAAACCTGACAGCTTTCATTTAAAATAAATTAATTTTTAATTGTTATTTGAATGTCGGGTTTTCAAAACCCGCTCCGGTTCGCGGTCAGCCCGCCCGGGTCCGCGGAAGAGGCGGCATGCTTAGCTGGACCGGCCCGGCGTTCGGTCAACAGACCGCCCCGTCCATTTTAAAAAAACCAGCGTGACTATTAGTCCCACATCGCCAAACAGACACTGTTTCTTGTTGTATATAAGTAATCTACATAGAATATTTCTTGTTGGCTTCTGCCGTCACGGCATGATAGGCTTTGTGCTACTTGTTGGGCTTGGTTTCTCTCCATATGGTGGTCCTGATTTCCAACGGCATTGTGTGGGTTCAATATCTGTTCCGCTGTATGACGACCCAACAGAAAAAAATTCAAACGTAATAAAGAACGAACGGTCAGGATTGATTTGAAGGTACATCGTGTTACACCGTGCAATCGCAACGGCCGATGATACTTTTTTGTATATATATGCATATATATAGAGATATTCTCTTAATGGCGTAATGGTTAGGCCCATGAGATTAATCCTAACCGCTTGATCGTAAAAAAACAAAAAAAACATTTCTTACTCTTCAGAGCTGCGAGTGGCGGGAGTGTCGTCGCAGCTAGGATACTGTTGTTGATCGCACGAGGCTCCCCTCGTGCACTTTCGCTCGTTTATATATATAAACATCAATTGTTTTAAGGGAAGAGGGGCTTTTTGTGTAACCTTTTACCTTCTTAAATATGTATTTACAAAATTCCAAAAAATTAAGAGCGGAGTCGGTGCACCCGAGAGCAGTCGGGTATGGTCGAAGCCCCATGCATGACTACTAGTACACATTTACACACACATATATATAAGCACTTGTGTACAAGATTTCTCCATACCTCCACACCACAATATACTATCGCTCGTCATTTTTATGAAAATTTGTAGGATGAAATGGGATTTTACAGACGATTCGAAGGTGTGCAAGAGGTGAACATAGACTAAATACACATGGCTTTGTGATTCCATGGAGGGAGAATAGGTGAGTGGATGCTTGAAGATTTTTTAATTGATTGAGTGGGCATATGATTCTGTGTGTGATTAAAATGCCAGAAATAGGGGATCTGGGTTGGAGTGAAGCCTGGAAGGCGGTAAGGTGGAAAATAGAGTGGGAAAATTTTGGAATAACCATGCGACGAGTGGTACCTATTGGTGGATACCTTTCCGTGGATTTTGGAAGGGAAAATTTTGGGAAAGATAGATGGCCCAGGGAGTTTAGTAGTTGGTGAGATGTCATGGACACTAAACACCTTAAGTTGCAGGATTTGAGGAGCTCTGCGTGGATGGGACTGTGCAATGGAGTTTGCGAGGGATGATTTCGGTGAGATCTATGGGCAAGGGAGTTGAGCGATCAAGGAACTCTGAGAACAAAGAATCAGTTGATGATAATAGGTTTGGAATGGCGTGGGAGGGGAGTATAGAGGGATTGAATAGAGCATGTTATTAATTTATGCGAAATTGAACGATTAGGATGAGACATTAAAAAACCCTAGGGCTGAATTTAAATAGACGATGTTAGCAAAGCAAATATGCATATTGTATTTAAATATAATACAAAAATAGATAAAAGAATGGACAGATACCGATCGAAAAAAAATGGAATTTTAGAGCAGATCCGAAGTGTACGAGAGGTGAAAATAGGAAAAATACACATGGCTCTGTGATTTCATGGAGGAAGTATTGTGCGAGGAAGCTTGAAGATTCGTTAATCAATTGAGGAGGCGTTAGGGTAAAAAACAGAGAGGGGAGATTTCAGTGGAACCTTGAGATCGATACTTGTTGACAAATATCGCGCTGCGGAGTTTGGGGGAAGATTTCAAGGAAGATCGATGGCCGAGTGAGTCTAAAAGTAGGTGAGATTGGAGACCGAATACCCGAATATCCCAAGTCATCGGAGCTATAAGGAGCTCTACAAGGATAAGACCATGTTGTGGAGTTTGGGAGGGAAGATTTTAGGGTAGGATCGATGGTTGATGGAGTTGAGCAGACGTGGAGGAATTGAGTAGTTGTGGAGCTCTGAGAATGAAGAATCAGGTGATGATATGTTTTGAATGGCATGGACGGGGAGTAGAGCAGAATTGAATAGAGCAGGTTGTTCATTCATGTGAAATTGGAAAATTAGGATTGGAAATTAGGGATTCCTGGGACTGTTTTTAAATAGACAATGTTAGCAAAGCAAATATACATAGTCTTTTAACATAATATAGATAATTAGATATAGATATATATGATTAAAAAGATATCAATCACAAATGAAATGGGATTTTAGAGCAGATCTGAAGGTGTGCGAGAGGTGAAATGAGGAAAAATTCCTTTGGCTCTGCGATTCCATGGAGGATGAATAGATGAGAGGAGGCTTGAAGATTATGTGATCAATTGAGGGTTGTGATTTCGTGTTGAATTAAAAAACAAAAAATAAGGGATCTGGAAAGGAGTGGAGTCTGGAGGGCGCTGCGGTAAAAAATAGAGAGGGTGGATTTTGGAGGAACAATACTTAGAACGGTACCTATTGGCAGATGCCATGTCGTGGAATTTATGAGTGTAGATTTTTTAGAAGATCGATGACTGAGGAAGTCTAGCAATCGGTGAGATGTCGTGGAGACTGAAATTCCTAAACCGTCAGAATTATGAGAAGCTCAGCAGGGATGAGACCGTGGTGTGGATTTTGGGAGGGAAGATTTTGTGGAGGATCGATGGCTGAGGGAGTCGAGCAGTCGTGGAGGAGTCGTCGAGCAGCTGTTGTGCTCTGAGAATAAAGAATCAGGCGATGTTAGGTTTGGAATGACGTGGCAGGGACTCGGGATGTAAAACGTGATTGAATAGAGCGGGATGTGTAACGGCCCAAAAATCCGCCACAATTTAATTCATTCTTTCTGAGAGGGTTTCGCTCAAACGCACAGCAGGCTTCCCCGCCTCCTAAATTGGATTCTCATCATATTCTGTAGGAGTTCGACCCCTCCTACGAGGTGTGAGAGTTCTACCCCTCTCACGAGGTGTAGGAGTCTGAAGCATTCCCCCCCTACTAGGCCGACCCTTAGCTTTTCGATGTGTCGCGCGATCTCAATTTCAATTCAAATTCTATCTTTTCGATTCATTTCATTTTCTTAAAAAAATAGGATTTATTTGTATGTTTTCCCCTCAGAAATGTATCGCTCGCTAAGTCACGTTAGCGTTTTCGGCGATTCATATCTTGTAGTGATATCAAATAACAGGAAAGTAACTAGCTTAACAAGTTCACCAGAAAGTAGTAAGGACTCACCCCAAGTTTTCCTTTGCCCTTGTCCTTCGAAGGGTTCACGTCACGTCTATCGCCGGACGCCATCCTCTGCAGCATCAAAATATCATTTACTTTAGGGTTGCGCCATAAATAGTTATGAGTGAACTTCTACGACGGTCATAACTACGACCTCTAGGAGTTGTCTAGGGAAAGACTAACATGAGTGATCAAAAAGAGGGTACACCATGTAGCATATCTCTATCCAAGGTGCTCCAATACACAGCCGCAAGGGTTGCTTCAATTACAACGCCAAGGGCTGCGTATAGCAGCTTAACAAAGTGTAAATTCCAGTTTAAGACAACCTCCATCAACAAAGTCAGCCAGCACACGCGACTCCTACAAAAGAGCAGCTGGAAAGCACAAAATAAACCCCCAAACTAACAGCGCCGACCAGCACAACTGGCAGCCCTCACAGCCGGCAACAGGAGCTCAAAGTCAAGATTTAGGGCTTGGAAAATTATAAAACCAACTTTAGGTTGAAAAGGAATGAAGCAAAACCAAAACCCCCAAACCCTAGGGTTTTCATCCATCACAATTCCGTATACAAACTTCATGATCAACACAAAAGGAGTGAAGGGAAGGAGATTACCTTCCTAAAGGAGAAGAAATCGTACGAATCGGAGGAGATTTGAGGCGGCTAGAGGGATCGGCGCAGGAGCGGCTCCGTCTGGTTTCGTTCCGTCGAAATGAAGAAATGAAGAAGAAAAGAATAAGTGTAGGGATATATCACGGGAGCCTCACCGCCTAACCCAAACAGCCGGTCAAAATTACCGGTTCACCAGTGCACAGCCACAGCATCAAACAACCAGCCGGTCAACACTACCGGGTCAACAGTGCACAGCCACAATGAACACATGAATTTCAAGTAAAACAGCCAAGTAACAGCCGGTCCAACTCAAGAACCCCCAACATAGATTCAGTTTATATCAATTCCGGCCAACTCAAACCATTTAAATGAAAACGAAGCGGTTGTCGCAAGTAACAAAAAAAAATGAAATATCAAGTGGAAACAAATATCCAAACATCCAAATTACTGTGCACATTGCATCGACACTGATATCAAATTTCATCATCGGGGATATTATTTTCACAGCGTTAGATTACAAAATAAATACATCTTCGAACGTTTCTTACAGGATGTTAATTCACGTGAAATTGGGCAATTAGGATTTAACATTAAGAAATCATATGGGTGATTTTAAATAAAAGTGTTAGCAAAGAAAATATGCAGTCTTTTAATATAGTGATATATACATATATATAGGATTGGACAGATATCGGTCCCTAGATGAAACGGGATTTTAAAGCGGATCTAAAAGTGTGCGAGAGATGAAGATAGGAGAAATACCTTTGGCTCTATGATTCCATGGAGGAAGAATACGTGAGAGAAAGCTTGGAGATTCTATGATTAATTGAGGAGTCCAACATTTCCATGTCCAATTAAAAAGCCTAAAATAAGGGACTTGTGCAGGAGTGGAGCCTGGAAGGCGTTAAAGTGGAGGGATGATTTCAAAGGAACTGTGTGAAGATTGGTGCCTATTGGCAGATACTATACCATGGAGTTTGGGAGGGCAGATTTCGGAAAAGACCAATGATCAAGAGATTCTAGCAATCAGAGAGATGTTGTGGAGACTGAACGCCCTAGCCGCTGGAATTATAAGGAGCACTGCAAGGATAAGACTATAATGTGGATTTTGGGAGGAAAGATTTCAAGGAGGGTCCATGGCTGGAGGAGTTGAGCGGTCGTGAGGAGTCGCCGAGCGGCGGTGAGGAATCGTAAAGTGGTCGTGGAGCTCAAAAAAGAAGAAACGGGTAATGCTAGGTTTGGAATGCCATGGACGGGGAGTAGAACATGATTGCATAGAGCAGGGTATTAATTCACAGTAAATTGAATTATTATGATTGAAAATTAAGGAATCTTATGGCTGATTTTAAATAGACGGTGTTAACACAACAAATATGCATATTGTTTTTAATACAAGTATAGATATAGATGTAGGATTGGCAGATATCGATCACAAATGAAATGAGATTTCAAAATAAGCTTTTTCCCGCCATTATGTTCTAAGCAGGAAACAAATGCGAGAGGATACTAACAATAGTAAGAGAGATGGAGGGGAAGGTTGAAGTTGACAGCGAGGATATGAGAATGTTTCGAACGACAGATTTTGTAGTTAAACGAGTAGCAATGTGCGGGAGGCACCATTCGCAGATCTCAATATCTAAATTGTTCTTCTCTACTAGAAAAAAAATTTTTTTTCTTGTAGCGTAATTTTTTCTATTTTCCCATTCCCACATTAGAAACATCGTCCATCGCTCCAAGACATACATCTGTCCTGGATTTTAAGGTTACTCTTTACATTTCAATTGCAAAAAAACCATGATGATAGTCTAATATTAAACAAACTTAATTCCCTTTAGAATCACCGCAACATGTCGACTTATGGAGTAGGAGGCGGAGCTCATGCAGGAGTAGGCGGAGGCGGAGCTAGAGCTTGGAGGAGGCGGAAGGCCGACAAGCACGAGGAGCTGGAGCTGGAGGATGCAGATTGCCGGTGGGGATGAGGTTCATCTGTCGGCAGGGAACAGCCGGAGGACAAGGATCACCGGTCGCGAGCTTCTCGTGGCTGCTGCGCTTTGAAGGAGGAGAAAAACGCGGGCGACTGGAGCTCCCCGCCTTAAGGTTGCGGACGCTTGATTCAAGTCTTTTTCCTAAACGTGTGCCTACCGAAGGCGGAAAAACAAACACAAATTGCTGGCCGAATGCGTTTTGATCGAACGGAACGGAGGAGAAAATCCTAAACAAACGGGACCTTATACTTGAACAATACAAATATAAAATACATCCAAAATATGAAAATCTCTTGATTTTGAAAAATCTTCGGCATATATATATAATAACAGTGTTGTGGAATTCTCAACATGGCCGAATGTCGGCCACAAATTGCTGGCGATATTTTGTCGAATCCTTTTGAATATATCCTCTGATATGTTTTGATCGAACGATCGTTAACGACATTTTATCGAGTTTTTTTTCAATTTATTTTAATTAATGAGAGGTTGTTTAAATCCTAAACAATGTCGACGATATAATTAGTGGGACCTTATAGGTTGTTTTTCCCTTCCTCTGGCTTTCTTCTTTGCTCTTGATGCTGACTTTGAATTAATACATCTTTTAATCGACAACTTTCCGACATTATGCTTCCTCTTAAACTGGTTATACATCCAAAATATAAAAATCAATAAATATCAAATTATTAATATATTAATATATATAAATTGATTAAATTTATAAATAAATTTTGAAAAATCTTCGATATATGCATATATCCCCCGACATATAAAACCGACATGAAAACCCTAAAATATCCCCGAATCCGAAATACCTTGTATAATAATATACATAATATTATATTATACATAATATAATTATTATTTTATAATAAAAAATATTTATGAAACGCCACCACAGTTTTGTCAAATGGTTCTCTATTTTGAACAGCTCTACAAACACAGACTATACAAACAGATCTCTATTTCTAGCAACCAGTTTCCAACAGTTCCATTTACAAACCTGCATTTACAACAGCTCCTTTTACAACCGCAACCGCTCTACCAAATGAAGGCTAAGCAACTTTGAAAAATCCCAAATATAAAATACATTCAAAATATGAAATTTTGCGGACTTTGAAAATTTTCCAGTATAAACTACATGCAAAGCAGCCGAGGATTCTAAATAGAATTAAGTCAATTTAATATTAGGCTATCACCGTGGTGTTCTTGCAATTTAAAAGGTAACCATAAAGCCTTGGATGAATGTAAGCCTTGGAGCAATGGACCATGTTTCTAATGTGTGAATAAATATAAAAACGGCGAAGTGCGTGCGAGTGGAGAGAAATTCCAATAAGGAAATCTCTGGACTGTTGAAGTATTGAAATTCCATCAAATGCAACAAAGCATGTGTCCCACTAGAAAATCGACGGTTGATGCGGCCACAGAGATGACAAGAACTTGTGATTTTTAGATATAATGATCGTCACTAGACCATTAGTTATGATTGATTGCGAAGACATCATAGATTTCATCATTTGGTTGAAAAGGAGCTACATTAGATGATTGGGTCACCTGCTAAACTTAAGTATTTTGTGTTACTCCAAAACACGAAATGAAAAAAAAGGAGAATTACTAAGAAACAATAAAGCTGCATCAACATAGGAATAAACAGAGAAGACAGCATGGCTTGCCCGACTAAGCAACTATCTAAGACAGCAAATACAATAGAAATAAAGCATTTTACTCCACATCTATCAAAACGTTTATATTTAGGAAAAATAAAATTAGAAAGTAAACACTCATTCAATCTAGAAATAAACACTCATTCCCATGAAGGAACTGCTCTATTCAATCAAGAATAGGAGTTAAATTTTTTGCATTAAATCTAAAGCATTTTATTCCATATCTATCAAAACGTTTATACTTCAGGAAAATAAGCACCCATCCAATCTAGAAATAAACACTCAATCAATCCCATCAAAGAACTGCTCCATTCAATCAAGAAAATGAGTTAATTTTTTTAAAGGTGCGAAGAAACAAAGCAAACCTATGTCCAAAGCTATTGAACCCAGAGCAGCTATAGGAGAAGCATACTGTCAGTCGAATTCATCTTAGAATCCACAATAAAGTAGAGAATGTCAGCCCCCATTCTCCTCAACCATGCTCACATAAAAGTCATGGAATGCTAGGAGTTGAAGGAGAAGCATGCCAATACTTGTAGAGTTTTACTTTATTTTCTTTAACATATGCAGATGCGTTCAAGGTGCATACACAAGGTATAGAGCTTTGATGTGATGTCATACAACAGAGAGAGTGATGTAATTCAAAATTGGAGCTTTGATATTTTAATAATAAATTTGAGAGCATTTTAATTGTGTGGTGCAAACAAGATTTCACAAATAATAGCATGTGATATTCGATCTAGGGTTGAATAAGAGCTAACAAGCGAGCAATGATGAACATGATTTAACACTCGACAAGCATGAGATTAAAGAAATAAAATTGTGAGAATATTTCAAATTGACGACAAACAAGATAGAATAGAAAATAGGGTAAGCATGCTCTGAAATTAAAAAATAAAATAAAATAAGCATATTATTAACATAACACAACACGAGCAGGAGAACGACCAAAGATATACCTTTAGATTCGAGAGTGAAACATCAGAATCAACAGGGGTTGGAGTCGGATGCATCGGACCTGGCCAAGGGCTCTTAAACAAGGGCTCTTAGTGGCAGATGGTTGGATTGAGGAACTAGTTCCTAAACAAGGGCTTTTTGTGATTGTGGCTCGGTGAAGGCAAGCTAGAAGAAACAAAAAAATGAGGTGGATGCACGGGGTAGGTTGAATCTGGATATCGAGGCTTTGACGAGGACGTGGAAGGCCTGGGGTGGCTGGACCATGGGAGTAGAGAGCTGGACGGAGGCGAAAGAGGCCGTTGGAGGCATCCTGAGCCTGGATTCATCGAACCTGGAAAAAAAATATGAAGACAAGTGGGTTTGGGCTTTCTTTGGCGAGCAGAATAAACAGGGAAGTGTCGTCAGAGTCTAATGGATTCCCTGTGATAATGTTGGAGGCAGAGGAGTAGCTTGGAGCCGGATGCTGCTTCCGGGATCTCGCACTAAAGGAGGGAGTCAGGCTGGACTTCCGAAAATAGAGAATGATTTCTCTATTTTTGTTTGTCCAAGCTAAATTGTGGGAGGGTGGTTAGGCATAAATAGATATGAATCATTTAGGGCATAATTTATTTTTAGTAATAAATTAAGATTTAAGATTTCCCTCACTTGTATTTTTCACATGTAAAGTAATTCCGAAAATAATGAGAATTAAATAGGTATTTAATTCTCATTTTAAAATTTTAAAAATGCTTTATTACAATTTTAAATAATTTTTTGTGTGATTACCATAATTATCACATTACCTAATTATACGATCCATTTTATTCATGGTATTATTGGTTGGTCACGCCAATAAAACGTACGAACATGCGCGAGTAATATGCGTGAAATAAAGCATACACGTGATAATAACATACATGAAAATACAAAATAGATAAATGTGCGGCGAGCGGACATGCATGATGCATATGCGAATAAATAAAATTAAAGTGCATGATGCGACACAGGTTGCATCAAGAGAGAATAAGAGAAAACTATGACATTTTAACTAGGAATTAAAGCAAGAGAGATAAAGTTTTAGGCACTGTTCATTTTGTCAATTTTGGAGAAATAAATAGGAATCGGGGTCTCTCAAATCCAGTTATGGCATTCGTTTGAGTATTGAATGGATCGGTAATTGTCATTCGAGTAAAACCATCGGTTTTAGTTCTTTGAAAATTAGGCGTGAATGAAAATGTAGTATTTTGGTCGGTTTTCACGATTTTATGATCGTATTATTCGGCTTTTCCTTATGTTTCTTCTTCTCCTTGTACTTCATTTGCTTCTTCTCCTTCTTCTTCTTCTCCTCCTCTGTTTCCTTCATCTTCTCCTACTTCTTTTGTTTCTACTTCTTCACCTTTTTGCCCTCTCCTACTTATTCTTCTTTTTTCCACCTCCTCACATTTTCACAGAACACGATTTCGAATCCCACCCCAACCCACGACTTTGAATCCTGCTCTAACCCACTACTACGGATCCCGCCCCTAATCAACCAAATCCTACTCCTCCCTCACCGAATTTGCCTCTCTCCAAATACTTTTGAGTTTTGACCATCACCTTCTGTCAGGACTCCGATGCAGCCATTGGCCTCCCACTCCTACTCACGGTTTTGACTCATCATGATGACCTTGCACCTCCTTTCTCATGGTTTCGATGTCAGCATCTGCTACGTGACATGTCCTCATCCCTCAGTTTTTGATTTATGTCGTCTTAATGCTTTAGTTCACTATGTTAACATTGTTTGTTTCATTCAACTCCTCCCCTTTCTCTGTTTCACCTCCATCTTCTTACGAGAAGCATTTTACGACCGGAAATAGGAAGCATTTTTGGGCTTGATTCTCTTAAGAAGATCACAATTTGTTATTTATATTTCCGCAACTATAAACAACAAGTTTTTATATTTATTTGTCAATTTAGATCATCTGGTTTCCCTTGATCTATAAACCACCAGGTTGTGACAACATAGTTCAACCAAATTAGGTCAAACGATGTATGAGCAATTAGGATATATCTGCCACTTCTTTGGTGTCAGAGTTCAATCAAATTAGATTTGAGATGTGTTATTTGATTAAAGGAGCGCTAAACGGCATATGAGTGCCTACTAACCTAGCAAACATGTATAAATAATAATTTGTAAGTAGAAAATTGTAGATATTTGTTTCAAGTTCAGCTCCTAAATGAATATTTTCTTTTTTACTTATTGGTGATATATGAAAAATCACAAGTTTACTTCAAATCTTCTTGGAAAATAATAACAATTCAACGTGCCTCAAAATCATCCGGCAAACAAACAACATAATTGGCAGATTCAATTTATGTGCGTCAAAACCATCCGAACAAATGAATTTGAGTTTTGGCCCAATTCCAAAATGTATGAGTTTTTGGTTTTGGACAACTAATTCCCTCCTCCAAGAGCCCGTCAGGCCTTTCTTCATTTTCTTTAACAATATGCAGATATGTTAGAGCCTTTGAGGTGCATACATGAGCAAGGTGTGACCATAGTTGTGAAGTCATACAACAGAGAGAGAATGAGAGAAAACCTTGATATATTTGAACTGGATATTAAACAGGAGGATTTGGATAAGATACAGCAGCTTCGATGCTCGCCCTATGCCACAGAGCCCTCTATAGCAGAGAGAGAGAGAGAGAGATGTTTTTAGATAGAGATAAGAAAGACAGAGATCTCAAAAAGAGCAAGGACAGTCGTCCTCTTACCTGCCTACAGTTCGAGACGATGTTGGCGTGAAATCGCCGGAAGACCCTCGACTAAAGTCGAGGAGGCTTATTACGGAAGAGGCGTAGTGGGATGCCCTAGACCCGCGCGTGGTACACGATGGCGGTGAGGAATCGCTGAGGAGGCGGAATGGGATGCCCTAAACCTGCGCGCGGTAGACGATGGTGGTGACGAATCGCCGAGGAGGCCGATTGCTTTCGAGGTTCAGTGCTTACTGTGTGGAATTTCCGGAGACCGATTGATGCCCTAGGTATTGCGAAGAAGAGGCAGTCTGAAGAAGGAGCCCATCATTCAGTTCAAGGAAGGGGAAGAATGAGCTCGAAGCGCAAATGGAAGAAGATCCGGCACGCAGGGGTAATTCGGGAAATCAACAAAAACCTATGGAACCACGACTACTACATTTTCGCTGACAAGGAAGCAAATTTGACGAAGAGATAGTAGTGTCGGTGTAAATGCCTGCGTCTAAAATTCTCTTCTCCTATTTGTTATCTGTCTGCAAAGAGTCATGTTCAAAAAGTCTGATCAGGCCAGGTTGAGACCTGGTCGATCGGGCCAAGGACTTTTTTGCCAACCTCGGGCTCGGCCCAGGCCTGGCTTTAGCCGGGCCAAGGCGGGCTCGGGCCCCTCTGAAAAAGGGGCCCTGATAAGGCCCTCCAGGCCACCCCGGGGTGAGCCTGAGTCGGCCTGATTTCCCAACAGGCAGGATTAAAATCCCGCCTAAATCTGAGAATTCCAAAAGGAAATCCCGCTAGTGGCGGGATTTCCCGCCGGCTCGGGGGTCTGGCCCAGGCAAGGCCTAACGCCTGGGCTTTGCCCGTCCCGGGCGCTGGGCCGGGCAACCGGCTAATATGGGAGCCCGATAAGGCCCGCCAAGCCCGTCCTTGGACCGGGTCCGGCTTTTCCTGGGCTAAGCCTAACTGGGCTTTTCAGGGTCGGACCTGGGCAGACTATCCAGGCCCGATCTTTTAAGAACACCACTACTACCAACAAATCGTGATGTTCGGTTAGATAAAACACTCAAGCCTTTAACAAAGCCCTATGTACAGTAAAATATTATTTTAAGAGTACTTTTTATGCATAAATAACATCTCAGCATATTCCGAAAAAAATTTAAGAAATTTTAATTAATATTTTATAATTATTTTTAATAAAAATTAACTATCTTGTTCTAAATATTCATTTTAAAAATTTTACCTGCAAAGATTCTATATTTATGATACCCTCATCTAAAGAGAAGAATCGAGATCAGTTCTGCCAAGCAACATAGTTGGCTCAAATCTTCACATAAAATGTATACAATTTTTTTCTGAATCTAACAATTTTGTCTTCAATTCCTGAACATAGATTTGAAATCAGAGCCCAAAACCAAAACTTTCCTCGGCAAACTGGCGCTAAGACCATGAATTGGGATCCTCTCTAAGGTAAATGGATAGGGTACATTTCAGGATTCAAATACGTTCTTTCTTCATCTTAAGTCTTAAGCAATACTCTTTTTTCATATATAAGAAATTGCATCCTTAAATAAAGAGAAATTGTTAACCGCACACCACATCAAAGGAACTTGAATTTCCAATCTTAGATAATTTCATATTTTTTTCTAATGGCAAACCTTTGCACTAAGCCACACACCAATTATTTCGGCCAAAGAAGGCCTCGCTGAAACCCCACCTGACTTTGTTCCACGATTCGCTGAAGTTGCGAAAGACTTCCAGCAAGCCACTAGGCATCTCTCACCAGATTCTAGCGGATGGCCTGAAACCCTACGAAAACCACAAGCTTGGAGGAAGCCCCACACAAGGAGATCAAGGATTTAGGGCTCGGCAAGTTTTTTTTTTTCTTCTGATTACTACTTCATTTCTTCAATGACAAGGATTTTAGCCTTTTCTGATTCATCATTTTACTGAATAGTTTCATATGTGCGACTATTATTCAATGTTTAGGTCAGTTATTAAGTAAAATAATCTGTGTACTAATGGTATTTAATATCAGTCTTTATTCAATGCTTCTGGAATAATGGTTTAAAATCTCTAGTTTCATTTTTTTGCCTTTATTCAATGCTAAGATTAGATCTGGAATAATTTGGTCAAAGGTTCTAGTTTAATTTTACCTTTACCTGTAAACTTTATTCAATGCTAAGGTCATTTTATTCCACTTATGTTGTGCGAAAAGTATTCATTATCGCCAATATTTACTTCCATGAACGAGATATCACAGAGTCTATTGCAGAAACACGAACATCTTTGTACATGCCGCGGATCACACTTCCACGACCAAGCTTGGGTAGTAGTCCGAGTATGCAAGCGGCGAGAATACTGTCCCGCGGGGCACCGGAGTACGTTCCCCGTGCAGGACTGATTGCACATATAGAACAAAGCTAAATCAAAATTAAGATGAATACAAAAATGGAGACATTTCTCATATATATCAAAACTGAGCACTGTCAGGGCATTTGGATCTCTAATTCTAATTTAAAGACCCCAATTCTGTCCAAATAAAGGGACTCTTTAGGCTAAATTTCTCAAGGAGAGCTTGTCGCCATGCAAAATAATCTTCCAGCAGCCAGCTTGAAACATAAACACAGATCCATGCTTTGGAACAACTGTCAATCAAAATAATGAATTTATTAGATCAACCAATTTCATCTGGCAGATTAAATTATTTTTAATCTAATCAAAAATTAAATGATTATTCCCAGCTTGTCAGTTTTGATTAGATTGTCAGCTTCAACATCTTATCCAGCAATAAAATAAATAAATAGAAATCATTTAATAATAATGTTTCAGTGTTGCCTTGGCGGACCAATTGAGGTGTTGTCGTGTGACATTGAGATCACAAGGTTTGAGTCCGGGAAGCAGCCTCTTGTAAAAATACAGGGATAACTGATAAGTTTGCCTACACTTTCACCCTTGAGGCAGGAGCCTTACCCCAGACCCTTGGTGCACGGGGATGTTTTGTGCACTGCGATGCCCTATTATGTTTTGTGCACCCGGATGCCCTTTTTTTAATAATAATATTTCGATGCATCGTTTCCATTTTCGCTCACGATAAATTTTCCTTAATTACTGATTTCAGAACCCAAAATTACTACAGCATGGATGGTTGTGACTACAAATTTATATTTACATACTCTAAAATGCTACAATGTGTACAAATATTGGGCGCAAATTCGCCAAAACAAAAAACCAAGAAAACTGTTCAACACGTTATTTGTAATTGCGTACAAATACATTTGTTCATTAAAATTTTCCCTTTCATCCCTAGCAAAGATTGTTGATCAAAGAAAGAGAAAAATAAGCTCCTAACCCAATTACAACATAAGACCTGTTACCTATGAAGCACGGATACTTCCCTGAAGGCAGCGTACTCGGTACCAGACACATATCCGGTACCGGTATGTGTCTCGATGCTCGATGGATACACCTATGTGGACACACTTGGACTTAGCACATCATTTTGCATATTCTAGAGTAAACAAAAGTTGGCTCTATCCTAGGAAGTGTTGGTACGTCCACTTAAGTAGTGTGTCTGTATCAAGTATGTTCCTGGTACTGGTATGCTTTTGTTACAAGTACGTGTATTGAACGTGTTGAAATGACGCAAGTTATTAACAGAACGGCTAATTTGTCTCTAGACTAACCGGAGGTTAAAGATGTTGATCTCCAACAATGGAGTTGATCTCCAACAATAAAGAAGAGAAAAAAAAAGACTGATGTGTACACTTAAGTTTAATTTTATCTCTTTTGTTTAAACATATAAGATGTTAAATTTTGTAATATTTATGAATGCTTAATGCTTGAAAACTTCATGTTATTTAGTATTGATTTGTGGGCGTGTACTTCAAGTTATGATTTATGTTTGATGTTTCGATGTATTGAGAACTATTTATTGCACTTGTAATTTATATAAATTATATTTGTTATAACGTATCATGTTGTACCCATATCCTTGTTTTTTTAAATTTTGGCGTACCGCCGTACTGGATACGTATCGTACCCGGTACCCGTACCGTACTGGTGCTTCCTAGACCATTACATTCTCTTGAATAAATGAGCATATTTTTTACATGAAGATACCACATGAAGGTACTAAAATGTAAAAAATATGGCTTTGAAGTCATAAATGAGGCATAAAATCAACATAATCATAATCTTAAAGTTATGTAAAAAGGGAATACCTCGAAATTTATTATCTTGTTTGATTATCCCAAAGGTTTCTGTAGTTTCTCGAATCATAATACCGCGAACCCCAACGAAAGATGATGTCTTACATTCAGCAACTGTGAAATCATCCATAGAAAACAGAAGATAGCATCTTTGATGAGCCTCCCAGTTTTAAAAAAAACAGCTAAATATTTTTTCGTTTACAAATAAATTGTCTGGTCAAGAAAGCACTGATTACCAACAATATAAGCACCATGCAAGTCCGCGGTGAGAAGGCGCTGAGCCAATTGATTTTTCCTGCAAAAAGAGTACAAACTCAATGTTCTTCTAAATTTTGGGGTGTTTAGTTCCAATGTAATTACCCGGAAATTGGATTAACCTAGGAAATGTGAACAAATGAATTGACAAATATTTATCCGGTAAATATAGTGACTCGCTTATTCTCACCAAACTAATTTTCTAATTACCTAAATAAAAAAAATTACCGTATTCAATTTCTCTGAACAAAGCAAGTTTGAAGAAGACCGACTCCAGTTTGGAGAAAACTAATTCCAATTAAATCCATCAAAATTTCCACTTACAATTCTTTTACATTTCCTTTCTTTCAATTCCTTTCAACCAACCAAAGCTCAACAAAAAGTACATAAAACAGTTGAGAGATATGAGATATTAGTATTTAATATATAAGATATTTGTATTAACTATATAATATTTGTATCCTAAATAGAGCGAACCCTATTTAGGAATTATTAGTGCACACGGATCGATGACGTGTCACCAAGTCGTATTCCGATGTAATAGTATAAATATCCCCTATGTGGAAGAATAAGATCATTGAAGTCATTATTTCTCCTCCTTATTTCTACTTGGTATCAGAGGCGCAACCCTAAAATCCCGTTCGTTCCCGACTCCGCTGTCGTCCCGCTCGTTCCCCAACTCCGCCGCTCCCGCATCCCGCTCATCCGTCGCCCTCTTATCCGGCCACCTCCGGCACATCTCGCACAGTCGTCGCCCCTAACGTCAAGGATGGCGGGCGGCTCTGCCGCTGGCTGCTAAGAGGGGTGTCGCCGCCGCCCCTCTGTGACGCAATCGGTCGATTCGACCTTCCTAACGCCGATTTCTGCATGACGAAGGTGCCTATGCACGGCTAGGTACCCTTCCAGCGACCCTTCTGCACCGCTGGCCGCCGGCCGCTTCCAGTCCTGCTGATTCCAGCCGATCTAGGTCGCCGATCCAAGCGGTTCTTCGACGTCGGGTTACTGTTCCAACATGGAGGACTCTTCCGTGACGTCACCAGATGTGATTCCACCTCAAATAAGCGACCCTCCGCGGGCTCATGGCCACTCCGGATCTCTGAAGATCACCACGGTCCCGTTGGACGACACAAACTACCTTGAATGATCCCGGGCGGCGCAACATGTCATTTGTAGCCATCAGTTGTTTGGTTACATTGACGGTACTCGTACGGAACTCCAAAAAACGGATCCCTCCTGGAAGAAATGGGATTCCGAAACTCCTTGGTTGTTTCGTGGCTCCTACACTCTATGTCTCCGAAGGTCTATCAGAGTTACATGTTGATGGACTCTGCCTTTGAAATCTGGACCCGCGCCCGTGAGACATACTCGCAAGTGGGCAGCTTGACTCAGGTGTATGAACTCACTCGCCGCATTTTGGAGCTGCGGCAAGGGTCTATGACTGTCTCATCTTTTTTCTCGGAGTTCGAGCGTCTATATCAGGAGCTGGACTATTTCTCGCACTTCGCCCCTGCGTGCACTGCAGATATTGTTCAGCTATAACAGCGGGAGGATCGATTTCGCCTTCATATCTTCTTGATGGGGCTGAATATGGAGTTTGACATGATGCGGACTCATATCCTTCACCGCTCTCCTCTCCCATCTCTTCGTGAGGCCTTCAGCATGGTTCTAGGCGATGATGACCGCCGTAAGTCCCTTACTGCTAGTCTTCACCATGGTGCTAATCTTCCTCCTGAACGCTCTGCTTTGACTGGCACTAGCCGAGGTCCGAATATCAGCCCCAGCAACTCTGGTCCTTCCTGTGATTATTGTGGCCGCAAAGGTCATACCAGAGAGGTCTGTTACAGACTTCACCCTCACCTTTCCCCTCGTAGTTGTGGCCGTGGCCGAGGGCCAGGTCGTGATGGTCATCGCCAGGGAAATCTCAGATATCCTGATGCTGGTTATTCTACAGATGTTTATGACGAGACCTCTACTACTGCCCCCAGTCAGCTTACTGCTCAGGAGTTGGACGCTTTCCGCCGCCTACTGCACTCTCAGCCTGATCAACCACCTGGTGCATCTGCTTCCATTGTCTCTATTGCCATGTCAAGTGCTCCTATTACTACAACCTCCTCCTCTGAGTGGGTAATTGATTCTAGTGCCACCCATCACATGATCGGTTCCTCCTCAGGTTTCCTTTCTTACACTCCCTTGTCCGGTAAGGACAAGGTTATTTCTGCTAATGGCCTATTCTATGTTATTAAAGGCGCGCCTCAGGCGCGCCTAAGGCTCTAGGCTCACCAGGCTCAGAGGGTTGCGCCTCTGTGCGCCTTATTTGCACCTTTAGAATATAAAAGGCGCGCCTGAGTGAGATTTTTGTTGTGAATTTCTTTTTTCAAAAATTAAGAAAAAAATAATTTTAGAACTCAATTTTTTTTATTGATTTAGTGTTCATGAAAGATAATTGTGCGTTGAGACTTAGATATGATGCAAGTGACCACATTGATTCTATTTTTTAAGAGATACAAACGATAGTAATGAATGATTAATTGGTACACTAGATGAAAGATTTAATCAAGAAGCTGAAATGATGTTTGATGCTGATTATTTAAAATGGATGTGGTTGCGCCTTGCCTTCGTCAGGCGCGCGCCTGCGCCTTGAGCCTTGCGCCTAGGCTCCAAGACCCCTTTGCGCCTTGATGCGCCTTGCGCCTTTAATAACTAAGGGCCTATTGTCTCCCATTGCTGGCAAAGGACAGATCTCATGTTCCTCTTCAATTTCTCTGTCATCTGTCCTTCATGTTCCATTCTTTCCACGCAATTTGCTTTCCATTAGTGATATTACCCGCTCTCTCAATTGCTCGGTAACTTTTTTCCCTGATTCGTGTGTTTTTCAAAAACTGGGTACGAAGCGGAGCATTGATAGTGGTAGGAACCGCGGTGGTCAGTATTACTTGGACATGCCCTCATCTCAGACCCTCTTATGTTCTACTGTTAAAGCTGAAGATGTTCGCCGCTGGCATCGCCGGCTTGGACACCCTTCTCCTATATATCTTCTGAAACTTTTTCCTGTTTTTTTCCCGTTTTTGAAACACTTTATCTGTGATGAATGTGACAGGTTTAAACATGTGCGACATCATACATCACATTTATCATCTTTATGTAGTACTCCTTTTGATATCATTCACTCTGATGTTTGGGGACCATCCCATGTTGTATCTACCTTTGGTTTTTGGTGGTTTGTCACCTTTATTGATTGCTTTTCTCGCACGACTTGGGTTTACTTGTTGAAGAAAAAAAGTAAGGTCCTTGTCTGTTTTCAGCTTTTTCACAAAATGGTTCAGACTCAATTTAAGGGGGTCATCCGAGTCTTGCATAGTGATAATGGAGACGAATATGACGATCGAGGAGCATTTGGCTCATACCTTGCTGATCATTGTATTATCCACCAGACCACGTGTGTCCACACTTCTACCCAAAACGGTGTCGCCGAACGTAAAAACCGGCACCTATTGGATGTTGCCCGCTGCCTTCTAGGCACTATGCACCTTCCCAAGCTCTATTGGGCTGATGCAGTTCTTACTGCTGCTCACCTTATCAATCGGCTTCCCTCACGTATCCTTGGCTATGCTACTCCTCTAGCACGGCTGTCTACCATGACTACTGTCTATACTTCCACCTTTCCCCTCATGTCTTTAGCTGTGTTTGCTTCGTCCATGTCAATTCGCCTCACCAAGAGAAACTAGACCCACGGGCTCATTGGTGTGTGTTCCTCGGATACTCTTCCACTACTAAAGGGTATCGGTGTTATCATTCTCCCTCCGATCTTCTATACAGCACTATGGATGTTACTTTTCGGGAAGGTGAATCATATTTCATGACATCGACTCATGCTGTTCGTCAGGGGGAGAGTCATGTGGATCTTCCTAGTCATATGGATCTTCCCCTTCCTATCCCTCCGGTTCCACCTCCTCTACCACAGCCACTGGAGCTCCTTCCACCACAACCTTCTTTGTCCCAGGAACAGGGACCTCCTATCCCTCTACCGAAGTTCCAATATCTCTGTTCCCCCACGTGTATCACCGACACTCTTCCCGTTTACAGGCTACCAAGGCTCAGCCTCTACCAGCGCCCGCTTCCGCCGCAGATCCTGATGATGCGGACTTGCATATCCCACTTGCTCAGTTACGTAAGTCTGCATGTACTAATCATCCTATTTCTAATCACGTTGAGTACCACCATCTCTCTCCTGTCCACCAGGCTTTTGTTGCTTCTCTTTCGGCAGTTTCTATTCCCAGGACATGGCAGGAAGCCTTGCGCATTCCAGTTTGGGCTCAGGCTATGAAAGAGGAGATGGCAGCCTTGGACAAAAATCACACTTGGGATGTTTCCCCTCTTCCCCATGGCAAGAGAGTTATTGGTTCAAGATGGGTGTTTTCCGTCAAGCAAAATCAAGAAGGGAAGGTCGAACGGTACAAAGCACGGCTAGTTGCTCAGGGGTACGCTCAGAATCAGGGTGTGGACTACCAGGAGACGTTTGCTCCTGTGGCCAAGATGGACTCTATTTGGGTACTATTGTCTGTTGCAGTGATCATGAGTTGGGAGGTCCTTCAATTAGATGTCAAGAACGCGTTTCTCCATGGTGACCTCGAGGAAGAGGTCTATATGACATTTCCTCCTGGGTTTAGTAAAGAGGATGCTAAAGGCATGGTCTGTCGGTTACTGAGATCCTTATATGGCTTGAAATAGTCCCCAAGAGCATGGTTCGACAAATTCCTCAAGGCTATGCTTAAGTTTGGTTATAAGCAGGCGCAAGCAGATCACACTATGTTCATTTGAAGACGAGATCAGAGTGTTGTGGTTCTTATTGTATATGTGGATGATATTGTCATCACCGGTAATGATGCAGAAGAAATTGTAAATCTCTAAGTCTCTCTTGGCTGCGGAATTTGAGGTAAAAGACTTGGGAAAGTTACGATATTTTCTGGGGATATATGTGACAAGATCCAATCAGGGTATCTTCATATCTCAGCGAAAGTATGTCCTAGATCTGCTACAAGAGACAGGTATGCTTGGATGTGTTCCTACGAACACCCCAATGGAAGAAAATCATGGTATCTGTGAAGATGGTGACAGTGACCGTGCTGATGTCACCCACTATCAGAGATTAGTTGGAAAACTAATATATCTATCTCATACTCGTCCGGACATTACATATGTCGTGGGCATTTTGAGCATATACATGTATGCTCCTCGTGTTAGACACCAAGAGGCAGCTTACCGGGTGTTACGAAACTTAAAGAAAGCTCCTGGCCGTGGACTCCTGTTCACCAAGAATGACCACTTGAGGATAGAGGTCTTTACTGATGCTGATTGGACAGGATGTCGTGATGATCGGAAGTCCGCTACGGGTTATTGTTCTTTTGTTGGAGGAAACCTGGTGACATGGCGCAGTAAAAAGCACAATGTAGTGGCCATATCGAGTGCCGAAGCAGAGTATCGTGCGATGTCACAAGGGATGTGTGAAGGTCTGTGGCTTCGTACTATTCTACATGACTTGGGGTTTACTGATACATCCCCCTTCTCCCTATTCTGCGACAATAAGGCGGCTATCAGCATAGCTCACAACCCTGTTCAACATGACAGGACAAAGCATGTCGAGGTGGATCGACACTTTATCAAAGATCACTTGGATAAGAAAACAGTGGTCACTCCTTTCGTCCAATCAAAAGATCAACTAGCAGATGTGTTCACTAAAATCTTGGGAAGTGACACATTTACTGATGACATCAGAAAACTGGGCATGACTGACATCTTCCATCCGACTTGAGGGGGAGAGTTGAGAGATATGAGATATTAGTATTTAATATATAAGATATTTGTATTAACTATGTAATATTTGTATCCTAAATAGAGTGAACCCTATTTAGGAATTATTAGTGCACACGGATCGATGACGTGTCACCAAGTCGTATTCCAATGTAATAGTATAAATACCCCATATGTGGAAGAGTAAGATAATTGAAGTCATTATTTCTCCTCCTTATTTCTACTGAAACAACATAATAAAAGACTTGGAATGAAGACAAACATTTGGTAGCTGAAAATTTATCTACAACCGAAAAAATATATTCAAAAGATGGATAAGTAATTGGTAAAGAATCGCCTAACACAGAAATTTTTCGCAGAGGAAGAATGAAATATCAAGCAATAAGAAATAATAAGCCACTAGGAAACTCACTTGGATTCTTGCATTAACTCAAGGATATAGGCTTTCCACATATCATGCATTGGCTGGAAGAGCTCAAATCTGCAACCAACATGGAGGAAATTCTGAAGTATAATCCCTGGAATCAGTGTTAATATAAAGCCATGTAAACAAAACATGTCACTATATATGATTATATGAGAATGCTACTTGCACCAAAAAAGGGAAACTGATTTTTTAGCCTAATGGGGGTATAAATTTGCTAGTTTGCCTGCAATTCAACTCATTTGGAGAAAATTTTTGTTCCGGTAAAAATATCATTCCCCCAGATATATGTCTAAAATATCATTCCCCCAGATATATTGTCTTCATCTTGAGCAGCACATCAGATAAAGCTTTCATATAAGTTAAATGTAGTTTAATCAAATTCAAAATAAGTTATTAGGAAAAAAACTACTGCTGAGAATGCCGAATAAACTGAAATCAAAATTAAAAATAATAGTCATTACAAAAATCAACACAGCAGCCCATATCTTTTTGTATTAATTATGAAGTATGCTAACAAAAGATGCTTATGCACCTTTTTGCATGCCTGTTTACATAGGATACTCTTAATTGCTAAAACATTTACTGAGTAAGAATGATAGATTACAACAAGAGATAGAAAGAGGGATTCAAATTATTTGAACAAAACACCATATTATATGCAATTTTAGCAGGGGTGATATTAAGACTCATCAATTTATCTTATTAGGAGAAAAAGATGTACTTAAGTGAAATAGGTTTAGGTACCTTGCATCGATTATTCTTAAGAAAATGGATATAGATGAAGATAAAACTGTTATGGGCCATGGGTAACGGGCCATGGGCCACAGGCCACGGGCCACAGGCCACGGGCCATGGGTGATGGGCGTCTAGTTATTGTTATCTTTTGTGTCCTTTATTATTACTAGTTGGGCTTAGTTGTTAGATGGTTAGGGTTTGCAATTTAAAGTCATGTAGCCTATTTAAAGGCAAGTGGGATTTCTATGAAGGTATCTAAGAATTAATCTATTCTCCCTTGTCCTGTGTATGAAGATTTGGTAGCTCTCTCCTCCTGAGCATGCCCCACCGAGGCAGCCGCGGTTCCGGCTTCACAGTATCTACTCTGCCTTCGTCCACTATGCCGGCGAGCCCAAAACAATAAGGTAGAATAAGAGGTAGACCCAAGATAACATGAACGTAAATTACTCAAAATATTATGCATAGTTTATGCGTTAGACCTCGGATATGACTTAACGTGAACTAATGAAAAAAGAGGATGCATTAACCCGACCTCAAATAATTGAAATAAGGAAACTGATAATGACAATTGATGATCCTTTCCAGTTGCATATTAATATATTACTGTTGGAGTTATGAGTATTATACTTTTAGTAGTCCTTTAGGTTTATTTTTGTTTAGCCACACCTTGTCGGTTTATCTTTTTGAGTCCATGTATTTCCTATATAATGCCCCTATGATGATGAATAAAACACAACTTCTATTTTCATTTTATTTCTTAAAACATGGTATCAGAGGAATTAATTTTTTTTCCTTTGTAAGCGCCTAGGGCATCATTATTCATTCGCAGTTTCACTGCCTCTACTTGCATTGATCCCGCCATCCGGCTCTTCTTCCCGCTCGCATGTTTCTGCCACGTCCCATGCCGTACGTTAACAACTAATCCCAAAACTACTCTCTTGGGTTTCCATCGACAACTTCGTTGCGTCGTTGATCAGCTGCGACGCTGATCCCACTGTGATGTAGCTTCCCATCGCAGAACTTGTCGTTCTCGTCATCGTCGATCCCACCTGGGTACTCTAGTTGCTATCTTGCTTGCAGTCGTTAATGCGTATGGCCTCTATATTCCATGATCAATCTGGTCTTATGGTGTTATCGATCATCTCCCCGTGCTTCAAATCCCCTTCTTGATCTCGCCGCTGTTGATTAACCCCATTGACGATGTCGATGCTGCTCCTGTCAGCCGATCCAGTCGACATCTGGTTTCCTCTCATCTCTCGATTTCCGATCCAGTCGACATCTGTTGTGGTTGTCGTTGAAGTTTGCTATTTCAATGACAACAATTGATTCTCTCGATGTGGAACCATTAATTTGCTGCTCCAGCTCCTTTCGCTGCCCCTCGCATTTTTGTGCTACCAGTCATTGCTACTCGTTCTCGGATGTTTTCCTCTCACCGATAAAGATGCTTAGTGATGGTTTGGTCGTTCTTTACGTGTTTTAAGTGTGTAATTGGTTTATTGCAGTGTTGTTATTGTCGTCTTAATGTTTGAGTATTTTATGCCTATATGCACGTGTTTTTCACGTGAATGGGAGTGTTTCAGACAAAGCCAACGGATGATTTTTCCCAATTTTTCAACTTGTTACGCACGACCTCTAGGCTTTTGTTGTCTTTTGTTATGCGTCTCCTCATATTTCTTTTGATTGGTCATGTGTTGGGACATGACCGGTGCTGGTTGTTTTAATCTCAGCGGGTTGTGTCGTGTGGGACCGTGTCGTGCGAGACTGTGTCGTGTAGGACCGTCCTTTGTGCGGATTATCTCCGACAGACTATCCCCGACGGATTATCCCCGGTTGCTCGTTTGATGATTTGCTCCACATCTTTCGTTCTCTTTTGCATGTTGTGTGTAGGTGATGTTGGTTGACCTTTCTATCTAGCGGGTTGTATCGTGTGAGAGTATCTCCGATCATCCGTCTATTGATTTCTTTCTAGCGAGTCCACGTCGTGTATTGATTTCTTTCTATCTATTTAGCGGGTTGTATCGTGTGAGAGTATCTCCGATCATCCGTCTATTGATTTCTTTCTAGCGAGTCCACGTCGTGTATGGGTCCTGCATCGTGTGTGGGTCTACGTCGTGTGTGGCTATGTGCCCAACTTGATTCTCCGGTTTGGAATTTCCTTCGGTGGCTTGTCTAACTTCGTGGCATTAGAAATTTATGTCAAGTCTGAGGTTAAGCGGTAGGCTTCATCCCTGTTGTTTTGTCCCCCATTGCCTACCTCCATTGCCATTATTTTGATATCCAAGCTGATGGTTCTCCCTTCAGCTTGAGGGGGAGTGTTGGAGTTATGAGTATTATTCTTTTAGTAGAGTCCTTTAGGTTTATTTGTGTTTAGACCCATATTGTCGGTTTATCTTTGTGAGTCCATGTATTTCCTATATAATGCCCCTATGAGGATGCATAAAACGCAACTTCTATTTCCATTTTATTTCTTCCAACAATTACTATGACAATTAATTATTTGAATGATAACATTTAAACATGGGAGATAAAAAATACTATTAGAAATAGAACACTCATTAAAATACAAATACCTAACAAGTAACAACTAGTGCATTATTTAGTGATGCTCTCACAAAATCAATTTTTATTCACGAGGAAAATGTGTGCAGAAAATGCTTTTATCATCATAGCTTCGCGCTAAGAACAATTTTCTAAAAGTACACATTTTATATTTCAAATAAAAGTAGGTAACTCACTACATACAAGAACAACTCAACAGAACATCAAAGCATCACCAAATGAACTCCTCCTATAAGCACTACTTCTAAGCACTGTTGTAGATATCGGCCGACATGTCGATATGTCGGCCGACATAAAGGTTTTGAGGGTAAACCGCAAGAAATCGATATGTTTGAGCAAAATAAAGGTTTGTAAAATATCGGATATATATCGGCGATATATCGGGATATAACGGGTCCGGGCGATATATCGGCCGACATTTTTTGGTTTTATTTTAAAAAAAACGGGGTTTTAAAAAGGATTTCACGGTCGAGTCGCATTTTCAATATTTGTCATTTATTAATTGCAATATGCACAATTGTGTTTATTTTTGTTTAATACTTCATTATAATCATATTGTTAGTTTGTTACAGTAATGCAAAGTGTATAACCATATATTGTTTGTACATTTTTACTTATTTCAAAAAATTGTTATAAACATTGTTATCTTTATTAAATTCCGAATGTAAAAATCCCCGATATATCCCCCGCAATCGACTACGACATTTCAAACCCAAACCGAAGAACCCGATATCCGATATTACAACCTTGCTTCTAAGACAGGTAAATTATTCATCAATTATATGGCAGAAATACTCATCAAGCAAGCCAGAAGGATAAAAATTAATGAAATTTTGAGATTTTGTCACTTCAAGTATAGATATAAACTTCTACCATTATTTATCCAAAAGAACACTCAATAACAATAAGCTAACAGAAAATATTTTTCAAATCGAAGGATTAAGGCTCCGTTTGGCGCAGTGGCGGCGGTCGTGAACGTGGTGGTGGCGGTCATGAACGCGGTGGTTATGAACCGTCGTCGTTCATGAACGTCTGATCTCACCTAAGGAATTTCATACACTTTTATGTTCAAACAAGTATTTTTTTCTTGGCGGCGGTCATAATCATTGTCATGCCAAACATACATTCTATGACGATGGTGTTTTTGTCCAAACTCACCAGAGCAAAAAGCCGCGTCAAATGAAGCCTAATATATAACCGAGAACAAAGAAATCCACTAAAATTTGAAATTTCTTACTAGGAAAATCAACAACAAATTAAATAACAAGAACTAAAACATCATAAGCAATCAGAGAACTGTGTAACGGTTAACATATTGAAAGAGTAATATCATAAATAGGCAAGCTACAAATCCAAAGCTATTTGTAGAATGCTAGGAGTTTATCGACAATAAACAATACATACCTATGAAACTCCTTTGGCATATCAAATGATCCGCATTTTCGATGTTGTTGCAGAGACATGTGCTTTTGTGACCGCTTTGAGTGGCTTTGTAGAGCTTTTCCACGAGCATCCATCGAAACACCAACATTAGGAACAAAATTATCAAGTAAGAGACAATGATCGATCTTTTTTTTCAAGCTAGTTCTTCTGAACTTATTCCATTCATCACCATGTTGCAAGATATCATATATAATTTTATTGACAACCTCGCCTCTATTTGAAATCTGCATCAAAATGGACAAATTTCACATATGACAAGAATATCTTCAGAAAGGTCACAGGTAGAACAATAAACTCCTATATTTGTGTCAATATCCAAACAAGCAATATCAAGATCATTTAAAAAAACATCAACATCAACATTCTACTAACAACTGGTTCTACCTGGTCACAAGTAATAATAGAAGAGCATAATTGATGGACAATGGAAAACTGTTGTTCAGAAGCGTAAGCAGAACAACCCTCACATTACATTATCATTTTTGTTTATTATTATTGCAAGTAAAAGTAACATTCTACGACAACTTGTCATTGCTTTTGAATTATCGTATTGTTATTACAGATTTGAAGAGAACTTATGTTACATACTTAGGATGGGGATGGCGTATTTCCAAATTCTCTCCATCCCCCTCTCCCAATCTCTTTCCCTTGCCCAATAATAAAGCCCACCCATGGTAGCCACCCTGCAGGCTTCCACCACCAACAAGTCGGGACCATCGTATTTGCCTCCTACCAGGAGCACCTCCAGTGGTAGTGCACATATACCATTACCCTTTTCTCTAAAAGGATGAGATCAATTGTCAATGCGACGTCATGCTTCAATAGGGAATTATATGACCCAACGTGTCCCCTTCTTGTCCCGGACCCTCGTTCACAAGAAGGATGAGAATTATTTTATGTAACTGTGTTTGATTATCGCGAGCTAAACTCAATAATGATTAAAGATAAATTTTCAACAGGATAGTGAAGGAACTCTTCGAGGAGCTACATAGAACCCACTTCTCAAAGTTGGACTTATACTCGAGGTACCATGGGTGTACATGGTGACACAAAATGTGGAAAACAGCCTTCAAGCCCTACCATGGGAATTTCGAGATTTTGGTGATTGAGCACTCCATGCAAAGTGCGAGTTACGTGGTTTCATAGGGCTAACATAACATTATCGACACTACAATTAGATCACCACCCCACTAGTCAATCCTCTGAAGAAGAACTCATTCCAATGCTGGAGTGAGGCTAGTCTAGCCTTTGAAAACTTTAAGCGAGCATTGACGACAACTCTATCCCTCCACATGTTCAATCTTGTAGAATTTCAGGTGGAGTGTGATGCATTCAAAGATTGCAACGGCATAGCATGGGAGTGTGAGTCCCGGGGCAGTAGTGTCGGGGCCTCCTTCCAATGCCCGATGGGAGTTTCGCTCACCCCGACGACGCCACCAGAGTCCTCCGTTGCTGGTGAACTCAACCCTGCCTGACCTGGCCGGCGACGAGCCCAGATCCAACCCCCGCTCGGAAAACTGGAGGTATTTGCTACAGGATCCTGCCTTCTATCCTGTAAATCGCTGTTGGAACCCTTTTCTGCCGATTTTTCGGCCACGAATCTCCACCAGGCCGCCGACAGACTAGACTGTCCCCTGACACCCCAAGTCTTCGACTACGATTTTTCCAGACCGAGACTCCCCTTTCAGGGCCTTCCACAGCTATCCTGATCCAGACAAGGAGAACTCTGCATTAATACTCTCTCCTCTCAGTTGGGACTCGTCGTTTGCACACTCGTTGGTATGACTCCCTGACGGCGCACCTTGACCGACTCACGTATATTCTCGCAGGAGGCGGTGATCCGCTGCCCAGAAGGACGATCAGAGTCTGTTGTTGCGTCCGGATGCTTGAGCCGAGTCACTTTGATGTTTTACTTTTCTTATTTTGAGGTGTATTTAGCCCCCGATCGGTCCAAACAGGTTTAATCGTCCGATTCGGGTGGTTTGATTTTACAGTATTTGTCGCAGTTATTTTTTTAGGTCTTTAAAAGGGCCAAGTGGGTTGATTTGAAGAGATCGAAAGGTTGTCTGCATTTGGGAACCATTCGGTTACAGTCGGTGTGAGGCCGACAATGTTGCCTACTTCTTCGGTGCGAAGTCTGGAGGAAGACCACTGGTGCGATTCCAGGTACCGCCCGCTACCTCTTCTTCACCGCCGCATCTACCTGTGACTTCCACCTCCATCATTTGCCTAAACCTACAGCAACACCACTACCTCTTCTCCTCCGCCGCATCTACCCGTGGCTTCCACCTCCATCGCTCGCCTAAACCCACAACATCACCGCTACCTCTCCTCTTTCTTGCCCGACCACCCGACCCTAACCAGACCCACCACCAGATCTCTCCTACCCACAGTCAAAAGCTCCTCCATCCACGGTCACTTCCCCCACCTGAACCCGCGACTGGAAAATCCTCCCGGCCAGACCTTTTTTCTTAGTTGATTTCAGCCTTGTCGTTAACCCCCCCCCCCCTTCTCTAAGGAGACAAGTGTCCTATTACATTCCTAAAACCAACAGCCATCCACAATTCAGAGAGCCTCAATCACATCCCGGCTCGAGCCAACAATTTAGTCCAGTTCCAGTTCAACGTTCCTATATTGCAGCCGTCCTAGAGGCCCCTTCAGCAGCCGTCTTTGTCGCCACCTGCATGTGTGAACCGTGGTATAAAGTTATTTCCTTTATTGTTGTTTACTTTGGCAACCTGTATTGTAGTGAATGTTAATTTCGTTGTGCTACTAGTTGATTTGTGGTACCACTTGTAGAGTTTACTCTTCGCTCACTTAAAATTATTGCGCCTCGTTCATTTGCAAAATTAATTTTGTTCTCTTTTAATTAATTAATTGCGATTGCACGTGCCCCTGCTGATAATCATATAATAATTAATTATTTATTGTAATTTTGGAGCGGATCACTTGGCACTTGCATTACACCTCCTTGCATTTAAGGTTGCATTTAGAAATCCCTTTCAAGTCGACCTACCACTGCATCAAATTGGTATCAAAGCCCAAGGTTATGGTCATTTGCATGTTACGTAGTGGTAAGGATTATCGTCAGTCCATGTCAAGTCACAATAACACCAACGATAGGACCGCTATTTCACAAACATACATGACACCCATTGAGTTCCAACGTTTGGTTATCGACTGATTTGATCGAATGAGAGCCCAATTCAAAACTCTTAGAGGTGATATTGCTAGGGTTAGCACGAGGGTAGATCAGTTAGAGACACCTAGGGGCCCCACGAGGGTCCTCGAGACGCTACACCTCCGTTGGAGAGGCGTGGTAGAGACATCCCTCGTCGAGATCCCCCTCCCTTTGTGAGAGGGAATTATCGTTGTGGATACGAGTATAGGCGAGATCCAGGGAGGGATCACCGTCCACCTGATGAGCCTCGTCCTCCCCCACCTCATCGTAGAGATCGAGCACGATACGATTATGATTATGAGGATGATTATGGTGATTACCGTGAGCTGCGCCGTGGGATGACTCCAGAGGAGGATGACATCACCCGGCACATTCGCATTGATGCGCCTTCCTTCGACGGTCACCTAGACCCGAAGGTATTCAGTGATTGGCTCATGGACATGAATCACTATTTTGACAGGTTCGAGATGAGCGACGAGAGGCGAGTGCGATTCGTCAAAATGAAGTTGATCGGTCATGCAAAAATTTATTGGTCGAGTCTAGAAAGATCTCTTGAACGGAATGGTTGCTAGTTACTACCCCATCACTCGATGGGATGAGATAAAGCAACGCTCACAAGATAAATACCTCCCTGCTTCGTATCGAAATCAGCTTTTAGATCAGCTCTACGCACTACGTTAGGGGACTCTCTCCGTGGTATATTATATGTCACGATTTGACGAGCTAGTAGTTCGCAGTGATATTATGGAAGAGCCTGTCGCCACTGCATCACGCTTTCGTGCGGGACTTAGAACGGGCATTCGGAGGGAACTAATTCCCCACAGTATGGAGACGGTTGAACAGGTCT
The DNA here is from genome assembly GCA_039513925.1 of Platanthera zijinensis. Lineage (NCBI taxonomy): Eukaryota > Viridiplantae > Streptophyta > Magnoliopsida > Asparagales > Orchidaceae > Platanthera > Platanthera zijinensis. Next base: position 2,965,369 of record CM077090.1, on the reverse strand, counting down.
TTCAGCTTGCGATAGAATACGGGCAATATTTACGTACTGCTGGCCCGAGGCCGGGCACCGCTCGACCCGATGCCTCAACAGCTAGGAGACCCCATCCGACCACAACTACTGACACCCCTCGCACAGACACGACGGGAAAAGCTATTGTTCCTGGAGGCCCCAAGCCTGGGGGCGTCCAAGCTATCGGTGTTCTGACAGAGGGCATTTTACAGCGCAATGTCCTACTAGGAATTTATTGATTAAGGATTCGGGTGAGCCCAGCGCTGAGGCTGAGGACGTAACCCATGAGGAGATTACTACCGTCGTAGAGGACGGATGGGAGAGTGATGCGGAGAGATCGTTAGAGGTAGGCGCCATCCGACGCATCCTCCGTACCCCACGTGCTGAGGAGGATTGGCTCCGCACCACTATTTTCTTCACATATTTCCCGAGTGCAGGAGGCCCCTGCAAACTCATTATTGATAGTGGGAGCTGCGTAAACATAATTGCTAAGAAAGGGTTGGAAAGGATGTAGCTTACGACCGAACTATATCCGCATCCTTACCATGTCTTATGGGTGGACAAGTCCACCATTCATGTCACACAACGGTGTTTGGTACCGATTCGTATAGCGACCATGGATGACCAGGTTTGGTGCGATGTTATCCCTATGGATGTCGTCCACATTCTGCTCGGGAGACCCTGGTTATATGATTGCGACGCCACGTGTTATGGCCGGTCAAACATGTGTGTGTTCTTCGACAAGGGTCGAAAGATTACCCTTACTCTGACCCAGTTGACTCATCAGTTAGTGCGGGGTCGTCAAGACCCTAACATGTTTTGAGGAAGGGTGATTTTTTGAGAGAGAGCCAAGAGGCAAGGGTCATGCTTATCATAGCGGCCACGATGGAGGCCGAGACTCCAGGCGGGACTGAGATCGCTGACCCAGATGCTCGGCAGTTGATGGATGATTTTGTAGACATTATGCCCGAGGAGCTCCCCGATGAACTTCCCCCATTGAGGGACATCCAACATGTGATTGACTTGATTTCAGGGGCATCTTTGTCCAATGTCCCGCATTACCACTTAAATCTGATTGAGCATGCCGAGCAAAAGAGGCAAGTTGATGATCTTCTGCGAAAGAAGTTTATTCGAGAAAATTTGAGTCCTTGCGTCGTACTAGCCCTTCTGACCCCCGAAGGACGGTAGCTAGTGCATGTGTATTGATAGTCGTGTCATAAACAAAATCACGACGAAGTATCATTTTCCGATTCCCCGTCTCGATAACCTCCTGGGCTCGATGACTGGAGCACAAATCTTTTCGAAGATCGATCTTCGCAGTGGGTACCGCCGGATTAGAGTTAGAGAGAGGGATGAGTGGAAGACAGCCTTCAAGACAAAGGACAACTTGTACGAGTGGTTGGTGATGTCGTTCAGATTATCGAACGCACCCAGTACATTCATGAGAGTGATGACTCAGGTTTTGCAGCCCTGCATGGGCAAATTCTTGGTAGAATACTTTGATGATATTTTGATATGCAGTCAGGGCCGCACCGAGCACTTACGTCATATCCGACTGGTGTTCGAACTCCTCCGTAAGAAGCATCTTTATATCAACTTGAAGAAGTGCTCGTTCATGTCCACATCCGTTCATTTCTTGGGTTATGTAGTATTGGCGTCTGGTATTTCTGTTGATCCTGACAAGACCAGGGCGATTCGAGAGTGGCCTATCCCTACAAACATTCATGAGGCTCGTAGTTTTCATGGACTCTCCACCATCTATAGGAGGTTTGTCTGTGCCTTCAGTTCGATCATGGCTCCCATTACGAGCTACCTTCGTAAGGGTGATTCTGTTTGGACGAAGGTTGTCACTCGAGCCTTCGAGGAGATCAATGAGATACTCTCTACTGCCCTCGCTTTACGTTTACCTGATTTCTCCAAGCCCTTTGAGGTAGCCTGTGATGCATCGGGAGTTGGTATCGGCACAGTCCTTAGCCAGGAAGGCCACCCGGTGGCCTATTTTAGCGAGAAGTTAAACGAGGCCCGACAGAAATATTCAAATTATGATCGTGAGTTCTATGTCATTGTGCAAGCATTGCGCTACTGGCGTCATTATCTCCTGCACAAGGAGTACATCCTATATTCAGACCATTAGGCATTGAGATATCTTTACTCACAAAAGAAATTGGGTCACCGTCGCGCCAAATGGGTGGAGTACATGCAAGAGTTTCATTGCGTTCTCAAGCACCGAGCGGGTGTTGAGAACAAACCGGCAGACGCCTTGAGTCGTCGAGTAAGTATTCTCCACACCATGAGCGCTCGAGTTGTGGGATTTGAGCAGTTAGTTCACACTTATCCGGAGTGCCCAGATTTTGGGGGCATTTACGGGCACTGTCGAGGGACCCGCCAAATCTTCGTGAGTATTCGATTTCTGATGGGTATTTATTTATGGGCTCACGACTCTGCATTCCTCAGTCCTCCCTCCGAGATTTCCTTATTTGGGAGCTTCACGCAGGCGTGGCTGCGGGGCACTTTGGTAGAGATAAGTCAATTGCGTTGGTTGAGAATCATTTCTCCTGGCCCGGCTTGAAGAAATACATCACTAGGGTTGTCAAACATTGTCGTGTCTGTCAGACTGTGAAGGGGACTCGTCAGCCTACAGGGTTATACACTATGATGCCCGTCCCTGAGAGACCCTGATCTGATATTAATATGGACTTCATTCTCGGGCTCCCGCGCACTCTGAGGAAGGTTAATTCGATATTTGTTGTCGTGGATCGCTTCTCTAAAATGGCTCATTTCATCCCTTGCCGAAAAACCGCTGACGCCTCCCACGTGGTGACTTTATTTTTTAGAGAAGTGTTTAAATATCATGGTCTTCCCACTTCCATAGTCTCTGATCGAGACGTGCGTTTAATGAGCTATTTTTGGAAGACCTTATGGAAGAAAATCGATACAACCTTGAATTTTCCTCTACCTACCACTCGCAGACGGATGGGCAAACCGAGGTGGTTAACCGTAGTCTTGAGACAGTTCTTCGTTGCCTCGTTGGGGTTAGTCTGGCTATCTGGGATTCTATTCTCCCTATAGCCGAGTTTGCGTACAATAGTTCTATCAATAGGACCACATGTTTGAGTCCGTTTCATATTATGTTAGGATACGAGCTTAGGAAACCTATTGACTTAGTGGATATTCCCATAGGAGCTAGGCCCAGTGAGTCAGCAGAGTCCTTCATACAGCATATGCATGCACTCCACGAGTCAGTCCAAAAAAAATTACAGTTAGTAATGATTATTATAAATATCAAGCAGACCAGCACAGGCGGGAACAAATCTTTGAGGCGGGAGAACAGGTATAGATTCGCATTCGATCTGAGAGGGTCCCGCAAGAACCAGCAAAAAAATTAAGCGCGCGTAGAATGGGCCCTTATGCAATTGTACAACGGATTGGTACGAACGCATATGAGATAAACATCCCTCATGGTATGAGCATCAGCCGAGTATTCAACGTAGAGGATTTGACTCCTTACTACGACGAGCATGTGTATGTGAACCTCTTTTCCACACCTTTACCTGAGCCTTCATCTCCCATATCCCCTCTACCTGAGCGTTCACCTCATATTGCCTCCACCAGTCCCTTTTTATTTCCACCCGCGGAGTCGCACCCTGCAGATCGCATTGCACTACCGACGGTTCAACCGAAACAGCAGTCAGATGGAGATACATCATTGCCAGACGAAGATACATTACCGTCAGACGGAGATACATTAGTGCAACCCGCCTCTGCTGACAACGTGCTTCAGATCATCGGTCACGACTTCTACACCGTGGGCGGGGAGGATATCGTGCGTTATCTTGTCCGTTGGAGCAGTCGGCCTTTGCACGATGCTACTTGGATATCTTCAAAGGAGCTCGAGAGACTCACCCACGGCTACACAACGAGTACGACCATCTTCACTCACTGGAGATGAGTGCTTTCAAGTTGGGGGAAGTTGACGGCGCGCCTCAACCAACTCATGTATATAATATATTCCCACAGGAGGCTGTGATCCGCTGCCCAGACGGACGATCAGATTTTGTGGCTGCGTCCGGATGCTCGAGCCAAGTCACTTTAATATTTTACTTTTCTTATTTTGAGGTGTATTTAGCCCCCGATCGGTCCAAATAGTTTTAATCGTCTGATTTGGGTGGTTTGATTTTACAGTTATTGGTGCAGTTATTTTTTTAGGTCTTTAAAAGGGCCAAGTGGGCTGATTTGAAGGAATCGAAAGGTTGTTTGCATATGGGAACCGTTCGGTTACAATCAGTGTGAGGCCAATAGTTTTGCCTACTTCCGGTGAGACGCCGAGAGGAAGACCACTGGTGTGATTTCAGGTACCGCTTGCTACCTCTTCTCCACCGTCGCATCTACCCGTGAATTCCACCTCCATCGTTCTCCTAAACCTACAACAACACCGCTACCTCTTCTCCTCCGCCGCATCTACCTGTGGCTTCCATCTCCATCGCTCGCCTAACCCCACAGCAGTACCGCTACCTCTCCTCTTTCCCGTCCAGCCACCCGACCCTAACCAGACCCGCCACCAGATCTCTCCTACCCACAGTCGAAAGCTCCTCCATCCACAATCACTTCCACCACCTGAACCCGTCGTTGGAAAATCCTCCCCGCCAGCCTCTTTTTCTTAGTTGATTTTAGCCTTCCCGTTAACCCCCTGCTCCAAGCAGACAAGTGTCCTACTACATTCCTAAAACCAGCAACCATCCACAATTCTGAGATCCTCATTCACATCCCTACTCGAGACAACACTTTAGTCCAGTTCCAGTTCAAAGTTCTTATATTGCAGCCGTCCTAGAGGCCCCTTCAGCAACTGTCTTTGCCGCCGCCTGCATGTGTGAACCGTGACATAAAGTTCTTTCCTTTATTGTTGTTTACTGTGGCAACCTATATTGTAGTGGATGTTAATTTCGTTGTGCTACTAGTTGATTTGTGGCACCACTTGCGGAGTTTACTCTGCGCTCGCTTAAAATTATTGCGACTCGTTCGTTTGCAAAATTAATTTTGTTCTCTTTTAATTAATTAATTATGACTGGGCGTGCCCCTGCTGATAATCATATAATAATTAATTATTTGCTGCAATTTTGGAGCGGACCACTTGACACTTGCATTACACCTCCTTGCATTTAAGGTTGCATTTAGAAATCCCTTTCAACTCGACCTACCACTGCATCACTCTCCCTCATTTTTGCATCTCGGTTACTCTTAGTCTTTTTTTCATGAATGCAAAGAATTGTTTAGTATTTTCAGAGCTTGTTGCCCATTTAACATTGGTCTTGTTTGTCACTAATTTGTTTTCAATATTGTCGCTTTCCTTTATCGAGAAACTTGTGGATGAATTAGCTATATTGTTGAACGCATACAAACTTTAGTCACCTGTGCGGGTTACAAAACTTTTGATTCACTTATCAAATGTCAAAGCTCGAGATAACGTGATTTCGCCGCTACATTTTAAGTTGATCACAAAATTATCCTTTTAAAATCAATTTCAGATTTTAGTATGCATAAATCATTTGATCGCCTACTTCAATAGGAAAACGATGCACCACCACTGTGAGCTACCTGCTTACGAACAAGAGCTCATAGGACTCGCTAAGGTCTAACGGACCTACTTATGGGGAAGAACTTTTGTGATTCATACTAATTATTTTAGGCTAAAACATTTTATGGGTCAGATACTCAATAATGCACCACAACAGAGGTGGGTGGGCAAGCTATTATTTTGTCATTTCAAAATGGAGTACATAGCAGAGTTTTGAATCACATCGCAGATGCATTATCTTGTAGGGATACACATGAGGAGTCAATATTTGCTATATCCAAGCTGACGTTCGAATTCTTAGATGCACTGAGACAAGAGATCAGGGAGACAGGGACTCATCACTACTTATTAAGCTTCTACGCCAAATTGAAGGAGAATGTCTTCACAGTGGGCGGCCAAGGATTATTTCATTTTCTAAGACAACAGACTCTACCTCTTACCAACAACGCCACTAAAAACTCAACTTTTAGAGGCCACCCACGATCTGTTATGAAGGGATACACAAAACGCTTCACTTAGGGTTCGTTTGGCGCAGAGAAGGGGCAGTGCGGATTTCATCCACGCCGCGCAACCGCGACCGCGGTGCTCGTGGCGCGGATGAAATCTGGGCGGATCCGCGGTTTTTTAGCTGGGGTGGATCCCTACCGCCCAATCGTGACCCAGCCAAACGTCGGGCGGTGTTGTCCGCGTGACCGGCGCAGATCAGCCCCGCAAAACAGGCCCTTAGTTATAACAGAGTTTTTTTCAAAGGGACTCAAGAGATGAGTCTAGGAGTTCATAGTGCATTGTACCACATTTACGCATGAAAACCAACCATCTCCACCTGACCAACTTGTTAGAACCACTATCTATGTCGATCCAACTCTGGGCCGCTATCTTTATTGATTTTGTGAAAGGGTTGTCTACTTCCAATAGAAATTTGCACTCTTTGTAGTGGTGGATCTTTTTCCAAGGAGGGTCGTTTCATTCCCATTTTTCACCTCTTTATGACAAGAAGCATGGCTCAAACATTCTTTGAGCAGGTCTTCCGCATCCATGGGCTTCCACAACATCATCTCAGAAAGAGAATTTTTAATAAAAAATTTTAGAATGAGTTATTCACTCAGTGGCATCAAGTTATCCTTACCATCGATATATCACCCACAATAGGACCGGTAGGCCGAGGTGGACAATTGCAAAGTGGAGATGTATTTGAGATGTGAGATTGACCAAAGAACTGGGTATGATGGATTTCATGAGTGGAAAACTTCTACAACACCTCCTATCATATCTCCCAACAAACCACACCCTTCAAGATCATGAAGGGGTGCGAACCCCAACAGCTCCTAACTTACATTAGTGGCTACCACATTGATGGTAAAGTGGATAAAGCCCTCTTTGTCATAATCAAACATACCTGGTATGTATCGTACTCGGTACCCGTACCAGTGCTTTATAGCTTCTCACATTTTTAAGCGAGTTTCAAAAATTAGAACTAAATTATGTTCAATCTTTAACTGAACAAACATATGAAATCATTTACATAAGTGAAATCCAACCACTTCCGGGAATTTATAGTGAAATAATATTGTCCTAAGTAAACATTGCATTTACCAAAATTCAAGATCCACGACCATGAATATACATTAAGGTACAATTTGGATGATATAGCTTTCAAGAGAGTAATTTTTGTGTGATAGTGTTGTGAACCTCAAGGTTTACAATCATTGAAGAAAGCAATATGTTCTGTATTGCATTATTTTGTTTTTTTTATTTTGAGTACAGATTATTGAAGAAAGCAATAGTGTTGTGAACCTCAAGGTTTAAATTTCGGTAAATATTTAAATGTACATATAATGATTGAGAGATTTCTATTCAATGAAGGGGATTTGTACGACCATCTATCCAAAAGATTTTCCAACTTCCTTCTGTTGATTGCACCTAGCTATAAATTTTATTTCATTTATGGAGACTTCTGAATCAATATAAACATCTATTAACCGTGATGTGATCATATTCCACACTATTTTCTATTTATCTATCAAGGCATTAATCAACTAACCACATATTGGCCGCAATATGATTATATTCCTCATTATTTTCTCTTTATTTATCGGTGCAATATAAAAATTGGAACCTCATTGCCTCACAATGGATGCACTCGTATTCCAATACAAAACCTTACTCATACCTATACAAGACCTAGAGATCCCAAAGGACCATTGATGTAGGGTAGACTACGGGGTGCGCAAAACCAAGACTTCTAAGGGTGGAATGTAGACTTGACACATTAAGCCAAATCTAAATGCAATGATACCGTCGGTGATGGCGACAGAATAATTTGAGCAATAGAGATTTCAACCAATGCAAATATTTAAAGAACAGAAATAACATTCAATAAGCAAACAATTAAAGGCTTTCCTCCACTTGGAGGGACGAGGCTAAGCGCGCGGCGAATAAATCTCACCTGCCAATTATAAGTGTATTGAAGTGAATTTCCACAAACAAGATTCCACGCAAATGCAGTGTTCAATCCAATAAAAAATGTAGAATAAAATAGTTTAATACAACAGAGACTCACCAAGTAGTGGGTTGGCCAAGAAACTGAAGAATTCGGAGCCGGAGATGCGTGGATGACGATCCGATGTGGAACCGGAGGCGAGAAGAACGATGTAGGTGGCTATCCTCGACAGTGGAAGGTGGAGATGGATCGGAAATGAATAGATCCGGCGACGTATGGGTAGATCCGGGCAGGGAAGGATAGATCCAATAATTTGAGATCGGATCCGACTGAAATGTCCAAATCTGGGCTGATCCGGAAGGGGGGGACTATGGGAGGTGGTTCCACGAGAGGGGGGTGGCGAAAAGGGGATTTGGGGTTGAAAGGGGGCGGCAGCTGTGGGAAATAAAGGGGCAGGTTGGCGGTGTTGTAGAGGGGATGGAGGGGTGGCTGGAAGCAGGGGGTGGGAATAGATCGTCGGCAAGGGGGCGGCATCAGATGATCTGGGCGGTAGCAGGGAGGGGGCGGTGGTGATATGTTGGCGTTGGTCTCATTCTGTTGCAACCAAACTACCCCCAAATGAAAAAAAAACAATAATGACGACTTGTAAAATAATAACACGAATCACAACTCTTACCCTCAAGTCGGACGGAAGATGTCAGTCATCCCAAATTTTTGAATATCGTCGGTAAACACATAACTTCTCAAGATTTTGGTGAAAATATCATCCATTTTATCTTTAGAGTGACCAAAAGGTGTGACCACAATTTTTTTATATAGGTGATCATTGATAAAGTGTCGATCAACCTCAACGTGCTTTGCTTTGTCATGTTGGACAGGGTTATGAGCTATGCTAATAGCTTTTATTGTCATAAAACAAGGAAAAAGGGACGGACTCGGAAAAACCCAGATCTTGTAACATAGTACGCAGTCATAGACCCTCATACAGACCTTGCGACATAGCACAGTATTCTGTCTCAGCACTAGATCTGGCCACCACATTCTTAAAAAAAAGGTGTAAATGTATTCTGCCAAGTTACCACCAACAAAGGAACGGTATCCTGTTGTGGATTTTCGATCATCACGACATCCGACCCAATCAGCATCAGTAAAAACTTCAATCTTCAAGTGGTTGTTTTTGGTAATTAACCTAATTAGGCTATTCATAGATAGTGAGAAGGCTTATGATAGAGTTTCAAGAGAGATCTTATGGAGAGTCTTAAGAAAAAAAAGGTGTAAATGTATCATACATTGACATAATCAAAGATATGTATACAAATTCAGTGACAAGGGTGAGGACATCTGGAGGATTAACACAGGAATTCCCTATCACTGTTGACTTACATCAAGGTTCAGCTTTAAGCCCTTATCTCTTTACCCTTATCTTAGATGATCTCACCAGACATATCCAACAAGCAATACCTTGGTGTTTATTGTTTGTCGATGATATCATTTTGATCGATGAGACGCGCGAGGGTGTAAACGCAAAACTTGAATTTTGGCAAGACACTTTAGAAAAGAAGGGTTTTAGGTTGAGCAGGGCAAAGACGAAGTATATGGAGCTTAAATTTAGCAGTGCAAGAAGGACGGATGACTTCGTTATTAAGTTGGGTGATTGAGATATTTCCCCTAGAGAGTGTTTTAAATATCTTGGATCGATAGTTCAAAAAGACGGAGGTATTGATGAAGATGTGACACATAGAATCCAAGTGGGTTGCTTAAAGTGGAGAGGCGCATCAGGGATCTTATGTGATCGTAAAGTACCATTAAAACTTAAGAGCAAGTTTTACTGTACTGCAATTAAACCAGCGATGCTCTATGGTTCTGAGTGATTGGCAGTGAATTGTGTACATGAGCAAAAAATGAGAGTTGTGGAGATGAGAATGCTTAGGTGGATGTGTGGACACAGAGACTGGATAAAATTCAGAATGAATGCATCAGGGATAAAACAGGAGTAGCACCAATTGCAGAGAAGATGCGAGAAGCTCGACTAAGATGGTTTGGACACGTACAAAGAAGACCATTAGAGGCACCTGTTAGGCGTTGTGAGAGTCTAGTCACTAGGAATGTTAAACGAGGGAGGGATAGACCAATAAGGCAATAAAGACTTGGAATGAAATTTAAATGAAAGACATGATGTACTTAGGCATTAGTGAGATTATGACAAAAGATAAGGCACAATGGCGACAAAAGATCCATATAGCCGACCCCACTATAGTTGGATAAAGGCTTGAGTGTTGTTGTTGTGTTGTTGTTGCGTTTCCGGTCTAGGATTCCCGCACCAGCTCCTGATTTCTCCGCTCACGCTCCCAATTTTCGTGTGTGTTGCGACTCCCGCTCCCATCTGCCGCGCACGATGCCTTTCGATCATGCCGCCTCCTGCTCTGTCCAGCAACTCCCTTCCCTCCAGCGTCCCTTTCCTTCTCCTCCCCAAGCAGGCAGCAACAACTTCTCCAAAGGGGCGGCAGCAGCAGCCTCCTCTTTCTCAGGCCGGCGGCCACCCTCCTCTTCCTCAGGCCGACATCCACCTTCTTCTCCAAGGGCCAACAGCCGTTTTTCCCCCCTTCCTCAGGCCGACATCCACCTTCTTCTCCAAGGGCCGGCAGCCATTTTTCCCCTCTTCCTCTTTGTCTTGGCCGGTGATTGCAAGAGGGGCAGCTAGGGATTCTTTCCCTCTCCTCCTTGGGCTCGGATTTGCTTTCCTTGGATAAATTCCTCCCTCCTTCCCCCTTTACTAAGATTTTTCTTGAATCACTTATAAATTTTTGTGCTCCAAATTGTGTATATATTGTGATCCATGTTTATGGCCATCTTCTAATTGTCTAACCACCATGTATTTGTGATTTTTGGCGCCGTTCATCGAACCAATTAGCAGGATCGTGCAAAACCCCTTCTGATTTAAGGTTTCTCTACCCTAAGCACCGCCAAATTTCGATTCCCTTGTGGTAGTTACCTCTCCCCTCACCTTTAAGGAAGTTAAATTTTACTAAACCCGCTCTTGATAATGTTATGCGATGAATAATGCATGTGCTAGTGTAAGAATTTTTGTTATGTCAAATATCATTTATGTTATTTTTGAACAGGTTTAACTGGGGGTTTTAAATTTGTTTACGCCACTTGGCTACCACCGTCAGATTCAACCTATTTAAGACAAGTAGAGAAATCTCTCTCTTACAAACATTGAACTTAGCTTGATGCATCTTTCCTTGTGTTTAAGAATTTTACATTTGAACACCTGCATCGACAAACTGATAGTTTATGTGTCTTGATACGCTTAGCATGGTATGGGTTAGTGATTTAAAAGTGATTTTATTCGGATTCTTATGTAAATGAATTACTTCTCGTTGAATGTATAATTTGAAGACTAGTAGGTTTGAGCACGAGCATTAATTGTTATAATGATAAATGTTAAGATTTTTTGCTAGCAAATAAATAATTGGTGTTTTATATCATACTCGTATTGTGCACACTTTTATTTAGAAGATACTCGTGCTTAAGAAATGGTTGTTCTAGGGAAGTGTTCATGTCTCGAAAAAAAATGCATAATAAATTTTATCTCCCTTGATGTAAGTTTGTTCCTATTAGAATCACAATTAAGAACTTTTCATTCGTTTGATAAGATAGACTACCATTGAAAGGATGTGTTTCATTGATGCAACTTCATGACTTGGGTTCTCTCTTGAATCCCTAACGAGAACAAAGGACCGGTCATAACAAGCATAAAATCCCTAGCTCTAGGGTGAGGGTTCGCAAGAGCCGCCCCTTAGAGATCAAAGGCATAATTCTGAATCTCTGATAGTCTTGAATTTGATCTTGAATCTTTCTGAATCATGGTTTTTTTGTACATCAAATAAAAACCCCTGCACCTTTCATTTGTTATAACTTATGTAATTACATCAATGAATATATGCTACACTATGAATTAGACTAATAATTCTTATTATTTTTGTTTGATTCACTTACTTGCATGTTTTACTAGTTTCGCTTCCTTAGTACCAGTACACGTACATTTATGATCTTTTGCTAGTTATGTATTTCACTTACTTTTATCAATGTTCTAAGACTTTTCTTTGTTTGTTTTAAAATTTGTCTGAGCTTTCGTGACTGCGTCGTCTGCTGCCTGAGCCCAATCCACATCAAGTTCCAGTCCCTGGAGGTTTATCTTGTTTCTTGCTGATCAGATTCCATGTTTTATTTCATGTACTGTCGGAACAATGTTTTCTTTTATGTAAGAATTATTACTAGACATTTTCTGTTGAATCATGAACAACTGCTAGACTTTTGTTAGGTATTAAAATTTCATGTTTTGCATACTCATTTGCTTGGGATTTTCTTGAGTTTTGTTGAAAAGCATGTGTATTTAACTTCTAACTGTTATATTTCAAAACTTCCACATAAAGATAATGTATTTTCCCCAAAGTATTTATTTAAAATCTAATAATACTATTTTTGTTCCCGACTATCAAATATGACGTTCATTTCTCCCATGTTTGCGGCATCACGACCCACCTGAAGCGCACTATGATTTATGCTTTTAGACAGGTCATGACACTTACCCTGCATTTTTGCAAGAGGAGATCAAAATCTTGTCATAATATTCAAATTTTGTTTGTTCATTATTAACTACTACTAATACATATATAGTTGTTATTAGATTATGTTAATTCCTAAAGGTTTGCATGTTGTGTTTTCATCTGTTACAATAGGCCATTGTATTCTCCAGAAACATAAAAGAAGAATTGCATATCCTATACTTTAGTATAGGATTATATTTCATATTAAATTTGTAATGACAGGAGTCAGAATAAAAATTGAACCAATAAACTACACGTCAACCAAGTAATGACCCTAATTACTTCATGAACAAGCTAACACTAATTCAATGTATAATTCTGATAATGTGAATATTAATCAAGGTTATGATCTTCATCAGCCTAAAATAACCATTTTAGATGTTAATTGTTGCAGGGTTGAAAATGAGGTGTTTGGTTACAATAGCTGCCAGTGCAAGATTATAGATAATGAAATAACTAAGGCAGAGTAGACAACACCACATATTTGATTGTATAATACAACCTAATTTTTTTCCTTCTGAATGACAAATAAAATTTGCGTGTTTGAATGATAAATTATGACAATGTAACAGATTTGCTGTTTTTTAAGCTAAAAGGTATGAAGTTAAAAACAGAACCATTTAGCTTGGGAGGAAATGAAATCTACAAGTTAAGAAGAATACAAACAACAACACCCAAGCCTTTATCCCACTATACTGGAGTCGGCTATATGGATCCTTTGTCGTCATTGTGCCCTATCTTTTGTCATAATCTCATTAATGCCTAAGTACATCATGTCTTTCCTTACAGTTTCATTCCAAGTCTTTATTGGTCTACCCCTCCCTCGTTTAACATGCCTACTGACTAGACTATCACAAAACCTAACAGGGGCCGCTAAAGGTCTCCTTTGTACGTGTCCAAACCATCTTAGACGAGCTTCTCACATCTTCTCTGCAATTAGTGCTACTCATGTCTTATCCCTGATACTTTCATTCCTAATTTTATCCAATCTCGTGTGTCCACACATCCACCAAAGCATTCTCATCTCCGCAACTCCCATTTTTTGCTCATGTACACAATTCACTGCCCAACACTCAGAACCATAGAGCATCGCGGGTCTAATTGCAGTACAGTAAAACTTGCCCTTAAGTTTTAGTGGTACTTTACGATCACATAAGATCCCTGGCGCGCTTCTCCACTTCAACCAACCCGCTTGGATTCAAGTTAAGAAGAATATCTACCATTATTTTACCAAGATTTTTTATGTAGTGTAAAGTTAGATTTGTTATTGTTTAAGAGATAAAAGGTGCCAAAGTTGAAAAACAAACAGTATATAGATCATTTTTTAAAATTAATCTTCCCTCCTGAATAGACTATTTACAGGGAATATTTTAAAAAAAGAAAGCTGTAAATTAATTGTGTTCTAAAGAAGTCAACTATCTTATATATCTGTAGAAAGGAATTGAAGGTGTAATTCATTCATTCACATAGGGGCTTTAAATAGGATTACAACAGGACACCCAACACCGATAAACGGCGTGGGACTAAACTCAATAACATTAAAATACAATATATCTAACAATATCCATGAATTGAAATGAATATACATGATATCATAAGTGTATATTTATAAACATGGCAACATCATCTAATTATTTTGTCAAGACATTTGATTTGTATGTCTCCCTTGGAATAGGTTAACCTACATTTCCTATTCGTTTTAGTGTTTTTGCACCATGTCTGCCAATACTGTGACTGGCATAGGTGCGCATATAGGAATCACAAAGAGCACACAAATTCCAATCAATAACGAGCCAGTGGTGTAAACCAGGCATATACTCACATTTGATTCTCTGTTTATGAGGTTGTCATCCATTGCTTCCAAGAGATATGAATATGCAGGGTGGAAATCTTTACCTACATCAATTTATTCTTAGATGGATAAGATGTTGCTATCTAAAAGGACAAGCCCCAAATCAAAAGAAGAGGATTCATATGCCATTATTAACAGAGATTTATCTCTGAGATCTTATATAAGAGAACTGTGAGTGGTTAACCCCACTTCATTTAACCAAGCAGAGTTCCAATTTACCTTGCTTGGAGGGATGGACTTGGCTCTTCGGATTGAAAAGTACTGTTGTAGATGAGAGAAATTTATCTCTCTTGACCTCTGCGCCACTATCTTGTCTGTCGAATGGTTCCTTTCGCTTTCTGGACTGTTCTTCCTGGATGAGCTCTGCTCTAGCAAGTGCAAATCTTCGTTCTAGGGCATCAAAAGCCCGCTTCTTCTGTTCAGAAACTGGTGGTGGTTCCATCTTGGTTTGAGATGACATTGAGAATTTAAGTATCCCTGTAAAAAGTGATTCGTCGGGAAAGAGATAAAAAAAATTCATACCTTAATTTCTATTGTTGCTTAAAATCAAGATTTGCAGGATAAGTCTAGAATACTTGAAATCTATGCTAAACCAAAAAAGAATAAGATGATGATGCATGGATATGTAGGGTGCAACGATGATTTAAATTACATAAGATAAGAAAAAGATTATAAGGGCATAGAATCTGTTACTATATTATAAAAATAATTACCCCTTGTTTCTTGTGGTTGTTAATAATGTGAGCTCAAAGTTTTTCTTCACAAAATAAAATTCAATTTATGTTAATTGCATTAGAGAAATATATTCAACAGCAGAAACTGCAAATCTATGAGTTCAGACATTAACAATCTACTTGAGCAATAATCCACAGAAACCCAACATATGGGTGTGTTCTTGGCCACAAAACTAATTGAGATAGCTAGTAAGGACGTGTATTGTTGATTCCCGGTATATAACCACAGAGAACAGCTAAAAACGCCTTAAATTTTATTCAAAAATTGAAGAACCTGACACAGAACAACTAAAAACATTCAAACATGGCTCCAACAATTTGGATCAACTGAGAAAGCAAAAGCATGATCATTATCACCCACTACTTGATGAGCGCCATCTCAAACAACCCATTATGTGCATATGAACATTACATTTACACAAGTCCAAGCCATGGAGTAATATCTCAATCAAAATCTCAGTTCGCTCAGTAGATGCAATTGATAATTACATGCCTCCGTTACCTCATTACCAAAAACTAAACATTTTTATCCTTGTGATGCCCTTATTATAGCATGCAAATCTACAAAGAATACTAGCAAATCAGTGAAAAAATTATTACTAAAAAATATCCCACCAAATCTCAATTTGTTGCTCAATAATAGTATTGCTTGGAAATTAGAAGGCATTTTACATTATAAAAATTCAATCCCAACGAAAAGTCAGTTCTGCATGGATTTCAAAGCAAGTGATGTTCCAACCAAATGAGATGACAAAGAGTCAACATCGTGCAACCGTCGGGTCTACACGCACAAGGCAAGCCAGGAGGACTAGCGGGACTTTCTGGGCGGACTGCCCGAGGACATCACATTTTATTTTGCATGTTATTTTATGTAGTTGAGCGTATTTCTTTTTGTCTTATTTTGTGAATTTAAAATAATTACACCTTTGCCATTCTCATCAGCCATATAGGCTATGAAGCACCGACACTTCAAAATGCTAGGCGTGTCAGCGTTGGAGAGTCTGACACTCGTCCGACTCTCCGACACTCTCCGACACTCAAGTCGGAAATCCGACACTCGAGTCGGAAATCCGACAATCGAGTCGGAAATCTGACACACTGGCTCACGCGGGACTCGCGTGTCCCGCTCAATCGGACGCGCGTGTCCCGCTCAATCGGACGCGCGTGTCCCGCTCAATCGGACGCGCGTGTCCCGCTCAATCGGACACGCGTGTCCCGCTCAATCGGGCGCGCGTGTCCCGCTCAATCGGACACGCGCGTCCCTAAGTTAGATACTCATGGTGAGGCGGGTGACAATTTGTCTTGGAAGTGCCTTTATCCCTTTCTAGCATTTCAAGTAGTGAAAGTGGATCTACTAGTGATGTAGATATTTTCTCTAGAAAAAGGAAGATTGAAAATGGGGAAAAAAGTTTGCATGTGAATCCATTATTTTTACTGATGATATATAATGATAATGTGTTAATGTTCTATCATTTTTTTGATCATTTGTTAAGTTTTGCATTTGAATATTTGATTAGTAATATTTAAACATGACTTAATTTATTTAAATGTTTGTTAATTGTTAATTTTTTATTTTGTGTTAAATGTTTTAGGATTTTCATAATTATAAAAAATGAATATTTAATATACGTGTCTCAACGTGTCAGAATATGGTATTTTTTGAGAATTGACGAGTCGCGTGTCGTGTCGTATCGCGTGTCGTGTCGTATCGCGTGTCCCGTGTCGGTTTCGGTGCAACATAGCATATAGGTGTGTATGTGAAGATTGAGGACTAATGCTTCGTGAATGAAGATTTTGTCTTAGAGGCTGGCCCAAGTCAATTACTCTTGAAATCTCTCTACGCTTGCTCCCGCCTTCTCTCCCTCCCCCCTCCTCCCAAATCTCGGGGTAATAATTGGTCCTACCTGCCCTCTCCGGACACTATTCCGTCAGTCAGGAACCAGTAAGCCCTTCGGTCAAACGTTGTCCAGATTGCAGAACATCTGCTGCCTTCGCGTTTCATCAGCGATCGACGAACTATGCCCGCCTCATGCCTCTACCAAGGCCTCACATTCCGTCCGTGATAGACGTTCCGCGAGTTGATCGTTTGTGAAACTGGCACAAACTAGCGATTGTTGATCGCTAATTTGGGCAATTCCTAAGCTCATGTGCCTACAACTCCCTCCTTTAACTCATGTAGTGCATGCATCGTACAAGAGTTGTGGTCAACGCCCACATCGACGTCATCGAAAAGCTTTATCTCTCCGGCTTAACATCCACGACGGCTTGTTTGAGATTCAAGAGACCCTCCTTCCCACTGGCTCTCAGATAGAACAGTCTCCCCCACCCCCACACCCACCTACCACTGACCTTTAAGCTCCCCTACTTCGGCAATCGACACCCCTTCCTTGCTTGGCCAATCACACGAGCCCTTAGCTAGGATTCTTCCTTTGCTGAGGCGTTCGCACATGCACCCTACACTTTGGAAGTACCTTAGTTACTTCAATGACTCCGGACCTATGAGGCGGAGCCTCGGACCTACCATGTTATTCAATGGGCTACATTTTCGGGTCGCAGACCATGAAGCTCCAAGGGCAATTGCAAGTCAATCTCAGACTGCAGTGATGATGTGCAATGACGTCAACCACAATTTCATCTCACAGAAGTTGGTGGAAGAGTTGGGCATTCTAGTTACACATTTCCTACATTTATTGTGTGCCTCCAGAATAGGATACGATGCTACACTGGAGGCCATTGTACAACATTGCATCCCTTTGTTGGCATGAGTTAGGTGACAACGGATTTTTATCCCTTTGTTCTTGGAGGTATCAACAGTATCAATGGGCTCACATGGCAAAGTCATTTGCGCATGTTGGTCAACCGCAAAATTGCGCAGGGGTGCTCTTTTACCCGTATTGTCGTGACCTTTCATGCCATATGGAAGAGAATGTCATGGACTTCTCTACCATACTCGGGCATGTCACTGAGCCAACTTCTACCACTAGCCTGGTCTCCCGGGTCAAAGCAATTTTGATTCGCCATACCATCACAACCATGTATAGAAGCAAGAAATCAAACGCTTGGTCAAAGACACGATGGCAGAGGGCTAAATCGACAAAGTTTTGGTGAATCTCCAGTCCATTGTTTCTTATTAACAAGAAGGATGACAGTTTGCGCTTCTACATCGACTGCCACAAGTTGAACAAGGCCACAATTGTCGACTAGTAACTGAATCGCAATCATTAAAGAGTTGCACTACGAGCAGTCACAATCTCGCTAAAGGTTAGGCACCGCGGAACACATAGCTTGTTAGCAGTTGCATGTAAGAAGTAGATGTTAATATTTAACATAAAAATAAGTCGTTGGCTTTCTCATCCAAATCCCTCCAAACAAAAGTTCAATAATTATGGTTCCAAGAGTTTGATACTCTCTTGGCAGATTAGGCATCCTTTCTTTTCTTTTTCCCTTCTATTTCACCCCAGATAGATTTAATTTTACTTTCATCGCTTCGGCATTGATCTAGTAACCACCGACACCTCTAGCAATCTCTCCAGCTCATTTTTGGCCATCCCATTGATGCACACCATGATCAAAAACAAGGGTGTCACAACAATTGCATGTAGAAACTTAGGATATAAAATTTTGAAGGATTTAGAAAATTAGAACATCACAACACTTCTTTCTTTACATGAAGGTATAAAATTGAAAGACTTTGGAATATAGAATAATCAAGGATATTAAGGCATGGGCTTACATGTCGACGCAACCTGAAATTACAATATTCAATATTAACTACAAAATGTATGGTAAGGTTTTCGTATGTTTCACCCTTGTGGTGGAACCCTTCTTCGGACCCTCATTGAGCAAGGATGTTTTGTGCACCGGGCTGCCTTATTATTAAAAAGTTGAACCATAAAAATGTCTTAAAAGTTGACAAATATTATAATTGAGATGATATGGTGGTTTATATATATATATATAACATGAGTAATTTAATTAAAGTGTACTCATATAACATGTTTTAAGGAATTATTTATTTGATAAAAAATAAATATTATAATTGCTAATATACCAATCTCGTTCTTTTCGCCTCTCCCCAATATCGCGGTCAGCTGTGCGGTTGTGCCCTTCCCCTTGCCACCGAACTCCACTGTCCGCCGCTTGTTTCTCTGCACCGACGACCACCATTGATGCCCCGCCGCCTACGCTTCTACAACTTCGGGTCATCCTACTGGTGACTGGAAGTTGGAGGAAGTTGGAGGGAGGCCGAACACCCTACCGACGACCCTCCTGTGTCAAGGTCTCCCTCCTACAAGGGCTCAATTCCTCTCTTCTATCCCTCTGTCGATCGTCAACAGTGAAACAAGAAGCTACTTCCTCCTCGATGATGACTTCAGCGTTGGATTCCAATGTTCAAAAAGATGGAGGTATTGATGAAGATGTGACACATAGAATCCAAGCAGGTTAGTTGAAGTGGAGAGGCGCGTCAGGGGTCTTATGTGATCATAAAGTACCATTAAAATTTAAAGGCAAGTTTTACCATACTGCAATTAGACCAGCGATGTTCTATGGTTCTGAGTGTTGGGCAGTGAATTGTGTACATGAGCAAAAAAATAGGAGTTACGGAGATGAGAATGCTTAGGTAGATGTGTGGACACACGAGACTGGATAAAATTAGGAATAAATGTATCAGGGATAAGCCATGAGTAGCACCAATTGCAGAGAAGATGTGAGAAGTTCGACTAAGATGGTTTGGACACGTACAAAGGAGACCATCAGAGGCACTTGTTAGGCGTTGTGAGATTCTAGTCACTAGGCCTGTTAAACGAGGGAGGGGTAGACCAATAAAGACTTGGAATGAAACTATAAGAAAAGGCATGATGTACTTAGGCATTAGTGAGATCATAACTAAGGATAGGGCACAATGACGACAAAGGATCCATATACCCGACCCTTGTAACTGCTACTCAATGAAATAATACAAATCTTTTCTGACCCTTCCCTAATTGGGGCTAAAATTAAGCATGAACTAGCCATAAGATTCAACTCAAGCTTTCTATGAAACTGAATACTAGATAAAGAAAATGTGGAGTGGTAATAATCTCAAGAAACCAATGGATTATCAGCTTATGCAAATTAAGCTACTAACAGTTACAGTCTTCCAAATTTTGATTAGGAGGAGAATGAGATGCAGTGCAATGAATATCACAAACACCATTCGTTCTCACTTCTCAGGTAAAAACAGCCTGGGGCAGGCGCTGCAGGCAGGCAGGGACGGCAGCTTAAATGCGTAACCCATGTCGTCGGCCACTCGGCGAGAAGAGGAGGCTGACCCGCAAAGGCCGAAATTGATGTTTTGGAGTTGCAGAAGTCAAAACGGGAGGAAAAAAGAGGGTGTAGTCCTGTAGAGGAAGCGAGAAGAGGAGGCTGACCTGGAACTCTGGACTCTGTCCGAAGCAGGGAATAGCCGAATGGCCCGAATAGGAGATGCGGAAGAGGAGACGAACGAAGAGAAGAGGCGGAAAGGCCAGTCGGGCACTCGGGCTACTGGATCGCCGATCCGAAAGCCGCCGTCGGCGTCTCACCGTCGCAGAGCAGAAACGCCAGTCGGGCACTCGGGCTAGGAAATGACCTACGCTTAGCGGAGAAAGGGCGCGCTCTAATAAATTGGAAATCCGCGATCCGGCTAATCACACCTTAAAATTTCCTAATTTTTCAGCATTTTCAAAATACTTCTTCTACATACAGGTGATTGTTATTAGCACTGCACTTTTGGATATTCGCACTTTATTTACTCTTAATTTTTTGCGCCTTTTGAAAATACTTTCTGTACATGCATTTTTAGGAAAAGTGTTCAACACAAAAGTTGTAGATCTCGACGAGACCTACAACTTTCGTGTTGAACACTTTTCCTAAAAATGCATGTACAAGGAGTATTTTCAAAAGGCGCGAAATCTGAGCGTATTTTTAGAAATACGCTTTATACATGAATTTTTAGGAAAAGTGTTCAACACAAAAGTTGTAGATCTCGTCGAGATCTACAACTTTCGTGTTGAACACTTTTTCTAAAAATGCATGTACAAGGAGTATTTTCAAAAGGCGCGAAAAATTAAGAGTAAATAAAGTGCGAATATCCAAAAGTGCAGTGCTAATAACAGTCACCATACAATTTTAGGAAAAGAGCTCAACACTAAAGTTTTAAATCTCGACGAGATCTATAATTTTCGTGTTGAGCATTTTTTCTGAAATTGCATATACAAGTCGTATTTCTGAAAGGCACAAAATCTGGACATATTTCCGAAGTACGCCTTGTACATGCATTTTTTGGAAAAGTGCTCAACACGAAAGTTGTAGATCTCGTCGAGATCTACAACTTTCGTGTTGAGCACTTTTCCTGAAATTGCATGTACAAGGCGTATTTCAAAAAGACACAAAAAATTATGAGATTTTAGGGTGCGACTAGCCAATAACGGATTGCGGTTAACAATTGCCTAATTTTATTGGCAGCCCTGTTTCAGCTATTGCCAAATTAATTTTAAAAAAAAACTCTTTTTTCCCCTCATTTTTAGACCTAATGGCAGCTCAAATCTTAAACAGTCGTCCGATGGAAATCCCTCCGGAGAATCGTGAAACTGACATCATCGCCATCTTCCCCCTCGTCGATTGTTGTCGTCATTCCCTTTCACTGTATCCATCGTCGCTCACCACCTCCGTTGGCCGTTCTCCGCTGACGTTGGATGCCCCTAACCCACTCTCGCCACCCCTGAATGGTCCTCCAAATCTAGGTCAGTTGCAAGTAGCCGTGTCCAAAAAGCCCGATCGGGCCGGGCTTGGACCGGGCCGATCGGGCCCGGGCTTTTTGCCAACCAGGCTCTGTTAGAAATTTTCCGTTAAGTGGACTTGACTTATCGAGACGTTCCGGTTAAATCGTACGCGAGTTTTGAATCTATTCGGACTCCTACGAGCGCGCGTTAATTCAGTCGCGCGAACGATCGAAGCCTGTGATAGGTGGGCCCGACCGTCTCGTAATTCAGAGCGCGAATCGGTCTCACCCTTGGCATATTTGGTTTTGGCATGATGATTTAATTCATGGGATAAATATTTCAGTTTTTTAGGAGTTATTAGGAATTATTGATCCTAATTTTAGTAACTCCTAAATGAGGCTCACCTATTAAAGCCAAATTTTTTTTATTCCATTGATAAGCCTATTCATACGGTGAACAAGAGGTGAATATCCCGATCCCCTTCTTCTGGTCTTCTTCTAAAAACCGCCGGCTAGGGCAAGAGCCCATCGTTCTCCTCTTCGGCGTTCTCCAGGGACGGTAGATCTGGAGCTTCTTTGACGGCTTTTCATCTTCTTCAAGCATCTCGAACAGCCAACCTTAATCGCCTCACACCCGCACCGGATCCAGTCCTCAGCAGTTGAACGGTGGTGTGAGAAAAAGCCATTGCCGGGGAAGAAAACACCATTGCCGGGGAAGAAGAAGGCAGCCTCTGATTGGTGGTTGCAGATTTAGTTTTTTTTTGTTTGGGGTGATTTTCATCAGGTACTCATTCTATTCATCAACATCTGGTTTTGATTTTGGAATATGAGTGATCAGATATGCTTCAGTGAATTAACTACATCTCCATTACCATGAAACCCTTCTCACTCTGCTATTAAATCAAAACTTAATTTCGTTAATCCTAAATCTGATTTTGTTTATCCCGCAAGCAGTAGTTTTGACAAGTTTTCATAACACTTGTGAATTGAGATCTGAGCCATTCATTTACATGTACATTTAGTGCTGACTCTCCATTGTGTTAGTGATCAAAATTTTAGATTCACTTGTATGTTAGCGAGATCCGCCACTGCAGCCGATTTCATAAGGAAGAATACTTCAAGGCTCTTGGGAATCGCGGCCATGATGAAACACGAGCAAGAATCCAAGAACGGTATAAATTAACTCCGCATTTCATTTACCGTTCATTCAAAGCTTGTTTTATTTTGTGTTCATAAGTTTAGAGAAATAATTTTGTGTATTGACCCCATATGAGATTACTAGCGTTTAGTTAAAACGATCCTTTTGGTTTGTGTTATGCGTCGCTACATTCATCAATATTTTGATAATATTGCTTTTGCCGTAGCGACACATACGCCCTTAGGTTTATAACAGTTGGTATCAGAGCGAATTAACTTAAACCTGTTTAGTCTCTTTCATTATTTGGAGTTAATTATTTTTCTACTTAATTTATTTTAACGAACACAATATCAAAACCCATTAAAGATTTTTGAGAGAGAAAAATAATTTGGGATTAAAATTCTAAAGTGCTTTTCATTGATTAATCCCTGACAAAAGTCTCGTGCTTTTCTTTAGACGATCAATTGCCCACACGTCATTAAGAAAAAGGAGCACGATATTAATTTAGGGCAATTTTCAGATATCCCGGTGTGAGAGGGTCTCGTGGATTGATAAGAACTGTAGCCGCCAAAGTGGCCCTTTCGAGTCAATTTGTGAGATTACGGTTTCACATGTTTTAGGGAGTTCTCTGAGACTAGTGCGCAATCATTCACCCAAAGGTGGTGCTTGCGCAATAGGTTCAGAGGGTTACACAAGAACATTTGGACGGTAGTGCGGGGCTCTAGTAATCTATTCACCCAAAGGTGGTAGATCTACGAAAAGCTCATGCGTAACTGTTGCTAGTTCGTGTGTGGAGAATTACTAATTGTGTGGCTCGTAGTCTGCCCAAAGGTGTTGCGAGTTGACACGCCTGAATTCTCTGCCTAGTGTGCTATTTAGGGTTTTATAGCCACTGTTGCCCTATCTGTCACTGATTTTTATTTTCTCTCTTTTTCAGTCACCTTTACCGTTCACAATAATATGGCGACCATTGAGAAACTCACTGGATCGAATTTTAAGAAATGGAAGTCCGACATCACATTTGCTCTAGCGATGGCGGACATTGAAATGGCCTTGAGTACCGACCAGCCTGCGGCCCTCACAGCGACCAGCACTCAAACTGAGAAGGATTATTATGGTGCATGGAACAAGTCCATGAGGTATTCAGGAGGAGTCGGAGTCCGCGACTACATACTGAAGATGGTCTACTTCCAGACCAAACTGCAGGAGATGGAGATTACTCTCCCTGAAGCCTTAATAGTGCATCATGCACTAAATACACTTCCTGCGGAGTTCAGCATTTTGAAGACCACCTACAGTTCCCAGGATGAAGCGTGGAAGATAAATGATCTTATCACTCGATGCGTTGCTGAGGAGGAGAAACTGAAGAAAGAAAAGACGAACACTGCATTGCTCGTTGTCAAAACCCCGTTTAAGAAGAAGAAGAAGTTCAAAGCTCCGTTTAAAGCTCAGGATGGACAGACTTCAGGGAGCAAGGACGCTGGTGCAAAGAAGCCTCTTAGCTGCTTCTTTTGTAAGAAGAAGGGGCACGTGAAGAACGAGTGCCTGAAATTTAAGGCTTGGATGGAGAAGCGTGGATTTGCGCCTAAAGGTAACCCTTTAGCCTTAGTCCTTTGTGAATCCAATTTAATAGAAGCCCCATCAAGTTCTTGGTGGCTAGATAGTGGAGCAACTAATCATGTTGCTTACACACTGCAGGGGTTCATCAAAAGGAGGAGGCCAAGCAAGGGTGAGTGCAGACTCACAGTCGGAAACAACGCTGAGGTGGAAGTGGAGTTCATTGGAGATGTTTGCCTAGTTCTGTCTTCTGGTTATGAACTTATTTTGAAAGACATTTTCTATATTCCTTCGTTTAGAAGGAACTTAATTTCAGTATCTGTTTTAGATAAACTTCATTATGGCTTTAACATTTATGGTGGTTCTATTGATATTTCTTATGAATCGCAAGTTATAGGTCATTGTTCACTATCTAATGGATTATATAGTTTATGTCTTGCTCCTACGAACATATATGCTACCACCTATAATGTGGAACGCGTTAGTAGTAAAAGACCTCTCATTAAGGAACAGTCCTCCATGCTATGGCATAAAAGGTTAGGTCATATCTCTAGGGAAAGAGTAGAGAGATTAATTAAGGAAAATATTCTTCCTACTCTAGACTTTAGTGACCTAGAGACATGTGTGGACTGTTGTAGAGGTAAGATGACCAAGATTAAGAAGAAAGGCTCAACTCGTAGTTCAAGTTTGTTAGAGGTTATTCATACGGACATCAGTGGTCCTTATTCCAGTACCCTCTGTAGGAACACCTACTTCATTACATTCATTGATGACTTTTCCCGTTTTGGTTATTTGTACTTAATTAAGGAAAAGTCTGAGTCTCTTGAAAAGTTCAAGATTTTCAAGACTGAAGTTGAGAAACAATTAGGGAAAGACATCAAGATTGTTAGGTCCGACAGAGGTGGCGAGTATTTTGGTAGACATGATGCCTCCGGGCAACATAAAGGTCCTTTTGCCAGATACTTGGAGAGCTGTGGCATTGTTGCCCAGTACTCCATGCCAGGTAGTCCTGAGCAAAATGGTGTGGCCGAAAGGCGTAATCGCACCCTTAAGGAAATGATGAGGAGCATGATGAGTAGAACTAATCTTCCTGAATTTTTATGGGGTGAGGCTCTTAAGACCGCAGTGTATATCCTTAATAGAGTTCCGTCTAAGTCAATACCCAAAACCCCATTTGAGATGTGGACTGGTAGACGCCCCAGCCTTAATCACTTACGTGTTTGGGGTTGTCCTGCAGAAGTCCGTTTATATAACCCATCAGAAAGTAAGATTGCCCCTAGGTCTTGTCGTTGCTATTTCATTGGTTACCCAGATCACTCCAAGGGATTTAGGTTCTATTCCCCTTTAGGAGGACCCAGAATTGTGGAGTCACAAACAGCTAAGTTTTTAGAATTGGATGTCGCTGACGAACCTAGTTGCTCTCGTCCTATTAGTGAAGTCGAGGAAGTTATGCCCATTCATTTATCTCTGCCCTTGACTGGAGATCCTGCGGTGCCTGAACCTGTGATGGAACAAGCGGAGGATATGGAAGCGGTTTTACCACCGATTCCAGTTGAGGTTCCTCCCCATGTTCAGGAGGTTCATCCACCCGCTAGGAGATCTATCAGGCAGAGAAGGCCTGCAATTTCCTCAGACTATGAAGTCTATTTAGGAGAGAGTGATTATGATATTAGTCAAGTGGTTGACCCAGTGACATTTAATGAAGCTGTGTCTGGACCTCAAACTGATCTGTGGTGGGATGCGATGAAAGATGAGATGGAGTCTATGAAGCTGAATAAAGTTTGGGAATTGGTTGAATTACCCAAAGGTTGTAAACCCATTGGTTCTAAATGGGTGTTTAAGACCAAGTTAGACTCTAAAGGTAAGGTCGAGCGGTTTAAGGCCAGACTGGTAGCCAAGGGATTTACGCAGAGAGAAGGAATCGATTACCACGAGACCTTTTCTCCCGTTTCCTCTAAAGATTCTTTCAGAGTGATAATGGCATTAGTAGCTCATTATGATTTGGAGCTACACCAGATGGATGTAAAGACCGCATTCCTGAATGGCGATCTTGCTGAAGAGGTCTATATGGTGCAGCCTGAGGGATTCAAGTCTGGTCATTCCGACCAACTTGTATGTAAACTTAACAAATCCCTATACGGTCTAAAGCAAGCTTCTAGACAGTGGTATTTGAAATTTGATGAGGTGGTTACTTCATTTGGTTTTGTAGAAAATAAGGTAGATCGTTGCATATATCTCAAGATCAGTGGGAGCAGATTCATTTTCTTAATTCTTTATGTAGATGACATTCTGCTTGCGAGCAGTGATTTGGCATTATTGCATGAATCTAAACAATTTTTGTCAAAACACTTTGATATGAAAGATCTTGGAGAAGCGTCCTTCGTTCTAGGAATTGAGATCATTAGGGACCGATCTCACCATACATTGGCACTTTCTCAGAAAGCCTACATCGAGCGTGTACTTGAGAGATTTAGCATGCTCGAATGTAAGCCTGGTGACGTACCTGTGCTTAAAGGTGATAAGCTCAGCTTATCACAATGCCCAAAGAACGATGTAGAGAGAGAGCGCATGAAGGATATACCTTACGCTAGTGCGGTAGGCAGTTTAATGTATGCCCAAGTCTGTACCAGACCGGACATTGCCTTCGCAGTAGGACTTTTAGGCAGATATCAGTCGAACCCAGGACCTGATCATTGGGTCGCTGCCAAGAAAGTCTTAAGGTATTTGAAGGGAACTAAGGATGCTAAGTTGGTCTACCATAGAGTTCAAGACCTTGAGTTAGTAGGGTATACGGATTCTGATTTTGCCGGATGTGAGGATGATAGGAAGTCTACTTCGGGATACCTTTTTAAATTTGCTGGTGGAGCCGTTTCGTGGAAGAGTGTCAAACAGACACTCATCACTTCATCCACAATGCATGCAGAGTTCGTCGCTCTTTTTGGAGCTTCTACTCATGCAGTGTGGCTTAAGCACTTCATTACGGAGTTGAAGGTCGTCGATTCTATAGCCGGACCCATCCGGATGTACTGTGATAACATGTCTGCAGTTATGTTCTCGATGAACAATAAAAGTATCACAGGGTCCAAACATATGGAAATTAAATTCTTGACCGTTAAGGAATTGGTCAAGAAGGGTGACATTTCAGTGGAGCATTTAGGGACAGATGATATGTTGGCTGATCCACTTACTAAAGGACTTCGCCCTAACGTGTTTCAGAAACATGTTATTAATATGGGGCTTAAAGAATCGATCGATACACTTGATTAGTGGGAGGCTACATATAGCTCCAATATAGTTTTCTGTCATTTACATTGCACTTATTTAATTTATTTATAATTAAGAATATTCATTAGAGAATATCATTAAGTTACGATATTCGTTGAATTTATGTGACACGTCACACTTCATACAAAGTCTCATGACTTGTGTCAGTCAGAGCATAGGACTAGGGCATTTCATTTGAATTATAGTCCGTGGTATGTTTTTGACACATGAATTCAAAACCTTTAGGTTAAACATACTTGTTCTTCAGAACACTTAAGAACTTCTCGCAGCATGGTTTAGTGCATTCATTTGAGAAGTTTGGTTGACCACCAAATTGGAACAACCTTCATGTGCACATTTTCAGTGTGTTGTTCTATGATTTATATAACCGCGCTTTGTCCATGTCGATTAGATCCGTAAGCTACTGTGACCATGGAAGGTCCCGTGTCGCATATTGATGCGGTTGCCGCCATGATTCGGAGTGAAGAATTTGATTGGACCGGATTGACGTGGGAGTAGACACAATATCGCGTTCGCTAATTGGTACCCTTAAGTTTAGTGAAGATTTTATCGGAATATCATGAGTTACGATGAACACAAGTCCAAGTGGGAGAATGTTAGAAATTTTCCGTTAAGTGGACTTGACTTATCGAGACGTTCCGGTTAAATCGTACGCGAGTTTTGAATCTATTCGGACTCCTACGAGCGCGCGTTAATTCAGTCGCGCGAACGATCGAAGCCTGTGATAGGTGGGCCCGACCGTCTCGTAATTCAGAGCGCGAATCGGTCTCACCCTTGGCATATTTGGTTTTGGCATGATGATTTAATTCATGGGATAAATATTTCAGTTTTTTAGGAGTTATTAGGAATTATTGATCCTAATTTTAGTAACTCCTAAATGAGGCTCACCTATTAAAGCCAAATTTTTTTTATTCCATTGATAAGCCTATTCATACGGTGAACAAGAGGTGAATATCCCGATCCCCTTCTTCTGGTCTTCTTCTAAAAACCGCCGGCTAGGGCAAGAGCCCATCGTTCTCCTCTTCGGCGTTCTCCAGGGACGGTAGATCTGGAGCTTCTTTGACGGCTTTTCATCTTCTTCAAGCATCTCGAACAGCCAACCTTAATCGCCTCACACCCGCACCGGATCCAGTCCTCAGCAGTTGAACGGTGGTGTGAGAAAAAGCCATTGCCGGGGAAGAAAACACCATTGCCGGGGAAGAAGAAGGCAGCCTCTGATTGGTGGTTGCAGATTTAGTTTTTTTTTGTTTGGGGTGATTTTCATCAGGTACTCATTCTATTCATCAACATCTGGTTTTGATTTTGGAATATGAGTGATCAGATATGCTTCAGTGAATTAACTACATCTCCATTACCATGAAACCCTTCTCACTCTGCTATTAAATCAAAACTTAATTTCGTTAATCCTAAATCTGATTTTGTTTATCCCGCAAGCAGTAGTTTTGACAAGTTTTCATAACACTTGTGAATTGAGATCTGAGCCATTCATTTACATGTACATTTAGTGCTGACTCTCCATTGTGTTAGTGATCAAAATTTTAGATTCACTTGTATGTTAGCGAGATCCGCCACTGCAGCCGATTTCATAAGGAAGAATACTTCAAGGCTCTTGGGAATCGCGGCCATGATGAAACACGAGCAAGAATCCAAGAACGGTATAAATTAACTCCGCATTTCATTTACCGTTCATTCAAAGCTTGTTTTATTTTGTGTTCATAAGTTTAGAGAAATAATTTTGTGTATTGACCCCATATGAGATTACTAGCGTTTAGTTAAAACGATCCTTTTGGTTTGTGTTATGCGTCGCTACATTCATCAATATTTTGATAATATTGCTTTTGCCGTAGCGACACATACGCCCTTAGGTTTATAACAGGCTCAACCCGGGCCCAGCTTGAGTCGGGTCGGGCTCTGACTTCCTCTCAAAGAGAGGGCCCGGTAAGCCCCATCAGGCCGGGCCGGGCCCGGGCCCGGGGCAACCTGATTTCCAGGCGGGATTAAAAATCCTGCCTAATTTAATCCCGCCTGGATTGGCGGGATTAAAATCCCGCCTAATTGGGGGAAATCCTGCCAATTAGGCGGGAGTAAATTTCACCTAATTGGTGGGATTTTCCGCCAGCCCGAGTGTCGAGCCCAGGCTAGTCCGGCGTCCGGGCTTTGCCCGACCCGGGCAACCAGCTAAAATGGGGCCCGGTAAGGCCCCCAAGCCCGACCTTGGCCCGGGCCGGGCCTAGCCGGCGTGGGCTTTTGTGCACGACTAGTTGCAAGTCCCTTTCTCTCTTATGGAGGAAGAAACAATGACTTGCTTTTTTGGTGCGATCTTGGGTTTGATGGAGAAGAAATGGTAAACGAAGAACCGGGCGAGCAGCGTGGGAGCAGCGAGGACATAGGGCGAGGAAGGGGCGGAAGCGAGATTCGGGAGAGGCAAGCGCAGAGTGTGATAGGGTTTAGGATTTAGATAAAGACATAAAGTGTGAGGGGTTTCAACTTCTCTGTTTAGTATTTTATTGCTGCAACATTACAGTGATTGTCACTGCTTAATATTTTATTGCTTGAAATTAGGATTTGGTTTCTGTTTTTTTATAATTTTTTAGACTTATAGTATGTTGTATTTTGTTGATTTAAAGTGCATACATGTTATTGGATACAATACCCAAGAGAGTCTTAAGAGATAGCCCTCGATCGACAACCCTTGAATGTTTCTTGGACTGTCTACTTAATGGCCATTTAAGCAATCTTTGAATTTTTTTCAGTTGTTGTTATGAATACATCTCATTAAATTGATGCCTAGAATGCTTCGATTCTTCGCTACTCCCACGCCGCTCGCCCAATTCCTCCAATTTACAGCATTTTGAAATCTCCTCAAGTTTTTGGTTTGGTGAAATTTGCGATGATTTTTGGAGAATTTAGGAGGTTCTAATTATTGTGAATTTTGTATATGATAGTTTTGATTTTTTTTTATTGGCCTGTCATTAATATAATGATTTGTGATTATATTTTTATGATCTGTCATTAATAATGGGTTGTCATTAGCGTAAATTGATTTGTCAATAACACCGTCCAATAAATTTCGCGAAAACACACCCGGACACGTGCCCGGGTGTGTCTAGGTTTGGGTCCGCCCCTTCTCAGATGTCTGACTTGATCCATACACATAAAGAAATTGCATTTGTGTACCACCTCCCAACTCCTTCCGATAGAGTTTAGCTTTTTCATTATAAATAGTATGCACGCTAGTGGAGTTAAAAGCATTTTCATTTTTTAGTGCGAACAATATTTTTCTAGGCTTCACTCCAGCTGTGTACATGTCCTTAACAATTTGTTGTTCATATATATCTAACTTGCCTGCAAAAGAGTGCTTCTAAATAAACAAACTCGTGGTGTGAAGTCAACATTTAACTTCAAATGTCCACTCATTTGTGCCCGAAGATTTTTGACCCTGCAAAGAGAATAGACAACCAAATCTCTTAGACTCACTTTTTCTCAAATTTTTCTTCGCCCAACCCATCTTATTTTGGCTTGCACGTGTAAATTCCTCTCTGTCACACCCAAATTTAACTCGAGGCTTCAGCATATCCGTGAGGTGATCAGCTCTCTAAATAACTATAACAAATATATGTCATTGACAAATGTTACGCACTCATTCAATTAACTCATCCCTGCTATAAAATATTGCGTTAGTAACAAAATGAATCTAAACATCTACTTGTGTGAATTTGAGCAACTTTTCCATTTCAATAGAAAACTCAATAAACAACATTAATGCTATTTAGGATGCAACAACATAGGATTTATGTTAAAATTAAAATCAACATAGAATTTATGCGACACTGCCGATAGCATTAATCGTGATGGTTAATTTATGAAAAATGGACACATTTGAAAACTTGTGACCACTGGAGTTGGACTATACATAAATTCATATTTTTAAGGCCACATTCCTTCTTGGATGTATAAAGTTATTTACCAACTTCCTCAAGCACCTCTGGAAAGTAATGTTGTAACAACACAACATTACTTCTTAGATGATCAATTGAAAATAGAATCGTATATTATTAGAGCTAATCACATGGCTATATATAACCTACATCTTAATATTACAACACTTTTTCTCAAAATTGACGAAAGATATTCATTAAGCCCATCTTGAAACAACCCTTGATCATATCCTCTGAACTGAGTCTCTTGATTTAGCAGTCTATAACCTGACCTTTTCTCGAGTCGTGACTCAACTCCAGTAGCCAACTATCAAGCTTCTCTTTTATAAAAATCCTATCAATACTGATGGCTGACTGACTGTCACAGCACAGCTTTTTCTTATCTCCTTGATCCAACTTTACCTCCACAAGCAT
Source organism: Platanthera zijinensis (assembly GCA_039513925.1). Classification (NCBI taxonomy): domain Eukaryota; kingdom Viridiplantae; phylum Streptophyta; class Magnoliopsida; order Asparagales; family Orchidaceae; genus Platanthera; species Platanthera zijinensis. The sequence goes on along the minus strand of CM077090.1, from coordinate 2,933,084 downwards.
CCCTTTCAGCTACAGGAGCTCTACCACCGCTACTTCCATAACTTTATACTCTGCCTCTACTGTCAATCTAGCCACCACTGACTGTTTCTTGCTCCTCCAGAAGGTCAGGTTGCCTCCCATAAATATGCAATAGCCTGAAGTGGATCCGCACAACTTGCCCAATCAGAGTCGCAATAGCCCTCCATCTTCACGTGATCATTCCTTCTGAAGGTTAGCCCCTTTCCAGGAGCACTCTTTAAGTATCGCAAAATCTGATACATTGTATCCATATGGCCCTTCCTTGGGTCATGCATGTAGCGACTCACCACACTCACAAAAAGATATTCGGGCGAGTGTGACCCAAGTAAATCAACTTTCCAACTAGCCTTTGATACATCTTGCGATCTACTGGTTCCCCAGCCTCTGCCCTCAGTTTACACCTTTGATCGATTGGCTTCGCAGCAGGTTTGCACCCCAACATCCAAGTTTTAGTGAGGAGACCTAACATGTATTCCCTTTGAGAAAGGACTACCCCCTCTGCCTCATAAGCAATCTCAATCGCAAGAAAATACCTGAGAAGACCCAGATCCTTCACCTAAAACTATTTGCCCAGAGCCCCCTTGAGGCGTCCAATCTCCTGCTCATCATCCCCCGTAATGATCATGTCGTCCACATGCACCGCAAGCATGGTGATGTGACCTTCATTCTACCTGGAAAAAAATCGTGTGATTAGCATTGATCTAGTGATATCTCATCCCAATCATCGTTTTCCTGAACCTGTCGAACCACGTACGAGGTGACTGCTTCAGCCCATAAAGGAGTTTCTTCAACCTACATACTCTGCCTTCTGTCTTGGCCATGCAAAACCCTAGGGGTATCTCCATGTACACCTCCTTTGCTAGATCTTCGTGAAGAAATGCATTCTTCACATCCAGTTGGTGCAACATCCATCCACCATTCACCGTCAGGTTGATCAGAGTCCTAACAGAGCTCATCTTTGCAACAGGTGCAAATATCTTGTCGTAATCGATGTCATAGGTCTGATTGTACCCCTTGGCAACCAATCAAGCCTTGTAGCGCTTGACTTGTCCATCTGGGTTCTGCTTCATAGTGAACACCCACTTGCACTCAACGTCCTTCTTGTTCTTTGGCAGTTGTTCCAGCTCTCAGGTCTTGTTCTTCTTGAGAGCCTCCATCTCTTCTTTCATTGATGTCTTCCATTTCGGATCGTCTTTGACAACCTGCCAATTGTTAGGTATAATAATACTATCCAAAGATTCAATGAATGTTCCGTGAGTAGAGGATATATGATCATAAGAGACAAAAGACGCAAGATCCCAATCATATATATCATAAGGATTTCCCGCATCGCTGCGAGTAGTCCTCCGTAATGAAAGAGAAGAAGTAGGGGAAGGGGAAATGATATAATCTGAGGGATGTGGTGATGTAGGTGTTCTAGGAGTAGGGAGCGATGTAGCCAAGGGACTTGGAGCTAGACTGGGCACAGGCACTGAATCCGATACTACTGGTAGCTTCCTCCTCTTATTGTATGTCAGCAGCTCCCCCTGAGTCGTGGGTCTCACATCTCGCCTCTACTCCTCAATCTCCTCATCCTGCTCCTCATCACTCTCTCGCTCATCCTCTAGAGATCCTCCCTACCATACCCCCAGATCGGTCACCAACCTTTCTCTCTCTAGCCCATATTTTTGGTATCTAACGAGTCAGTTGTGGGTGGGGCTCCCCCTTGTCTGTAGTACTATTCTAGCTCTCTAAAGTGAACATCCATGCTCACAAAACATCTTTTCTCCACTGGGCTCCAACACATGTATCCCTTCTAAGTATGAGAGTAGCCCACAAACATACAATTGACTGCTCTTGCATCAAGCTTACCAACATCCGGCATGTTGTCCTTCACGAAGCATACACACTCAAATACTTTCAAAGGAAGTATCCCCATATTATGTCCCTGCAACTGTTGACACGGGGACTTCCATCCCAGAACCTGTGAAGGCATCTTGTTAATCAACTGTGTCGTAGTTAGCACCACATATCCCCATAGACTTTAAGGAACCTTTATGTTGAAGATCATACTCTTTGGCACCTCCAGAAGATGTTTGTTATTCCTTTCTGCCACTTCGTTTCTGTGCAGGTGTATAGGCGCAGGTGGCCTGGTGCACTATCACATGAGCCAATAAGTACTCCTTGATTGTCTTGTTAATGTATTCTGTTCCATTATCTGATCTTAATACCTTAATCATTGCAGTGTATTATGTCAAAACAAGCTTATGAAAATCTCGGAAACAGGTAAATATTCCACTCTTAGTTTTCATAAAATATAGCCACGTAACACGAGAAACACAATCAATAAACGTTACAAAGTACTTATAACTATTTAAAAAACTTACAGTACATGATCCTCATACATCAGAATGAATAACATAAAAAATAGAAGAGCTTATTCGGCCCGTACTAGCATACAAACTCCTGTAAGCTTGTCGAGCTCACAAGCATCACACACTATTTTTTTTATTTGCTGTTTTAGAAATAGCAGGAAATAATCTAGCTACAGTACTAAAGGAGGGGTGGCCCAACCGCCTGTGATGAAGTATTAGCATGTCCTCTGCACTCATCTCCTGTCCTCTAACTCTCGTCTTCTCTACTATAGATACAAGTGTCGCATCTAATCCTTCTCAATCTAGATATCACAGCCCGTCATGTCAAGTCTTAGTCTCAAGTATCTGTATCGTCCCTTTCTCCTGGAAAGCCACCTTGGAAATTTCAAAAGAAACAACACATTTCAATTGAATGATCATGTAACTAATAGATAAGAGAACTTAAAAAGGAGCATGCAGAACATTGGATAGTTTTACTGAACCTAAACAATTAACAGTACCCTTACCGACCACTGGCTGGAACGTATCGTCCGTCGTTTGAATGATATCTGTAGTAGCTAGACGAGTGTAGGAGAACCCACCTGCATTTCCTGTCACATGACGTGATGCGCCTGAGTCGATGATCCAATCTAATGCCCTGGAGGAAGATATGGATACAAGAGCGAGAGGTCCATCGGGCGGGTGGGCATACATAGCCCCCCCCCCCCCCCCCTCAGCTCCATCTCTGCTCCCCTCGCCCATCTGTTTCCTCTTAATGCCCTCCATCATGCTAAGTGGGGTCTACTCCTCTGTATAGATAACGCCAACTTCCTCCGCACTCTCAATCATGCCCAAATTGGCTCAATAGCCTCCTCTGCCACCACGAGCACGACCACATCCCCGACCACGTCCCCTTCCACCACCCAAATCTCTCTCCTTCGGCGGCATGGGGTATGCTTGCCTCAGATGGCCCACCTCGCCACAGTTGTAGCACTTGCGGGCCTCTCCCCTCTGTCATGTAATGTCAGGAGCAGTGGCTGCTAGTGCCGACTTCAAAGTCGTGGATCCTCCCGTCCCTGCCTGAAGTTTGAGACGTGTCTCCTCCTGAATCATAGCAGAGATGACCTCAGTGAGTGTACGAATCGTCGTACCATAAAGAAGTATGGCTCTCCGCTGATCGAACTTGTCATCTAACCCCTTCAGGAACTTCATCGTCCTCTCCTCCACGATGATCTTGGAATACCGGCACTGTGAATCGATGCAACACATCCCGTCGGAGCCGTGATTGTAATCCACACATAGTCGTTCCAACTCGGAGGTGTGCTCCTGCACTGTTTAGTCTCCCCTGAGCATTGTCATCAATTTTTCCCTTCACATGGAAGACCCGCAGAGTGTTCGCCACGCCATCATATGTGTTCTTCGGCTTGTCTCAAACCTCCATGGCTGTCTCGAGGCTATCTACCGTGGCAGCAGTCGAGGGGACAACCGAGCTAAGAAGCCACATAAATACCATCATATGGGCCAACTCCCACTCATCTCCAGCCGCGTGCTCGGGTTTCTTCAATGCCCCTATCAGGAAACCCCCAACCTGTTTCACTGCAAGGATTTTCTTCACACGACGTGACCAACTCAAGTAAGTCGTTGGATCATCAAGCTTCAAATCAATCGGTGAAAATTCCAACTTTGCCAACCATTGCGATGAACCCAACACCCTCAATAATGTGACCAACTCATCCGGGCCCAACATCTTGAAGACATCCACCATCATACCTTCCTTCGATGTCATGGATCAACTTCCTCACCGATCACCACATCCCTTACGAAATCAAGCAATACCGCCTCCTTCCTAGATCCGATCACCGCATCCTAAGGTCCGATAGGACGCGGACATGTAGTCAGAAGACCCTCTATTGTACAATCGTGTGACGTGCAGTGCCGAATGCACGCTAGTTACCCACTGCTAGTCGCAGAAAGAGGCTGAGGCAGTCGCTAGATGCAGCGGCTTAGGGAGGAAGGGGCATGCAACGCTGGTGCAGCCCGTGTAGCCGCAGTCAGCAATAGGCGGCAGCCGCTAGGGGCCGCGGCATCGAGCGCCAATGCGGTGGTGGTTGCGGCCCGTCTAGCCTCAGTCAGACGCAGGCGACAGCCACTATATAGACTACAACTTAACATTACAACATGATCAAACAAGTAACATTACTTGTAAACTACAAATTTCAACTAAAATGATAGCCCCATATAAAACCAAAAGTTTGGACACAGCACAAAAACCTAAAAAGCCTTCCTCTAGGCATTTCCTTTCTTTTATTATATATAAAGGGCAGCTCGGTGCACAAAGTATCCCCGCACAATGAGAGTTCGAAGAAGGGTCTCACCACGAGGTTGGAATATAGGCAAACATTACCCTGCACTTTTTGGAAGAGGCTGCTTCCAGGACCAAACCCATGACCTCAAAGCCACACAACACCACCTCAATCAGCGCTCAAGACTGCTGGTTATATTTAATTTTTTTTACTTTAATAGCAACTATGTTTTTAACTCAACTCTGTGAGCAACAATATCACTCAATACATTTTTTCAAGTATATGAATCTACTTTCTTCAATTCCAATTATTATATATTCACTCCATATTTACTTAATAAACAACAAGTGTGAGCACATAAAATTTTAGATCCAAAAGGGATTATCATTATTTTATTAATTTCTGCACAAAAACAGCATTAAAAAGAGTCACAAGTCAATGCCTTCATCCAGCCCCTTGGAATTCATCAAAACATTGGAATCAATCTGCTTGTCAAATTTTCTTCTCCTCCTGTCTTCAAATTCCACAAAACCTGCCATCTGAAGCAGCAGCAGATCATTTTTTTTATCTGTTAAGATAAGATCTTCATGAGAAAAATGATCAGAAACCTTACTTGTTGAAACTGATCCACTGAAATTGGGTTACAATGAAGATCTATAGTCTGCAGAGATCTGCATCCCTTCAGAAAATTTTGAGGCAACTGTTGACAAAATCAGAATGAAATTTTCAAAAACTTGTTATTCAGATAATGCCGAGAATTTACTCCTGTATCGGAAACTAGTGTAGCATTGTGCTCTTAATATAAATTTTGAGCCTTAATACTCTGATATTAATGCAGTATAAAAGCATATTAAGCCTAACAGCCTGCTCGGATTCCAAATGTAACCGGTCGGCTTTAGGTTGGATCCTTAGATTCCAACAGATAACTTTGAAATGATATGAAAGGAACTATTTGAAAATATCATACCTTTCCCAACCTATTATGGTTTAGTGCGAGAGATTTTAATTGACCGAGATCACACATTGATTCGGGCAATTCGTCGATTACGTTTTCTGCAAAGTGTACAGTGCAAAATAACAGAGACATTATTCGGCGGGAATGCGGTGGAACAAGGAAATTATAAATGCAGTTTCTAAGAAGATGAAGAATAGTCAAAGTATTGATGGCATGAACATTTATTTTATTATCAATGCATTTCATTGCCATCCATCAATCTAATCTCGCCACCCAATGAGAGGCGCACATGAGGCAAATGACAAGGGCAGAAGTGATATTTCACAGCCCAATGAAATGCATGTTTGCTTTGAGGCTATCTAATATTCTAGTCTTTTAACCCGTTACATAATTTGAGGATCAAAATGCTCATGTTTGTCCTGTTTTGAGGTTAAATTGGAAAAATAAATAATCCTGGTGTTAACATCAGTGTATCATAAATAGAAAAAAATTGCTTTGATTGTTTTCTCTAAAAATAATTGATAGTCTTCCACATTAAAGGATAATCACATGCAACTAAATCAAAAAGAAATGTTAGCACGAAGAATGATATTAGGAATCATGCTGGCAGTAAGTGTAAAGCAGTGTGGCGTCACTCTTCAAAACCACGCGGTTAGGGGAGAAATGGCCACCCCGCTTATACACCCAGGACCAACGGGCATGCTAGGCGGTGCGGGACTAAGCTGTCCCTTTTAGCAAGTCGCAACACATGCTCGGACATCACCGTCCATTCCACGCGGCGCACTCAACAGAAAGCTTGGCGGCGAGAGAGTGTATTGATGTGGGTGCGCCATATGCCTCTCTTATGCCAAACCACTTGCTTTTACTCCTCCTAGGATCTCTTTTCCTTGCTTTTTAAGATATTTAACTAATTCTGTGTCAAACTATTGGGCCAACAATTTGGGAAAGATGATGAAGACTGTCAAACTTGTTGATATCTATGGCGAGAATGAACGACAATAACACGATTGAGGAAGATTATGGCCTGGAGCGAGGAGCGTTTTGGGGGCTGACAGAGGTATTAGTGCTGCCACAGCAACTTTCAGTCCCAGAAGAACATCTTCCAACCAATGCTACATAAATATGTAATATTTTAAAGACACCACCTCTTTGTCAACCCCACCAGTCTGTAGCACCACGTCTTTGTCAACCCCCAAAAAACATTCTTTCAGCCAATCCAAGATCAGCTGTGTGGGCAACGCTATTTCATCCCATGGAGTTTCCATGGAACCCTGAAAAGGTCGATGTGGTGCCAACTCTGGAGTTTCCATGCACCGTTCTCAGTTTCCTCGGGCTAACTGGATACTAGTTGCGGTTTATCCAGCTTGAGGTATTTTTATGGAGTGGCTATTGATGAGGTGATTAATCACACTTAACAGATCTATTCCAGAAGAAAAGCTGCGAAGAAAAACCCCACCAGTCTGTAGCACCACATGATTATTCTTTTTGTATTTTCATTATGCACTTTTAAGGTTTTGAGGAAAGAGAGACTATAAATATATATATTTCCCCTTTTGCATCACTTGACTTGCATGACCGTGCTTACCACCTTGCACTCCTCTCTCCTCGTTTGCTCTTTATGCCGAAAAACTTGAGGGAGTAATATCCACATACTAGAAAGAATTGGATTAAAAAAATGCATGCCCTATGTGGTCAAGGATTACCATTTGCCTGTAACTCCTCCAAGGACGCGCAACTCCCAATGGATGCTGGAAGAGTGTTCAACTTATTACAGGATACATTGAGTAGGCACAGCTGCAATCAAATACAGTTCAAATAGCATGAGACTCCCCTAGATACACTAGTAATAGTACTCAAATTAATCATGAAAAACAAATGTGCACTTTGACTCAAACAGCTAAGAATTAAGAGTAGCTAAAACTCTTGACGGGGATCACATTTCAGGGACGAGCCGACCTGTTAGAAACTAGGGTTGAAGAGGAGGGGGAAGAGATGAGACGAAGGGAAGATAAGAGATGAATCTAGCCCCTAGAACTCCTTTAAAATAGTTCTTACTCCATGAAGCCCCAAATGAAAAACAAGCCTGGGCTCATATAGTGTCTAGTTACAATATAAGCGAGAGCAAATGGTGAATAACCACGGCTCAAGATACATGTGTGATATATAATGATGACAGACGTGCATGCCCCACGCGCATTATTAAAGAATGTCCGTAATCGAATTGGGATCCGTGTTCGCGCCGCCTGTTGAGGTATATTTATATGAATAGTAACAAGTCCTTATTGGGTTTGGTTAGGATCTGGTAGGAATCCAATAACCCGTTGGGGATTTAGGGTTACGCCTATAAATACCGATGCTGGGAGCAACGTGGAGGTCATTCCAAACTTAACGGACACACGGGATGCTTTGAGCGCAGTAACATTCTCGAAATTTTTGTTTTGTGCGCCCTAGCCCCCACTCCCGTGAAACGTCCGCAGCTCAGGTTTTCCAAAAAAAATCTCCGTTTTCTTCGCGTAGCGCCGCCGCTTAGATCTGGAAGAAGGAAATCCCGCCGCCTGAAAGGAATAGCTCAGCCGCTCATTTCTTCGGCGAATTTTTTGTGTGATTCCGTCGTTCACTACTAAGCCCGCCGCTTGTGATTTCTCCTGCATCAATCCAGATCGTGAAGGCTGCACCGCTCCTCGCCGGTTGGGAAATTGTTTCCTTTCGCTGAGGGAAAAGCCGCCCGGAGATCTCACCACCCAATTTTTTCCGACCGGGAAAAGAAAATAGCGATAGGAGACTCCCGCCATTAGTGTTGCCTGTAGGAGGGCCTTCACTGCTCCCTGTTCGTGTTCCGGCCACTGTTTCATAAGTGGGCTCTCGCTGCCGTTCAAGATCGATGGAATGAAGAGTAGCCCTGTTTCTTTGCAATGATCGAACATGGGCCTTTTTGAGACCTCTCTGCCGTTTTCTGAAGCATACAATAGTCGGGATCTTCAACCTTTTTTCCTTCTTTTAAAGGATTCCTCTGCGTCGTCGTCCGTTTCTGAAGAGGAAGGTGTGCTTCTGTAGATTTGCCGCTGGTAACACGAGGCTCGATTCCCTCAAGGAGAAGCCTGCCTTTGGCTTGAAAGATCTTTAATTTTTGTGAGATTGTGAGATTCAACTCTTGGATCGTCACTGGATTTTCAGATCTTGTCTTTTCTTCATGGTTGATCCATGAGAGGTCATTGCCTTAGCATGTCTCCTATTGCTGCTCCACACAAATCAACGACACATTGTTATTGATTCCTGGCTTGCCCGTTTTGGTGAGACGCATATTTTCCCTCCAGTCACTCAAATGCTTGGCAAGATAGTCAAAACCAATTGATTGAAGAAATCCAGTTGTTCCGGTCTAACTTGGCGCTCCTAAACCAGTCCAAATTCGACCGTCTTAGCCCGGGAGCGGTCGAGCGCGCACACAGTCAATGAGATTGATCAATCGCACACACGAGATTTTAACGTAGAAAAACCCCTCAACTAGGTAAAAAACCACGTGACCGGGTCTGGGTCGGTCAAAGTCCACTATTTGCTCGCGGTTATAATATGGTTGCTGAATCGAGAGCAACAAACCGCTCTTCATTAGAATTTGGAGGTGAGAGAACACTTTGCACTCGACAGACGACAAACCGTCACACTCGGTGTCTTCTACAAATTACACACGGTGGCGGTGGACGTTTCTGAGCGTCGCGATGGTGCTGAACGCAGGAATGGAGCACTTGGAATTGCGCTGGTAGGGAATTCCAGCGAGATATGAAATAGGCTTCGTCGGACGGCTCGAAGACGTCTTGAATTCTGCTTGAAGATGGCTTGAATGTGGCTCGAGGGTGGCTTGAACCTGAATTGTAGACGGCTTGAATGTGGCTCGAGGACGGCTTGAGCGTTGCTCGTAGGAGGAATCTGACAGAGCTCTGGACCGAGGAAGAAGAAGACTCGGATGAAAAAGGTGAGAAATGAGGAGGCCTGGACTCCTTTTATAGCCTCCAGGAGGTGGTTATGGTGGTCATGCGGCTATCCTCGTACTATAACCACTCAAATTAATATTTTTCCTATAGTTTAAGAGTGTGCATTATGATCATCTATTTCGCTATCCGTAGACCAATTAATTTAATAATAAAATTCTCACACTAACATGGCGGTTAGTGGGTGGTTACACGTGAATCGGATGAAGATGAACGATCCGATAAGTTTGGACGGCGGGGACGCGCTCCCTCGGGCGGTCAATGAAGTTGCTGGCGAACTTGCCGGTGAGGAGGGAGGTCACAGCCGACGGTCGGGAGAGCGGGCGGCGACCAAGACGACGACGAAAAAGGGGAGCGATCGGTGGTTGGTCGGGGGCGGCCGACCCGGACGCCTCCTTGGCCGCACACCGACGGCTGAAGAGGGACGGCCCGCTCGGCCGACTCCTCGCCCGTCGGCGCACTCCCGTGGCCGAAGGGGCTGCCGGCTCGGCCGCTTCCTCGGCCGCGCGCCGACGGCCGAAGAGGGGCGGCTGGCTCGACCGGCTCTTCGGTCGTGCGTCGATGACCGAAGAGGGGTGGCCGACTCGGCCGCTTCCGCGATCGTGCGCCGGCGGCCGAAGAGGGGCGGTCGGCTCGACCGCCTCTTCGGCCGCGCACCGACGGTCGAAGAGGGGCAGCCGGCCCGACCGTCAACTTGGCCGAAGAGGGACGGCTGGTTCGGCTGCCACCTTTGGCGCGCGCCGGCGGCCGGGAGGGGGCGGTCGGCGGCGGAAAGAAGGGGCGGTTGGCGTCCTGAGATGACGCCGGCGAGGCGGTGTCCTTGGTGGTTCGGATGTCATGCGTAGTGAGATCGGTGCGTGAGGGGATCGGGTGTGGCAATCGCGTGCGCGGTCTAACTCATGATCCCACTAATTCATTGGAGATCATGAGGGGAAAACGGCTATGTGCAGCCTGACTTCTTCATAAAAGGGGGTTCATCCCCAAGACCAGTCAAATCATCTGTTCTTCCAAGATGAGAAAGCTTCAGATCATCATTGATGAAGGAGGGAAATCTTGGCCTTAACACAGCTGAACTTGGTCTCTTGTCGAGTTTGTCGTGGAATCTTGTGTTTGTGCCAAGCTTTGTCATAAAATCTTCCGCATTTGTGCATCTGTGGAGTTACTGTTGCTCGGATCTAGTCTTTGGCGACTGCATTCAGCCGGAGAGGAGCAAACAATTTTATGGATCAGATCCAACAACTTTGTCATCTCTACACGGTCAGGTGATCTTTTTTTTCTTCTAGTTTTTTGCTTGCAATTTAGGTTGATAGTGAAATTGGAGAGTTTGGAAAGAGACACACAATGTCCAAGGGAAATAGTGAGAACAATCTTTTGCCATATGGATCTGTTGTAGGAGCAATCATTTTAAGTTCCCATCGGCATGGTACTCCTTTAAGACGGAAATGATCAGAAGAAAACGCAGGTTAGTCTAAAAGAACTCAAACGTTTCATCTGCATTGAGAACGAGAATCGGACTAGACACGCTATAAAGACGACTATTAAGCAGAAATCTGCTGTTTACATAATTACGCATCCTAAGCGAAATCCTAAACATGGAAAGACTAAACCGCCCACCAGTGCACCCGCAGTTGCTGACACTAATAGGAAAATTAAGAAATTTAAAGACAAGTGTTAAAACTACAATAAGTAGAGTCATTGTGCTTCCGATTGCAAGCAACCCAAAAGGGGTGAATCCAACACACCTAAGACTGATAACAAAGCAAACATGCTTTATCAGACTGTATCTGTCAACTTTGTCGTCATGGTTGGAAAAGGGAAGGTCAGTACTGAATGATGGCTAGATTCAGGTGCTACTTGCCACATCGCAATAATTCTGCGCTTCTGAAAGATATTACTGTAGCTGATGAGACTGTTACCGTAGCGAATGGAGACACTGTTCAGGTACTCCAGAATGGAACTGCGGACTTGCTACTCTCTTCAGGTATGCATTTAATTTTGAAGAATGTTAAATTTATACCTACATTAACTACTAATTTAGTTTCAATTAGTCTGACATGTGATGTCGGTATGTCGTTTAACATTAGTGGTGATATAGTAACTTTAATGGTTAACTCGCATTATTGTGATTATGCTAGTAAATGGAATGTATAAGTTGAGTCTAGCAAACGAAGTAGTAAATCAAGTTAGTTCAAATCTAATAGATCATAAGACTTACATGCAAGAATAAAGCACGTAAACTATAAAAAACTACTGTTGCTAACTAAAACTCGCAATATTCTCTTAGACGCAACAATCAAGTTTGATAAATGTGAAATTTGTGCTCAGACCAAGATAACTAGAACACATTTTAATCAGGTTTTTAGGACCACACAGTTGTTAGAGTTAATACATTCAGATATATGTAACTACAAAAACTGTCACAAGAGGAGGTCAGAAGTACTCTGATAACTTTTATCAACGACTACTCTTATATTTAACCACATTTATCTCTTTAAATCCAAATATGAAGCTTTTGAAAAATTTTGTATATTCAAAAATAGGGTTGAAAATCAACTTGACATGGTAATAAAAAAACTAAGAAGTGATAGAGGAAGAGAATATATCTCGGGGGAGTTTAGAAACTTTTTTGCCAACAATGACATAATCACTAAAACCATTGTCTCATACTCACCACAATCAAACGGTATCGTTGAGAGGAAATATAGAACTTTAATAGAAATGTTGAATTCTATGTTGTTGACTGCTGACATGCTTGCGGCCTATCGGGATAAAACTATTCTCACGCCAAATCACATTCTTAATAAGGTTCCTCATGTAAAGTTGAAACAAACACTCTATGAACTTTGGTTTAAGAGATCTCATAGAGTACACAATCTTAAGACTTGAGATTGCATCACTTATGTTAGGATATATGACTTTAGGATAGCTAAGATTGGACCTAAGACAAACACATGAGTCTATCTAGAATGTGCAGAGGATAGTGTTGCAGACAGATTTCTAGATTTTTCAACCAACATTGTAATATAATATAGAGATGTTGTTTTTTTTTAGAATAAGTTCCTTAAAGATAAAAATATGACCCTTCCAGGTTTGTCAACCACTAATACTGAGACTACTGTTGAGCCAGAACTAAAAATATCTGGCACTGAGCCCATAGACACTAGTGGTTTAGCATCTAAAAGGTTATCTAATAGAGAACGAATTCCTAAAACCTTCAGTATAGACTTTGTGACTTATCAAGTTGAAGCTGATCCATCTACTTATAATGAAGCGATGCGATCTAGGGATTCTCTATTATAGAAAGAAGGCACAGATGATGAGATGAATTCTCTCCTGCAAAATCACAGTTGGACCTTTGTTGACTTGGCCAAAGGGGCTAGAACCATTGAGAGTAAGTGGGTCCTGAAAAAGAAACTAAATCCTGATGGGAGTATCGTCAAATACAAAGCACATCTAGTTGCAAAAGGCTTCACTCAAGTGAGTGATATAAACTACTTTGATATATACTCACTTGTTTGTCATATTACGACAATTAAGATTCTTCTTGCGCTAACATCAATTGAACATTTAATTGTTCATCAGATAGATGTCAAGACTAAATTCTTGAATGAAGATTTGACTGAGAAGACCTATATGCACTAACCTGAAGGGTTTTTCGTAGAAGGTCTAAAAAATAAAATTTGTAGGTTGATTAAGTCACTCTAGGATCGAGCAAGCACAAAAATTGTGGCACGAGAAATTTGACATTTGTGTTAAAGCCATGAGTTTCAAATCCAGCTTATCAGATAAATGTTTGTACGTAAGAACAAGTTCAAACAAAGTGACAATCATATGTTTGTACGTTTATGATATGCTAATTTTGGATACTGATCAGTCTGAGGTGGAAGACGTGAAAGTTACCTTGACGAGACAATTTAACATGACAAACTTAGGTGTAGTGAAAACCATCCTAGAAATGGAAGTGAATCTCACTGAAAAGGGTAATACCCTAAGTCAGAGTCACTATATTAGAAATTTACTAGAAAAGTGGGGTTATGATAATATCAAAAAGATTGAAACTCCATACGACTACAATAATAGACTGAAACCGAATGAAGGTTCATCTATTAGACAGTTGGATTACTCCAAACTCATAGGAAGTCTCATGTATGCTACAACATGCACTAGACCTGACATCGCTTTCACAGTCAGCATGTTGAGTAGATTCACTAGTAACCCTGAGAAGGACCGCTGAGATGTCTTAGAAAGGCTAATATGATACTTAAAGTACACTGATAAGTATGTTTTATATTAAAATAAACATCCTCCTATGCTTGAGGGGTATCCTGACGCCTAGTGGTGCTCAAAAATTGCTGACAGTAGATCCACTAGTAGTTTTGTGTTTATACTAGGAGGAGCTGCAGTAGCTTGGAAGTCAAAGAAGCAGACGTGCATTTCACTATCCTCTATAGAATCAGAACTTTATGTTATAGCTTCAGTAAGAGAAGAAGCAGAGTGGATAAAAGATTTAATAATGGGCATTCCAATAACAAGTATGAAAATGCACTCTATTTTGATCTATTGTGTCAATCAAGCCACAAAGATCATTACAACAAATATGTTGTTCAATGAAAACCGAAAACAACTAAGGATGAAACAAGTCTGGTTGATTATCTCACAAGTCGGGGGATAATATCCCTATTGGACGTGAGATCAAAATATAATGTAGCAGATGTCCTTACTAAGGGCTTATGTGAGGTTCTAAAAACAAAAAAATCGGGGCAGAAGAGATTAAAGTCTAATTAGTATGACTTAATATCTATCTTATGTTTAAAATTTTAGAACCAAAGTCTGCTTACATTCAAGCATCTAGAGTGAGTACACAGAAGCATTTCGGATGTTATCTGATGAAAGCTAGAGATGAATAGTTGTCAGTCATTCCAAACTTGATGACTTACACAATTATTTTTATTCAAAGACTGATTTGGGTATCATTCCAAAAAAAATACTGAAGTTGCTGATATGTGTCATGCTATTATGATTATTAGTTATATCATTTCAAACTTGATGATATAACAGTCGCAGCTTGTTGTATCATTCCAAACTTGATAGTATAACACAATTGTGAAATAGTTAATTAGAATCTTATAATCGAAGGAACATGAATCGATTTTACAAAATCAAATATTCTAATTTTTTATAAATTAGATAGAGATGACAGACTTGTGATTTTTTCTTTCTTGTTAGATTATTACGTTCTTTTACTGATAGAATTAATCACTTTATTTTTGATAGCACATGTTTGAATTTATAGAGATTGATCTTATGACATTCTTATTGTAACTGTTTGCATATCAAATGGAGAATGGAGAGAAAGTTAATTTCGACCTGTATGACGATGATTTGCTGTTTGCATAGACCAGAGACCAATTATCTGTTTAGTTTTTAGTTTTATTTACTATTTTGTTTGGAGCTATGGTTTGAGTTTAGATTTATCATGTGTTCTAACACTCGTATTTATGTTTCTGAAAAACTCATTTATGTCATCATTAACATTTGTTTTAAGTGACTTGTTCTGTGGTATCATTTATATATAATATATGAGAAGATTGTTGAGGTTTATTTATATGAATGATAACAGGTCCTTATTGAGTTTGGTTAGGATCTAGTAGAAATCCAATAACCTGTCGGGGATTTAGGGTTACGCATATAAATACCCCTGCTGGGGGCAATGTGGAGGTCATTTCAAACTTGACGACCACACGGGATGCTTCGAGCGCAGTAACACTGCCTTGGTCCCGATATCGAAAAAAGAGTTGTGTCCTCATGTCCCCGTCTCTGACCTTCTTCCATCTTCGTAACATGACCACTATCGGCACCCACACGAGTCTATTTATACGAGAGGCGGAGTTAGGATCGTCGGATGGACAATCCAAGTCTGCAGTGGCAGTCATAGCGACGACGACATACTTTTATGCATTTTAAGTATTTCACATACTTTTATTTCATGTAAAATTAGTGGATTTATGTTCCGTACGAGCTTGACCGTCTGTAGTGGATTCCAAGTCTATAAATATGGGGTCTAAGGGATGATTTCAGGTATCACATAATTTTTACAGATTTTATAGACTCTCGCGGTCATTCCATGATGCTGATTTCATGAACCCGGGTGCCAAAGTCGAGGAAATTTCTTTTCCCACCAACCATAACTACCTATAACCACTAATAACTACCAACCCCACACCTCATCCTCTCCATACAACAACAACACTCAAGCCTTTATCCCACTATATTGGGGTCAGCTCTATGGATCCTTTGTCGTCATTGTGCCCTATCTTTTGTCATAATCTCACTAATGCCATAACCACCTAAAATTGTCTTTAACCACTCACTTCCCAAAATAACCATCCACCAAACAAGCAGTTCCACTGAAATTCAGCCCCTCCCTTCCCCCACCTAAACTCATTTTTCTTCATCCAGGAAAAGTTTTCAAGCCATCCAAGATACAGCCATTCCAAGCAGATCCAATCCCTTCCAAGCCTGTTTCCACATTTCTTGCTTAGTCGGTTGGCTGATTCTTCCCAGAATCATGTAAGGGTCTCTTTTAGAACTCATTAATAGTAGTACAGTATTTTTCACCCAGAAACTTTGAAAAACTTATCATGACTTTTTAAAGCATGTCATCTTTCCATGAGCAGAAAAATGAAGCCTAAAAGCATTTAACCATAATAGTACAGACAAAATCATTCAAAATGTATTTGTGCAGCAGCTATGTGCAGTTGTGCACTGATGCAAGCATAAAGAAAACAAATTGAATAATAGAATCGAAATTTAGCACAATATATATTTTAGGGAAAACTTAGCTAATCGGAGAAATACATATTATTTAAGTGCAATGCCAATGAAGCACACAATTATGATGAAACAAAAATTATACAGAAGGAATGGGCAGTGATTTGGGAGAGCAGTGTCAATAATATCAGTGGAAAAAGAAGCTCAAATGATAAATGGAGCTCCAAGATTTCTATGGAAAGTCTGCTCAAAAAGAATTTTTAGCATCTCTCACACCACGAGAGCTTCAAAATATAGATTACTCAAACACTTCTACTTTTCCAGTGAGGTTAATCAAAAATGCCTTCAGAGCAGAAAAATGGAGTGAAATAGTTGTTCAACCTTGAACTTTCCATATCACAATTGATAATCTAATGATTGCTTCAAGCACTCCTTCCAACATCTAATACTACATATCTCATACTTAGGATAATCTGATACGTATTTGCATTCTGGGAATACGTCTAATGCATACGCTCGGACGTCCGCCTCACATTGCGGGAGTCACACAACGGCTTGTTCCTTTATTGTATTATTTAAGTGTTTTGTCTTGTAGTAAGGAGCCCCATCAATATAATGAGCCCTAGGGGTAGAGTCGTGTTAAATTTTTGAGTCTTAGTCTTTGGCTCTCTCATTGGTGAAGGGATTGCTTTGGAGGACCCAGCCTCCGGGTGCTTGACGAGAGTTCGTCTCTAGATTGTATCCTTTATTTTATGCAATGCAATTTCAGTTATTGATAGCGTTAGTCTAACAACTGGTCCGACCTGCCGCTCGTTTAGGGTTTCTGCCGAACCGTAATCAGGTCCTTGTTTCCGCCGCCTCGTCTACTTCCACGAGGAACACGATCTCGCATGCTCAACCCGCTCTACCTTCATTGACGTCCAAGACACTTTACTTCTCGACGAACCTCCTCCATCCACCCCACCGCCACCCCTCCGTGGGTCTTCGACAATTAGAACTGCGGCCACTTTCTCCCTTTCTGACACCCTCCTTCGTTCTCCCGTTGTCGACCGCAGCACGCACCCCCACAATTTTCCCCCACCATTCGATTCCCACCAGTTGCCTTCCCATTCACTCGCCTTCCAACGTATCCGTGACAGAGGCTCCTCCTGGTGCCTTGCCAGCCTTTCACACACCGCCACATGCTTTTTCTACTCTCCTCCATTTCTTGGAGACCTCCGCCCTCCTGTCAGCTCTCTTTTTGCATGATTCCTCGCTTCCAACATCTCTCAAGCCCATTGTTATCCTACCCCCACATCTGGTCACTCTCTCACTTCGACAAGGCTTCCCATCAGGTTTCTTTCCCACTCACCACTAACCACTCATCGACCTAATATCCGGCCCCACGGTCATCGTTCAGGATCTGGATTGGGCTTTGTCGTCCGTCTTCATAGAAACCGTCCTCGAACCTGGCCAAACTGGCGTGCACCTCGCTCAACATTGAGGATGAGATATTTTTTTGGTACGACATTACTCCTCTCGGGCAGTCCCATGACAGATCTACAGCAACCAACCAGCCACGACGCCTCTCAGCTTCTGATGTTTCACCAGAATCGCTTGTTACCTTGAGGCCGGATCGAGCATTTTGGAGACTGCCACCTGAACCGGTTCATGCCTTTGTACGTGTGTGTGTGTGTGTGTGTGTGTGTGTGTGTGTGTGTGTGTATATATAAAGGGCACATCTAACACCCCCCACCCCCTCAAATTCACGAGGGATCATACACCGAGAATTTGGAGATAAGAAACTCCTGCTGAGTGCGAGTCTGAGGCTTAGTGAGCAAATCGGCAAGCTGGCGCTCGGTGGGAACATAATGAGAAACAAGAGTAGAGGAAGAATAAGACGAAGGCGAGGATGAAGCAAAAAAGGGGCGGTCCTCAACAAAAGTAACGTCTCGAGATAAACGAGCACGACGAGCTACAGGGTCATAACACCTATAACCCTTGTGCTCAAGACTATAACTAAGAAAAACACAAGCGATGGACTGAGCAGATAGTTTGGTGCGCTCACGAGAAGGAAGAAGAACATATCATAAACAACCAAACACACGTAGGTGGCCATAAAGAGGAGGACAACCGAACAGACGCTCACCAGGACAGCTACCCTGTAGGAAAGTGAATGGTTGGAGGTTGATAAGGTAGACAGCAGTGGATATGGCCTCAGCCCAGAAGTGAGGAGGCACATGAGATGCAATGAAGAGAGTGCGAGCTATCTCAATGATATGACGATGCTTCCTTTCCGCAGTGTCATTCTGAGAATGAACACCAGAACATGAAAGCTGAGGTAGAGTACTATGAGAGGCCAAAAGATCACGAAAAGCATGTGATTGGTATTCCTATCCCCCCCCCCCCCAATCAGAGCGAAACAAGCGGATAGATGTGGAGAATTGAGTACGCACCATGGAGACAAACTCAACGTAAATGCGAAAGAAATCAGTACGAGTACACATCATATAAACTCATGTATAACGAGAGAAATCATCAACAAAAATAACATAATAATGATGATCACCTTTTGAAATAAATTAGGCTTGACCTCATACATCAGAAAGAACTAAAGCAAAGGGAAAATATGATCGATACTCGTTGGATCGATATGAGAGTTGTAGCTGTTTGCCAAACTTAAAACCCGTGCATGAGTGCAAGCGATCAACAGCCACACGACCTAAGACGCCATGAAGAACAAGATAGGATATCTGAGCTTCACTGGGATGGCTGAGATGGTGATGCCACTGCGGAAAACTGACCGACGAAAGACAAATGGGAGCTGCAACAGGGGAAGCTGATAGAAAACTGGGTGAGGGAAGTCGGAGATGGTCAAACACAAACCCCTCTATGGCGACGACCAGTTCCAATGAGTGTCCCTGTGTGACGATTGCACATTACAAAAAAACGCATCAAAAATAACAAGACAACCTTGGGAAGGAAGCTGACTAACTAATATGAGGTTCATGGAAAGCTTAGGGACATATGCAACATCGAGAATGTGAAAATGGGTGGTATGCAGGGTACCACAGCTAGCAACGGGCAAGGTGGTGCCATAAGCAATGATGACAAAAAGGTCAGAAGAAACTGACCGACAGGTATGTAAGAGAGCTGCATCAAAGGTCATACAAAAAGATACACCAAAATCAAGTAACCAGTAAGCCTTAGTGATACTTGCAGAGGCAGATGCAACCGCTGAGTCGGTCTGAGAAACAGAGTCAGGACTGACAATAGATGTCGAGGACGAGGAGGCAGGACCTTGAGAGAGTTGTTGAACGAGTTGTATGATCTAATAAGGAACAAAGGTAGAACCATCAGGAACAAGTGGTAGGATAGGAACAGCTCGATGTGGTGCCCCTGCTGGCTTAGGGCACATTGTAACTTGCGACACTCCGAACGAATCTGTCCCAAGTTGTGACAGTAATGACAATGGGGAACACGACGCTGTGATGGCCCGGTGGTGCACCTGGCAACAAGGTTGTCAGGATCGCGATCCATATCATAGGATCGCGATCCGTATCATAGGATCGCGATCCGTATCATAGGATCGCGATCCGTATCATAGGATCGCGATCCGTATCATAGGATCGCGATCCGTATCATAGGATCGCGATCCGTATCATAGGATCGCGATCCGTATCATAGGATCGCGATCCGTATCATAGGATCGCGATCCGTATCATAGGATCGCGATCCGTATCATAGGATCGCGATCCGTATCATAGGATCGCGATCCGTATCATAGGATCGCGATCCGTATCATAGGATCGCGATCCGTATCATAGGATCGCGATCCGTATCATAGGATCGCGATCCGTATCATAGGATCGCGATCCGTATCATAGGATCGCGATCCGTATCATAGGATCGCACGATCCTACGATCTGGGCAACACATTTCGATCTGGGTCTTAATCCGGATCGAAAATAAGTCTCGGTCATGCAGGATCGCACGCCGGATCGTGGGAGCGTTAGGATCGCAATCCTCTCACGATCCCAGCGATCTGATTCAGTGTTATTAAAATCACGGGACCCGCCTCCGCCTTTTATTTCTCACTTCACCACTGTTTAGGTTAGAAACCCTAAACCCTTTAATTTCTCGCTTCGTCGTTGTTCCTCCTCGTCTTGCACTCGCACGTCGATTCCTCATTTTGATTCTTCATTCCAGACGACGTTCAGTGTTTCCAACGCTACGATCTCCTGATTTCAGTTGTCTTCTTCCTCTAGATGAGCTCGAGACTTGCCAAGTTGCATTTGGATCATCTCCTTCCTCACACATGGGCGGACTTTGAAGATTTACGTTGTCATAACATTCATTCGTAGTGGTTTTCCGGTAAATAGCTGCAACAACTCCATTCAACTTATCCTTTTTTATCGTGACAAAATCCCAACACATTGCATTGATTTGAGATGACATTGCTGAAATAAAAGAGCACATCAGTTCCCATTTAGAGTTCCCTATAATTAATAAAGCATCACCTTCAGCGATGTCCACATGTCCACAGGATCGCAATCCTCTCGCGTGGTTTGCACATTTCAGTTCAGTCAATACAACCGCCGGATTCCAGCCATGTCCACATGATCCAACTCTGTTCGTGCACTCCTCCTCTCGTGGTAGGACCCTTTTGTTACTGTACGTGGATGATATGATTATTACTGGTGATGATCCTTCTCATGTGACCTTTGTCAAGCATCACCTTCAGCAGCAGTTTCAGATGACCGACCTTAGACAACTGAGCTACTTTTTGAGTCTTGAGGTCAGCTCTACAGACAGCGGTTTTCGGTTCTCCCAATAGAAATACACATCAGATCTCCTAGCTCGGGCTGCTCTTTCCGACTCTCGCACAGCAGACACCCCTATGGAGCTTCACCTTCAGCTACGTCCGGATGAGGGTGTTCCACTCTCCGACCCCAATCGCTACCGCCACCTCATTGGAAGTCTTGTCTACCTCACTATTACTCGGCCCGACATTGCCCATGCAGTTCATGTGTTGAGCCAGTTTGTTAGTGCCCCTACCTTTGTGCACTATGGTCACCTGCTTCGGCTTCTGCGCTATCTCCGAGCGACGACTTCTCGTGGTCTTTTCTTCTCTTGCAGCAGTTCTCTACATCTCTGCGCTTGCTCGGATGCTACTTGGGCTAGTGAACCTATTGACCGTCACTCTATCACTGGTTCCTGTGTGTTCCTGGGTTCTTCTCTTATTGCATGGAAGTCCAAGAAACAGACTGGTGTTTCTCGATCCAGCATTGAGGCTGAGCTTCGGGCCATGACTTCTTGAGAACTTTGGTGCCTCCTCTCCTGACCCCACTCCACTCTACTGTGATAACACCGGTGCCATTCAGATTACTCTGAATTCGGTGAAGCACTCACTCTCCATGCATATCGGGGTTGATGCCTTCTTCCTACATGAACAATATGGCTGTGGTACTCTTGCTCCTTCCTATGTCCCTTCCGAGCAGCAGATTGCAGATTTGATGACTAAGCCGCAGACGAGGACCCAACATGCTCATCTTCTGTCCAAACTCTCGGTGTATAATCCCCCATGAGTTTGTGGGGGGGGGGGGGAGGTTAGGTGTAGTGTAGTTACTGTGTAGTAGAGTTATCTTATGCTCACCATGGGTGCTGAGAACACCCTCCCATGTACTTATATATACCTCTCTTGTGAATACAATTGGATCTTTTTCTTCTATCAGAGAGAACTCTTGAGTTACTAGAGGAGTATAAGGTAGAATATAGGAAAGTTGGTTATACTATTATGTCAGACGGATGGTCAGATAAAAAAAGGAGATCCATATGCAACTAATGAGTAAATAGCCCAAAAGGCACCGTGTTCTTGTCATCGATAGATACTTTTAATTTCTCCAAAACTTCAAATAAGGTTTTTCAAATATTAGATTAAGTTGTGGAGAAGATTGGAGAAGAAAATGTTATGAAGTGGTAACGAATAATGCTTCAAACTGCAAGGCGCCCGGACGTCATGTGTTGCACATTGCATTGATTTGATTTTAGAAGATTTCGAGAAAAAATTAAGTTGCAAAAATTAACAATTACAAAACGTAAAACTTTGCTTCATACTTGGCTGCTTGATTTTACCAAGGGGAGAGAACTGATCCGTCCTGCAGTCACCCGATTTGCCACAACTTACTTGACATTGGGTTGCCTTTCTGAGAATACGGGCGGTTTGATGACCATGTTTACTTATGTCAAATGGAAGTCTAGTAGATTTGTCGGTTCAAAGGATGGAAAATCAATTCAAAAAATTATTTTGAACACAACTAGATTTTGGTTTCATGTTACTTTATGTTTAAAAGAAGCATTTTCACTCATCAAGGTGCTTAGAATGGTTGATTCAGAAGCTCCTATGATGAGATTTATATATAAGTAGATGGATCGAGAAAAGAAAAAGATTCAAAGTAATTTAGATAACATTAAGGAAAGTAAGTATTTTAATTGTTTTAAATTCAAGTTTCATCGTGTTTTGATTTATGTGCTAACAAGCAATTATTATTGTGTTATGTTGTAGATATGAATCAATATGGATCTTCATTGATGAGAGATGGGCAGACCAACTTCATAGGCCATTACATGCCGTGGTTTATTATTTGAATTCTCATTATCACTTTAGCCCATCATTTAGGGCAGATGCAGAAGTAAAACTGGGATTCTACAGTTGTCTTCAACGAATGATTCAAAATGAAAAGGAGAGAACACAAATAGATATTCAAATAGATGATTTCAAACACGCAAAAGGGTTATTTGAGTTAGAGTCCGCAAAGGCAACTAGGAACAAAAGATCTTAAGGTTAAAATTATTATGTTTATGTTATTTTTAATTATTAAGCAATAAGCATGTAGTAATTTTATATTTAAACATTTACAATATTGTCATTTACAGCTAATTGGTGAGATTTATACGGTGATAATTATCCCGAATTGAAAAGATTTGTAAGTTAGGTTCTAACTCTGACATATAGCTCTTTTGGATGTGAACGTAACTGGAGTGGATTTGAGATGGTGAGCTCAATTATTGTTGTATGTTTAAAAACATGAACTTAAAATTTCTTATTGTCATTATAATTCATATTTCATAGGTGCATTCAAAAAAACGAAACTAGTTACATCAAAAGAAGATGAATGATCTAATTTTTGTGATGTATATCAAAAAAGTTGATGGAAAGACAAGATAAAAAGGATATGCAGTTGAAGGATAAGTTTTCTAATTTTGAGGACATCTCTTCTGATGATGAATGAATCACAAAGAAGGAAGATCCAGTTTTTCTCCGCAAGGGCAACTGGTTGAGGATTCTTCGAAATAAAGATACTAAGGAAACATACAGTGATGATAGAACTGAAAGGAATGTTGAACAAACCACTACGAAATTAAATGAAAAATGTAAGTTTCATGTTAAATTTAAATCATTTGATAATGCATAATTTTTCAATTATATTATGTATTGTCCTCTTTTTTCTTAATTAATTTTTTTATTTTAGGTTGAGTTGAAGATCTCACCATAAGGGACATTGACCGCGATGTTATCGAGTATATTAGTGAGGGTGAATGAGATGATGATGATAATGTCAGTGGTGATGATGAGAACAATGTGACACTTAATGATGAGGATATGGCCGACATACTGAATAAGGATTTGTACTGATGCATGATGGTTTTCATTGATCATTAGATAAACCTACTCTTGATTTGTTATTTTGTTTTAGACATTATTTTTTATTTTCTATTTGATGTGCTAGAGGTCTCCTGTTTTATGTGTTTGTTAATGATTTGTTATTTTGTTAAGTTCATTAAAATAATTCAAACATTAATTCATTAAAACACTCTTTGTTAGATATATAATCTGTTAATGATTTGTTATTTTGTTAAATTTATTACTCATTTAATGAAGGTTCTAATTTTTATTCTTCAAAGATTTTAATCTGAGAGCAATTACAGCTACTGCATTTTCGATTAGCAATTCATTTATAGATTGCTGAATTACAACTTGCTCATATTTTACTGATTGTCTGATACAATTATTTTATTCATTCTATTTTCTTACAGAATAATTGCAAAACACTTAAGTTTATTGGTCGCTTTATCTCTTAACCTTGATGAGCACTTCTTTAGAACAAATGAGGATCCAATGAGATTTTTTTATTTACTACACTACCCAGGTACATTTATAATTATAACTGTTTCTTTATGCATGTTCTTATTTTGCCTAATACTTGGGATCTATTCTGGTAATAATAGTCTCATAGTCAACAAATGAAAATGATTAATTATATAGTTTTTGGTATTGATTATTTGTGTAATTGTTTGATATCAAATTCAATTTCATCATTTAAGTCTTACTTTATGAATGTAGTAGGATCTTACAATCCTCGATCCGATCCGATCCAACCCCTGAAACGATCTCACCTAGGATCTTGATCCTAACAACCTTGCCAGGCAAGGTACTGAGTGAAGCTACTGAAGATGGGCGATACAGAGCAGGTGCACTAAATCCAAGAGGAAGAGGTAAGACCAGCGGATCAGGTACCAAGAAGTCGTACTGAGGAGCAGCAAGAACTGAATGTGGTGAGGAGATAGGGCGCATGCCCTCCAAAGAGTGAAGACGGGTCTCTTCAACGACAACAACAAGACAGTCACACGGGGATGGTTGAGCAACCCGGTGCATCAGCTGAGCACGTACAGACTTGAACTCAGGTCAAAGACGCATAAGGAACTCATACATGCGCAGGTGATCCCTTTCCGCAACAATAGCAGTGCAACGAGCACAAGTGGGGCAACCAGAGGTAGACATCCCATCTAGCTGACGTCATAAATCACTGAGCTCCGCAAAGAAGGTCTGAATAGAGCGGTCGTGCTAACAGGCTGAAGCAAGCGTCTGCACCAAGGAGTACTTCTGCGCCTGGCTGGAAGGCAGATAAAGTTGACGTAGATGATCCCAGATCTCCCTGGAGGCGGGAAAATCACATACAATCATACGAATTGATATCTCAACGGACAGGCAAAGAATGGCAATGATTCGGGCATCGTCATCATGCCATTTTTTCTAATCTGTCCCACTAGTGATAGAAGGGGAGGTCGCCTTGTCAGCGGGAATGGGTGATGGAGCCAGAGTGGAGCCATCAAGATGACCCCAAAGTAGCAATCCATGAAGAAGCACTCGAATCGTGGAAGACCATTCCTTGTAATTGGTCACACTAAAGCTGATGTCGGATTTCGGAAGATACGAAATCTGAGATGAGGCCATTGAAACAAGATGAGGTAGCAAGAGAAAAGGACCTCACGGGAGGGAAGGTGTCGGAGAACAACATCAAGGGCGCCGGACAGGAAGAAGACAGCAGCTGTCTGGAGGACCGACAAATAGGAGACAACATAAGGCTGGAGGAATGGAGAAAGCAACGACGAAACACTTCCTCTGGCGCACACAGACGAGAACGACGAAACAGGCGCAAACGAATTTCTTCGGGCTTGGACAGTTGGCGGGATCGACGAGGTCTCGCGGGATGGAGTGGCGAGATCAAGCAGTCTCACAGCAAGATCGACGATCGACGGGATTGAGTGGCTTAGCGGGATCGATGAAAACCTATCACCTCTGATACCATGTTACCTTGAAGCTGGATCGAGCATTTTGGAGACTGCCACCTGAACCGGTTAATGCCTTTGTATATATATATATATAAAGGGTACATCTAACACCGCCCACTAGAGGAGCCGCCTGAGTCTCCATGTCGCGCTTACGGATCTGTACAACTGCAACCTTGAGGACAAGGTCAATTTTCAAGTCGGGGGTGTTGATACGTAAGCATTGAGGAACACATCTCACGCATACACTCGGGTGTTCGGACTCGCCTTGTGGGTGTCACTTAACGGCTTGTTTATTTATTGTATTAGCAAGGGG
Source organism: Platanthera zijinensis (assembly GCA_039513925.1). Classification (NCBI taxonomy): domain Eukaryota; kingdom Viridiplantae; phylum Streptophyta; class Magnoliopsida; order Asparagales; family Orchidaceae; genus Platanthera; species Platanthera zijinensis. The sequence goes on along the minus strand of CM077090.1, from coordinate 2,906,796 downwards.
CTCCGTCTATATATGGAGCCATAGGGGTAGGCCGGTAGGGTCTTGTTCATCTTTTGAGTCTTAGTCTTTGGATCTCTCATTAAAGAGTGGAGTGCTTTGGAGGACCCGGCTTCCGCTGCTTGGCAAGGGCTCGTCTCTCGATTGTATCTTTATTTTATGCAATACAATTTCAGTTCTTGATAGTATGAGTCAATCATAATCTACTCAAGTAAATTATTGTATTATCAACCAAACTATTTAGAACCAAAAGGGAATAAATTTAAGATTCAAGACAAGACCAAAAGAGATAGGACCTCGTAGGAAATACAAATACACAAGAAAAATTAATAGTACTATTCAAAAATCAAGTGAAGGAAATACAAATGCACAAGAAAAATTAATAGTACTATTCAAAAATCAAGCGCTCACATTGCGTAACTTTCCAATTGTATTTGGCAAGCGTGTTAACAAATTATTGGAAACTGACAGCTGCTCAAGTTTCAAAAGAGAACCCACTGCACAAGAAACACACATGATATAACCACTGAGAATGAAAAACTGTATGTTTATGTTTTACTAGAAAACATGGGCAGCTTGTATATGAAACTACTACATTCATCAGGCAAGATGGTAATCCTATTTTCATCGAGTGTAAGAATCTTTAAAGAACGAAGACTTCCAATTGAATTTGGGAGGCTTTGAAGCAAATTATTTGCAAGGACCTGAAAAAAAAAATAGGATTTGAGGTTTAACATATAATTTTTGTATTAAAACAACTGTTCACTTGCATAAAACTAGTAAAAATCAAAATGAGGGAAAAACATAGAGAAACGTAAAAAGCAAAAATATAGTTTTAGCCCTCTGGGGCACTACCTTTGACACATTTTAGAAATCAGTCCCTCGAATATTTTTTTGCAAGATTTTGGGACCTCAACTTTGTAAATGAAGTGAAAAAAGTCCCTCCGATCATGTAAAATAATTGGTTTGCAAAATCAAGGGACCAAAATCATACAGAAAATAGTTGGGGATTTAATTCATATTTTTGCAAAACATAAAATAAATAAAGAAAGAAATGATACAAAAACTAAAAGTTAGTCATATCACCAGCCGTTGCAAGTGAACCAATTTGCTGATATCTGGAGTAAGCACAGCTGGAAAACATAAAGATGACAATTAAATTATATGAAAAACATAAACCAAGGCAAAAAGGGCAACAGCTTAACATATAGTAACATGCACAAAAATGAAACATGAAGTAAAGATGATGGGGAATCAGAACTGTTTATTTTATGCAAATCAACGATCATAGAAGTTTTTGTTCTTGTCATTTGTTATTTTGAGTTGTAATTTTATGTATTTTTTAGTTGGGACGTTCGTTCAATCATAGCCGTCCGTTTCCCCCTAGGAATCTATAAATAGAGGGTGAGAACTCTCATTTTAGACATTGAAGAATGGATGATTGAAGTCCATTCTTTGGTCATTCGGAGCAGAAGCCGAGTTCCGAGTGCGAAGCCTTGGATCCCCCACCACCTTCCCGTCCACCTCCTCTTCCCCCCTTCATTCCTCCTACAAGTTGCAGGCCACCACCTTCATCCCCTACAAAGACAGTCGGCCACCCTTCCTCCCCCATTTCCCCTTTGCCGACCTCCCACCATTCCCCCTTCTTGTCGTGGAACCACTTTCCAAACAGCCTCCCACCAAAAAACTCCAAAACAGCCACCTAAAATTCATCACCATCAATCACCGGAGAACTTTTCCATCCTACCACCACCATCTCCATCAAGTTTCCTCCTATAGAAAAGTACACGATCAGAGAAGGAAAACCAGTAACACCTTGTATATCCTTTTTCCAGTATAAAAATACATGAGTATGTTACGCTCGGGGCCGAGTCGCGGCTATTTGGGAGACAATACAAGTGTCGGGAACGACAGGAAAGAGGCGGCAACGGGGCTGAACCATCCGGTTCAGCCCCCACTCTCTGAAGATCGGCTATTTGGGGTTGAACCAAACCGGTTCAGCCCCGGTTCAGCCCCTATTGGGGCCGGCCAGCCCTTTTGGCCGGCCCCCCTTGGTTCCGGGTATAAATAACCTGGAACCCCTCCTTGGATGGGTTATGCAAGATTATTACAAGGTAATTCTCATCTCCTCACTAACCCTAGCCGTCTTCCTTCTTCCTCTCTAGATCTCTCTCTCTAGTAGTTTCGTAACATTTGGTATCAGAGGCACTTTCTTCCACCATGGTGAACACGCGTACGCAAGAGGAGGCTAGCCGACTGGAAACCCTATAAGAAAATTTCGTAGGGTTGACGGATTCGGTGGCCGCAATGGAGGACAACATGAGAACATCAGGGCAGCGGTTAGAGGAGCGGATCGATGCCCGAATCGAAGAAATCAAGGCATTGTTGAAGGGAAAAGGGCCGATCGGTGAGGAGAATGGCGGATCCGGGTCGGATGCGGCGGAATCTCACCATTCGCTTCCGCCGGACGCTCGGGAGGCGGGGTCTGGCTTGGGCGTCGGCATTGCCGGCGGCGCAGCATGGCAGGGAGTGGCCGGAGACCGGGGGCATCAACCGCTGACGGGAGCAGGATCAACGGGGCCGTCCGCACCGTTTGCTGGTAACGGCGACTTGGGCGCGGGCCGCACCCACTGGCGGCGGACTGGGGAAGATCCGCCGGACTTCCAGCGGCCGGCTGCAGCGGCGGGGCACACTCCAGGTGCTACGGAAGGGATTCTTCCCTTCCCACGGGCTGGTGGACCACCGGGAGGCTTCGTTCACGGCAATCCTTGGGCCGGCCAGCCACCACCTCCACCGTGGGGAGCACGACAATACCAAGGGCATGTTTTTCCGGAACCAGTTGAACAAGGGAGGCGAGAGGGATACGGATATGGCCAAGGGTGGCCGGGGCAAGGTGCACAGCGGCCCCACTTGGCTCCAAAATTGACCCGCATGAATTTTCCAAAATACAATGGCGGGGATGCTCTGGAATGGATCCAAAAGGCCGAGTTGTTCTTCCGTTACCAGGATATGCCGGAAGGTCAGTGGGTGCAGTTGGCTTCTTTCCATCTGAAGGACGATGCATTCCAGTGGACGCAATGGTTCCTGCACGGGCGGGAGTACGTTCCTTGGGGAGAATTTGTGGAGGGCTTCACGACCCGATTTGGGCCGCTGGAGTATGAGGATTTCGAGGCTCTTCTGCAGAAGCTGAGACAGAAGGGCTCCATGATGGAGTATCGCACTGAATTTGAGAAACTTTCAAACCGGGTTCGTTGGGAAGAGAGGACGCTCTTGAGTTGTTTTGTGTCTGAACTTAATGAGCACCTTCGGGACGAAGTACAGGCACGCATGCCCCGTTCCTTAAATCACGTCATCACATTGGCTCGTATTCAGGAAGAGCGCTTCAACAGACAGAAAGCTCGAACCACGGGTAGGCCACCCGCGGCCCCAGCACGACAGCAGCCAGCAGCCGGTAGCAAGCCGACAGTGACACGGTTATCATGGAGCGAGCTTGCAGCCAGGAAGGAGAAATGCCTGTGTTTCAATTGTGATGAAAAGTTTACATTGGGCCAAAAGTGTCAGAAAATACAAGTCTTCATGTTGCAGGAGGAGGAGGAAGAGGAAGCGGTGCATGAGGAGGAGTTGGACGGTGGTTTGGATTTGAGCGAGCTTGGGGTGTCTCTACATGCTTTGGAGGGGTGCAGTCCTCCACTCACCATGAGGCTGATAGGCTGGTTGAATCATGAGAGGGTCACCATTTTGGTGGATAGTGGGAGCACCCACAATTTTATTCACCCGGCTGTAGCACGGCGCGTTGGACACAAGGTGGATACTGGGTCTGCCTTCCAGGTTATGGTGGCGGATGGCAGCAAGCTACAGTGTGAAGGGGTGCTAAAGGGTGTGGCACTTCGAATGCAAGGATATACGGGTTACACCGACATATATCTGTTGCCTATCCGGGGCTCTGACATGGTCTTGGGAGTTCATTGGCTATGACAGTTGCGCCGGGTAACATTTGATTGGGAGCACATGACTATAGAGTTTCACCAGGGCGAGAAACAGTTCTGCTTACAGGGTCTCAAATCGTCGCCTATCAAGGAGATCTCTCTACGTAGCATGCAGCGTCTGGGAGAGGAAGGCAATATGATGGCAGTACTTATGGAGATTCAGGCATCAGCTACGGGTGAGTTGGAGGTACCGGTACAGTTACGGACTCTTCTTGAGCAGTATGCTGACGTTTTTCAGGAACCCCGCACACTACCACCCACGAGGTTTCGGGATCATCAGATTCAACTTAATGCAGGGACAGAGCCAATCAACGTTTGACCTTATCGTTATCCACATATCCAGAAGGCAGAGATTGAGCGCAGTGTCCGGGAGATGTTGGATGCGGGAATTATCCGCCCCAGTACTAGTTCATTTTCAACGCCAATCATTCTAGTGAAAAAGAAAGATGGTTCGTGGCGGTTTTATGTTGACTACCGAGCTCTGAACAGCGCCACGGTGAAGGATAATTTTCCAATTCCTGTAGTGGATGAGTTGCTGGATGAGTTACATGGGGCGTTCGTTTTCATTAAGTTGGACCCGCGTTCCGGCTATTATCAGATTCTGATGCGGGAGGAAGACATCCACAAGACAGCCTTTCGGACACATGATGGCCACTACGAGTTTCTCGTCATGTCCAATGGGTTGACCGGCGGGCCGTCTACCTTTCAGGCGAACATGAATGAGACTTTCCGAGAACTTCTCCGTAAATTTGTGCTGATCTTCTTTGATGATATTTTTATCTACAACGCCGGTTGGGAGGATCACGTGGGCCATGTTGAGCAAGTCCTTAGCATTCTCCGTCGGCACAAACTCTACGCCAAGCGCTCCAAGTGCTCATTTGGTCAGCAGGAGGTTGAATATTTGGGACATCTGGTTTCCGATCACGGCGTCAGAGCCAATCCTCAGAAGATTCAGAGTATGATATCCTGGCCACGACCACTTACAGTTCGGGCACTACGCGGATTCCTCGGGTTGACAGGGTATTACCGGCGGTTTGCGAAAGACTATGGGAAGATAGCTCGGTCATTGACTCAATTGCTGCAAAAGGACGCCTTCTCTTGGACAGGGGAGGCCGAGGAGGCATTTCAGGCACTCAAGCGGGCTGTGACCACCACACCGGTTCTCGCTTTGCCTGATTTCACGAAGGAGTTTGTGCTCGAGACGGATGCCTCGGGGGTGGGCATCGGGGCAGTTTTGATGCAGGAGGGGCGACCGTTGGCTTTCTACAGCAAGGCCCTCGCTCCACGGACCTTGAGGTTGTCAACTTATGAGAAGGAAATGTTGGTTATTATCCATGCCGTGGCGATGTAGCGGCCATACCTGCTGGGCCGGCACTTTAAGATCCGCACCGATCATCAGAGTTTAAAGCATTTCCTGGACCAACGGTTGTCTTCGCCTCTTCAACAGAAATGGGTCACTAAGCTCTTGGGTTATGATTATGAGATTACATATCGGCAGAGCAAGGGGAACGTGGTAGCAGACGCTCACTCGCGCAAGTTAAGACAACACTTCCTTTGAGATAATACCAGTCCATCAGGTCGCCGAGCCACCTCGAGACCAAAAAAGTAACGAAAACTTCTCAGGTCTTTTGTTTGAAACACAGTTGCCAAAAGTTGTTTGATCATATGTATCCATGTAAGGTCATCTCCCGTAATTAGAATATCATCAACATATACCAAGAGAATCATTGTGTCTGTTGGACGATGCCGAGTGAAAAATGAGAAGTCGGTTGAACTCCGAGTGAACCCAGCCGCACTGACAGTCTGACTGAATTTTTCAAACCATGCCCGAGGTGACTGTTTGAGACTATAAAATAACTTCTTCAGACAACATACGAGAGACTCCCCAGTGGTCTCAAACCCAGGTGGTTGTTGCATATAGACGATTTCCTACAAATCCTCATTTAGAAAAGCAGTTTTGACATCCAACTGGTGCAACTGCCAGTGCCGATAAACAACGTGGGAGATTAACACACGAACAGTATTTAGTTTGACAACTAGAGAAAAGGTCTCATCATAATCTAGACCTTGTAGTTGAGTAAAACCACGAGCCACCAACCGAGCTTTCAAACGTTGAACCGTCCCATCTGGGCCTTGTTCGAGGGCAAACACCCACTTACAACCCACATAAGTCTGTCCAGACGGAAGACGGACAAGATCCCAAGTGTGGTTTGTCCAAAGAGTAGACATTTCCTCGTACATAGCCGCTTGTTATACCGGATGTTGGAGAGCCTCCTGCACATAAGTAGGGATGGAAATAGAGGATAAAGAAAGAGCAAACTGGCGAAGGTCCGGAGAGAGGCGGTGGAAGGAGACATAATTCGCCAGTGGGTGTGCACTAGAAGTAGTTGTCGGATCTTCAGTCCGCAACATATCATCAGAGGAGGGCAAATCCAGTCTGGTAGTAGAGGAAGAACGGCGACGATTATACACACGAATGACTGGTGGTTTGTGAGGGAGAGGCATAGTAAGAGGAGGTGGGTTTGGTGGGAGTGGTGTATGAAGGAGAGGCGGTAGGTTGGGAGGAGTGGGGACAACCGGCCGCGGAAGGAGTGGTGGAAGGAGAGAACTACTGGGGGGAGAATGATATGTCTGATCTTCGAGAAAGGTAACATCAGCAGCAGTAAAAACCTTATGATCTTTAGGAGAGAAGCAGACATAACCCTTTTGAGTACGGGAGTAACCTACAAACATATATTTTGTGGCACGGGAGCGAGCTTGTCTGTGGACTGGCCAAGAGTATGAACATAGCACACACAGCCAAATACGCGGGGAGGGAGTGAAAAGGGGGGTGTGGAGGGAAAGAGGAGGTTGAAGGGAACCGCAAAGTTGAGAACGGAGGAAGGCATGCGGTTAATAAGAGAACATGCAGTAGAAACCGCGAAATTTCAGTATTTCTTGGGAACATGCATTTGAAACATGAGAGAGCGGGTAACCTCAAGGAGGTGGCGATTCTTGCGTTCAGCAATGCCAATTTGTTGGGGGGTATACGCACATGAGGTTTGGTGAATGATGTCAAACTCAGCACATAGGTTGGTGAACGCATGACTAGTGTATTCACGAGCATTGTCAGAACGAAGAGTTTTCATTATAGTGAAGAACTGGTTGAGAGTTTCAGTTATAAAGGCACGAAAAACACCCAGCAGTTCAGAGCGATCACGAAAAAAATACAGCCATGTCACTCGAGAGTAATCATCTACAATAGCAAAATAACGATAGCCAAAACACTGGTGATTTTGTATGGTCCCCAGATATCAGATGGACAAGAACTGATAATCCAAGATCCAGGAGGAACTATGGGAAAGACAAGAAAAACACGCCACCAGAGATGGATATCACAGAGCTTGAAGAATGATCGATCCTCCCTTGAAGTTGTTGGATTTGGAGGCGCAAGTTAGCAATGTCTTTCGTAAGGCTCTGTGTAGATGAATGGGCAGCCATTTGCAAAGAAGATGTCGTAACCAAGAAAACAATCCGCAGTAGCAAGGAGCAATCTGTGCGGCAGGGCCAAGTCCGGAACGATCACGGTGGCAACACCAGCGGCCAGAGGGCCACGACCAGAAAACGGAGGCCGCAACGGTTAGAGAAGAACGCAGCGGACAATAAAGGCCAAAGATAGTTCGCGCGGGTAGAGAGGAGAAGCCGCCCCGACTAGAGAACATGAGAAGCCGCACGGTCACGGTGACAACACACCAGCGGAAAGAAAGCGGCCGCGACCAACATGCGGAGACCGCAGCAGAAAGGAGAAGCCGCAACGATGAGAGAAGTCGCAGCGACCAAGCAGCGAAGAAATCGTATGAGAAGACCGCACGGTCACGGTGTCAATACACCAGCGGCAAGGAAAGAATCCGCGACGAAGATGTGGAGCGGGTAGAGATATGAGGCAATCCCAACGGTAAGAGACCAAGCCGCGGCAGCAAGAAGAAGACCGTGCGACAAGCACCCCGTACTAGTCGCACTATGCGCCTAGAACACGCGACGAGATAGAGCTGCAAGGCGAAGAGCAGTAGGCGCCAAGTCCGCGCGACAAGACAAGTCCGCGGCGAGAAAAGGAGGTTGAAACAGCAATACCAGCAGGCTGACCGCGCGACGAGAAGCCAGCTGACCGTGCGACGAGACCAAGAAAGTTGCGGACAGCAGCAGCGAGAAGAAAGGAGCTCGGCAGAGAGGCGAGAAGAGTAAGTGCAACGGTCAAGGGATAGCCGCAACACAAGTAAGCCGCGGGAAACCGAGAGGTCGCGCTGATAAGAAGAGAAGTCTGCGCGAGAAGGAAAAGGAGGGACCCACCGTGAGGGAGCGGAAGAAGGTTATAAAAAGTCAGGGGAGAGAAGAAAAGAGAGTGGTTCCACGGAAGGAGAAGAGAGAGTGGAAAGATAAGAGAAGACCACGAGAAGGAGCATAGAAGAAGCCACGCGAATATGAGGAGAAGCCGCGCGGGACAAGAGAACCGCGAGAAGGAGCGGAGGAGAAGCCGTGCGGATAAGAGAAGAAGCCGCGCGGATAAGAGAAGAAGCCGCGCGGGAAGACACAGAAACCAGCGGTTAAAAAAACAACTTAGCCGCAGGAGTAGGACCGTATTCCCTCTGCTACCATATAGAAAAGTACACGACCAGAGAAGGAAAACCAGTAAAACCTTGTATATCCTTTTTCCAGTATAAAAATACATGTGTGAGTATAAATATATAGGGAGAGAGAGATATATATAATACATGATGTGGGATTAAACATCCTAGGTAGTTAAGAGGCTAAACGGGTCTTTACTAATGGGCATTTACATACATCATTCAACACCTCCATTATTTAGTTTTCCGGCGATTGCAAGAAAACACCTCCGCCGACCACCACCACCTCCACTTCTCCGACGCCCACCTCCAATGACCACCTCTGGCCAACCACCACCCCACCTCCACATAACCATCACAACTGCCTCATAACTACCTTCCTTCACTACCCACTACCCCATTATCTCCATCCCCTTAATTTTAAGTCATTTTCCTAAAATTCCTCCCAACCCACCAATTCCCCACTATCTCCACATTCCACTCCCCACTCTCAGCATAGCAGCCGACGCCCTTCCTTGTTTCTCTCCCCACTTTATTACGTGAAGTCACAAGCAGCCTTGACTCCCTTTTAAACACCCACACCCTCCATCACCGTCATGGAACCACCCTCCCCATTGACCCATTATCTAATTTAGCAATTCCCCCTCTCCTCCAGCCCTCCTCTCCCACTATTCCAGTCCCTCTCCCCTCACTCACGTGGAACCACATAACTCTCCCCTCCCTATACCGAGACATCCTCACCATCCCAGCAGCCCCCCATTAATCCCCTTCCAGCAGACCACCTCTCTACAGCAGGCAATTCCTGGACAGCAAACCTACAACCCTTCCAAACCCAGTCCGGTTGCTGTCCAGCCCATCCATCCACATTTTCTAGCAAACCCCCTTCGTCCTGGAGTTTTCCTAAACCTCCCAGCCGGCTGCCAGTTTCCAGAAATCTTCTCAGCACTTCTGGGCAGCACTTCCAGCAGCAGTCCGTTCCCTCCTGGCCTTGGTGAAGTTCATCTCAATGCTCCTAAGTGCTGGCCAGCAAATAGACACTTACTCGGATGCTCCAAACCAGTTCCGTAACTCCACTCAGTTCCTCCACGGCCCTCCGAAAAGCATCTTCAGCCCTCCCCTCTATATTATTTTTCAAAGTTCAAGGTGTGTGTTGGTTTCTTTAACGTTGGATCGTGTGCTTGTTCTCTACCAGAGAGATAGTGGTTTATAGATATTTTTTCAATTTCTTTGGTCTTTGTAATTTCACATTTATCTAGTTATTTGATTTTATGGCACTTTTGCAATTATACGACTTCTCGTGTCTCCTTAGTTGGAAGCTTTAACTATTATGGCATAAGTTTATTTTGATTTATAAATCTAATTATCATTGCAAGAAAAAACGCCGGATATCATGTGTGGTTGCATATAGGAGTTAACACATTTATTTTCCCGTCCCATAGACCGTCCTGCGTCAAAAGACTTCCATAAGCTGTACCGGCTTATAAAAAGCTTGAGAAAGTGATCCAATTAATATCGACAATTTAGTGTACTGATTTTGAGACCAGATCTTTTCTTCTTTTCTTTCCATTAGTAACCATGAATAGGGTCCGGTCCAGCTATGTTGACTGTACCGACCGTCATCACACCGCACACTGTGGGACTCTGACACAGCGACTATATTTTTTGATTTTATGTCAGTCTTATATACAACAACAACAATTAAGCCTTTATCCCACTATAGTGGGGTCAGTTATATGGATCCTTTGTCGCCATTGTGAACTATCTTTTGTCATAATCTCACTAATGCCTAAGTACATCATGTCTTTCCTTATAGTTTCATACCAAGTCTTTATTGGTCTACCTCTCCCTCATTTAACATGTCAAGTGACTAGACTCTCACAACGCCTAACAGGTGCCTCTAATGGTCTCCTTTGTACGTGTCCAAACCATCTTAGTCAAGCCTCGCATCTTCTCTGCAATTGGTGCTACTCCTGTCTTATCCCTAATACATTCATTCCTAATTTTATCCAGTCAAGTGTGTCCACACATTCACCTAAGTATTCTATCTCCGCAACTCCCATTTTTTGCTCATGTACACAATTCACTGCTCAACACTCAGAACAATAGAGCATTGCTGGTCTAATTGTCTAATTGCAATACAGTAAAACTTGCCCTTAAGTTTTAATGGTACTTTACGATCACATAAGATCCCTGACACGCCTCTCCACTTCAATCAACCTATTTGAATTCTATATGTCACGTCTTTATGTCAGTCTTATATATCTAAAAAAATAGAATCCATTAAATCAAAGAAATTAATATAAAAAAGCTAAGATTTATTTGATGGCCCTATTTGAGGATCATGATCACCAAATTTATCTTTTTTTAATATAGTACAAATAGTCTTAAACTTATCCAAACACAACTGAGTGCTAAACATTGGGTTAAATATTAATGGGATTAGGGGTAAACAAGCATTTCATAGGATCATATGATGTCGTTGTTTCCTCAGTTAAGCCTTTAAGTTGATTTGATTGAGAATGACTATGTTGATCAATTCACGCTCAACAGTGAAATGACCTTTTTCTGTAGTCGAGTATCAACAGTGATATGCACATAGAATCCAAGCGCCTCAGTTGAGCCTTTGAGCAAGTTAAAGAGAGAATCTATTGTTCTTGTTCTGCACTTACCTGATTTCTCCAAGGCTTTTGACGTAGCCTATGAAATGTTAGGAGTTGGCATTGGCGTGATACCTAGCCAGGAGGGTCATCCTGTTGTCTACTTCAGCGAGAAGCTGAATGAGGCCTGACAAAAATATTTGAACTACGACCGGGAGTTCTATGCTATTGTACAAGCACTGTGATACTGGCGCTGTAACACCCCCGAAACTCAAAAGAGGAACGGGTGACGTTTTAAGCCCAGTCTTGGTTTTGGAGCAGGTGTCACGGGCGTGACACGGGCGTGTCACGGGCGCGACACGGGCGTGACACGGGCGTGTTCGGACACGGGTCATGTGGTCGACGTTTTGACGGTCGGCGATCGTCGAGTTGAGGCACACGGCCTGGGACACGGGCGTGTCACTTTGGGCAGTTCTCTGAGTCATGCACACGGGCCCAGACACGGGCGTGTCACATGTGACACGGGCGTGTCGGGTGCCGTGTCGCAGGCCGTGTCCTTCTCGGGTTGGGAAAGCTGGCCGATTGCACACGGGGGGGCGTGACACGGGTCTCGACACGGGCGTGTCACATGCTAAGTTGTCAAGGCGCGCGCCTAGGCGCGCCTGAGGCGCCGGGCGCACCAGGCGCAGCCCGTCGCGCCTCAGCTGTGCTGAGGCGGGCGATGTGCCCCAGGCGCGCCTCAGGCGCGCCCAGGCGCGCCTAGGCACGCGCCTTACAGGCTCCCAGGCGCGCCAAAGGCGCGCCCGGGCCTTTTAAGGTATTTTTTTTAAAAAAAATTTTTTGATGTTGGCAAAAACATGATCTTAGACGCACCCGAGGCACCCCCTAGGCGCACTTGGGCGCCCAATTCGCTGAAATTGTGCGAATTGGGCGCCCAATTCGCTGAAATTGAGCGAATTGGGCGCCCAATTCGCTGAAATTGAGCGAATTGGGCGCCCAATTCGCTGAAATTGAGCGAATTGGGCGCCCATTCGCTGAAATTGAGCGAATTGGGCTCCCAATTCCCTGAAGTTCAGCGAATTCGCTCAATTTCAGCGAATTGGGCGCCGAATTCGCTCAATTTCAGCGAATTGGGCGCCGAATTCGCTCAATTTCAGCGAATTGGGCGCCGAATTCGCTCAATTTCAGCGAATTGGGCGCCGAATTCGCTCAATTTCAGCGAATTGGGCGCCGAATTCGCTCAATTTCAGCGAATTGGGCACCCAATTCGCTCAATTTCAGCGAATTGGGCGCCCAATTCGCTCAATTTCAGCGAATTGGGCGCCCAATTCGCTCAATTTTCTTTTTCCTCAATTTTTGCGCCTCACGTGCCTCAGGCGCGCGCCTGCGCCTTGCGCCTTGCGCCTAGGCTCCAGGGGCCCTTTGCGCCTCGGTGCGCCTTGCGCCTTTGATAACTTAGGTCACATGTGACACGGGCGTGTCGGAGGCCGTGTCGAATGCCGTGTGCTGGTTTTCGAGTCGGTCGAGACGGCGAATGGGTGACACGGCCAGGCACACGGCCGTGTTGCAACCCGTGTTCGGCCCCAGATTTTGTATTTTAGGCCTAATCGTGGTCGTTCGTTCCCTTGGATTTGGATTCAACGGTGGGAGGCTGTTGCTGGGATGTTATATCCGGGAATAGGGTTTAGAAACTCTCATTCCCTTTGGTTGGTTCTCTCTCTAAGAGTTAAAGAGAGGAGAGAGCTTGGAGGAGGAAGAAGAAGCTAGATTCGGTCACCGGCGGAGCTTCGGAGCTCCAAATCGCGATCCGAGTCCGGATCCGCGAAGGCGAGGCCGATATGGTGCTTTCCATCCGACTAGATCGTCATGGCACCGAGGAAAAGCGAAAGGGTAACGATTCTCTTCTTGAGCATGTGAAGCTCTTCTTCCTTTGCATGGGAAAACCCCTCTCCCGCGAGTGTGCGGCGAGATTGTGGTATTCCTTGGGGTAGATATGTAAAGTCCCCCTTGTTAGAGTCTGGAATCGTAGTACGGACATAGACATGCTGTGTGAAGCCTACCCGGACGTGTTTTCCGGATCGGTGATGATTTGATGTGCATTTGTTGGCCGGAGAAGACTCCGAGCGTTGTGTTTGTTTTCGGGTTGCTATGCGGTAGTATGCATCAGGGAATCTGGGGGATTAACCCCGAGGTGCACCCGGAAATCTGGACGGAAACACATTTCCGTCATATCGGTGGCCTGGGAGCCAACCGGGTACATAGCGGGGCTATGTACCATGTTTGATCGTTATTCGGGACTGGGGAAGATTAGTCCACGTCAAAGGCCTAATGGCAATGACGGGGTGAGCAACGGGCTGGTGTACCCCTAACCGCTCCACCTGCTCGGTTAAAGCGACCTAAAGTTTTACGTGGGACTTACCGAGGTTTGGAGATCGAGTCTAGGCTGCGGCTGAGAAGACTAAATGCTCACAAGATTGCCACCCTGGGGGTGGTGGTGGAGTGGAGGACCGGACGGGGTTCGGACTGGCTTCGCCGAGTAAGTGCCCTGAGAGCACGGGGTGCACCGCCGTGTGAGCGTGCACCTGTGATGTGATGTTTATTTCGCTATGTTGCTTGTTTTGCTAACAAGTACAGGGAAGAAGCTTTGCCGCCCCGGTTTGGGGGCGGAATCGTTATAATTTGGTCAGCATAGCTGACCGTTGCCTTTGTTTACCACCGTGCGGTGGGTTGTTGCTTGCAGGTGCTGCGGAGCCGAGAGGTAAATAGCGGGCTAAAGCCCGAGTTGCTGTGCCGGCCCTCGAAGGCCAAGTTTTGAGTGTTTTCCTTTTTGTACTCATGTGTGGCCGGCCTGCGTGCCGAGGTTTGGAAGACACTTTTTATTAAGCAAACTCTTGTAAGGCTTTAAGGTCATTATTCATGTATTATACATTCCTTGTTTTTTAGTTGCGTGGACATTCATGTTAGCAGGGTTCTTTATTGTGCAACTTAATAATTGCTTCCGCTAGGTGCTGTGTAGGACGTTGTGATTGGTTGAATGGTTTCAATGCGTAACCAGCCGGTCTGTTCGTAGTATATGGCGTCGGGCCCCGGCCGGACCTACTGTTATATACTATGTGACGGATAGGGGTGTTACAGGCGCCACTACCTCCTACACAAGGAATTTGTTCTGTACTCTGACCATCGGACGCTGAGATAACTCACAGAAGAAATTGAGTCACTATCATGCAAAATTGGTGGAATATATGCAGGAGTTTCATTTTGTTCTCAAACATCAAACAGGTGTTGAGAACAAACTAGTCGACGCCTTGAGTCGCCGAGTCAGCATCCTCCACACCATGAGCACTCGAGTAATGAGTTTCGAGCGACTAGTTTACGAGTATCCAAAGTGCCCAGATTTTGGGGACATTTACGCTGCACTATCTAGGGACCCACCTAATCATTGTGAGGGTTATGCGATTTCAGACAGGTACATATTTATGGGCTCACGCCTTTGCGTTCCTTAGTCATCCCTCCGAGATTTCCTTATCTGGGAGCTACACGCAGGCAAAGCAACGGGGCACTTTTGTCAAGACGAGGCCATCGTGTTAGTTGAGGATCGCTTCTTCTGGCCCGGACTGAAGAAGGATGTTACTAGGGTTGTCAGACATTGTCGAGCCTACCAGACCGCGAAGGTATCCCGTCAACCCACTGGGTTGTACACCCCATTGCCCGTCCCCTAGAGGCCCTGGACCGATATCAGTATGGACTTTATTCTCGGGCTCCCTTGCACTTTGAGGAAGCTCGATTCGTTCTTCGTTGTGGACCGTTTTTCTAAAATGACCCAATTGATCCCTTGTCCAAAGACCGTTGATGCTTCTCACGTGGTTGCGTTATTTTTTAGAGAGGTATTTAAATATCATGGACTTCCCACTTCCATAGTCTCTAATCGCGACGTGTGTTTCATGAGTTGTTTTTGGAAAATATTATGGAAGAAGACTAATACAACCTTGAATTTCTCCTCTGCCTACCACCCGCAGAAGGATGGGCAAACCGAGGTTGTTAACTGAAGTCTTGGGACACTACTACGTTGTCTTGTTGGGGATAATCCATCTACCTGGGATTTTGTTTCGGCATAGCCGAATTTACATATAATAGCTTTGTCAATATAACCATGGGTTTGAGTCCATTCTATATCATATTCACTCACCGAAGATGAGTGTTTTCAAGACGAGGAGCGTTGATGACGCGCAACACCCAACACAGGTGTATTCCCGCAGGAGGCGGTGATCCGCTATCCTGTCGGACAATATGAGTCCGTGGTTGCGTCCGGATGGTCGATCCGAGTTGAATTCATGCATTACTTTTTTTGTGTGTATTTGAAGTCCGATCGACCCAGACAGTTTGAGTCGTCTGATTCGGGTGATTTTGTGTATTTTACGATTATGATGTTTCAGTTATGTTTTTAGGGTTATAAGTATGCATGCGGTTCATCGGATGGGGCATTGAAGGTTTGCGCATTTCCAGCAACCGCTCAATCCTCTTCGGGTGCGACGCCAGAAGGGCCTCCTTCCCTCCTGGAGCGACTCCAGGTTACGCCCTTCTTCTCCCTCCTCCGCCCATTCTGCATCCATCAATAGTTGTCTCCACTTCCAACCTCCATTTGCCTCCCGTCCGCCGATCACACCGCCTGCAATCTCCTGTTTTCCCTTCCGCCTGCCACAATCGGCCACCCCATTCCATTTTTGTCACCCCCCCCCTCTAATTTGTCAGCCCCCTTCCAACCCCCACCACACTTCCAAAGCAATTCCCTACCCTACCATCAACTCCTAAAGTATTTTTCCCAACCGATAGCTCCACACCTCCCCTATCGTGACCCCAACAGTCACCAAACCCCTCCTAACAACCACCACACAGTTCTCAAAGCCACCTCCGGTCCAGAACCCTATTCCCGACTTCTACCTCACTTGTTACAACCTTGGATGTCCGCCAACAACCGTCTTTGTCGTCGCCTGCACGCATGAGTTTTGGGTTGTTTTATTCTCTGTTGTTGTTTATTTTGGCATACAACCTGTAGTGAATATCTGTTTTATTTGTTATTAGTATTTTTATTGTGCAATTTGCAGGACTTATTCTGTGTCTGTTTATAAGTAATTGCGCTTCTGTCATTTGAAGTATTGATACTTGTATTCCCTTAAATAACATTTATAATTGTATGTGCCTCTGTTAATTTTCTTATAGAATTGATTACTGTTGCAAATTTTGAGAGACAGCTCTTGCACTAGCATTCCACTTCATTGCATATAGGATTGCATTTAGAGCGTCCACCCCGAGTCGTCCCTACCCTGCATCAGAAGGTATTCTTGATGTCGAGTTAATGTAGTTGTAATGATGATGGACCGCCAAAGAGATCCATACTCGGACGGTATTCAGTTTAGCAACATGAGAGAATGTCTCTTCATAGTCGAGCTTATATTGTTAAGTGAATCGGCGAGCCACAAGACAAGCTTTGAGGTGTTCAACGATCCCATCAGGGCGATGCTTCACAGTAAAGAAACATTTACATCCCACTCGGGATTGGCCACAGGGAAGAGGGACAAGATCCCAAGTCTCATTAGCCCAGAGGGCAACCATTATTTCATCAACTGTGGTTTGCCACTCTGAGTGCTGAAGAACTTCCTGGAAAGAAGACGAGGTAAAAACAGAAGGTAAGGAAGTTGCAAACCGGTGAAGCCCAGGAGATAAGTGGTGCAATGAGACATAATGAAAGAGAGAGGGTGAGTGGTAGACGCCATAATTGGATCAGTCGGTCGTGGAACATCAACAGTAGGGACACCAATTGTAGGGAATCAGACTGAGGACGACAATGAGTGTAAACATAAAGAGGAAAAGGAGGGTTTGGTCGTACGGTAGTTGATATAGATAGCAGTGGCGGTGTAGGATGGTGGATCGGTACATTAGGACGTGGGATATCAGGGGATACATCATCACTGGAAGACAAGGAGTGGAACGATTGATTCCCAAGGAAAGTAACATCAGCGGAGGTAACAATCTATCGATCGGTGAGAGAGTAACAGACAGCCTTTTTGGGTGCGAGAGTACCCAATGAACATGTATATGGTAAAGCGAGGAACAAATTTGTCTTTGGAAGGGCTGAGATGATGGACAAAGCAAACGTTGCTCTTAATCAAAGAGACCTCGTTCAAATCATCACCCGTGATGAGGATATCATCGATATAAACAAGAAGTATAACCATTCTTGCCGGCCAATGGGCCGGCGGAGAGTAAACAGGGAGAAGTCGGCCAAGCTCCGAGTGAAGCCAAAGTCGCGAACAACTATACTGAATTTATCAAATCAAGCTTGAGGCGACCGTTTGAGGTCATATAGAGATTTCTTAAGATAACATACAAAGGACACCCCGTGTTACATAACTAGGAGATTGTTGCACGTAGACAGTCTTAGTGAGATCGCCATTAAGGAAGGTATTTTTGATGTCGAGTTAATGTAATTGTAATGATGATGGACGGCCAAAGAGATCAATACTCGTACGATATTCAGTTTAGCAACATGAGAGAACATCTCATCATAATCGAGTCTATATTGAGTGAATCTGCAAGTCAGCAACTACCCCAGCAAGAACTACTCGACATTCTCTTTACAAACCATTAGAACAGAGTTACCAATAGAGACTATTCAACAGATGAATAATCAAATAATAAAAGAATTTCCAGTTCAAGTAGGTTTGCATTATGGATAAGTATTAAGCTCATATATCAATTGAAGATGCTTACAAAAGATATCCAAGTAAGGTATCTTGGAGTATGCTATCTGAAAATGGCATTGTTTTGAGGTCTGCTCAGTTAAGTGAATAGTTACAACAATGATGGTATTGTTTAGAAGATAAGGGACTTTGAATTTGTAGAATAAAGATCAAACACAGGATATGCAATATGTGGGAAGATATAAAAACTTACCAATATATCTTATTTGAATTCGAATCTTTTCTAACAATGGAGGTCTTGTAGACTCTCTGTTCGAATCCCCCCACCTCCCAACAACCTTCTGTAGGAGGCAGTCGACATCTCCTAGCACCATAGTATCTCCGATATTGCTCATCATCCCCCCACATATGCTTTTTGAAATCAGTTCATAACAGATAATCCTAAGATGAATGTGTGGCTAAACTAGAAAAAAATGAATTAACTAAGGATAATATTAGAAGGATAGTGGGAGTGACATTTATATAGCTGAAAATATACTAAAGGATAGATAGGAGAAGGCAGAGACAAAATAATATGAATGTAAGTTGTTCGAAATGTTTTGCATAGTTTAGGTTTGAAGACAAACTTTGGAATAAAAAGATTGTAATGAATTTAGCCATGTAAATGGCCTTATTTATATGAGGGGGGAGTGGAAATCGGTAATTAGTTTGAAGATGCCCTAAACCGGGCAACACATATTCATATATATAGATACGCTAACACGTGACATATCACATGGAATACATAATCTCGATATCAACAAATAAAAGCGAATATTCAACTCTCCCCCTCAAGTTGGGAATATATATTGATCATTCCCAACTTGTCTGTATTTTTCTTGAAGTTGTCGCTGCATAGCCCCTTGGTAAAAACATCGGCAAGCTGATCAAATGAGCTCACAAACGGCGTGCAAATATTCCCCTTATCGAGGTGGTCCTTGATGAAGTGTCTATCAACTTCAACATGTTTGGTCCTGTCATGTTGAACTGGATTGTGTGCAATGCTGATGGATGCCTTATTGTCACAGTAGACAATAATAGGTATTTTCACCTGAAGGCCCAACTCTTGGAGAATGGTTCTTAACCACAGTCCCTCACAAACGCCTTGAGCCATAGCTCTGTATTCTGCTTCAGCGCTTTTGCGAGCAACCACGTTCTGCTTCTTACTCTTCCATGAAACCAGGTTGCCTCCCACAAATGTGCAGTACCTCGTGGTTGACTTTCTGTCATCCTGACTACCAGCCCAATCAGCATCAGTAAATACCTCAACCTCCAACGTCTGATTAGCCTTGAACAGAATCCCACGCTCGGGTGTCTTTTTGAGATATCGCAACACCCTAAAGGCTGCCTGCTGATGACGAACTGTAGGATAGTGCATATACCGGCTTAGAAAACCCACCGCATACGTGATATCCAGGCAAGTATGGGATAGATAAATGAACCTCCCAACCAGTCATTGGTATTTTGAGGCGTCTGTTTTCTCCCCACTAATATCTGCATCAATCTTATGATTAGCTTCAATTGGAGTGTCAACCAGAGCACACCCAAGCATCCCAGTCTCCTCCAGAAGATCAAGAGTATACTTCCTTTGGGAGATGAAGATCCCCTGCCGGGATCTCGCAACTTCAATTCCCAAAAAATATTTCAGCTTTCCAAGGTCCTTGACTTCAAATTCTTCTCCCAAGTGTTTTTTCAAGTACTTGATTTCATCCAAGTCATCTCCGGTAATGATGATGTCGTCCACATACACAATAAGGATAGAAACCAGAGCAACCTTCCTTTTGATGAAGAGGGTATGTTTAGCTTGACTTTGAATATATCCCAGACGTAGCATGGTCTTGTTAAAACGTCCAAACCACGCTCTCGGAGACTGTTTCGGGCCATACATGGATTTTAGCAGCCGACAGACCCTCCGGTTGGACTCTTTGACATCGAGGCCCGGAGGAATATCCATATAGACCTCCTCTTCAAGATCACCATGCAGGAATGCATTCTGAACATCGAGCTGCAGTAGCTCCCATCCACGAATCACAACACAAGAAAGAAGTACATGGATTGAGTTCATCTTGGCAACCGGAGCAAAGGTCTCCTGGTAGTCAATGCCTTGAGCTTGGGTATATCCTCAAGCCACTAAACGTGCTTCGTATCACTCCACTACCCCATCTTGGTTCTGTTTGACGGTGAAGACCCAACGAGATCCGACCGTTCGCTTCCCAGGGGGAAGGCTAGTGAGCCTCCATGTTTTATTTTTATCCAAGGCACTTAGTTTCTCCTCCATAGCCTATTTCCATTCGGGTATCTGAACAACCTCCTGTCATGTCTTAGGGATCACAATAGATGACAGAGTGGAGATCAAAGCTTTATGAGCCTGAGATAAATGAGTATAACAAATGTAGTAGGCAATGGGGTGTTTGGTGCCACCCCTTTTACCTATAAGGCGTGCAAGAGGAACATGGAGGTCATCATCTGAATCTGGAGTTGAGACAGGCACTGGCGGAATATTCATAGCCTGCACTTGCTCAACAGTCCGGGGACGGCGTGAGCACGTGAATAATATAGGTGGAGCGGAAGTGGAATGGAGAGGAGTGGCAACAATTGGAAGAGGAGATTCAATGTTCTCAGCATCATCACTTCTCGTCTCCCCCTGACGAGGACTAAAGTACGACTCCCCCTCACGAAATGTAATATCCACAGTGCAATAGTAATGTCGAGTCGGAGGATGATAAAAACGATACCCTTTGGTGGTAGGGGAGTACCCAACGAAAACACATTGTAGGGCACGCGCATCAAGTTTATCACGATGCGGGGTATGAATATGGACAAAACAGACGGAGCCAAAGATACGAGGAGCAAGATGAGAGGTATGGACGATGTGTTGTTTGGCAAAACGCGAGAGGGGCGCATCAAAGGAAAGGGCACGAGACGGAAGACGGTTAATGAGATGAGCAGCTGTGAGAACTGCATCACCCCAGTAGGATTTGGAAAGGTGCATAGCAATGAGTAAACACCGAGCCACCTCCAGCAAGTGTCTATTCTTTCGTTCGGCCACCCCATTTTGGGTGGAAGTGTGGACGCACGTGGTTTGATGGATGATGTCATTAGTAGATAGATAGGCCCCAAAGACACCCCGATCATCATATTCACCCCCATTATCACTACGCAACACCCGAATTGTGCCACCGAATTGTTGGCTCACCATCTTATGAAACGTCTGAAAACAGGAAAGGACATCACTTTTCTTTTTAAGCAGATAAACCCACGTAATGCGGGAATGACAATCAATAAAAGTAACAAACCATTTATAACCAGATAAAGATAATACTGGGGACGGACCCCAAACATCAGAATGAATAAAATCAAATGGATACAAACTAGGGACAGACAAATGAGTAGTACTCTGACGGACATGTTTAAAGCGTTCACATGTACCACAAGAAAAAGACTTAATTAAAGAGTTAAAAATAGGAAACAATTTAGTAAGATAAAGGGGCGAAGGGTGGCCAAGACGTTGGTGCCAGCGTTGAATGTCACGTAGAGTCTAAGATCTGGTGGATGAAAAAGCACTAGAAGAAGAAGACTGGTCAAGATGTACAGTCCACCAACGTTCCTACCACTGCCAAGTGTTTGCCTCGTAGCCAGATCCTGAAAAATACAAACATCAGGAAAGAAGGTCACAGAACAATTTAAAGTAGTTAAGTGACTAATGGAAAGCAAATTGCGAGGAAAAGGAAAAGACGGGACATGCAGAACAGAGGCCAGTGATAGGTCGGGAGAACAGTGGACAATCCCTTTACCAGCGATGGCGTAGAGAGAGCCATTAGCAGCTATGACATTATCATGACCAGAAAGAGGAGTATAAGAGGTAAAACCTGATGCAGAACCAGTCATGTGATCGGTCGCCCCCGAGTCAATAATCCACTCGGAAGGAGAGGAGGACACAAAATGAGCTCTGGAGAGACCCGAAGTAGCAACAGCAGCATGAGAACCAGCAGTAGGAGATTCAGTGTAGGAGCGCAGCATGCGATGGAGAGCATCTAACTCGTCAGCAGACATGCCCCCAGAGAAGTCCTCCTGAACCTCAGTAGAGTGCGCAGAAAAACGAGAACGATCGCCAGACTGACGGCCATCACCACTGTACCCACCGCGACCCCGAGTACTAGAACCCCGACCAGCAGGGGCAAGGTGAGGATGTAAGCGAAAACATGAGTCCCTGGTATGACCCTTCTTCCCACAGTGGCTACAAATATGGGGTCCGCGGGAAGCCCCCGCAAGCGCAGAATGATCAGGAGCAGGAGCGGCACCAAGAGTACGACGACGATTCTCATCATTGAGAAGCATGTTGAAGGCTTCCCGAAGAGAGGGAAGTGGCTCACGATGGAGAACATGCACGCGAACAGCATCAAACTCCATGTTGAGTCCCATTAAAAAGACGTGGACACGGAAACGGTCTCTGTCTTTCTGAAGGGCCAGCGCATCAGCAGTACAGGCAGCCGTAAAAGCATTGAAAAAGTCCAGTTCCTAATAGAGGCGTTCAAACTCGGTATAGTAGGCAGAAACAGACATAGATCCCTGCTGCAGCTCCAGAACACGGCGAGTGAGCTCATACACTTGCAACGAACTGTCTGTCTGAGAGTAGGTATCACGGACCCGAGTCCAAATATCATATGCAGAATCCAACAGCATATAACTGCGATACACCAGAGGGGACATCGAGTGAAGTAACCACGAGACAACCAAAGAATTTTCCGCATCTCATTTTCTCCATGTGGGATCGGTACGTGGTGGCTCAACGGTGGTGCCATCAATAAGTCCATATAACTGGTGGTTGTGAATAGCATGTCGGGCCGCCCGGGACCACTCCAGATAATTCATGTCATCCAAGGCAACAGTAGTGATCTTCAACGAGCCAGACTGGCCATGGCTCCGAGGAGGGTCGGCAGATGACCCGGTTGGAACACCAGAGTGAGGAGCCGTGAAGATAGTGGATAGATCATCCATGGAAAAGAGAGTGAAGAGCTCCAAATAAGAGAAGACGGCCTCCAACGGGTCTCCCGTAGATCATGGCGCCGGAAGGAACACCGGAGGAGGTGAGCAAGATGTCTCTGGCTGCCTCATGGAGGACAAAACGGCCGGAGACGCGAGGGGCCGCCCGGAAGACCGGGCGGAGAGGGCCCCCGGAAGAAGGTCGTTGGAGAAGAAGCGCCGCTGAAGAAGAAAGGCCGCTGGAAGAAGGCCGGCGACGGCGAGAAGGCCGTTGGAAGAAAGGAAGAAGCGGAGAAGCAGAGCGGGCGAAGCGGGAATGACGGTGAGCGGGCAAACTGGCGACGACGGAGCGAACAGGCGACGGCGGAGCGACGGCGGGCGAAGCGGGAACGACGGAGTGGAGCGGGCGAACTGGCGACGGCGAGCGGAACGCGCGAAAGACCTAGTCGCGCGAGATCGAGAGGGCTGGAGCGGCGGAAGACCCAGTCGCTCTAATACCAAGTGGAAATCGGTAATTAGTTTGGTGATGCCCTAAACCGGGCAACACATATTCATATATATAGATACGCTAATACGTGACATATCACGTGTAATACATAATCTCGATATCAACAAATAAAAGCGAATATTCAACTGGGGGTTATATGAGCAAACTATATAATATATGGAAAATAATAATAAGAGCAAAATAAGGAAAATAAATAATATTTTCTACAATGTCTACCGCCGCAAACAACACTCAACAAGAGCAAATGTACAATGCGGATTAACAAAGAATCCAAATAGTCAGGATAATGCTATTAATAATGACGACGATGACAAAGAACTAGAATCAGTATTCATAAAGCCACAGTTCACGTAAGTAGAACTGTGATGTTCTGATTGAGATACTGTCCTAGAGTAATAAACATAACTGCTCAATGAAAATTTTGAGAAACTAAATAATATATGCTAATAAGCATTGACTTACCAACTTTATTGGTGGTCAAATCAATGGTACGAACATAACTGTTTACCTCAAGAACTTCATCAGGCAGTACCTGTTCAATAGGAGCTAAATTAGTTAATGCATCAATAGAAGAGATGAGAGATAAATAGTGAGTTTGGACTTTGGCACGTGGTTTTTCACAGATCCAAGCAAAAAATAACTGACTCAAGAGGAGCTTGGTTAATTGATACCACCAATAGAAATATTGAAGAAGATAAATAGAGCAGTATAACATGGTTTTCAAACATAATTACAAAAAGGGTAAAATGATTTCATCCTAAACAAGAATTAACTGCTTTGAATCATTACAAGAAAGTCAAATGGTTTCTTACGAGTATTGTCTTCTGTGCTTTACAGCAAATGATTTTCTCCAGCTTTCCGTGGCCATTAGAAATAAAATTCAGTGAATTGGTAAGTTGTCACGGATGTGACTGACCCACTGCTGAACCTGTCCAAGCCCAGCAACTGCAACAACCCAGCAGGCCACAGCAAGCATGCCCATTGCCAAACCTATGCCCGAGCTCATCCATCCAGGCAAGCCACGCCTCCCAATCTCCCATCTAAGTCTACACCAAGAAGAAGAATCTAGATCCTAAAAATTCAAGAAGGCTTGGGAAGGAAGCAATTAATGAGTAAAATGGGA
Organism: Platanthera zijinensis; assembly: GCA_039513925.1. Classification (NCBI taxonomy): domain Eukaryota; kingdom Viridiplantae; phylum Streptophyta; class Magnoliopsida; order Asparagales; family Orchidaceae; genus Platanthera; species Platanthera zijinensis. Next base: position 2,882,264 of record CM077090.1, on the reverse strand, counting down.
AAGGAAACACATCAATGGGAATGGTGGAATATCAATAAAGCAAGTAATCTCGACTCTTGGGAAGAGTAACGAGAGCACTTAATTTATGGTGGGAGAAACTAGTATTCCTAAAGGATGTAGAATTTTCATGAATCTTTTTTTATCAAGAAATTTGGCCAGCTGTTGGACAAGAAGTTCTTTCCTTAAGTTAAGCTGTCTTCTTCCTCTCACCGCCTTCCGTATGGTAACATTTTGGTTTGACCTGTAGTCCGGACCTCTTCCCCACTACATGACCTCTACCATCTCATGGTTAACTGCATAGAGTTGAGAAAACTCTTGCAGTAAGTTGCTGCCAGCACAATCTGCCGCTCCACATCACCAGCCACAGAATCAGCCAAATCTTCAGCCCAAAACCTAGCAGTCGTGGGCATTAGAAATAAAAAAACAGTTTGAAGACACTGACCTCAAAAACTAGATTGCAATATCAGAGCAGTTTTTAATTAGCATAATATTAGCAACACCCAAAATGTCCGGATTGCAAAGATTTGCATGAAAGGCCTCGCTTTTTGAGTGTGTTGTCTCCAGAAACCAGCCCAGCCCTCTGGTGCACTCTCCTAACCTGATAATTAGACCAATGATACAACCATTAAGCTGAAAATGGTTGCATGCACTTGGGTTTTGCCCCTGGTTCGGTAGACACCTTGACAAGTGCATCGTTTATCACACATGTTTCTGAGCTAAACATGACATATTACTTAAGTTATTTAATGCATGATCAATAACCAACCATCAGAGCACAAGTATGCGTCCTTAATATTTCCTCATTGACTGAAGCAAGGCACTACTTGTTGATCTGAATACAACATAGCCATTACCAAATCTCCTTCCATCAATCCACCAGTCATCCTTCCTCGCAATCCTACTACCACTTTCAATCCACCAACCAAATCCCCTCTACCAAACTACAATCGACGATTAGTTGCAATCTCCCACTATGACAGAGTCTACGGGGATCACAGCACGTCGACACACATTGGCTTACACGATGATCGAAGCTGTCCATTTTATGCGGATCGACGATCCGAGATTTTTTGTTATTTTTCCGTATTTTTTAAATTTTATTCCATATATTTTGAGGGTCGTCGTGATCGGAGAATCATGACCGTCCATGATGGGGGCAATTGGAAGGCATTGAAAGTTGAAGTAAAGAAGGGTACTTTTGATCACCCAGTGTCGAAGCTATAATGCAAGTGTCGAAGCTTGGATGTTATATCCTCCTCATCCCCTCCACCTCTCCTAGCTAGCCACCCCACCTCCACCTTTCTTGGCTGGCCTCCTTCCTCCCCACCTCCACTAGACGACCACCGCCACCTCAAACTACCCTCAAAAATTCCTCCACCGCCTCCCCATCCACTTCTATTTATCTTCAGTTTTTCGGTGATCGTCGGAAAACATTTTTGTCCACCTACATTACGCCACCATCACCTCCAGAAAATTCCTTGCATTTTTTGTTTTCCGGTGATCGTCAAAAAACTTTTTCCACCACCTCTAGCGACCATCTCCAACCATCCACCACCCCACCACCATAACTTCCTCACTCACTACCCCACTAACTCCACTTCCTCAAAACTCCACCACCACCCCGCAAATTCTCTTCACTTTCGGTTTACCAACAATCGCCGGAAACAACCTCCAGACAGCCACCACACCCCGCCACCAACATAACTACCATAACCACCCTCCACCACCCCCATTACCCCCATTTCCTCCACTCTCCTAAAATCAAGACCTCATTCCTAAATTTAATCCCCACCTCCTCTTATTTCCACTCCCCCATTAACTCCTAAACACCCTCACGTGGAGCCACTTTACAGCCTACAACTGAGTCCCACCTTTCCCTAACCGCATCCTGGAATTAATTTCAGCAACCTGGAAAGACCATCCAGTCCACTTTCCTTACTGCCGCATCACCTAGAACCCTCCTAGCTCCCATTCCAGTAACCTGGAATTAAATCTAGTAACAAGGAAAGATCATCCAGTCCACTCTCCTTGCTACCAAGATCTCCTGGAACTCTCCCAACTCCAATTCCAGAAACAAATACCAATTCTAGCAACCTGGAATTAATTCCTGCAAAATTTTCCCATCTCCCAAGCGGCCAGGCCATCCAGAAGTCACGGGTAGTTCATATCAGCAGCTGTTATCCGTTCCCAGCCTTCTCCTATTCCTCCCAGACTCCAGTCACTCCCTCAGCCACCCTCCAGCACACCTCAGCCATGCATTCAACCCCCATGCATCCTATCCAAGGGCTAATTCTGTTAATCCTACTCTGCCACAGTCCAGCCAGCATTCTGGGTTCTTCCCGAGATTCCAGATCCAGCCTCATTTCCTCGTTCCGGCCACCAGAGGCTTGTTAAAGATCCACCAAGTCCTTTATTTCCTAGTTGTGTAAGTTTTTAGCTTGAAGTCTTTTTTTTGTTGAATTGTGTGCTAAATCACTACTTGAGGGGATATTAGTTTGTATTCATTGTTTCCAAACTTGAGTTGTTGTACGTTTTCATTTGCTTAGTCATTTGGTTTTAAGTTCTCTTATATTTATACAACATCACGTGTTCTCTAGTTTGCTAAGCTTTTATCTATTGTGGCATATCTTTATTTTGATCTATAAAATAAATTATTATTGCAAGTTAAAAGTCGTTGGAATCATATTGCTGCATGTAGTGATCACCCATTAGCCCCTCAATAGGACCGTATTGCATCACTACCTGCTAGACCATCATACACACACATCACCCAACCAAAACATTTTTCAACTTGGCAATTGTCCAATCAAGAGTAAATGGACCTTCTAAGTGAAGGCTTGAGTTTCATTGCAAACAACCCTAACTCCAAAATTCATGAATGTAGTTTTAATTGTACACAAAGAAGATATAAACATAGCATATTTTGATGGCATCAAAAATGAGGATGCCCACACCTTAGTGGACAACACAATCATGATCCATATATGGAATAACAGGTTTGTGCACAATGAAGCTACACGGCTTGGTACAACCAACCAATCATTGTCATGATAGACAAATCCAGTAATAATTTTTTGTCTCGTGGCTTGGTTGTCAAGTATAAGCTAGAAGTGGAGCCCACCAACTCCTCCATTTGTGCCTATGGTATAATCAACAATTGCCCACAGGTTGACATCATAATTTCACAATTTCAATAGGACCGTGCGCTATCACAAAAGATTTTTGTAGCTATCCCTGGAGCCGCACAAAGGGGTGTCAGGCTTTAGCATTCGAACGAACTAAAAATCCTTCTTTCGTGGAAAACCTAACTCTCAATGCCTTTGATAATACCTAAGAGAAGTATGTATAGAGGGGAGAGGCCGGAGGGTTAGGTTTAAGTGCATCCGAAGGTTTAAATCACCTAAAGAGAAGTATGTATAGAGGGGAGAGGCGGGAGAGTTAGGTTTAAGTGCATCTCAAGGTTTAAATCGCCTGATCGAATAACTTAACCCAACTCTCAAAATAGACCTAAAAAAAATACATAAAATAGGAAAAATCGAGTTGGTTGCAATCGCAGGCTCTGATCGTCCATTAGACGATCAAAAAATTTTGATCATGAAAAAAGCTTAAATTAGGCATAATCGGTCCCTATCAATACTACATAGCTATCCTCTTGATATACACAATCGCCATGGACTTAAAGTAATTCAACTGTGTTGCGCTGCTTCGCAAACATAAAATTAGTTTTTGTATCATGAATTTTATTACTTAAACAGATTTATTTCTTCTCGCTTTCTGCTCAATTTGGTAAGGTAACAAATCTTGAGTTTTTGAAGAGAACCTTTCATATATTATTTTTCTTTAGGCTGACCAGTGACAATATACTCCCAATCGAAGGATATCAAATAAACAGGTAATTTTATTTATTTGTCCCCTTGCTCTAAAACCTCAACCTACGAAAAAAAACATAATTTCATACCATTCGACTATATATTGGTCCCCTTGTTCTAAAACCTCAACCTACGAAAAAAACATTATTTCATACCATTCAATAAAGAAAAGGATGTATTTCTGTTGAGATGCGCTTATTATCTGCTTATCATTATATTTTTTTTTTTTACTTTTTTTCCTGATCCGCTCTCCTGTTTTTTTTACACCGAAAATATGGCCCTAACCTGATGGTATTTCCGGTGTCAGTCCTTCTTGGAGGCTTCTTCGAGATCTTGGTTTTGCCCCTTCTTCTATGAGTCAACCCTAGTTTCTATCTAGGTGTTTGTGGGACTTCTTGTGCTTGTTCTCGCATCATGTCCGGGAATGATGGATTTCCTACTCTCTCTTCTGGTGCCGGGATTTCCTCCACTAACCTGCCGTCCGGTGGCGCGGCTCGGTCCAGTCATGACCACAATACTCTTCAAATCACCACTTCCGCCTATCAAAGTACTATTGGGGGGATGCAGTTCTCACTGTCGCCTATCTTATTAATCGTATGCCCTCTCGTGTCCTGGGTTATAACACTCCCCTTCACACTCTTGGGGTGCCTCCTGCTACTCTCCATCCTCGTATATTCAACTGTGTTTGTTTTGTTCATATTCACCAAAGGACTAAACTTGATCCTCGGGTTCACAAGTGTGTTTTTATCGTCTATGCCCCTACTCAAAAGTGTTATAAATGCTTTGACCCGGTCCTTAAGAAAAATCTTTGTTACCATGGATGTCACATTCCGTGAATCCGAGAGCTACTACAGGCCCTCACTTCGGGGGGGGGGGGACTCTTCTATGTTGGAAGTGAGTTCTTTAACTCCTTTACCCATTCCTCCGTTATATCACTATCACTCGACTCTGTTTCCTACTACTCCTGCGCAAACTCCTGCTACTCCTATTGCCTAGCCCCTACAGGTTTACTCTCGTCATCCCAATGGAACGAACACACAGGCCCCTATCGGAGTCCCAGAGCAGACATCTGATCTGTCATCAGGTTCCTTTACTCCAAGGGAAGGTAATTCTACTCAACACCCGTTATCTCACTTCGTCTTTTATTCGTCCCTAACGGCTTCCCATAGAGCTTTTGTCTCTTCTTTGGCTGTTACTTCAATCCTTAGTTCGTGGGAGGATGCTCTCTCTGATGACAGGTGGAAGGCGGATATGCTTGAAGAAATGCATGCCCTGGATAAGAATCACACATGAGACCTAGTACATCTGCCTAAAAAAAAGACTGTTGTGGGATGCAAGTGGGTGTTCACTGTCAAACAGAACACTCAGGGGGTTGTGGAAAGGTGCAAGGCTAGGCTGGTTGCTAGAGGGTACACTCAGACGACGGGTATTGATTACAAGGAAACCTTTGCACCGGTTGCTAAGATGAACTCTATAAAGATTTTCCTGTCGTATGCGGCCTGCAAGGGTTGAAGTCTCAGTCAACTTGATGTAAAAAATACGTTCCTTCATGGTGATCTCAAAGAAGAGGTATACGTGGCTCTACCTCCTGGTCTCTCTCCCAGAGGATCTGAAGGCAAATGTGCAAGCTGAAGAAGACCTTGTATGATCTGAAACAATCACCTAAAGCTTGATTTGGAAGATTTCACAAGACAATGACATGTTTCGGATTCTCCCAGAGTAATGGGGATCATACTCTTTTCATCAAAAACAATAAAGGAAAATTAACTACTATGATAATTTATGTAGATGATATCATTATAACAAGTGATGATCAGAACGAGATTCAGGCATTGAAAGTGAGACTGCGAAAGAATTTGAAGCAAAAGACTTGAGGAACCTCAAGTACTTCTTGGGTATTGAGGTTGCAAGGTCCAAACACGGGATATTCATATCATAGAGAAAGTATACTCTTAATCTCCTTGAATCTTCAGAAATAAGTGGGTGCAGACCGGCTACACTCCAATCGAAGTCAACTACAGACTTGGAAAAAATGATGGTGACATGATTTAGGACATTCCCAATTTTCAGAGGCTGGTTGGAAAACTGATCTACCTGGCGCATACTCGCCCAGATATCTCCTATATTGTAGGTGTGCTCAGTCAATATATGCATTCCCGAGGACTCGTCATTTAGATGTTTCTCATCGTGTCCTCAGATATCTCAAGTCCTCTCCTGGGAAAGGCATCCTGTTTTCATCAAATAAAGAGCTGACTATTGAGATGTACACGGATGTTGACTGGGCTTGATCGATTGAAGATCGACGGTCCACGTCTGCGTATGGCACTATGGTGGATGGAAATTTAGTCACTTGGAGGAGTAAGAAACAGCATGTGGTTTCCAGATCAAGTGCTGAGGCGGAGTTCAGAGCTATGGCCCACGAAATCTATGAAGGGCTATGGATACGATTCATTTTGACCGATCTTGGGTTTAAAAGTAGCGAGCCTATCGAGCTATACTGCGACAACAAGGTTGCGATCAGTATTGCTCACAACCCTATGCAACATGACCGTACAAAACATATTGAAATCGACAGACACTTTATTAAAGAAAATATAGATAAAGTCATTGGTGTTACTCCGTTTGTGCCCTCTGAGCAACAATTGGCAGACCTACTCACGAAGGGATTATGCAATGGTTTCTTTAAAGAACTTGTTGGCAAGTTGGGAATGTTCGACATCACACACCCAACTTGAGGGTGGTGTTGAGGTGCGCCTATTATTATCTTTGTGATTATCATTATATTGTATTTTTCTTTACCTTTTTTCTTGATCCGCCTCCATATATAAAGGGGATTAGGGTTTCCTCCAATTATGAATGTCATTTTCTTTTCTTTCAACATCTTCACTTTATTCACAGAGTCAATCTTCTAATTGCATCTTCCATAGATAAAAACTATACAATGAAAGTAGAAACCATAATCTTAGAAAAGCATCAATCAAATGATCAAATTTTGGGACAGCTTCTTTAAAAGAAATATGCATTGATGGAAAAGCAAAAAAAGAACATTGATAGTGTAATCGTTAATCATATTTTTCTCCAAAATTGGATACCTTGATGTTAGAATGCCTCAGTGCCACAATTCCGGTAGCATTCCATCGGGCAATCTGACTTGCGCGATGTTCATTCTTGCTACTACAGCAACCCATCACCCAGAATTACTTCCTCTTCTTCTCTCAATTAAAATAAATATTTAAGAATTTAATTGCTGAATCAGTGAAGAAACCTGTTGATGCAAAATGAACAATTTACCAAAATGTTGGCAAATGCAAAAAGAGAATAATCACATAGCATCAGTGCAAGGGGTTCCCTCATTTCTGACAGCACTAGCAGTCACTCTCGCTTGCCAACCCCTATTGGTAGTGTTGTGGCGATAGTATTGGACTGCCGTTTGATGTCCCATACACAATTTGTAGCATCAACACTACCCAACATTGGCTAGCCGTTCTACAATCGCTGTTTTCAGCTTTATATTGCACAAAGGAATACAACGGGAGATGGCAATCGTGGGACAGCCAGTGAAAGTTGGATAGCACCGACACTGCACGTGTATCGAGGACATCGAGCAGTAGCCCAGTACTGTCACTACAACACACTGTCTATGAGAGATGGAAAACAACAATTATTACCAGTGCTTCCGGGTCATGAGGGAACCCCACACACTGCTACTTGTGTGCGTGTGTGCACCATTAAGATTAACAAGCTTGATTATGCTTGATATTTCATCAAAGATTTGCCCAATTAAAAATAAGCACTTCTAGTATTCAATAACTTTGACGTAATTTTAATGACAACATATCTGAAATTAACCACAAAACAAATGTACTTGTATTAACATTAATGGACCATTTCTTAATTGCATTTTGCATATCATTACACAATACAAATAAAATGAACTTCTAATAACATCAATTGGATCTTTCAGGCTGCAAGTCAAAAAATGTACTCTTCAACTCTTTAGGTTTAATCTAAAATATTGAAAAACTATTATTCTTGCACCGTCTGCAATGTCAAGTCTAGAACTCTAGCATGATCGAGAATGTTGTATATTTGAAAATGTAGCAATTCTTATAAAAATGTAGAGTCATTTATAAAATGACCGGACTCATAAAAGGGCAGCCCGGTGCACAAAGCATCCCTGCGCAACGAGGGTCTGAGGAAGGGTCCCACCACAAGGGTGAAATGCAGTTGATGGGGATGAGATGCCTCTTAAAAAGGAGTGGGGTGCACATAACCACACCCCCCATGATCTCCACCGAAAAATAGTGGGATCATGAGTTTGACCGCACACGCGATCACTGCGCCCGATCTCCCCGCGTGTCGATCCCATCACGCGCAACGACAGAACCATCGCAGACGTCACCTCGTCGACGTCATCCCCGGACGCCGGCCTCCGGCCGCCCCATCCTCTCACCGCCGCCGGCCGTCCCCTCGGCCCCCGACACGCGGCCAAGGGAGCGGCCGAGCCGGTCTAGGACGCCCTCCTCGGCCGCGGCGCGCGGTCGCGGCGCGCAGCCGCGCCGGCCGCTCCTCCTCAGCCGTCGGCGCGCGGCCGAGGGAGCGGCCGCTCCACCTCCGCCGCCGGCGCGCGGCCGAGGGAGCGGCCGCGGCGGCCGCTCCTCCTCGGCCGCCAGCCGCGACCGAGAGAGCAGTCGAACCAGTCGTTCCTCCTCGGTCGCCGGCGCGTGGCCGAGGAAGCGGCCGCGTTGGCCGCTCCTCCTCGGTCGTCGGCGTGCGGCCAAGGGAGCGGTCGAGCCGGCCACCCCTCCTAGGCCGTCGCCGACGGTCACCCCCTCGCCGGCAAGATCGGCGGCAAGTTCGTCGGCCGCCCGTAGAGGCCCGTCCCCACCGTCCGATCGTTTCGGGTAACTCCTCATCGTCTGATTCACGTGTAACCACCCACTAACCGCCAGGTTAGTGGGGGAATTTTATTATTAATTTAGTGAGTGTGTAAATAGCGGAATTAATACACGCTCCTAAACTATAGCAAAATGTTTATATTGGCGGTTATGGTGTGCAGATAGCTGCGTAACTACCATAATCACCTCATGTAAGTTATAAAAGGAGCATCAGGCCTCCTCATTTCTGACTTTTTTTTCTCTCAACCTTCTTCTTCATCAGGTCGAAGCACTGTCAAATTTCTCCTACGAGCAGCGTTCGGGCCGCACTCAAGTCGCACCCGAGCCACGTTCAAGCCACCTGACGAAGTCCAATCGCTCAGTTTTCAAGTGACCTTCGCAACCGCAAACTCAAGTGTCCCGCTCCCACGTTCAGTGCCAGCAGAACGCCCAGTGAAGCCCACCGTTGTAAAGTGCAATTTGTAACAAACTACAAGTGCGACGACCTATCGCCCGTCGTGTGCTAAGTGTTCTCTCACCCCAAAATTATAACGAGAGGCGGCCTGTCACCACCAATTCGACGAACAAGTTGTAACAACAAGGAAATAGTGAACTTTGACCGATACAGATCAAGTCACGTGGTTTTTGTTGGGGAAAAACGAGTGCAAAAACAATCACAGAAAACGCAGAACAAAACACAGGAAATTAACGTGGAAAAACACCAAATCCTGGGAAAAAACCACAACCACCCGGGCCACAGAAATCCACTATGAAGAACGTTCAAAGAAACTTACACCGCTTCTCTCCTTCTTCCGGTTTTTGATCTCTCCAATTCACACGAAACACTAAGCCGAAAAGGCTTAAATACCCGCAGAATAAAGATGTACCCTAAGGCGAAATCGTGTCGAGTGTCCAGTACATCCAAAGCAGTCAGGCTCCATCTCTAACAGTTTTTTACCCGGTTGAGGGGTTTTTCCACGTTAAAACTTCGTGTGTACGATCGATCTACTTCATTGAATATGTGTGCGCTCGACAGTTCCGATAGCTAAGGCGGTCCAAGTTATTCCGGTCCGACTGGAACATCGAGTTAGACCGCAACAGCAGTCAAACCTTACCCTGCATTTTTGCAAGAGGCTTCTTCCAGGACTCGAACATGTGGCCTCAAGGTCACACAGCAACACCTCAACCGGTGCGCCAAGGCTCTCCTTCAAAATGACTGAACACATATATGAGAAAATATAAATGTGGTGAATGATGTGGAAATTGAATAGATGATCAGACCGTGTGGCCGATATATACACTTACAAAAGTATCATGTGGACAGCAACAATTCAATACAAAGAAATCACTAAATAAACATGATAACTAAACTTCTATAAAATGCAACATCTACAGATCTCGATGCATTCATCCTAGTTGTTGGCTTCTAAGAAGACCATTTATGTTAGGTTTATAAGAGAAAATGAGCCGAAGATGTATACATTAAGTAATGCAAATAGCTTTTGAAGATGCAAAGAAAATTAGATATGGAAACAAAAATTGAAGCGAACTCTTTCATAATTCAATTTTTGCAATGAAAACCGGCAAGAAAATTGAATTTCGGAAGAACAAATTGGTGCCTGATAACAGATTGCAGTATGCCTTGAGAAGAAAATTGAATCGGGAAAAATAAATGATCAGACCTAATAATAGAGTGTTAGGGGCAGTTTTATTGGCTTGCTCTACGAAAGCCATAGAAATTGAAACAATATATATGGAGAAACATGGCACCTGATAGGGTACAGTTCAGGCTTCAGCAGGATGTTGAGAAATTCTCCGTGAAAGGAGGAGAGATTCCTGAGTTATACCTAGAAAGCTAGCATAAAACAGGATGTTGCAATTTAGAAACTCGGCGAAGAAGAAATGACGAAGTACAGTGAGAAATTACCTCAAACGGCGAAGAAGGACGGCGAGAAATTAACCAGAAATGGAGACGAAGAAGAAACTCGGCGAGGTCGTCGTGGAGAAATGAGGGACGAAGCTCGGCGAAGGAAATCGTCACCATGGGTAAAAGCGGAAGAGTACGGGTTTCGCGGGTTTCGCGGGTTTTTGGCACATGCAAACGAGTCAGCTCGAGTCAGTTCGGTAAAATTTTGAAGCTCGAGTCAGCTCGAGTCAGTTCGTGTTTGATGAACTCATTTTATCTTGTCTCAAGCTCGAGTTCAATGCCTACGTATCGAAGTTGAGCTTGAGTTTTGAACTCGCGAGTTTGTATCGAGCTCGAGTTGCTCACGAGTTTTTTAGCTCATGAGATTTATTTTCTTTAGCTTTTATAAAAACTTTTAATGTAGGAATAAAAAAACTCACGAGCCGACTCGCGGGCTCATGAACAATAATATATGAGCTCAAACTTGACTCGTAATCGAGTTCGAGCACGTCGAGCTCGAACAGAGCTTTTTTCGAGACAGCTCAACTCAACTTGACCCAAAATACAGTTTTTTTGATATTTTGCACCTTAAATATATAAAAATGACATTTTGCACCCCCCCCCCATTACCCATTTTCTGGCACTTTGCACCTCTAAGCTGAAATTTCAAGGGTATTTTGATCCGGGCAACACAAAAAATGCTAATTTTTACACTTTGCATCCCGAATTATTGGTGCTGTTCAAACCTAAATACGCTTGAATGAGCATTTTTTGTGTTCTCCGGACTTAAGTACCCTTGAAAGTTCAGCATGTGGGTGCAAAGTGCAAGAAACCGGTAATTGAATGATGCAAGGGCAATTTTAAAGATTTGGTGTGTAAAGTGCCAAAAATTCATATTTCAAAGGTGCAAAGTGCCAAAAAACCAATTACGCGTGTCGAAACTAAATTTTGCTTGTCGTCGACACTTTTGGGGTGTTGTCATGAACGAGTCTCATATCGTGTGCAAAACTAACTCAATTCGCTCACCGACACCGTGAACAACAGAGAATGCAAATGTGTTTGAGCCAAAGTCAAGCTCATAAAAAAACAGCCAACTCGAGCTTGAGCTGATTTTTTTAGCAAGACCTTGTTGGAAATGGCTCTACCTAGGCGCCAGCTCGTTTACCTTCGAAGCTCCAAAATTTAGGTTGCGTTTGGCACGGTTTATCACAGCTTTTTTATTCCGATAAGGTTGGATAAAAGCGTCATTGTCATAGAATATGAGTTTGATATGACAAATTTTACTACCGTTATCAAAAAAAGAAATTAATTTGGAGCATAAAATTATAATATGACAATGACATTTTTGTCCAATCTTATTGCATTGTCAAACACAGCCTTAGTCGTTAAATTTACTTTAAAATGCACTTCTTTTGCGGTTATTTTGGACTGAGCCAAATTAAAATAGGTAATTAAATTAAGTTTTATAAATTTAGAGTGGTAAACCTTGAATTTTCAATTAAAATAAATTGAAATCAAAATTGGGCAAAAATTAAAAAGTTTGGGATTGTAAACGTACATGCAAGGCTTCCGCTTCTATTTTCTATAATTTTTTGGAATGTTGCGCATAATTTACCAATATTTGCAGGGAATTGTTGTTAGAACAACGAATTCTTCTGTCCACAGAACTTTATTATCAGCATAAAGAAACCATTATTATTGATGCGCTTCTCTCTAAATTTTCTACGTCAAGTCGGGAAGATTTTGATTAAGGACATAAAAGCGACCCAACTGGACCGGGCAAGACGTGCTCATCCCAAAGGCCCAAGAACGCCTGGAAAGGGGAGCCAGGCCAAGCGCGCCCGCACGCGCGAGCTGCGGGCACGCACCCGAGCGAGCGGCGTCCGTGCAAGGGCAACGCGCCCACACGCAAACAGCGGCCCTCGCTCGCGCACGCGTCGTCGGCTGACGCTGGCGCCGGCCTCCTCCATCGCCTTCAGCCGCCACCATTGTTTGGCACTTGCCTGGGCGGCTGGGCTGCCCGAACCGGTCAGAGGACACGTCCGTCATTTCATGAAAATTGGTAATCCAGGTGACTGAAACTGAGCGACGTCATTTGTCAACTGATGATCCAGCCCGACCAATTAGCAGCGCGTACCTCCAGAAAACTATGAAAAGACCCTCAGGCCTTCATGTAACACCTCAATCAGTCACATGAAATATAACAGAGGGTCCGGCCGGAGCCCCACGTCATATCCCACAAACAGTCGGCGGAGCTACATGTTAATATCAAAAACTACGTGAATCTTAACTCAGAACATTCTAGCGGAATCTTTTAGGTTGCCCGAACTCAAATCATACGAATGTCCACTATATATAAACAATATTTATATATATCAGGAATGTACATACAAAGTATCACAAATATTACGGTCTTAAGGCCTTACAGTTATACTTCACAAATGTGGTTTACAAACATCGGCACGCAGACCGGCTACACATGAAAATAACAAAAGTTCGTCTTAGGGCCTTCGAGGGCCAGCCAATCGCAGCACTAGGGCTTCAGCTCGCTACTTCCCACTTGGCTCTCCAACACTTGCAAATCACGGTCCATCAAAACGTGACAAACAAAGTAACGGTCAGCATTTGCCGACCCATTTATAATAATCTCACCCCATACTTGGGGCAGCGATTCTCCTTCCCTGCAACAGCAGCATTTAAATATATAGTGGCAACAACAATGTACATTCAAGCACTATTTACCATAGACGTAGACTCAACGACCACACGCTCCGTGCACCCAGGGCACATTCTCGGTGTGCCGGACTTCTCGGGTCCCACCTCCCGTTCAGAGGTTCAAGACTTAACGGTTCATTCTTGAGCATTTTAGTATTTTCGGTCCTGGGCCTAAGACTCTCATTATGCCAACGACGAAAGCTAGTTACTTTAGACAATCTAGTCCGAATGACATAGCGCGGGTACAGTTCAGTCCCTCTCGTTGCTCAGATCGTCATCCCACTTCCGAAAGTCGAAGCAATCAAGGACAATAGACAAGACGTGGGTGGACATGCATCCCCTTTCCTGTTCGGCTCAATGGCCTTTAGAGCTGGGCACTCAGCTCACAGCTTCATAACGGCTCTCACAACCATAATAATTGGCCTCCATTGCTCAACTCACATGCTAGCCTCACGGTTTTCGCAAGACGACCTTCACACCAAATTAGGCTGGCACTCTTGGCCACCATAGTTGGGTACTACATGCTCTCAACTTCTCATACAATAGCCTCCAGGTCTCCCTGAGACAGGCCTCACAAACATAGCTCACTGGAATCTATCGTCGGTGGTTGTACTATCGCCGCGCGGTAGGGACAGAATTCCCCACTTTTAGGTGTTTTTCTAGAGATCACCTCCAGTATTATCACTGCAGCACCCTACACACCCCCAGACCCCGGATTCTACACGTTTAACCACGCGTTTTATCCACGGAGTCTTCTCCGACATGCAAATCAATTCATCACCAATCCAGATCAACCTGCTCAGATGGGCTTCACACAGCATGTTTATTTCGTACTTTGATTCCAGATCTATATGCAAGTTTTATCGGGGATCACAACGATCGACCCGCTTGAAACCACCTTTTCTTCACCTTTTTGTGAGGGGTTACAGCACGTATGCAAATTGAAGACTTCACTTGTACAAGGAGAAAATCGTTACCCTAGTGATCCGTTTTGAAGCCATGAACGAGCTTTTTTGTCCGGTTGAAAACGAGCGCCTCACTTTCCTCTTCACAGATCTTACTTCGGCTCTTGAATCTGACCACAAGATCTCCTTCTCTTAGCTAGCAAAGCTTAGCCTCAGCCTTCTTGCTCTCAAGAAGCTCAAGAACTAAGATAAAAAATAATGAGAATTCATTCTCTTGAATAGCTTATATCTGGAGGCTACCGTCGCGCGGTATCTACTACTGCTGCGTGGTATCATAGGCGGTTGCCGCTTGGGCCAATCGACATCGCGTTGTCGCTCCAAAACAGCCTCCACCTTACTGCCGCGTGGCAGCTACCGTCACGCGTCGAGTTCACTACCGTTGCGCGGTAGTCACTCCACGTTTCGCTGAAGGTGTTGAGAGCGTTGAGTGTTATCGCCACACGATAGCATACTACCGCCCCGCGGTAGTCACTCAACGCCACACGCTAGCTTACTACCGCCACGCAGTAGTTTTCTTTGCCCTCAAATGATTTAATTCAAAGGCTACCGCCAGTGTTAACCCTACCGCCGCGCGTTAACTCCCAATTCTTCCCTTTTAGGATTTTTGGGGCATTACAACCAGTGGCGGACGCAGAGAATCTTCTCAGTGTGAGCGGTACAATGTACTATTTTTTTTAAATATGATAAACACAACAAAAATATGTCAATATTATATTAATATCAAATAATATTTGATAATTGTTAACACTCATAATTTTTTTTAATTAACCGTTATAGTACTTTAAATAATTATTGATTCACACCACCTTATTATTTAATTTATGTTATTTTTATAAATCAACAAAAAATAATGAACTTTTATGGCATATATAGTTGAGTAGTAATTAAAATAATGAAATTTGAGAATAATTTTTTTTATTATTCACTATAATATTCTAGATATTTATTGCTTAGCATGGTACTTAATTTTCAATTTTTAAAAAATTAGCAAAATTATAGCTTATAAAGCATATATAATTATAAGTAATTAAAAAGATAGTATTTGAAAATATTACTAATTTGAATTATTTTTTAAAAAATAGTAAATAAATGTGTCATATATTGGAAATAAAATGATAAATACAGCTTGTGCGACATATATAATTATAAGTATTAAAATAACAAATTTAGAAATATTACTGATTTGAATTATATTTTAAAAATAATAAATAAATGTGTCAAATAAATTTGACGTTCTTAAAAAATAAAATGATAGATATAACATACATGTGAAAATAGGAGAAAAAGATAAATAAATATGAATTAAAATGATAAAAAGATAAATAAATATGTCTTACATAAGAATTGAACCCATAACCACATAATAAAATACTTAAAACTCTACCATCTTACCAAAGAGACTAACATGTTTACTTTATTCATAATATTATATATATATATATATATATATATATATATATATATATATATATATATATATATATATATATATTACCAAACAAATAAAAAACATATTTTCTATTATTCAAAAATAATATTTTTCAAATTCAGTGTGGGCGGACGTCCACACTGGGCCTTAGGTGGGTCCGCCCCTGATTACAACCTCCCCTCCTTATAGAAATTTCGTCCCAAAATTCGACATATTTGTAAAGAAAAATAATACACAAGTTTACAACGTGATTTTACAAAAATAACTCGGAAAATTCCTCTCGCATGGTTTGTTCATGCTCCCATGTCAATTCTTCACGGCAATAATTGTCCCAACGGACTTTAACAATCCTGATTGCTTTGTTCCGTAGTTGCCTGATCTCCGTATCCTCGATCCGAATGGGTCTAACCTTCGTCGTCAGCCCACTATCGACCGGTACTTGATCATCAACCACTAATTGTGTCAGCTCTTTCAAAGCTTTCCGCAGCACCGATATATGAAACACATCGTGCAAACCACATAGCTCTGTCGAAAGAGTTAATCGATACACAGCTTCTCCAATCCGCTCAATCACTTCGAACGGACCAAGATACCTCAAACTCAACTTTTTCAAGCGCTGAATCCTGGACACGCCTTTGAATGGCTTGATCTTCAAATATACTCAATCGCCCACCGCAAACTCCACATTTCGGTGCTTGGCGTTGTAGTATTTTGCCTGTCTATCCTGGGCTATCAATAGCCGCTCACGTATCAAGTGTATAGTCGAATTTTCATCTTCAACTTTCTTACGCTTATACAACTTCGATACGTCTATTTTTGCCCAAGCTATGGGAGTACGACATTTCCTACCGTATAAAGCTTCAAAGAGCGTCATTTGAATGCTAGCTTGATAGATATTATTATAAGCGAACTCGATCATATAGAGATGGTCTTCCCACCTCTTCCCAAAATCCAAGGCGCACATACAGAGCATATCCTCCATTGTTCTGTAGGTCCTCTTGGTCTGACCATCCGTCTGCTGATGAAAGGTCATACTATACTTCAATTGAGTACCAAATAACTGATGGATTAATGTAAAAAATGAACAAGAACAAACCGGAAGTGGTATAACATAAATTTTATTATCTGAAAAAGGTATTTATTACAAAGATATAACCTCCCTTTTATAGAATGGAGGAGAGAAGAAAGAATACAAATTAGAGATGTGAGACTAAAAATTTACAGGACTAAGCGGCCTATACAAAAAACAAACCGCACAAGCCGCGCGGTTCGATGAGAAGGGCTAACCGCTCCGCTATCACCAGAGAGAGAGAAGCCGTCATTGGAGACCGCTAGACCGCCCGGTCTCCAAGCCGCCTGAGACAAACCGCTAGACCACTTGAACTCCAGACAGCAACAACCCAGCAACCAAACCGCTGAAGGGAAACCGCCAGACCGCGCGGTCTTCAATCCGCCAAGACAAGCCGCCAGACCGCCTGGTCACTAACTCTAACACTCCCTCTCAAGATGGAGCATATATATCGATCATGCCCAGCTCGTCGCAAATATGAAGAAACGAGGCGGATACTGGCTTGGTGAAGATGTCAGCCAACTCTTTATCAGAAGTGACGAAGGGAATGCAAATTTGTTCCTTCAAAATCTCTTTACGAATGAAATGACAGTCGACCTCAATGTGCTTGGTTCTTTCATGAAAGACCGGATTTTCGGAGATGTATATGGCAGCCTTGTTATCACAGAACATAGGTAGAGGATAATTGTATACCTCTCCTAAATCCATCATGAGTGTCCGTAACCACTTTAACTCAGAAGTGGTCGATGTCATACTACGATACTCTGCTTCTGCACTGGACCTGGAAACAACAGACTTCTTCTTGCTCTTCAAGCTCACCAGACTTCCTCCAACAAAGGTGCAAAAACCCGAGGTTGACTTGCGATCCCCTTTGTTATCAGCGTAACTTGCATCTGAGTATGCTTCAACCCTCAGATGACCATTCTTCTGAAAGAGTAATCCTTTCTCAGGCGCTGCTTTGACATATTCCAAGATCCGCAAGGCGGACTGTAGATGGCACTCCCTAGGCGCTTGCATGAATTGACTCACCTTGCCCACAGCATAGGAAATGTCGGGTCTGGTCACTGTGAGATATACGAGCTTACCAACCAGACGCCTGTACCGCGTAATATCTAAATGAGGAGGCGAATCATCTGTCCAGGTTTTGTCTTCTCTAGTTGCCATGGGGTATCGGGCAGATTTGGCTCCAGTCAATCCTGCCTCTTTTAATAGATAAAGAGCATACTTACGTTGGGAGAGGACTAAGGAGTTGGGCTTTCGAGAGATTTCGATTCCCAGAAAGTACTTCGGAGAGCCCATATATTTCATGACCAGATGTTGACGAAGATGCTGCTTTGTCAAGGCTACTCCTTCCTGGTCATCGCTAGTGAGAAGAATATCATCGACGTACACAGCAAGAACCACCAGTCCCGAGGAAGTTTTGCGAATGAATAACGAGTGATCGGCAAAGCTTCGAGCAAAATCAACGACCGCCACGATGCCACTGAACTTGTCAAACCAAGCTCGAGGGATCTGCTTGAGGCCATAGATTGCCTTCTTCAGCCGGCATACTCGTGTCTCCCCCCTGAGCAACATACCCAGGAGGTTGCTCCATGTAGACGGCCTCCTGAAGATCACCATAAAGGAAGGCATTCTTGACATCCAGTTGAGAAATCGTCCAATCTCTATTGACAGCCACAGAGAGTAGGACCCAGATAGTGCTGAGACGAGCCACGGGAGAGAAGGTGTCAAAGTAATCAACCCCATAGGTCTGAGTAAAGCCCTTAGCAACAAGGCGGGCCTTATAACGATCCACAGTGTCGTCCGGGCCAAATTTGACCACAAAGACCCAGCGACAGCCAACAACATCAGTACCGAAGGGACGAGGAACAAGAGTCCAGGTATCCCGCTCAGTTAGGGTCGTCATTTCCTCATCCATGACCATCTTCCAATGAGGAATAACAAAAGCCTCCTAGTAGGAACGGGGTGTGGCAGTGGCAGAGATAGCCAGTGCAAAGGCCCTGCAAGAAGAGGTAAGGCGATCATATGAAACAACAACAGCAAGGGGGTGTAGAGTACACGTCCGCACCCCTTTGCAAAGAGCTACAGGAAGATCCAGGTTGGCGGGTCCCTCGGCATCCAGAGCATCCGTGGCAGAGAGAGCTGACCCGGGAGTAGAGAGCGACGACGGCGGAGAGGAGGGAGACGGTGGCGGAGAAGAGGGAGAGAGAGGCAGAGGGAGAGGAGTGGACGGAGATGGTATAGGGGTTGAGATCTCAGTAGGAGATGAGGGAGCGAAGGGAAAAATAGGAGTATCAGAAGCTGGGGGGAGGGGAGAGTAGTCATCCGAGAAGTAGGAGGCATTCTCGAAGAACGTGACGTCAGTAGAGATGAGCTGCTTACGAAGAATGGGGTCAAAACAATAATAGCTTTTCTGAGTGGTGGAGTACCCTAGAAAGACACATTTGGTGGAGCGAGGGGAGAGCTTATCACGGGTGGCAGTTGGGGTATGCACAAAGGCAGTGCACCCAAAGATTCGGAGAGGGAGAGGAAAAGGCTTCTTACCCGGATACAGAATGGAGAATGGGGTTTTCCCGTGGAGAACCGTGGAGGGAATGCGATTGATGAGGTAGCAGGCAAGGAGAACAGCATAGCCCCAATAGGAGCGAGGAACATGTATTTGGGTCATCAAGGTACGAGCAATATCGAGGAGATGATGATTTTTGTGTTCCGCCACCCCATTTTGCTGGGAGGTATAAACACAACTAGTCTGATGAATAATGACATGTTGCACACAGAAAGTGGTAAACGCATGACTCAGATATTCTTTAGCATTGTCTGAACGAAAAGTTTTAATACAAACACCAAACTGAGTTTTAATTAACAGATAAAAAGAGATCCATACATCCAAAAGTTTAGAGCGATCTCGTAAGAGATACACACAAGTACATCTAGAAAAATCATCAATAAAAGTAACAAAATAAGAACTACCCCAACCAATGGTGAGGGTAAGAGCAGATCCCCAGACATCGGAGTGGACTAGATCAAATGAACGGGTAGAGCCCCGACCTTGCTTCGGCGAGAAGGAGGAACGGTGGTGCTTGCCAAGCTGACAAGCATCGCAGTTGAGAGGAGTACTGAAAGAAGGGAGGTGGGGCAGAAGCTGATGTAGAAGTCGTGGAGGAGGATGACTGAGGTGGAGATGCCACTGGAGAAGATCCGTACAAGAAGAAGAGAAGGAGGACAAGGCGAAAATGTTGTCGAGAAAGTAGAGGCCGCCGCTCTCAGTCCCAGTAGCAATCATCCGTTGGGAGCTCGGATCCTGAAAAGAACAAGAAGTCGGAGTAAACGTCACAGAGCACTGAAGCTGCTTGCATAAAGAGGTAATCGACAATAAGTTGCACAGAAATTTGGGCACATAGAGAGTGTCCGCTAGGCGAAGAGACGGAGTAACATGAACCACTCCCGACCCATGAACCGGGGAGGGAGAACCGTCAGCAACGAGGACAAGAGGCAACCGATCATGCTGTTCGAGGAGAGAGAAGCACTGAGGATTGCCCGTCATGTGATTAGTCGCACCAGAGTCGATAATCCATATACCTTGAGTCACCATATGGGCACTACCTGATGATGTGACTACGGAGGCAGACGGCTTGGAAGAAGAGGCGGAAGAGTCACCCGAGGGGCGAATATGGGGATGATTGATCCAGTAGTGATCCACCGTGTGGCCGGTGCGGCCACAGTGAGAGCAAAGGTAGCGGGAAGGAGCACATCCGCTAGACTGGTGACTGCGGCTACCAGAGCCACTCCGCTGAGTTTGATGAGCATAGTTGTCCGGTGGAGAAGAAGCGGGCGCTGAAGGAGGGAGGTGACAACGACGATGCGGGCAGCAGTGGCATCTAAGGTAGGAGATTCTGCCTCACCCAGAATTTGTTGGCGGATCATATCATAAGTATCAGGAAGCCAGAGAAGGTAGCACACAACAAGAAGCTCTTGAAAGTGCTTGTGTTGTTGAGCCAAATCCGCAGAAAAGGGGCATTCTGAAGAATCTCAGCCCCGAGAGCCTGAACCTGTTGGTAGGCAGCAGCAGGAGACAAGGTATGACGAGCAAAGAGGTCTGCATACAACGTATAGATGCGGGACGTCTGAGCCCCCTTTGAGTACAGAGCGGCAAGATGAAGCCAGACGGCCTTGACCGTCTCATCATGACGGATGACGGATGACTGGAAGGCATTCATCGGAGAGGCTATTAGCGAGCCAAGTACGCACAAGCGCGTCACTCGCATCCGAGTCATCAAAGAGAGGTGAAGTGGTGAGAGGAGGGTCATCAAAGAGATGGTGGCGTTTGCGTTGTGAGCGAAGGAGAAAGGTGAAGGAGATGCTCCAATCCGGGTAGTTGGAGCCGACAAGTTTGGAAACGGTGCCAAGGTTTCCGGAAGGAGGAGGAGGAAGAGGCGGAGCCGGATTGGCGACAGGAGTGGTGGAAGTAGAAGCATCAGAAAGAGTCATAGGAGAAAATAACAGGAAGCCGCGCGGTTAGGAAACAAACCGCGCGAACAGGGAGAAATCACAGCGATTAGGAGAAAGAGATCTGCGACGGTCACGATGATAGACACCAGCGGCCAGAAAAGCCACGACCAAGCCTCAGAACCAAGCAGAGGGGAAGAAGTCGAGCGGCTAGAAAACAGACCGCTCGAACAGAAGAGGAAGGAGAAGAGTTCGCGGGAAGGCAAACAAGGCGAACAAGGCTAACAAGTCGCGGCGACTAAAGAAGAGGTCGCGACGACTAAGCACAGGTCGCAGCGAGAAGAAAAAAAAGGAACTAAAGAGGTCGCGCACACAAAGGGCAGCGACAAGGAGAGAAAGAAGCCGCGCGAATAGGGCGCAAGCAGGCGGAAGAAACAAGCCACGAGGACAGGTCGTGAGAAGAAGAAGCAAGCCGCGCGGACAGGTCGCGCGCTCAGAAAAGGCACACAGAATCAGGAGAAGTAGATCGAGCCATCTGATACCATGTAAAAAACGAACAAGAACAAACCGGAAGTGGTATAACAGAAATTTTATTATCTGAAAAAGGTATCTATTACAAAGGTATGACCTCCCTTTTATATAATGGAGGAGAGAAGAGAGAATACAAATTAGAGATGTGAGACTAAAAATTTACAGGACTAAGCGGCCTATACAAAAAACAAACCGCACAAGCCGCGCGGTTAGATGAGATGGGCTAACCGCTCGGCTATCATTAGAGAGAGAGAAGCCGCCATTGGAGACCGCTAGACTGCCCGGTCTCCAAGCGGCCTGAGACAAACCGCTAGACCGCTTGGACTCCAGACAGTAATAGCCCAGCAAACAAACCGCTGAAGGGAAATCGCCAGACCGCGCGGTCTTCAATCCGCCAGACTGCCCGGTCACTAACTCCAACGATTAGCCTCCAATCATTCGAAGTAATGCATCCATCTCAGTCACTGACGATGTTACGGGGCACACCATGCAATCGTACGATGTTATTCACGTATAGCTTTGCCAATTTTCCACCGAATCATCCTTCTTGTTCGGTATGAAGTGAGATACCTTTGTCAATCAGTCAACGATTACCCATACGGGATCGTTTCCGCTCTGTGATCTCGGCAGCCTGTGCACGAAATCCATAGAGATATCGTCGAACTTCCATACCGGAATTGGCAATGTCTTCAGGAAACCACCATGCTTCTGACATTCTGCTTTCACTAAGACACAAGTCTGACATTTTGCCACATAAAGAGCTATGTCTTTCTTCAAACATGGCCACCAGAACATCTTTTTCATGTCCATGTGCATCTTTGTGCTCCCTTGGGTGAATTAAGTACTTCGTGAAGTGTGCTTCATACATCAATTCCTCCCGTAATTTACCCACATTCGGGACGCACAAGCGACCATCTTTTCTCAAAAGGCCATCTTCCATGGAGAATTGGGAATTTGACTCACCCGCTGCATGACATTTCATACTCTCATCGAGTTCCATTGCTCGATGAACCCAATCTGCAAGGTCATATTGTACCTCCGTTCAATTCAGACACGCATTAGCAGTACTTTTCTTGTCAACGCAAGAAATATTTAAGGCCTCCAACTTCTGGATCAGACGCTCATCATGCATATACAACCACCTTGCCCTTGCCGGAGTCCTACGACTCAATGCATCTGCGATTACATTTCCTTTCCCGGGAGTATAATGAATCTGGAAGGTGTAGTCTCCGAGAAACTCCATCCACCTCCGTTGCCGCATGTTTAGATCCTTCTGATCCAATAAGTACTTAAGGCTCTTATGGTCCGTGAATATGTCAACTTTCACACCATATAAATAATGACGCCACAACTTAAGTGCAAAAATTACAGCCGCCAACTCCAAGTCGTGAACTGGATAATTCTGCTCATGCACTTTCACTTAGCGTGAGCCATAAGCAATAACCATTCCGAACTGAAGAAGAACACAGCCTAAGCCGCTCCCTAAAGCATCACTATAAATCTCGTAGCCGTCTGTACCACATGACGACGTCAAAATAGGCGTTGTGGTCAAACGACTCTTTAACTCTTCAAAATCTCGTACGCACTCCGACGTCCAAATGAACTTCTGATGCTTCCTCGTCAGGGTGGTGAGAGGCAAGACTATCCACGAAAAGTTGTCTACAATGCGCCTGTAGTAGCCCGCAAGTCTAAGAAAACTCCGGACTTCAGCCATAGTAGACAAAACTTGCCACTCTCGTATTGCAACTATTTTCGCTGGATCCACCGCAATGCCTTCTCTACTAACCACATGGCCCATAAATGTCACTGACGACAGCCAAAACTCGCACTTTGAGAACTTGACATAAAGTTTGTTTCTCTCATGGTGTGCAAAACCATCCACAAATGATTTGCATGATCTTCTTCGAATTGAGAGTACATTAATATGTCATCAATGAAGATGATTACAAACAGGTCTAAGTACTCCATAAACATTCGATACATCAAGTCCATGAATATCGATGGCGAATTTGTTAGCCCAAACAACATTACAGTGAACTCGTAGTGCTTATAACGTATACCAAACGCTGTCTTGGGAATGCCACATTCTCTGATCCTCAGCTGGTAATAGCCCGACTTTAAATCCAGCTTCGAGTAGACTGTTGATCCCATCAGCTGATCGAATAAGTCATCAATCCGTGGAATCAGATACTTGTTCTTCTCTGTCAGCTTATTCAGCTCTCGATAATCAATGCATATACGCAAACTTCTGTCCTTCTTTTTCACAAAGAGGATCAGTGTGCTTTAAAGTGACATACTTGGATGCATATAGCCTTGCTCTAGCAATTCTTACAATTGTATTTTAAGTTACGCCATCTCCTTTGGCGCAACACGATACGGTGAGTGGGCCACAGGCTTCGCACCTGACACCAACTCTATAGCGGAGTCAATCTCCCGCTGGGATGGAAGCCCAGGGAGATCCTTAGGAAAAACATCTGCGTACTCTGATACTATAGGAACGTCACTCAAACTGGACTTCGGCTCAATAGCCTCCAATAATATGAAGAACAACTCCGCGCCCTTCCAAATAGCCTTGACTACCTGGAGAGCAGACATCAATATCTTGCTCGATCCTCGCATACTGGTGAACTTAGTATCTCGTCCGGTATTCTGTCCCAGTGTAACTTCCTTAGAGTTGCAATCTTTATAGGCACACTGCTCCGCGAGCCAGTCCATACCAAAGATTACATCAAACTCAAATATCGGCAGCACAGATGCCTCCAATCCGAAATTCAGACTTCCTATCCATACCTCCACACGACAAGACCTATCCGCACTCATCACACATTCGTTAGGTAACAACACCTTTACTCTATCTGTAGCCACAAGAGTAGACACTCCGATCCACGATACGTAGTCCTCAGATAGAAACGAATGTGAAACATCCGTATCAAACAGTGCACTCATCGGATAGTCCTGAATAAGGATAAAGCCTAAAAGATATACATCATACACAAAAAACGAACAAGGTACTAAGTATGAAAAACAATAAAAACAGTATCTTAACTCATACCTATTATGACATCACTTTGTTTTATGGCCACCTGCTGGCCAAGGTTATAGACTCGGGGTTGCGCTTGGGATGTAGTTGACTCCACCACTGCCTTTCCCTTTTCAACATAAGACGCACCCGTCTTGTTCTCCCCTTTTGGAGGGAAATTCCAACAATCTCGAGCCATATGTCCCACCTTACCACATGCATAACATGTGAGTGGACTTTTTCCCGTCGACATTTCAGGCTTGCTTGAAGAAGCAGCAGTCCCCGAAGACCTCGCCTTTGACCTCCACCTCTTTCAGTTCTCAAACTATAAGGAATGCGGCCAGATCATTCTTACGCTACACACGCTTCATATCTAGTTTGAGGGAACGTGCCATATTGACCAAGGTAAGAAAACCTTGCATCATCGTAACTGAGAGAAGCAATCGCAAGTCATCTCTCAACCCTTCATAAAACCTGTTTGTCTTCCGTTCCTCGTTTGCAAATGCAAAGCCTGCATACCTTCCCAATCTCGTAAACTCGTGCAAGTATTCATCCGCAGACCTCTCACCTTGAGTTAGCCTTTGAAATTGGTTCTCCATCGCGATCCGCTGCACCGATGGGATATACCTTGCCAGAAAACATCTCGAGAACTCCTCCATTGAGATCTCGGCCATCTGCCGACCAACAAACTGGTGAAGTTTCAATTGCTTCTCCGTCGCTCGCCTTATGGCCACTGGCTCAACGACCACTTGTCACACCGCTACATGCTCAACTATGCCAACCGGTTCTTAGACCACTGCAGGGGTAGGAGGTTGTATCTATCCCCTTGGTTGCACATTGATTAATGCGAACACGACTTCAGCAACCAACTGTATAGTTTTCGCAGAAGGAGGAGGTGTCGACACCTTATTTGGTGCATTACTCTCCACAGAGCGTTGGGGTTCTTGCTGTCCTGCATCACTTCTCATCGCCTACAATCGTGAAACGCACAATAAGCAACTAATAATATTGCCAAAAGCAATTATAGGAATGCACAAGTCCCTCTCACATGGGTATTTTCATTCCTAGGTGGACATTCTTGAGTTCGTTTTGTTATAACGGTAAGCACATACACGTGCTCGTCACTCCTCAAAAGAATTCGACCTCAAATTCGTAGAAGGAAGACCAAGACAAGCCGATACCAAAATTTTAACACTTCCATATGTCACATGAAATATAACAGAGGGTATGTAACATCCCTCAAACAACTAGACCCCTAGGAGTAGTTTTGTCATGACTAGGTCATGACAAAACTCTAGGAAGACCAAGAAGGCCAAGTGAACCTAGGAATATATGTGAGACCATTGTGGTCTACAAACAGTAAATTTCTGAACCCTAGTTTAAGATGACCATGGGGCTTCACCAAGACTTCAAGACACCACCATGGTCTCATCAACCCATTGTAAGGTCCATTTGAGCCCCAAGGGTCCATTGGATAGGTGTAGGGTGACCAAGTTGACCTAGAACCACTCTAGGCCTAAATTGGGCAGGGTGCCCTAACTAAGGGCAGTGTACCCTATTAAAGCCCAAATAACCCTACCAAGGCCTTCCTAGACCTAAAGTGGGGTCAATGGGTCACTAAGGACTCATGGAGGGCAGTTAAAGTGGTTAAGTTGACCAGAGTCAACTCTAACCCTAAATGGGTCAACATGACCTACATAGGGTCAACTGACCTTCCCTTAGCCAAGTGGACCCCACACATACCTAACCCTAAATGGGTCAACCAAAAAGGCTAAGTTGACCAAAGTCAACTCTAGCCCTAAAGTGGTCAAAACGCCCTGGTTAAGGGTTAAGTGACCTCCAAGGGTCAAGTTAACCCCACCTAGACCTTAAGGGAGGCAAATGGGTCACCAAGGACCCGTTAGGGGGAACCTCAAAGACCAAATTGACTAAGGTCAACCATAGTCAAGGTTTAGGTCAAGCTAGCCCAGATGGGCTAACTCAAGCTCAAGCCCAATTCACTTGGGTCAACCTTGTATTGGTGGATGAAATGAACATGTGGGCTGCCATTGGGTTAGGTAGAATACAAATTTCAGGCTTGGTGAGTAGGAGAGAGAAAATCTTCAAAGGGAGGAGAGAGAAATAGAAGAAATTAAAGGGGGGAAGACTTTGGGCTCATCCTCCCCCTTTCCCCAACCCCCTCCATTCATTTCACTAGGACAAGGAGTGCAATCCCATTTCAACCATCTGGTCATTGACTTGTTTGAGCCATGCTTCATCCCCCACCTACCATGGCCGAAATTTTTGACTAAGAGGGGCCTCCAATGGCAATGCATCCCACAACCACCTAACACCCCAATTCTCCTTCTTAAAAGCTTCACTGGACTCCAGGGATTGATTCCCACACTTTACTTGAAGGAGCCAAGCCATCCCACTGTGTAATCGTAGAAATCCGACCACCACCACCACCATGTCAACTCGGCGATCGACGCGACTCCAGACTGCCGCAAAGGTCCTCCCCTTCCTCTTATTCTATGGTTAGATCATAGGAATCAATAGGGCCAAGAATCGGGCTCAATTGAGCCCGATTGGAGTGAGAAAATTTCTGAATTTTAATGGTTTTTCAAAAAAAAAATGGAGTGGTCGGATCGCCGGAAACCGCCCCTCCGGCGGTCGTGCCGCCGCCCGGCGATAGCCCCAACCTCAACGAAGGTGGTGACGGTGGTGGCCGGCCAGGAAGGTGGCTAAAAGGCCGGCAAATGGCTTGAAAAGTTGCTCCAGGTCGGGCTGATCCCAGCCCTTGGCTGGAGGAAGAAGATGACCAGGAGCCCCACGATTTTGCTTTAAGATCCGTGCTGGATCTGATTTTATTAAATCCGATTATTTCAATTTCTGTCCTGTTTACTGGTCTGTGTTAAATTAAATATTAAAAATACTTAGGCCCATCTACGTACTAAAAAAGCGGCCAACATGAAAGTTGTATCCCATGAAGTCTAGTTTAATTGAAAATTTATTTTAACCCATTTGGGTAAGTGGTTTGACCACAACACCCATTTTGGTGGGGTCTATACCTAGGCTAGACCAGATAGTGTTTTGAGTGCCTCCACCAATCCAGACATACAAATGACTTGAAATTTTGGATGAGGGTCACTAGAACCTATACCTAAAACATATCCAAAAATGAGAATTTTTGGAGAACTTTGTCCTATAGGTTTTGTAAAAATTCAAGAAACCATTTATGAATTATTTTAGGGGTTTAATGACCTCTATACCCCCCAAGATTTTGATGGCTGACTCTTAGAGTCATTGTTTGACCCTGAGAAAATCTCAATCCAATTGGGTTTGATTTAAATAGTTTTTAGTGTGACCAAAGTTTGGTCTCCTAAGGGGTACATTAGGGCAAAGAGTATTTGGGGGCATGGAGGGACCAATTCTCACCCAAATGGGTTGGGACCTTGGCCAGAGCCCTATGACCAGTAAAAACACCCTCTCCTGGAATTTGAGATGAATTGGGGTTGGTTTTCCCTAGGACCTTAGTTCAAACCTTAAGGTTGAACTTTGGGGGCTTGTGAAGGACATAAGGTGATATGTCCTTGGATGGACTTGGGGTTTAGTCCATGTAATCCTAGGAGGTTAAAATGCCCTAGGAAGGGATTAGACAGTAGTTGGACACATACACCCCACTTAAACCACTAAATAAATATTTAGGTTCTTACACCCTAGGAATTGATTAGTGGGTCATATGACCTTGAATCATGATGAAATTTTGGTAAAAGTATTTTTATAGTATTAATCATCTCTGGAAATTTTGTTATGAATTTTAGATCAATAAACAAAGTACTTCATTCACAACCCTTCAAATTGCACTATCTACTTAGAAATTGATTTTGAATTAACCACTCATTGGAATCTTGTGAAATTTGGTCAGAGGACCTTTTATGTGATTATAAAGCCCTGCAAAATGACCCATTGGTTTATAAGTTTGTGTGAGCGTGCTTATAAGTTAAGGTTTTATTCAGTATTACATATTTATGTTTGCTAATAAAACGACACCCTATCGTATAAATCGGTATGAGATTTTTTATACGATATGAGCCCTGCAAAAGACCTCTTAGCTTATGTATTAACATATAAGTTAAGGTTACTTTCTCGACGCAGATCCGACCACATGATTTTTTAAAAAAATTCGGGTTTTCCACGATAAAAAACTTGTTGTAATTATTGCTGAATTTTCATTGACTGTTTGCACGCCTGATTTATCTACAAGCTAAGGCGGTCTGATTCTCCGGACCGGAGGAAAAGCGGATGACCCGCAATAATTACTATGGACATATTTTTTTGTTATCCACATACCATTGTAGAAAATAAAAAAAATATTTACTCTGCAGATAACAATTCCCAAAAACCACGCATTGAAACAAATATAAAAGTTACAAAAAAAAACGCGCGTGATTTTTAAACATGTCGCTTGCGTGATACTATAACAAATGTGAATGTATCTTTGATGGCTTTAGGTTTGCAAGCTTCAGCAGTCCCATCCTCCGAGAAACCCTCGATAAATCAGCACAAATTCATGTGACAGCAACTCAATTGGTAATCATGTAGCTTTTAGTTAGGCATGTTGAAAAAGCTCGACCGGGCCGGACCGGATCTGTGCTTTTTGCCACTCGGGCTCGGGCCCCCTCTCAAAGAGGGATCCTGCTAACGCCCCTAAGGCCAGACCGGTACGGGCCGAACCCGATTAATTATTCCCACCTATAGGCAAGATTTCCTAAAATCCTGTCTAAATATGCAGGATTTTAAGAAATCCCGCCTATTTAGGCGGGACTAATTAAAAACCTGCCTAACAGGTGGGATTTTAATTGAAATCCTGCCTAACATGCGGGATTTTAATTGAAATCCCGCCTAACAGACGAGATTTTAACTGAAATCCCGCCTAACAGGTTAGGCCCAGTGTTCAGGCTTATCTAGGCCCGACCCAAATCAGGCACCGAGCCGGGCTATGAGGCGATATGGGGGTCCTGTAAGGCCTCCAAGTCCGGCCTAGCCAGGCTTTTTTCGGGCCGGTCCCGATTTATTTGAACACGACTACTTTTAGTACTACAACTTCCCGGATTTAAACCTCTTAAATTACTATAATTAATTTGAATGTACTTTCGATTTGACGTGGCATTTTAGCTTTGATGAGTTTGGACAAAAACATGTTTGGCATGACAACGGTTATGACCGTCATTAAGAAAAGAAAACTAATTTTGAATGCAAAAGCGGGTGAAGTTTAATTACTTAGGTGAGATCGAGCGTTCAAGAACGACAAATCATAACCACCTCCCATGATCGACGTTGCCTTGTCAAACTGAGCCATATTATATAATAATATATATTATTCACAATATTATTATGAAACTGACGCCTGTAGGACAGGCCCCTAATCAGGCCAATTTTATTTTAATTGAATAATACAATAATTAAGTTGGCGATTGTTGATCTGGAACTCTATCCTCATTGTAGGTATTAGATGCTTCCAGACCGCCAGGATGGAGTTGTTTTAAAAATTCGATACACAAATAAAATTATACATTGATGAGTCCCCCTAGAACCGCTAGCCGCACCCCATGCATGGGTGCGGTAATCCGAAAATCATCGACGTAACCACCCGAGGTGCAACTGCCATCGCCACCACCACACCAACCGCCATCACCGCCACCGCGCCAACCGTCATCGCCGCCGCCACCACAGTCGCCGCCAGCCACCAACTCAGGTTCGTTTCGCCGCCCCTCTACCTGTACTAGATATCTAGATCGAATAGGGGAGATATCGTGCTCAATTGAGCCCGATGCCATGAGAGCAAAGTGTGAAAATTCCGAGTTTTACTTCTTGCTCGGGTTCGCCGGAGGTGTCAACTCCGCCGGCCTCACCGCCGGGAAACGCAAGCCCCCACCTCAGTGAAGGTGGTGGCGACATCTGCCGGCGGTGGTGGCGGCTAACTCTATGAGAGAGAGAGATGAGTGAATTATTATTGACATTTTATGTCTTGTTCATTGGATTAATTTCTTTTTAAAAAAAGGATGTTAAATTTAGTTTTTTAATTTCTTGGCTGAGATCATGAACGCGGTGGTCTTGAACATGATGGCGGCGGCCACGAGTGCGGTGATCATAAACCTTCGTTCGTGAAAGTCCTACCTCACCTAAAAAAATTCATGCATTTCATGCTCAAAACTAATTTATTTTCTTGATAGCTGTCATAATAACCTTTGTCTTGTCAAACATACATTCTATGATTGTGTAGTTTTTGAATAAATTCAACGAAGCAAATAAACCGCGTCAAATCAAGTCTCTTTGCCAGCTTTTGGCGCGGCTTATCGTGACTTATTTGCTCCGGTGATGTTGGACAAAAATATCATTGTCATATCAAAATCTTATGCCTCAAACTAGTTTTTTTTGTAACATTTGTGATACCCAAACATACATTTTATGACAATGACGTTTTTGTCCATACCTCAAACCTGACGTTTTTTTTTCCTTTTACGCTACAGGTGTCGGCCAGGTGTCGCCAATTGATCACTTGCCATTCAATTTTTCATCCTCCTCCAGGCTCCAATATGGTTGAGAGAGAGAGAAGAGAGTCCAATATGACCTGTTCCTTGTAAGTCTTTTATTAAGAGCAATGTTAATAGCACCTCTTTATTGGCTAATAGCACCCCAAAAAAATCAAAATAACACATTGAAATGGCTGCTAATAGCGACTTCAGAGGTGCTATTAACATTGCTCTTTATTAAAGGGGGCAAAAAAAATTAAGAATGAGCACCCCACACAAATTTTTCTTCTTCCTCTCCTTATCCTGCAATGGCTGCCGCCCCTCACGTCCTAGTCTTTCCTTATCCGGCCATGAGCCATATCACCTCTCTCTTGGAGCTCTCCTACCGCTTTCTCGACCGCGGCTTCAAAATCACTTTCTTGAACACGGAATTCAACCAACGCCGTCTCCTCGCCGCCCTGCCCGACCAACAAGCCGCCGCCGCATCCTCCCTGAAGACCTGCGTCGGCATCCGTCTCGCCACCATCCCGGATGGACTCGGTCCGGCCGAAGACCGCAGCGATCTCGGCAGGCTTATGGAGGGCATCACGGCGACCATGCCGGGATACCTCGAAGAGTTGATGGTTCGGAACGCGGCAGAATTGGACGAAGAGAGATTCACCTGGTTTCTTACAGATTTAAGTATGGGCTGGGCGGTCGACATCGCTCGGAAGGTCGGTCTCCGGCCGCTAGCCTTCTTTCCCATGGCGGCGGCGCTGCTGGCCGGAAGTCTAAGCATTCCAAAACTCATTCAGGATGGTGTAATTGATAAGGAAGGTAAATGTATTAAATTAAATTGTATTGTTTTCTCTTTTAATTTAAAACCTTTCATTCTCAGTTCCAAATAATATGGATTTAAAGAGGAGATTATTATTATGTGCAAATTAATTTTAAATATGTGGAGATTATTGTATTAATTAAAAATTCAATTTTTTTTTTAAAAATAAGCTCTAAAAATGAATATGGGCAAATCTATCAAAAAATAAATAAATAAGGCTCCATTTGGTTCGGCGGTGGCGGGTCGAATCGGCCGGTGAAAACGGAGTGTTCGAACCGGAGGGGGGGAGGTGGCTGCTCCAAACGGAGCTTTTTGGGGCATTTCACAAGGCGGGCGGGTGGAAACGGAGCAAACGCCGCTGGAGGTTGATCATTTGTTTACCCTCCTCCCGGCGGCGTTTGCCCAAAACAGAGCAGTGAAACCCCCAAACAACTAGAGCCTAAACAAAATTACTCAAATTTTGATGATTTCTTTCAGAATTATTCTCCTCGTCATGGCCGGTCTCTAATTGGAGTCATATAAATCATGCAATTTTGTTCAAATTTGCACAACTCAAAATATTTCATCCCTAAAATCTCTATCAATAATTCACCTAAATTTTCGATTAGGTCTCTTATCTTGTGTGTTTTTTGGCCACAAGTCCGCTGCCGCTTTTAGATTAGAATTTTGTTTAGCGGATTGAATATTATGATCCTCTGAAGTTCGGTCATTTGAATGACTTGATATGATTTGCGCCTAACAAATGGATCCGTACTTATAATTTTTCGATCTACACTTATAGTTTTTTGGTCTGCACTTATAATGCTTCGATCTGCACCTATAATTTTTTTGGTCTGCAACTATAATTTTTTGATCTACACTTAAAATAGATGTGCATTATCCAAAATAAATTTACACGTAATAATAATTAAGGCTCCGCTTGAGGGGACTTATTTTCACCGGTCAAGCGGTTACGACCGCATGAACCGGACCTATATTTATGATCCGGTTCATGCGGTCGTAACCGCTTGACCGGTGAAAATAAATCTTTCAAAACTGAGCGGAAGTTTATAAATTATTATGTATCAAATTAAAGTTTTATTGAATAAAATTCATAATCTACTCAAAAAAAGTTAATAATAAGCCCATAATCTAACTGTGCACTGTACAGGCGCCCCTATAAATGGAAAAATGTTTCAATTAGGCCCAAAAATGCTTCCCATTGACCCGGCTCAATTCACCTGGAATTGCTTCAAAGACTCCCTAACAAAAAAAATCTTGTTCAATTTCGCGTCCAACAACATCAGAGCAGTCGCAAACGCGGAGCTCATTCTCTGCAACACATCTCAAGAGCTCGAGAAGCACGTGCTCGCCTGTGTTCCCGACATCGTCCCCATCGGGCCGCTCCTCAGCGGGTCTCGGCCCGACAAGAGCTTTGGCAATTTTTGGGTGCAGGACACAGAATGCATCGAGTGGCTAGACCGGCAGAAGGACAATTCGGTTATATATGCCGCATTCGGTAGCTTCACAGTTTTCAACCAGTGCCAATTTCAAGAGCTGGCCCACGGGCTCGAGCTGATACGAAAACCATTTCTATGGGTGGTTCGAGCCGATCTCACAACCGTGGATGACGACGACGAAAACTCGACGAATCTTTCAAATTTCATGGAAAGAGTGGGGGATAGAGGGAGAATAGTAAGTTGGTGTCCACAGCAGAAGGTGCTTGCCCATCCTGCTATTGCATGCTTCATCACACACTGCGGCTGGAACTCAATTCTCGAAGGGGTGATAAACGGGGTGCCGTTTCTGTGCTGGCCGTATTTTGCCGATCAATTCTTTAACCAGACCTGCATCTGCGATTTTTGGAGGGTCGGGTTAAGAATTGTGGCCGACGAGAGCGGGATGTATTCGAAGGAGCAAATTATGTCAAAATTGGAGGCGTTGGTTGGCGATAAAGAGATCAAAGAGCGATCGTCGGCTTTGAAGGAGGCGGCTTGCAAGAGTCTGCAGATTGGGGGATCCTCTTTTAATAATTTCAATAAGCTTATAGATTTGATGAACGGTGTTTGAATTTTAAGGAAGCATAGATGTTCTGCCGTTGTTATTGTTGTTGTTGTTTTCATATAATTTTTTAGTTACAATGTTGTGTCCACACTAAAAAATATGTAGACACATAGAAGTACTCTTTTGTTATTGTGTTTTGTTTGAAATTAAGCCTTATATGTACTAATGAAGTAGTATAGTAGCTAGTATGGATCGAAAATGATGAGCGCGCAAAGATATCGTGATATATGTAACATTGTAATGTGTGTTGGCTGATGTTGGGCTATTGATTCATCATCACAAACTCATTCATTCTTAGTTGTGCATCTCTCTCTCTATCATTCAAGTGAGATCATATCACTGATGGATCCGCAAAACGCCCCGACTTTTCATTATCGAGCTCCACTCGCCTCCTTAAATCCCGACCTCTCCTCCTCATCAATATCTTAACTAACATTTTATGATCTATAAAATTTCATTCAACATGTTAGCATGAAGAAGAGAGAAGGGGCAGAAGAGAACGTGCAAAACAAGATTACAAGACCTCAAAATCTTATTCCAAACTTGATGCTTACAAATGAACTATTTATCCCTTTATATATGGCGCTCCGCCTAGTGTTTTAGGTAGCGTTTGGGGCAGCTTATCGGCTCCGGTGCGGCAGTTCAAAAACGTTGTTTCAATAATAAGTTGTCTTCGGGTACCAAAATCCGGAAACGCCGTTTTCAAGTATCAGCTGTTTATAGGCATTCTTTGAACCACAGATTTTTTCTCCAGTTCGACAGCTGCGATCCTCGCGCAAGCCTTCCACCTTATCGTGATCCCGATTACTCCCATCTTCCTTCCAATCTCCGACGGCCACGACTTGCCATATCCTCTCTGCTCCCGATCTCCGACAGCCAAGCTTCCACGACTTGCTGGAAAATGAGCACGGTGCTTTGTGTTTTTTGCTGTAGTTATGTTGCTTCAGTTTTCTGCTATGGTTATTGTGTTGTTTGTGTTTTTGAGTTATGTTTTTTAGTTCTGTTTATGTTGAATGCTATAATCCTGATCCCCATACTTTCTCCATTCCCAAGCTTTATTTTGTAAAAGGTGTATATTTAGGGTTATATGTATGTGTAGGTGTATGCGTATGTGTAATATGTGTCTCTCTACATAAACCTTCTCTACATAAACCTCACTGTAAGTGTGTGTATGAGTGTGTGTTTGTATTTGTATGTGTGTGTGTGTGTGCGCACTTGTATATGTATGTAGTGTGTATGTGGAGGTTTATTTTTGTTAGAAGGGGTGTGCGGCGGTTCGATCAACCCATCTCCCAAGGTATTGAGGCTGCCTTCCTTAAACTCCATTAGAGGGCTGCAGCCCAACCGACCCAACCCATCTCCATGCCCATAGGCGGGTTGTTGGAGGTCACATCCTCCCTTAGATGAGCGAAACTCGATAGTCAAACGGACACCACGGGGACTTCTTGTAACGCCCCCATTCGTCACTTGGAATATAACAGAGGGTCCGGCCGGGGCCCCACGCCATATTTCACAGACAAACGAGAGAGCCACTTGAGAGTATCAAAAACCTGTCTACACGCATCCTAACTCAGATCATTCTAGCGGAAGATTTATTAAGTTATAGAACTCAAAATACTGAATGTCCACACTATATAAATATCACATTTATATATAATACCAGGAATGTTTACACGAATACACCGCACACGGCCTTAAGGCCTTACAGATTTCTCTTTACACAATATAAAGGCCGGCCACACATGAAATCCAACACTTCGCATGGCCTTCAAGGGCCTACCAGCAGCATGGGCTTCCACCCGCTCAATCCAATCAGCCCGCAACACCTGCATATGGACGTCCACCCCATGGGTGATAAACAAAGCAACGGTCAGCATTCAGCTGACCAATTATAACGACCCTACCCCTTACCCGGGGCAGTGGTTCCTTCCCTGCATGTATAACAATCACAATATATATATCACACATAACATCACAAACGCCGGCCTCAATGCCAGGCGCTCCGTGCACTCAGGGCACATTTAGGTTTGTACTTGGTAGGCGGGCATAAGCCTCCAAACCCTTGTTGAAGACCTCACGCACCCGTCTCACTCAGAGGTACGCACCTCACAAAACCCGTGAGCACTACCAGTCGACCTACCCACGTAGTGTAACAAGCCTAGGGAAATCGCCCTGCTGCTTTGCTACCAATCGACCGCTCATCCGATCTTAACATCGCCATTTGGTGGAATGGGCATAAGCCTCCAAACCCCTGTTGAAGACCTCCCGCGCCCACCCACTCAGAGGTGTCCGCACTCCATCAACCAGCTCTTCCAAAGGAGCTATGCAAAGCATCCTTCACACCAAGCATATCGTCCTTACCATCTCCGCAGGCTAAACGATGAATACACGGAGTCTTCCCCGGTTCGCAATATAAACATCACCAATCCCGACATACGTCCGGATGGGCTTCACACAGCATGCCTATGCCGTACTACATATTTCCGGCTCTAGATGCAGACTCAACTGCTGGAATCGCTTACGCTTGTCCATCTCTTGATGGAGGATCCCATGCACATGCATAAACAAAGGGCTTCACCTGCCCAAGGAAGAAAGACCGTTACCCTTGACGATCGCTTCGGCGCCATGGAAGAACTAGCCGGATGGAAATCACCGCAGCGGCCTTGCCTCCGCAACGCCGAACTCGGCTCTCGATTCGGACCAACGAAGCTCCACCGGCGGCCGGAATGCTCCTCCTCCTCCTCCTCCAAGCTCTCCTCTCTTTCTTCTCTTTAGAAAGAGAATGGCTAAGTGAGAATGAGATTTTATCTCAATCCACGGCCTTATAGCAGCTGGAAGGGCTTTGGACCACAAGATCCAAATAGAAGGAAACGAACGGCCGAGATCTGCTCTAAAAAGCATTTCAACAGGCCTGACACGCCCTGTGACACGCCCGTGTCACAGGCCGTGTTCCCCTAGTCGGTTAGTAACTGACTCAAAAGATACCAGAACACGGGCATGGACACGCCCGTGTCGGACCTGACACGCCTGTGTCGGCCAATCAACACGCCCGTGTCACCCCTGTGACACGGCCTCAACGGATCGCCAAAAAGAACAGAGCAGGACACGGCTAAGGCACACGCCCGTGTCCATGGTCGTGTCCCTCAAGCGTCGAACCCCGATCTCACACCGATCGTCGACCTGGCCTAGACACGCCCTGGAACACGCCCGTGTTCCAGGCCGTGTCGCCGCTTGACGACCGCCAATGGCCACTTCGACATCTCGACACGCCTAGAAGGACACGTGTCGGACACGCCCTGGGACACGCCCTGGGACACGCCCGTGTCCCAGGCCATGTCAACCGACACGCCGCTCGACCTTGCCGCCTGCAAGCCGCTGGCCACCAAACAGGACACTTGGCTGGACACGCCCCCCCCCCCCCCGACACGCCCGTGTCGCCGGGCGTGTCAGCCCTCACAACAATTGTTGAGCACAAGTTGTTGAGCAAACGATCCCGAGCAACCCGAACAAGACATGCCCTGGGACACGCCCGTATCCCAGGCCGTGTCAGCCAACAAAAACTCCATTTTGCCTTGGAGATATTTGGGGTGTTACAACCCTCCTCTCCTTATAGAAATTTCGTCCCGAAATTTAGCGCAACACAGAGATATCAACACAACCACGCTGTTGCGATACAAACCAAAACGATCCAGGTTTAGAGTTCAGAGGCCGCAGCTTGACTCGTCCCACGGAATCGTGCCACCACGCATGTTTGCCACAAACATAGCTACATACATACAATATACAACAAAAGATAAGAAAGTGCACACTCCACTTTATTTCGGCTTCTCCGCATCTCGCAAAATCCGTTTAGCGGCTTCCATTAAGTCCAAAGCACGGATTTGTTGCTCTGCTTGGTTGGAACTTTGCGGCTCCTGCAACTCAAGAGTGTAGACTCGAGGTTGCGCCCGCGATGCAGATGATTCTACCACGGCTTTGCCCTTTTCGTCATAGGACGCACCGGTCTTTTGCTCACCCTTTGAAGTACCACTCCAGCAAAATCGGGCGATATGCCCTTGCTTCCCACAAATGAAACATGTACGCGGCTCAAACCGTCCTTGCCCAAACGTCACTCCCGACGCAACATCCGACGAAGTTTGTGCAGCAGGCCTGAACCGCTTCTTATCACGTTTCCTAAAATCTGATTGCTCTGGTTGCGGAACTTTGAATTCGGACTTTTCCACTGCCGCATTCTTCTTGTCCCGCACCCGCTTCAAATCCTTCTCCAGCGCACTAGCGGTATGTACCAACGCTTGGAATCCTTGGTTCACTGAACTCGGGAGAGCCAACCTCAGCTCATCACGCAGTCCGTCATAGAACCTATTCGTCTTCCGCGCCTCTTCCGTAAACGTCGACCCCGCATACCGACCGAGTATGGTAAACTCATGCAGGTAATCGTCTACGGTCTTATCACCCTGCGTCAGACGTTGAAATTCAGTTTCCATTGCAATTCGCTGCGACATTGGCAAATATTTCGCCCAAAACAATCCGGAGAATTCGTCCATCGATATGTCGCCCAGATCTCTACCTCTCAACTGGTGCAACTCGATCTCATCCCACCAAAGCCTCGCCTCTCCTTCAAGTAGGAAAGTGGCTAACGGGACTTTCTGCTCCTCACTAATCCTGAGCGCAGCCAGAATTCTTTTCACCCTGGAGAGCCAATCCTCTGCCTCTGTTGGAGACGTCGCCCCGACAAACGTAGGCGGATTAAACTCCATAAATTGCTTTAGTTGCTCGTCCGCTTCTTTCACAGCAACCGGAACCGCAACATGCTCTTGCCTCGCACCAACCTGTACTGGCTCCACAGCAGGTCTCGCTTGCCCAAAAGGTTGTGCTCGAAGCATGGCAAATACCACCTCCGCAACTAAGCGCACAGTTTCCGTAGAAGGGGGAGGTGTAGGCACCTCAGCTGGTGCCGCACTCTCATCCGAACGCTGGGGCTCAGACTGCCCAGCTCCACTCCTTGTCACCTATAGGTGAACAAGAAAGCATTACTCTCCATGCTAAAACGGCAAACAAACCGAATAGACACACACACATTCCTAGTGGACATTCTTGAGTTCAATTATGCGCTCCCAACTCAAACCTTTACCTCTGATACCAAATTGTAACGCCCCCATTCGTCACTTGGAATATAACAGAGGGTCCGGCCGGGGCCCCACGCCATATTTCACAGACAAACGAGAGAGCCACTTGAGAGTATCAAAAACCTGTCTACACGCATCCTAACTCAGATCATTCTAGCGGAAGATTTATTAAGTTATAGAACTCAAAATACTGAATGTCCACACTATATAAATATCACATTTATATATAATACCAGGAATGTTTACACGAATACACCGCACACGGCCTTAAGGCCTTACAGGTTTCTCTTTACACAATATAATTTCATACATCGGCACGCAGGCCGGCCACACATGAAATCCAACACTTCACATGGCCTTCAAGGGCCTACCAGCAGCATGGGCTTCCACCCGCTCAATCCAATCAGCCCGCAACACCTGCATATGGACGTCCACCCCATGGGTGATAAACAAAGCAACGGTCAGCATTCAGCTGACCAATTATAACGACCCTACCCCTTACCCGGGGCAGTGGTTCCTTCCCTGCATGTATAACAATCACAATATATATATCACACATAACATCACAAACGCCGGCCTCAATGCCAGGCGCTCCGTGCACTCAGGGCACATTTAGGTTTGTACTTGGTAGGCGGGCATAAGCCTCCAAACCCCCGTTGAAGACCTCACGCACCCGTCTCACTCAGAGGTACGCACCTCACAAAACCCGTGAGCACTACCAGTCGACCTACCCACGTAGTGTAACAAGCCTAGGGAAATCGCCCTGCTGCTTTGCTACCAATCGACCGCTCATCCGATCTTAACATCGCCACTTGGTGGAATGGGCATAAGCCTCCAAACCCCTGTTGAAGACCTCCCGCGCCCACCCACTCAGAGGTGTCCGCACTCCATCAACCAGCTCTTCCAAAGGAGCTATGCAAAGCATCCTTCACACCAAGCATATCGTCCTTACCATCTCCGCAGGCTAAACGATGAATACACGGAGTCTTCCCCGGTTCGCAATATAAACATCACCAATCCCGACATACGTCCGGATGGGCTTCACACAGCATGCCTATGCCGTACTACATATTTCCGGCTCTAGATGCAGACTCAACTGCTGGAATCGCTTACGCTTGTCCATCTCTTGATGGAGGATCCCATGCACATGCATAAACAAAGGGCTTCACCTGCCCAAGGAAGAAAGACTGTTACCCTTGACGATCGCTTCGGCGCCATGGAAGAACTAGCCGGATGGAAATCACCGCAGCGGCCTTGCCTCCGCAACGCCGAACTCGGCTCTCGATTCGGACCAACGAAGCTCCACCGGCGGCCGGAATGCTCCTCCTCCTCCTCCTCCAAGCTCTCCTCTCTTTCTTCTCTTTAGAAAGAGAATGGCTAAGTGACAATGAGATTTTATCTCAATCCACGACCTTATAGCAGCTGGAAGGGCTTTGGACCACAAGATCCAAATAGAAGGAAACGAACGGCCGAGATCTGCTCTAAAAAGCATTTCAACAGGCCTGACACGCCCTGTGATACGCCCGTGTCACAGGCCGTGTTCCCCTAGTCGGTTAGTAACCGACTCAAAAGATACCAGAACACGGGCATGGACACGCCCGTGTCGGACCTGACACGCCCGTGTCGGCCAATCAACACGCCCGTGTCACCCCTGTGACACGGCCTCAACGGATCGCCAAAAAGAACAGAGCAGGACACGGCTAAGGCACACGCCCGTGTCCATGGCCGTGTCCCTCAAGCGTCGAACCCCGATCTCACACCGATCGTCGACCTGGCCTAGACACGCTCTGGAACACGCCCGTGTTCCAGGCCGTGTCGCCGCTTGACAACCGCCAATGGCCACTTCGACATCTCGACACGCCCAGATGGACACGTGTCGGACACGCCCTGGGACACGCCCTGGGACACGCCCGTGTCCCAGGCCGTGTCAACCGACACGCCGCTCGACCTTGCCGCCTGCAAGCCGCTGGCCACCAAACACGACACTTGGCTGGACACGCCCTCCCCCCCGATACGCCCGTGTCGCCGGGCGTGTCAGCCCTCACAATAATTGTTGAGCACAAGTTGTTGAGCAAACGATCCCGAGCAACCCGAACAAGACACGCCCTGGGACACGCCCGTGTCCCAGGCCGTGTCAGCCAACAAAAACTCCATTTTGCCTTGGAGATATTTGGGGTGTTACACTTCTCACGAGGCCATTATCGAGTTTCGCTCATCTAAGGGAGGATGTGACCTCCAACAACCCGCCTGTAGGCATGAAGATGGGTTGGGTCGGTTGGGCTGCAGCCCTTTAAGGGAGTTTAAGGAAGGCAGCCCGGATACCTT
The DNA here is from genome assembly GCA_039513925.1 of Platanthera zijinensis. Taxonomy (NCBI): domain Eukaryota; kingdom Viridiplantae; phylum Streptophyta; class Magnoliopsida; order Asparagales; family Orchidaceae; genus Platanthera; species Platanthera zijinensis. Next base: position 2,840,612 of record CM077090.1, on the reverse strand, counting down.
GCGAGAACATTCAAATTTTATTTTGTATGCCGTCCAACGTTGGTTTTAAATGTTTAAAATTAGTTCAGGTACGTATTCAACAAAAAAAGTTAAATGTATTAAAAAAAATTCACCTAATAAAACTTCATTTTTGCCAAATAGATTTTTCAAAACAGTTTATCAAAAAGCCTTGTAAACTCCATTTCTCACAAATAATTTTTCTACAAAACTAAATTTTTTTTAGATATAATACTTTTCTATCAGTAACTTTTCATCAACAGTTTTTTGTCATCAGCAGCTCAATCAAACCAAACCTTAATATACACATATCTCATATTTATTATTTTATCATATTCTCATCATTTTAATGTGTGAGGCCATAGGGAAAATGTCTTCTTATAGATCTGAAATGTGAAAAATATCACCCTGAGAAGAGCGATCTTGAGATCATTCCATACCTCAAAAACATTATCAATCCAAAAAATGGACCCTAGAATTGTGTCTGAAATTGACTTATGGAGCCAAGAAAGAACCATGGTATTGCATCGTTCTCATGGCGCATAAAGAAGATTTGTGCTGAGGGGTGGGCGAATGCTGCCATCAACGAAACAATTTTTTTTCTAGGAAAGCAGAGAAACTTTAATGACACGAGCCCAGGAATGATAATTATAGTCATTTAAGGGAGGAGAGACCAAAACTAAAGAAGGATTTTCATTTGCATGAAGATAAAAAGGATTTGCAAGATGTTAGAGGATAATCCATACAATCAGGATGTTAATTAGCTTATCGATAATGGAAAGGCACAACATTTCTTGCAAGAAGCATCAAAAGGGGAGGAGCCTGCCAAAAGGAACCCGCAAGAAGAAAAGAAAGGGTGATCAGTTGCTATTTTATGTATTTGGGCCCGATTTCCTTTGTTTTCTCAAGCTCAAGGTGTTGTTGTTTTGTCTTCATGTATTTGGTTGTTTTTGTCATGTTGTGTGTTATGTTTGGCACATATTTGATGTCTTGTGTTGTGCTATGAAAAAAAAACTTCAGGAGGGATGCGGTGTGTTGAATATGTAAGCTAAGGAGATCTTGTTTTTTATTGATCTTGCATCTATAAGTTGTGTGTTTTTTGTGGAATGAAGAGTGATAGTGTCAGCTATTTTTGTTTGTGTTGTTTGCCATGTTCTTGTCTTGTGTTTGTGCAACTTTCCTAACATGATATCATAGAGAGGTTGGTGTGTGTGTGCCGGTTGCCATCAAAAGTTTTGAGATCAGTTCATTGCATCAGGTGCTTGAATCTTGCTGATTCATCACTGTTTTGTTTCCCTCAGTTTTTTCCTCTTATCTCAGTTATTTTTAGCATATGGCGTCGAGTTCCTCCCTTGTTTCGAATTTGCTTTATGATCCAAGTGGTGTGCCCATTTTTGAAGGGGAGGCTTATGATTTCTAGCATGTACACATGCGTACATTGTTTGTGTCCCAAGGCTTATGGGACTTGATCCAAGATGGTTTCCCTCAACCCACAGATGTTGATCCTGTAGCAGGCTGGGATGCTGTCAAGTTTAAAGAGCTCTCTGAAAATCAAAAAAGGGATGCAAAGACCCTCATATATATCCAACAAGGTATAGGAAAGAGCATTTTCCCTAGGATTATGGGGGCTCAAACAGCTAAGGAGGCGTGGAATATCCTTAAAACTTATTTCCAAGGATCATCTAAGGTGGAGTATTTCAAGCTACAAAATCTATAGGAAGAGTTTGACACTCTTAACATGAGAGAAGATGACAATGACCTCTCTTATTTTTCTCAAATTACCTCTCTTGCAAATCAGATTAAAAGTTATGGTGACATAGTCGAGGAGAAGAAAATGACACTAAAATTTTTGAAAACCCTCACACAAAAGTATGTATATGTTATTACTTCCATTGAGGAGGCAAAAGATATTAATCTCTTGACTATGACAGATCTCATGGGATCTTTGCAAGCTCATGAAGAAAGGATGAAGAGGTCTGAACAACAAACCATTGAGCAAGCTTTTCAAAGCAAGCTTGATATCCAACTAGATCTGAGGGTGCCTGCACATACCAAAGAAGTAAAAACAAGAAAAATTGTGCAGAGACATCTGCATTTTTGCAACTTATGTCAAAGGAACAATCATGATGCCGCCGATTATTTTTATAAGTGCAGGAAGTGTCCAAGGCCCACACACTTCAATAAGGATTGCCCTTTTCAAAAACCGGCCCAGCCACTAGCAGAAGAGGCAAATTTCAGTGAGCAGGAGGAAAAAGAAGACTATGTGTTCTATACATGTGATGAATGATAACTTTTTAAATAAAGTTATCTATGTCCATTTTATTTGGCAAAAATAGTGAAAAAATATTTTATTGAGTATAAAAAGATGATAAAATTCATATTTTACTTATGTTTGAGCAATTTGACCATTTTCCAATGTTTTCTTGTTAGAATCGCCGAAAAAAACCCAATCCGGAGAAGGAATGCTGAAGCAGTTTTCCGTGCTGGAAAAGTTGTTATAACAATTTTTCTAGTTGTTATAACAACTTTCGAAATTTCAAAATTCGAATTTTCAAAACCTGCAGCGATTTGAAAAGTGAAAGGAGGCATCCTTTAAGATGGAGGCGCGAAATTAAAGCACGAATTTGAGCTGAATTTTTTTATTTATTTTATTATGATTCATTCTTGAAAAGGAGAAAGTGAGGGAGATTGCTTGGGAGAATAAGAACTAGGGCAAAACTGGATCTTGGAGAAGGGTTGCTTGTAAGAGAATTGGAGAGCATTTTCCTTTACTATTTTGCATTCTTATCATCATGTGCTGTAAGATCTTTCCTAATTTTGTGGTGTTTTTTCCTTCCATTATGAACTAATTTCAAAAGTCTTGTGTGTTGTAAGTACTTAGACTCATTATGATGATTTGATTTCAATTTATCTTTCATGTTGGTTGATGATCTATATTTATTGGGAGTATGTATTTTATTTGTGGAATTTTTGAGTAAGTGTTCTTCTCCCAGATAGTGTTGCGGGATTCGAGAGAGGAGTCATGTTATTCTAAGGTTGAATCCTCATTGTGCACGGCGAGATTCGAGAGAGGAGTGACGTGATTCTTTAGTCAAAATTCCATATTTCTACTGCGTTGCGAGACTCGAGAGAGCAGCGACGTAAGTGTAACATAAGTCCTAATATAACTCTGAGGAAGAAAGCGATTTCGTCTCAAGTTAGCAACATCGATTTTAGCACTTCATGTTATTCTAAATCCGCCTAAGTTTGAGATGACTATGGGAAGTAGGGTAAGCAGATTTCAGAGATCGAGAGATAATGTAATCTATCTTAAAAATCGTTGCAGGATAGTAATTATCCAATCATGAGAGATTACTTTAAAATATACGTCATAATAGTCTAAGGGAAACAACATGCAAAACTAATTCTCCAATTCAAGAAAAAACATTCTAAATAAGAACTAAGTAGTTACTATTACTTCTAGTTTCGCTTAACTAAATCACACCAATTATCTCACTTGAATTTAAGGAAAATGTTAAGCTAGTAGTTGCGAGCACTAAATCATTCACTTCCTTGAGGGAACGATCACTTCTCACTTTATATTACTTGAACCGGCACATACACTTGTGTTATTTTATATATACGTTACCGGCGTACCAAGTTTTGGCGCCGTTACCGGGGATGTGTAACGGATTTAGTGTGTTATTTCTTGCAATATTAACAAGATCTGAGTATTTAGAGATCAAGTGTTTGTTTGTTTGTTTTAAATCATTAAAAGTTAGTTCAGTGTATGTCCAGATATAGGCAAGTTGAGTTATTGTCTTTAAATTTTGAAATCGAGCGATCTTGTAGACAAAATCGAAGAGAAGCCAAAAACGTTAATATTATTCATCTTGCGATGGATAATCCCACGCAAGATAATGCTAATAATAATGATGGTCATGTGGATCAAAATGGCCAACCTGCGGCCCCACGAATGACTTGTCATGATTATAACACACCTCTATGAGGAGGTTTGCATTTCAGCATTGCTCGACCAACAATTGTTGCTAATAATTTTAAAATGAATCCTCTAATTATACAACAAGTGCGGAATAATAAGTTTTGAGGTTTTAGTCATGAAGACGCAAATTCTCATTTAAGAAATTTCCTAGCAATTTGCGAAATGTTTAAATTCAATGGAGCATCTTAAGATGCAATAATGTTAAGATTATTTCCATTTTCTTTAGAAGGAAGGACGAAAGATTGGTTGGACTCATTGTCTAATAATTCAATCACGACATGGGACAAGTTGGTTGAGAAATTCTTAAATAAATATTTCTCACAATCTAAGACTGTAAAACTGATTAGGGACATAACCACGTTTACACAAAATAATGGGGAAACTCTTTACGATGCTTGGGAGCGTTTAAGGAGTTACTAAGGAAATGTCCACATCATGGGTTAACCCAACATCAATAAGTATCTACTTTTTATAATGGGCTATAGACGACAACTATGATTTTGGTTGACGGAGCTGCAGGGGGTTCTTTGATGAAGAAATATCCCGAGGATGCATATTCTATATTAGAAGAGTCTAATCTCAAATAACTACAAAGCGTATGAAAGACAAGGGAATAACAACCCGGTGGAAATCCATCAAGTGGATCAATTCACATCTTTGACCGCCCAAATGGCCTCACAATTTAACCTGATTAACAAAAGATTAGATTCACTATCAACCACTACATCTAATACCCCACTTACGGTTGAACAATTAAATCAAATTACTGAAGAAACAAATTATGTGGGCGGGCCACAAAGGCAAATTCCACCAGGATTCGCAAATCATTACCATCCCGAGTGGCGAAATCATCCGAACTTCTCGTGGAAGACTAATCAAGGGATGAACCAACTGGGGGGATTTAATCAAAACCCGAACCCACCTCCAAATAATGCTTCACATAAATAAGTAAATCCTAAGAGAATGACAGATAAATTCATCTTAAGAATGTTTCAAAAACACGATTTTAAAATGGTAGGAATCGAATCTTCCTTAAGGTCTTTAGAGACAACTTTAGGCCAACTGGCAAACTCAATAAATCAAAGACCAATGGGATCTCTACCTTCTGACACAACACCTAACCCTATTAGAGATGACCACAATGGACATTGCAAGGCTATAGCTTTAAGGAGTGGAGTAGAGATAACAAGTGGGGATGGGTTGTTGGAGAAAGCAAGAGAGGAAGAGAAGAACGAGAGGAATAATAAGCCAAGTGAATTAGAGAAGGAAAGTCCTAGTGAGAGTAGGAACAAGAGGTAAATCAAACCGATAATCCAGTTAACAAAAAGAAAGAAATCATCTACCCTCCACCACCGTTTCCATCTAGGCTCGTTAAGAATAAGCTTGATATGCAATTCCAAAAATTTATGGACATGTTTAAATAGTTAACTATAAATATCCCATTTGCTGAGGCACTTGAGCAAATGCCTAGCTATGTCAAGTTCATGAAAGACATCTTGTCTAAGAAAAGAAGATTTGTCGATAAGGAGATAGTGACACTAACCGAAGAGTGCAGCGCAATTCTACAAAATAAGTTATCTCAAAAACTGAAGGATCCTGAAAGTTTTACAATTCCATGTTCGATAGGAATGAAATTTTCCGGAAGAGCGTTGTGCGACTTGGGGGCCAGCATCAACTTGATGTCGTTATCTATTTACACCAAATTAGGCATTGGAGAGATCAAACCAACATCTCTTACGCTCCAATTGGCTGATAGATCTTTAGCATTTCCTAAGGGAGTGGTTGAGGATGTACTAGTTAAGATAGAAAAATTTATATTCCCAGCTGACTTTGTTGTGTTAGATATAGACGAAGATAAGGAGGTGCCGATTATTTTAGGATGACCCTTCTTAGACACAGGATGCACCCTCATTGATGTCTAAAAAGGTGAATTAACAATGAGAGTCAATGACGAGGAAGTAACGTTTAATGTCCTTAAAACTATGAAATTTCCTGATGATAAAGAGGAGTGTTATTCGATGGAAAAAGTTGTTGTGCCCCCAAGGTTGATACATGAGGGCGATGATCTAGAATATGAGTTGCTGAGTATTCTGACTAATGAAGAAAGAGAGGATAACTTATAAATGGAAGAGGTGGTCAAAACATTAGACTCATATGGCAAGTTACCAATTGATAGGAACTTTGAAGTTATAAGTAGGAGCAGCGAGCCTATAATAATGAAACCATCCATTCTTGAACCACCAATATTAGAGTTAAGGCCCCTACCCGTACATTTGAAATATGTTTTCCTTGGGGAAGATAACACCTTTGTTGAAACCGGAAACCGGCCTCTGTGGAGTTCGACCCTTGGGGAAGGGGGTGGTCTCGCACCTACTTCGCTCCTGCAAGAGAAACAACAAAAGAGAGAGAGAGACAGAGTACAGGACCAAGGGCCCGGCTCGGAGGTCCCACCACACACCCGGAAGATCTTAGAGCGCTTCCCCTCCTTAACCAGTTGCCGGGCTAAGGTACCTCAGAAAGCGCTATAAGACTTGTGAACTAGTAAGCGTGCCTTCTGAGGTACCCCTTGGGTCTTATTTATAGATTACCTTGGATGGTCTGCAAATAACTTACCCCTGGTGGCCTGAATTTACTAAAAAGCCCCTTGGGTTGGCCTGCCAACAGCCAAACCCCGCTGTTCTGGCTGGTTATGCGCACCTCTTGTCGAGTCACCCCCTGTCATCTGGAGGGAGGTGGACTACAGCCGATCTGCCTGAGGGAGGCGGCTGGGGCCCGGCCCGCCTAGGGGATGCGGGCGGGGGCTGGCCCGCCTGAGGGAGGCGGCTGGGGCCCGGCCCGCCTGAGGGAGGCGGCTGGGGCCCGGCCCGCCTAGGGGATGCGGGCGGGGGCTGGCCCGCCTGAGGGAGGCGGCTGGGGCCCGGCCCGCCTAGGGGATGCGGGCGGGGGCTGGCCCGCCTGAGGGAGGCGGCTGGGGCCCGGCCCGCCCAGGAGATGTGGGCGGGGGCTGGCCCGCCTGAGGGAGGCGGCTGGGGCCCGGCCCGCCTAGGAGATGCGGGCGGGGCTGGCCCGCCTGCTTGTTTGGCCCCTTCGGCGGACACGGGGTTGTACACAATCCCCGATCTTTGCGTGCTTCGCAGAAGCTCGGAAAGAAACGTCCAACCCTCGTGTCCGGCGACGTCCTTGCTGAGCTGGAGGGAATCTTTTGGTGGGACCCGCCTTTCAGCTATAAATAAGCCACCGGACCTTCGATAACTGGCCCTCTCCTCTTGCTTCCTGCGTGGTTTGAGGTCAGGAGATGCCTGCGTCTGAGGAGATACGTGCCCGGTTGGCTGCCGCGAGGGAGGAGGGTCGGGAGGAGGCCCTCGCGGCCGCCCCGTGGTTGGCGCCCATATCCGCCGGCCCGCAGTTTAAGCCGGCAAAGGGAAAGGTTGTCCGCCGTTCCACGCCGAGTGATGATCTGGGTTCCGGCGGCTCCGAGGTTGAATCTGGGTGCGTGGTTTCGCCCTGTGACCTATGCTTTCTACTGACTTTTTCCTTCGCAGGAGGCGCCCCATGAAGATGCATTGGAAGGGGGCTCCGGGAACCTTGCGGATCTCTCCATGGAGATAATCGGCCTGGGCGTCAGCCCATTCTCCCCAGCGCGCAGCCTTCCTGCGACTCCTCCCCCGCTGAGAGTCCAGGGTCTGGGGAAGCCGCTCGTCGCCCCGGGAGGGAAATCATTCCAAGGTCGGCCGGGTTCCTCTCGGTCTGCTCCCGACGCGGGAGACGTACCGACGCCAGGTAACCCCCCTGAAATTAACCCATTCGCCGCTTGTCTGCTTCTGACCTCGCTTCCGCAGGGCATCGCGCCGCTTCTTCCGATGTCGAGATGAGCGAGGGGTACTCGCCTCCCGTGGAGCCGGAAGACATCGCAGACTTCTTGGGCGACCCGCACGATAGCGAGAAGATGAAGGCGCAGGTGGCACGAATGTTTCAGAAACACACGATGCTGCTCAAAGAGGCCTTCGTGGGGATGGAGAGAGACAGAGTCAGGGCGGAGGAGCGACTCGCTGCTTTGGAAGGGGCAAGGGGCTCGGCTGAGGAGGATGAGCCGACATCTCCGGGCGCGCATATTACGCGAGCAGAGGAGCGGCTGACGAACATTTCGAGACAGGCCGATCAGACCAAGCGGGAGCTGGCGGCGGTTCGAGAGTATCATGACTCTCGCGTGCCGCCTCGAACCGGCTCGCAGAGGCGGGGTAGGTGGAAATGGGTCGAGTACTAAGCCACCTGCCTCGCCTGCCCGTGCCCGCAGTTGCTCGCGGGGTCTGAATCGTCTCGAGGCGAGCCGTCCTAGATTATCGGGGGCGAATATCATCTAAAAACAATGGCTTGTAATAATTCAGGGACCTTCTCGCCCGTTTATGGCGCATGCTGCTATGATTATTATTTATTATTTGTTATATATTTTGCTGAACTCTTAGCTTCTACCTTGGAGCGCCCACCTAGCAGGAGCGGGCGGGGCTGGCCCGCCTAAAGAGAGCCGAGGGCTGGCCCGCCTAAAGAGAGGCGAGCGAGGGCTGGCCCGCCTAGGAGAGGCGAGCGAGGGCCGGCCCGCCTAGGAGAGGCGAGCGAGGGTTGGCCCGCCTAGAAGAGGCGAGCGAGGGCCGGCCCGCCTAGGAGAGGCGAGCGAGGGTTGGCCCGCCTAGAAGAGGCGAGCGAGGGCCGGCCCGCCTAGGAGAGGCGAGCGAGGGTTGGCCCGCCTAGAAGAGGCGAGCGAGGGTTGGCCCGCCTGGGAGAGGCGAGCGAGGGCCGGCCCGCCTAGAAGAGGCGAGCGAGGGTTGGCCCGCCTGGGAGAGGCGAGCGAGGGCCGGCCCGCCTAGGAGAGGCGAGCGAGGGACGGCCCGCCTAGGAGAGGCGAGGTGTTCGTTCGTTCCCCCTCGACTGGGCATCCCTCTCAGCCTCCGCTCCGCGCGAGAGAGGAATGGCTCGCGGCTGGTGGGGAGACTCTTGCGGCCGGCCGGCGACTCGATGCGGGCCCGCGCGGGGCTCGGGAATCGAAGCGTCGGGGTTGGCCCCGCTGTAAGTTCGCTTCCCGCCTTTTCCGATTTTTCCCGCCCTTTTTCCGGCCCTATAAATAGGCCCTTCATTTATGGTTTCACCTACCGTATTGGAGAGCCCTTCCCCCTTCTTCTCGCGAGAACCCTCTCTTCTCTCTTTCCTCTCGCTCAGCTAGCTTATCAATCCCGCGAGATGACGGGCGGCAGTGGCGAAGCGTACGGGAGGGGCAGGTGTGCCTGGGTCTTTGCAGACCACAGCTTCCCTCCCGCCTCGGTCTCGGAGAAGGAGTTTCTGGACACCGTTAGCGACTTCGTCCCGCCTGGCTTTGTGGCGAGGCGGCCCGGGAAGGATGAACGGATCAATGAGCTTTCGGGCGATGAGCTGGCTCTCCCGACGGCCCACTTCGAGGCGGGGCTCCGGCTACCCTTCTGGCCGGAAGTCCGCCAGGTCTTCAAGTATTACGGGGTCGTCCCGGGGCAGCTGACCCCGAACTCCATCGCTGTCATAGTCGGGTTCGCCTGCTACCTGCGCGAGGAGAGGATCGAGTTCAGCCTTGCGGTCTTCCGCAAGCTGTTCTCTTTCCGCGCGAATAAGGACGGGACCGCGTGCTTCGCGAGCATGCACGCCAAGGTGCGGGAGACGGTCAACAAGAGCCACAACTGGCTCAAGAAGTTCGTCTTCGTCAAGGGCGACTTCGGCAACATTCCGTTCTCGCCAGTGCAACTCGGCGAGGCGAGCTATCGGCCCCCTAGCCTGGGGGGCCATGAGGCGAGGCTATATGAGTTCTTCGCCGGGAAGAACTTCGAGGTCGCCTTCCTCCGCCGGAATCTGGACGACCTCGTCCCCGTCCCGCCTGGGGAAGGTAAGCGGCTCGCTCGCCTTTGCTTTGATCGTACCTTGGCTTTTCTAACTCCTGTTCCTGCAGGCGAGCGCGACGTTCCCCTCCACCCGCCTTACGAGAGCGCGCGGTCCGCTTTGGGCGAGCTTGGCCGTGCGGAAGCGGCAGCCCTAGCTCACCGCGAGCTCTCGGCTCCCGTCGGCCAGAAGCGGTCCGGGGGCGAGCTGTCTCAGGGCCCTCCAAAGAAGCCGAGTAAAACGGGCGGTCAGGCTCCTTCGGTCGGCGACAAGGGCAAGGCCCCCGCGGATCAACCATCTTCTGCCCCTGCCCCTGCGGTTCCCTCGACCGCTGATCCCGCCGGCGGGGCGGCTGGGTCGTCGCGGCCGCTCGCGGCGACTCGGCCCGCCGAGAAGCCGGTTCCTCGAGGGCATCCCAACTTCGGCTACGGCGAAGGGCCCACGGACCGAACCGGTGCCCCGTTACTTCAGTGGGACAAGGAGGGCAACCGCATCTCGGTATCCTCGCTGCTGCCTAGCTGGTCGGAGCAGGACACCGCCTCCAGGGACGCCTTCAATCTCTCCTTCGGCCTGTACGGGCGGGAGGACGCCTCTACCTACGGCGAGGAGGCCACGCGGGTGCTTATCTACGAGAGCGCGCGGGCGCAATTTCAAAGCCTCGCCCTGGCCCACATGGTCGGCCGGCGGTGCCTCCGGTTGGACAGAGATGCCCCCTCGCTCAACAAGTTGATCGATGAGAAGGAGGCGGCCCGCAAGCTCGCCCAGGAGGAGGCGGATGACCTGCGGAGGCGGCTCGAAGCGGCTGACGCCGCCCTCGCGCAGTACCAAGGTGGCGCGGTAAGCCGTCTCACTCGCACCCGCCTTTATCTTGCGACTTGTCCTAATAAATTTCTTTTGCAGGATGCGGTGACCGCCAGCCGACTTGGTACCGAGATCGCCACCCTCCAGCTGGAGAACCAGACCCTGCGGGCGCGGGTGGGTGCGCTCGAGGCTGCCGCTGCCGTCCCGCCGGCCTCCTCGAGCGGCTGTCAACTCGTTCACCACAGCGAGTATGACCTGGCGGTTCTGATGCAAGAGAACGGGGCCGACGCGGTGACGTACCTCTTCAAGACGTTGCAGCGGGCCAAGCTCCTCAAGGACGAGTGCTCCGGCTTGCGGGTGACCGAGGTGGTGCCGGAGCTGTTCCTTCCAGTACCCAAGCCCGGCGGGTTCCACCGCATCTGAAGGGCCCGCCGCCTTATGGCTTTTATCTCTCCCCCCCTTCTTGGGACATGTATTTTGTTTTATTTTTTGTGTGGTCGCGCCGCGGGCCACAGTTGTAATTTTGTAAAAGTTAATATATTTACTGCATTCACTTCTCAATTGCCAATTACTTCCCGCCTCGCGGTCGTTACTGTGCACCGCTTGTTGATTAACTCTGATTTTCGTTGCTGCGAGCGAGCGAGTGAGGCCGCCCGCCCGTTTGTGGTTCGGGACATAGATCTAAGTTCGCGGGACACTAACGCTGGCGCGACGCGAGTGGCGAGTCGCGCCTTCCGCCCGGGCTTGTTATTTTGACCGTATCTAGGTGCGGACTGGGCCCGGCTTCCGCGCGTAACGACTTCGCGCGGGCCGGCTTCCCGGGGAGGGTCTTGGCGCGTCCGACCTTTTGCTTCCCATCCACCCCGGGGACCCGCCGAACCGAAGGTTGGGGCCGGCGTTGTGGCCTCAATAGGGTCATCCAGACCGGCCCGCTCACCTGATCTCCGGCGACGTGAGTCCAAAACTCTCCACTCGCGCGCCGTGCTTAGGGCTCGCTCCTCTATGCGCCGGGCCCGGCCTTCTTGGCTCGCCGACTCCCCTTCTTGGCTCGCCGACTCCCCTTCTTGGCGGGGGATTACCGACTCCGAATGACATCCCGCCCTGCCAGCTTGGTGAGAGCCTGGCAGCGGGATCTGCTCGGGGTCTGAGGCAGACTCCTCCGAGTGACATCCAGCCCTGCCAGCGTGGAGAGAGCCTGGCAGCGGGATCTGCTCGGGGTCTGAGGCAGACTCCTCCGAGTGACATCCAGCCCTGCCAGCTTGGAGAGAGCCTGGCAGCGGGATCTGCTCGGGGTCTGGGGTAGACTCCTCCGAGTGACATCCAGCCCTGCCAGCGTGGTGAGAGCCTGGCAGCGGGATCTGCTCGGGGTCTGAGGCAGACTCCTCCGAGTGACATCCAGCCCTGCCAGCTTGGTGAGAGCCTGGCAGCGGGATCTGCTCGGGGTCTGAGGCAGACTCCTCCGAGTGACATCCAGCCCTGCCAGCTTGGTGAGAGCCTGGCAGCGGGATCTGCTCGGGGTCTGAGGCAGACTCCTCCGAGTGACATCCAGCCCTGCCAGCTTGGTGAGAGCCTGGCAGCGGGATCTGCTCGGGGTCTGAGGCAGACTCCTCCGAGTGACATCCAGCCCTGCCAGCTTGGAGAGAGCCTGGCAGCGGGATCTGCTCGGGGTCTGAGGCAGACTCCTCCGAGTGACATCCAGCCCTGCCAGCTTGGAGAGAGCCTGGCAGCGGGATCTGCTCGGGGTCTGAGGCAGACTCCTCCGAGTGACATCCAGCCCTGCCAGCGTGGAGAGAGCCTGGCAGCGGGATCTGCTCGGGGTCTGAGGCAGACTCCTCCGAGTGACATCCAGCCCTGCCAGCTTGGTGAGAGCCTGGCAGCGGGATCTGCTCGGGGTCTGAGGCAGACTCCTCCGAGTGACATCCAGCCCTGCCAGCTTGGAGAGAGCCTGGCAGCGGGATCTGCTCGGGGTCTGAGGCAATGAAATTCATCTCTCATCGGGGTGAAAGACAAGTCTACCGCAAGAAATTCCATTAGAGATTGAGCATAGTTTACATAATTTCAAGGAAAAAAGCGCTTCAAGTCGTCCCCGCTCCAAGTGAGACTTAGGGTCTCGCCCTCCACATTTCGGAGGCGGTACCCTCCCGACTTCAATGCCTCCTGCACAATGAATGGTCCCTCCCAATTGGGATGGAGCTTTCCCACTGCGGCAGACCTTCCCGCCGCGTCCACCTTCCTTAAGACCAAGTCTCCCTCAGCAAACTGCTTGACTCTGACGTGCTTGTCAAAATACTTGGCCATTCTTCTCTTTATCTCCTCCTGCCTCACGGCTGCAAGGTCCCGCAGTTCCTCGACCATGTCGAGAGAGAGTCGTAGCTCCTTTTCATTATTGGCTCTCCATTCCTCTTCGTGCTCTCCGGCCCCGACCACCCGGGGTGTCCGGACTTCAAACTCCACCGGAAGTACTGCCTCACACCCGTGGGAGAGTTTGAAAGGCGTCTCCCCTGTCGCTGTGTTGGGTGTGGTTCGGAGGGCCCAGAGGACCGAGGGGAGTTGCTCCACCCAACTTCCTCTCAAGTTCTCCACCTTTTTCTTGAGGAGGTTTACGATAATCTTGTTTGCCGCTTCTACCTGCCCATTGCTTCGGGGGTGATGAACTGAGGCAAACCTGAGGTCGATCCCGAGCTGCTCGCAGAAGCTGGTGAACTCGGCACTGGCGAATTGAGGGCCATTGTCTGTGACGATGGCCTGGGGCAACCCATGACGACAGATGATCTCCCCCCATACAAAGTTTCTGACGACCTGGGAGGTCACCTTGGCCAGCGCCTTAACTTCCAGCCACTTGGAGAAGTAATCAATCATCACGAGCAGGAACCTCCTCTGGCCGCTGGCTTGGGGGAAGGGCCCGACCAAGTCCATTCCCCAGATGGCGAATGGCCAGGGAGCTGTGATACTCCTGAGGCGCTGGGCCGGTTGCAGTTGGAGGGGAGCAAATAGCTGGCACTTGTGGCACTCCTTTGTGAATTTTTTCGCGTCGAGACCCAGGGTCGGCCAAAAGTATCCCTGCCGGACGATCCGGCCTTCTAAGGTTCGACTTCCAGAGTGACTCCCACACTCTCCGGAGTGGACCTCTTCTAGAATCTTCGGGACCTCCCTCTCGCCCACACAACGCGCCAGCATCCCTGAGAGAGTTTTCCGATATAACTGGCCATCTCGCATGAGGTAGTATGCCGACTTGTACTTGAGTTTCTTTCCGTCCATTCCCGTGGGGTACTCCCCGGTGGTCAGGAAAGTGACGAATGGGTCCATCCAGGAGGGGTGCTGTTCCACCTCCATCAGTTCCCCCTCCTCGATGGATGGGCGAAAGAGGTCTGTGATGGTTCCCCCCGCCCGGGGTCCATGCTTTGCCAACTGGTCCACCTGCTCGTTATCCTCCCGAGGCACGTGCCGGATGGAGAAAGTCTGAAAGGTGCCGACGACTCCCTTTACCTTCGCCAAGTAACGCTGCAGGGTGGGATCCCTTGCTTCGAATTCCCCGTTGATCTGGGAGGCCACCACCAGGGAGTCAGTAAGGACCTCCACATCGTGCACCCCCAGCTCCCTGGCCAGGCGTAGACCCGCAATCACGGCCTCATACTCGGCCTGATTGTTGGTGATGGGGAAATGCACCACCACCGTTTGCTCGATCCTCACCCCCTGGGGGCTTTCCAAGATGACCCCAGCCCCTAGGGAGTGCCTCCCTGACGCGCCATCCACCATGACCTTCCAGGGAACCGGGCGAGTGAGTTCTTCCTCCGCCACCTCGACCACATAGTCAGCTAGGAAATCGGCCATGGCTTGGGCCTTGATCGAGAGGCGAGGTACGAAGGAGATGTCGAACTCGCTCAGCTCCACCGACCACTTGGCCAGCCTGCCAGAATGCTCCACCCCCTCGAAGATGTTGCGGAGAGGGTGGTCAGTCACCACTCGGATCGAGTGTGCCTGGAAATAGGGCCGGAGCCTCCGGGCCGAGATGATGAGGGCGAAAGCCAGCTTCTCTAGGATGGGGTACCGGAGCTCGGCCTTCCTCAAGACCCGACTTACATAGTAAACTGGGAGTTGTCTCTTCCCCTCCTCCCGAACTAAAACAGAGCTCAGGGCCTCGGTCCCAGCCCCTAAGTACAGGAATAAGTCCTCCCCCTCCTTCGGTCCTTGTAGTAGGGGGGCCTGAGTCAACTGCTTCTTTAGGGCCTGGAATGCCTCCTCGCACTCCGAGGTCCACTCGAATTTTTGGCCTCCTCTCAGGCTTTTAAAGAACGGAGAGCATTTCTCCCCGGCCCGTGAGAGGAACCTGCTCAGTCCCGCCAGCCTCCCAGTCAATCGCTGCACTTCCTTCGCATTCCGCGGAGACTCCAACTCCAGGATTGCCCTCACCTTGTCGGGGTTGGGCTCTACGCCGGCAGGGGTGAGGAGATGCCCCAGGAATTTTCCTCTGCTTGACCCGAAGGTGCATTTGAGGGGGTTCAGCCTCATTTTGCACCCGCGGAGAGTGGCAAAGGTCTCCTCCAGGTCCCGGAGATGGGAGTCGAGGTCCGGACTCTTGACCATGAGATCGTCTACATAAACCTCCAGGTTCCTTCCCTTTTGCCCTTGAAAGACCCTGTCCATCATTCTCTGGTAGGTCGCCCCTGCATTTTTCAGCCCGAAGGGCATCATTTTATAACTATAGCACCCATCCCCTGTGATGAATGAGACGTCTTTGACGTCCGGAGGGTGCATCCTGATTTGGTGATAACCTGAAAAGGCATCTAGAAAACTCATCAGAGGGAAACCGACGGCTGAGTCAACCAGCGCGTCGATCCGAGGCAAGGGGTAACAATCTTTAGGACATGATTTATTAAGAAGGGAAAAATCGATACACATCCTCCACCGGCCGTCTCCTTTTTTAACCATTACAACATTGGAGACCCAGCCGGGGTATTGGATTTCGGATACAAAGCCGGCCTTGAGGAGCTTTGCTACTTCCTCCCTGATGGGCTCGGCGAGCTTGTCCGCAACGGGCCTCTTCTTTTGTCGGATGGGGGGAGCCTCCGGGTCCAGGTTGAGGCGGTGGCAGGCGATGTTGGAGTCGATCCCGGGCATCTCTGCGGCACTCCATGCGAAGATGTCCACGTTCTTCTGGACGCACTCCAGCATCCGGCCTTGAGCCTCCGGGGTCAATCCTCCGCTGATGCGGATCCTCTCCACCCTGCCTCCGGTGGTGAGAACCTCCATCTCCACCACCTCCTCTGCCGCCTCAAGGCGGGACTGTGCCTCCCACTCCTCAGTCTCCCCCTCGTCGAAGGCGAGGACCTCCCCCTCAGCCTCTGCAACGGCCATCGCCTCAGCCGGCTCCTGGCTCTCCTCAGCGACCTTCTCCTGGGCGCGACTCTCCTCCACCTCCATCTCATCCCCGCCCGCTTCCGGCTCCTCCTCCCTCAGCTTCCGCCCCATCTCCTCGGCTCCCTCCAGCCAAGAGATGGAGTTCACCGCCGTGACATAGCACTCCCTTGCCTCCTTGGGGTCTCCGCGGACCCGAACCTGGACCCCCTCGACGTTAAATTTTAGGCATTGGTGGAAGGATGAGGGGACGCAGCGGAAGGCGCTGATGAGGGGCCTCCCGAAGATGGCGCTGTAGCTGCTGGGGGCGTCCACGATGACGAACTTGCAATTGCGGGACTGCCCCCCCAGAACGACATGGAGTCCCACTCCTCCCTCAACCTCCTTCCTCTCCCCTGAGAAGCCGAACAGGGGTCCGTCCGAGGCCAGCACCCTTCGGGCCTCCACCTTCATTGCGTCGAACGCCTTCTTGAAGATGACGTTGACCGAGCTCCCGTTGTCAACGAGGATTCGGGGGACGGTGAAGTCCTCGATGGCTGTCTGGATGACCAGCGCATCGCAGAAGGGGTCCTCGTGACCCGGCATGTCCTCCCTGGAAAAGGTGATTTTCTCGTCCGGGGGCGGGGACTGGGACGTGGAGCCAACGCTCCTGCGGTACATGGTATGGAGGCTCGACTTGCGGGAGGCCTCGATCCCAGCCCCCCCGTGGATCGCTCCGATCCTTCCTCGGGAGCCCACATCCACCCGGTCTTCGCACCGGCCTTCCTCTGCCCGAGGCCGAATCTCCTCGATCCGCACTTCCGGACGTTGTTGCTGTTGCTGCTCCCGACGGTCCCTCATCTCGAGGAACTCGGGGCACGTGGCTGTGGCGTGCCCCTCCTCCCGATGGAAGTCGCAGTAAGGCAACTCCACCCTCACATCCCTTCTTCTTCTCCGTGCTGCTCTCCTCCTTTCCCCCAGTGCTATGGCCATAGCCTGCTCCTGGTCGGGAAGAGCCGGCCTCTGGCCCTGCATCCCGCCTGGAGGGTAGAACTGACCCTGTCCTCCTTGACGGTAGTCCCCTCCGCGGAACCCTCTCCTTGCCCCGGGTTCCTGCCACTCGGGCCTCCAGCCCAGCCGAAAGTTCGGCTCCTGTCTCCCCTGCCTGGGCTGCTGCTGATGCTGCGGCGGCGGCGGCTGTTCCCTCTGCCGGGGTTCAACCCTTCTCTCCTCCTGCCCTCGGCCACCCCTTGGCCTCTCTTCCTCCACGGCCCACCTGGCCAACCTTCGGGCAAACTCCGGGTGTGCCGCCTCCATGTCGGCCTCCCTAGCCGCCCTCTCTAGGAGCGCCTCAAAAGATACTGGGGGGGACCTCTTGAGTTCCATCGCGAAGAACCCGGATTGGAGACCCAGGGTGAAGGCCACCATCATAGTGTGCCCTGGCATCTCCTGCACTTGAGACAATTCCTCTTGGAATCTGTCCAGGTAGCTCCCCAGGGTCTCTCCTACCCTCTGCTTGACGCGGAACAAGGACTCCACCTCCTTCTTCCTCTTCTTGGAAGTGGTAAACCTCAACATGAACCCCCGACGCAGGTCCTCGAAGCAGTAGATGGACCCGGTCGGGAGCTGGTGGAACCATTCTCTCGCCTTCTCTCGGAGGGTGATGGCGAAGAGCCGGCACTTGAAGCCGTCTGACATCTGTCGAATAGAGACCATATCCTCGAACCATTGGATATGGTGGATCGGGTCTCCTTTCCCGGAGTAGTAGGTCATCTCTGGCTCGCGAAACCCCTCGGGAACTGGGGCTGAAGAAACAAACTCGCTGAAGGGGCTCCCTCCCTCAGCCGGGCGAGACGGGAATTCCCTTCCTCCAGTCTCGCCGAAGTGGTACTCGGCGGCCGAGCCGGGGAACAAAACTCGCCCCTGGAACTCGCGTTCGCCTCTCTCGGCGGGCTCCTTCCCTGGGCGCCTGAGCGGCGCGTCATCGCCGAGTGCGGGAGCGGCGACCACCGGGACTGCCGGTGTCGCACTCTCGGCTCGCATGCCGAGGGCGGTCCTGACGAGCCCGAGGATCTCCTCCCTAAGCTCCGCCGGCATGCTCGTCGCTGGGGGTGGGGGAGGGAGTGGCGAGCTGCCCCTGCCTGATCCTTGTCCTTCCTCTCCCGTCATCGAACTTGCTGAAGGTTTTCCTTGCTGACCACTCTCCACGCTCACCGCACCAAAATGTTGAAACCGGAAACCGGCCTCTGTGGAGTTCGACCCTTGGGGAAGGGGGTGGTCTCGCACCTACTTCGCTCCTGCAAGAGAAACAACAAAAGAGAGAGAGAGACAGAGTACAGGACCAAGGGCCCGGCTCGGAGGTCCCACCACACACCCGGAAGATCTTAGAGCGCTTCCCCTCCTTAACCAGTTGCCGGGCTAAGGTACCTCAGAAAGCGCTATAAGACTTGTGAACTAGTAAGCGTGCCTTCTGAGGTACCCCTTGGGTCTTATTTATAGATTACCTTGGATGGTCTGCAAATAACTTACCCCTGGTGGCCTGAATTTACTAAAAAGCCCCTTGGGTTGGCCTGCCAACAGCCAAACCCCGCTGTTCTGGCTGGTTATGCGCACCTCTTGTCGAGTCACCCCCTATCATCTGGAGGGAGGTGGACTACAGCCGATCTGCCTGAGGGAGGCGGCTGGGGCCCGGCCCGCCTAGGGGATGCGGGCGGGGGCTGGCCCGCCTGAGGGAGGCGGCTGGGGCCCGGCCCGCCTAGGGGATGCGGGCGGGGGCTGGCCCGCCTGAGGGAGGCGGCTGGGGCCCGGCCCGCCTAGGGGATGCGGGCGGGGGCTGGCCCGCCTGAGGGAGGCGGCTGGGGCCCGGCCCGCCTAGGGGATGCGGGCGGGGGCTGGCCCGCCTGAGGGAGGCGGCTGGGGCCCGGCCCGCCCAGGAGATGCGGGCGGGGGCTGGCCCGCCTGAGGGAGGCGGCTGGGGCCCGGCCCGCCTAGGAGATGCGGGCGGGGCTGGCCCGCCTGCTTGTTTGGCCCCTTCGGCGGACACGGGGTTGTACAACCTTACCAGTGATCATTGATGCATCATTAGAAAGGGAGAACGAACTAAAACTACTGGAAGTCTTGAGAGAGTTGTGCGAATAGACAAAAAACAGTCCGGAAACTGGAGTAATAGAAATTTTATTATCCAAAAAACTATCTATTACAAAGGTATAGCCTCCCTTATATAGAATGGAGGAGAGAGATAGAGTACAAATACCCAATGTGGGACTAAATACAGAAATACAGCATATACAAAGCTAACCGCCTAACCGCGCGGTTAGTAAGAACACTAACCGCTCGGTCACCAAACCGCCATGCCAACCCGCTATCGCTGCTCAGATATCAGACCACCGGAGACAACCCGCCTAACCGCGCAGTTACCTAACCGCCCGGTCTGTAGCGGCCTGTCCGCTCAGGCCTATACAACAACACTCCCCCTCAAGCTAGAGTATATATATCGATCATGCCCAGCTTGCTGCAAATGTGGAAAAAGGAAGCAGATACAGGCTTTGTGAAGATATCTGCTAACTCTTTCTCTAACGTAACAAACGGAGTGCAAATCTAGTTCTTCAACACTTCTTCCCGAACGAAGTGACAGTCAACCTCTATGTGTTTTGTCCGCTCATGAAAGACCGGGTTCTTGGAAATGTAGATGGCCGCCTTGTTGTTGCAAAACATGGGAAGCGGATAGTTATAGACCTCTCCTAAATCCAGCATGAGAGCCCGCAACCATTTCAACTCGCACGTGGTTGACGCCATACTTCGATATTCTGCTTCCGCACTAGATCTGGAGACAACGGATTGCTTCTTGCTCTTCCAACTAACCAGATTTCCTCCAACAAACGTGCAAAAGCCAGATGTCGACTTGCGATCCCCTTTATCATCCGCATAGCTAGCATCGGAGTACGCTTCAACTCTCAAATGACCATTCTTCTGAAAGAGGAGACCTTTCCCAGGAGATGACTTTACATACTCCAGAATTCTTAGAGCGGATTGAAGATGGCATTCCCTAGGAGGCTGCATAAACTGGCTGACCTTTCCTACTGCATAAGAGATGTCTGGTCTGGTCACCGTGAGGTAAATGAGTTTGCCAACAAGACGCTGATACCTCGTAGTGTCCGATAGAGGAGGTGATTCGTCAGTCCATGTTTTGTCTTCTCCAAGAGCCATGGGACACCGAGCAGGTTTAGCGCCCGTCAATCCTGCCTCTTTCAATAAGTCAAGAGCATACT
This sequence comes from Platanthera zijinensis, assembly GCA_039513925.1. Lineage (NCBI taxonomy): Eukaryota > Viridiplantae > Streptophyta > Magnoliopsida > Asparagales > Orchidaceae > Platanthera > Platanthera zijinensis. The sequence goes on along the minus strand of CM077090.1, from coordinate 2,820,335 downwards.
TGCGTTGGGCGAGAACCAAGGAGCACGGTTTCCGAGAGATTTCAATTCCCAAGAAGTATTTTGGAGAGCTCATATCCTTCGTGACAAGGTGTTGGAGGAGATGGTCCTTCGTCAAGGCTACACCAGCTTGGTCGTCGCCAGTAAGAAGTATGTCATCCACATAAACGGCTAGCACAACCAGACCCGAGGATGTCTTCGAATGAACAAGGAGTGATCCGCCAAACTTCTTGTGAAACCGATTGCCCCAACTATGCCACTGAACTTGTCGAACCATGCCTGAGGACTCTGCTTTAGACCATAGATGGCCTTTTTCAACCGGCATACTCGAGTCTCCCCCTGAGCAACATACCCAGGAGGTTGCTCCATGTAGACATCCTCATGAAGATCACCATAGAGGAAAGCATTCTTGACATCCAACTGGGAAATAAGCCAATCCTTGTTGACCGCCACTGATAGAAGAACCCGAATAGTGCTGAGACGAGCAACCGGAGAGAATGTGTTGAAGTAATCAACACCGTAAGTCTGGGTAAATCCCTTGGCCACAAGACGGGCCTTGTACCGGTCCACACTGCCATCCGGACGGAACTTGACGACAAAGACCCAGCGACATCCAACCACATCCGTGCCAAAAGGAGGAGGCACAAGAGTCCAAATGCCCCGCTCAGAGAGAGTAGCAATTTCTTCATCCATGGCCGCCTTCCAGTGGGGAACATCAAGGGATTCCTGGTAGTTGCGAGGAGTGGAAGTCGCCGAGATGGCTAGGGCGAAGGCCCTGCGAGAAGGTGTTAGCCGATCATAAGAAACAACAGCTGCTAGCGAGTGCTGGGTGCACGTCCGAACCCCTTTGCGAAGAGCAATGGGCAGTTCCAGGTCATCTAGTTCCTCAGTCGTCGGTGCATCCGTAGTGGAGAAGGCTGGCCCGGGAGAAGGGAGAGACGGCCGAGGAGAGGAGGAAGATGGCAGGGGATCAACAAACGGAGTGTGCGGTAGAGTTGGTGATGGAGGAATCTCAAGAGGAGTGGATGGGACGGAGGGAATGGTGGGAGAGGGCAAGTCAGCCGGAGGAAGAGTAAGGTCAGAGGAGAAGTATGGGGCATTTTCAAAGAACATCACATCCGCCGAAACGAACTGTTTGCGATGAACAGGGTCAAAGTAACAGTAACCTTTTTGAGTAGTAGAATAATCCAAAAAGATACACTTGGTGGAACGTGGGGATAACTTGTCGCGAGTTGCGGAAGGGTTGTGAACAAAGGCGGTGCAGCCAAAAATGCGTAGAGGTAAGGGAAAGGCATTCTTGGCCGGATAGAGAATGGAAAAAGGTGTTTTGCCTTTAAGAACAGTCAAGGGAAGACGATTGATGAGGAAGCAGGAGATGAGAACCGCATAGCCCCAGTAGCTACGAGGAACCTGCATCTGTGTCATGAGAGTGCGAGCGACATCAAGGAGGTGACGGTTTTTACGTTCCGCCACCCCATTTTGTTGGGAGGTATATACGCAGCTAGTTTGATGAATGATGCCGTGTTGCATACAGAAAGAAGAAAAATCATTACTCAGGTATTCTTTAGCATTATCTGAATGAAAAACTTTCACAGAAGTACCAAACTGAGTTTTAATCATAAAATAGAAGGATTGCCATACAGAAAATAGTTCAGAGCATTCTTTTAAAAGATACACCCATGTACATCGAGAGAAATCATCAATAAAGGTTACAAAATATGAACTACCCCGCCCTATGGTAAGGGTGGGGGAAGGACCCCATACATCAGAGTGAACAAGGGAGAACGGCTTAGAAGAGCCACGACCTTGCTTAGGAGGAAAGGGGGAGCGGTGATGCTTGCCTAGCTGACAGGCATCATAGTTGATAGGAGAAGCATGCTGAGGTAGGTGGGGTAACAGTTGGTGGATGAGACGTGATAGAGGATGCCCAAGACGAAGGTGCCACTGAAGAAGATCTGTAGAAGCGGTTGAGAATGCTGAAAGAGCGGATACATCATCAAGGAAGTAAAGGCCGCCTCTCTCAGTCCCAATAGCAATCGTCCGCTTGGAGTCCGGGTCCTGAAAAGAACAAGAAAAAGGAGTAAACGTTACTGAGCACTGAAGTTGCTTGCAAAGGGAAGTAACCGACAATAAATTGCACGGGAACTTAGGCACATAGAGAGTATCCGCTAGGCGAAGGGACGGAGTAACTTGAACCATGCCAGTCCCATGCACCGGAGAGGGAGAGCCATCCACAACGAGAACCGGGGGCAATCGATCATGTGTTTCTAGGAGAGAAAAACACTGAGGATTGCCCGTCATATGATTAGTGGCGCCAGAGTCGATTAGCCATTTACCTTGAGTCACCACATGGGCGCTACCTGAAGTCGTGGCCACTAAAGCAGATGACTTGGGTGAGTGGGGAGCATCACCAGAGGGATGAAGGTGCGGATGCTTTGTTCAGCATCAGTCAATCAAGTGGCCTGTTCGGCCATAGTGAGAACAGAGATAGCGAGAAGGGCCGCGCCCGCCGGACTAGTGACCACGTCCACCCGAGCCACCACGATGTGCTTAGTGAGCATAGGCATCCGGAGCAGGAGGAGCGACAAGCAAAGGTCGATTGAGCAGAGAGGTAACAACGGCAATGCGGGCAGCTGTAGCATCCAGGGTGGGAGATTCAGCTTCTCCAAGAATTTGCTGCCGGATCATATCATAGGAATCCTGGAGCCTCAGAAGGTAACAAACAACTAGGAGTTCCTGGAAGTGCTTCAGTTGGGTGGCCACATCCGCAGAGAGGGGACGATTTTGAAGAATCTCCGCTCCAAGGGCTTGGACCTGTTGGTAAGCCGCAGTAGGAGACATGGATTGGCGAGCAAAGAGATCCGCATACAGAGTATAGATGCGAGATGTTTGACCCCCTTTGGAGTAGAGGGCGGCTAAGTGAAGCCAAGCTTGCTTGACCGTCTCATCGTGATGGATGACCGAAAGACATTCATCGGACAAGCTGTTTGCCAGCCACGTACGAACAAGAGCGTCATTCGCATCCCAGTCATTAAACTGGTCAGAGTCCACAGGAGGAGGGTCATCGGTAAGATGATGACGCTTGCGCTGAGAGCGGAGAAGAAAGGTAAACGAGACACTCCAATCGGGATAATTGGGGCCGAGAAGCTTAGAAACTGTTCCAAGGTTCCCGGACGCAGCAGGAGGAGGAGGAGGGTGGATAACGACAGTAGTCTAGGTGGAGACATCAGAAACATTCATTCTGGAAGAGAGGTCGTGCGGTTAAGAAAGTAAACCGGGCGAGTAGCACAAGGAGGAGATCGCAGCGGTCACAAGGGGAACACCAGCGGCTAGAGAAGCCACGACTAAGCTGCGGAGAGCAAAGGAGAAATCCGCGCGGTTAAGGATGAGTAAACCCGGCGAACAGAAGGAGAAGATCGCAGAGAAGCAGAGGGGAGGCCGCGCGAGCTGAAAGATAAGATCGCGGCGAGAAGAGGAGGACGCGCGGACAGAAGGCAACGTAATCAGGGGGACTAGATCGCTGCCTCTGATACCATGTGCGAATAGACCAAAAACAGTCCGGAAACTGGAGTAATGGAAATTTTATTATCCAAAAAACTATCTATTACAAAGGTATAGCCTCCCTTATATAGAATGGAGGAGAGAGATAGAGTACAAATACCCAATGTGGGACTAAATACAAAAATACAGCATATACAAAGCTAACCGCCTAACCGCGCGGTTAGTAAGAACACTAACCGCTCGATCACCAAACCGCCATGCCAACCCGCTATCGCTGCTCAGATATCAGACCGCCGGAGACAACCCGCCTAACCGCACGGTTACCTAACTGCCCGGTCTGTAGCCGCCTGTCCGCCCAGGCCTATACAGCAACAAGAGTTTAAGGGTACCATTGGTTGGACTCTAACCGATATCAAAGGAATCAGCCCGTCCATTTGCTTGCATAAAATATTATTAGAAGAGGGGGCAAAAGGATCCATAGAACATCAACGTAGGCTTAGTCCTCAAATGAAAGAAGTGGTAATGAAAGAAATAATAAAGTGGCTCGACGCGAGTATCATCTACCCCATCTAAGATAGCAAGTGGGTGAGCCCAGTGCAGTGTGTACCGAAGAAGGGTGGAATGACTATTGTTCAAAATGATAATAACAAAATCATACCCACTAGGGCCGTCACGGGATGGAGAATATGTATGGACTATAGGCGATTGAACACAATGACTAGGAAAGATCATTTTCCACTTCCATTCCTTGACCAAGTCCTAGATAGATTGGCGGGTAGTGAGTACTTTTGTTTTCTAGATGAATATTCGGGGTACAATCAGATCATAGTTGCACCCGAAGATTAAGAAAAAAATGACCTTTACATGCCCATTCAGAACTTTTTCATTCCGGGGAATGCCTTTCGGGTTATGTAATGCACCCGCCACATTCCAACGTTGTATTATTGCTCTCCTTGCTGAGTTAATGGAAGAAGGGATTGAAATTTTCATGGACGATTTTTCTGTATTTGGTCGATCATTTAATGCTTGTTTGAGAGTATTAAGTAAAGTTTTGAGAAGGTGTGTTGAAAACAATTTAGTGTTGAACTGGGAGAAGTGCCAATTTATGATACGAGAAGGAATTGTCTTAGGGCACAAAGTGTCTAGTAAGGGGTTGGAAGTTGACCGAGCAAAGGTGGAGGTTATAGAAAAACTCGCTCCACCGACGAATGTCAAGGGCATTCGTAGTTTCTTAGGGCATGCGGGGTTTTACCGACGGTTCATAAGAGACTTTTCAAAAATAACTAAGCCGTTATGTAATTTGCTTGAAAAAGACACTATATTTGTTTTCGATGCTAAGTGTTTAGAGGCTTTTGAAATACTGAAGAAAAGCTTAGTCTCTGCACCTATTGTTAGAGCACCAGATTGGTCATCATTCTTTATTCTCATGTGTGACGCAAGTAATTACCCAGTAGGTGCCGTGTTAGGACAAATCCACGATAAGATTTTTCATGTAATTTATTATGCCAGTAAGACCCTTATAAATGCTCAAATAAACTACACTACAACAGAGAAGGAACTCCTTGCGGTGGTCTATGCATTTGAAAAGTTTCGAGCATATTTGATACATTTTAAGGTTGCAGTTTACACGGATCACGCCGCGATACGATATTTAGTGGACAAAAAGGATGCAAAACCTAGACTCATTAGGTGGGTTCTCCTTCTTCAGGAGTTTAACTTTGAGATCAAGGACATGAAAGGAGCTGAAAACCCGGTAGCTGACCATTTATCACGACTAGAGCAAGAGTGTGAAAAGGATATTCACATAGAGATCAACGAAAGTTTTCCTGATGAGCATATACTAGCAATCACAGAAGGTAACACTTCGTGGTATGCAGATTTTTTAACTATATCGTTAGTAGAGTGCTCCCTTCAGATTTTAATTACCAACAAAGGAAACAGTTTCTTCATCAGGTAAAATTCTATTTATGGGATGTACCATACTTATTCAAAATCTGTGCGGATCAAATTATTCGTAGGTGTGTTCCTGAAGTTGAAGTCCAAAGTATTTTGGAAAAATGTCATGCTTCTCCATACGGAGGCCATTTTCGGGGAGACCGTACTGCTATGAAAGTTTTAGAAGCAGGATTTTATTGGCCGACACTATTTAAGGATGCCCATACCTTTGTAAAACACTATGACCGATGTCAAAAAATGGGAAATATTCATCGTGGTGCAAACATGCCTATGAATAATATTCTAGAAGTCGAAGTATTTGACCTGTGGGGGATAGATTTCATGGGTCCTTTTGTAAATTCAAACGGAAACTTGTATATTCTGCTAGCGGTAGATTATGTCTCAAAATGGGTAGAGGCAAAACCACGCAAAGAAATGATGGCAAGGTTGTACTAAAATTTCTCAAGTCTAACATCTTCACTAGATTTGGTACACCTAGGGCTATAATTAGTGATGGAGGGGGACACTTTTGCAATTTGCAATTTAAACCACTTTTGAAGAAATATGGAGTAACTCATAAAGTTTTCCTTGACTACCACCCGCAAACCAATGGTCTAGCGGAAGTTTCCAATCGAGAGATTAAATCAATATTAGAAAAAACAGTAAATGCCACTCGCAAGGATTGATCGCAAAAGCTAAATGATGCTTTATGGGCCTATAAAATGGCATTTAAAACTCCTATAGAGTTGATTCCGTACAAAATGATTTATGGGAAGACGTGTTATCTCTCGGTGGAGCTGGAACATAAAGCTTATTAGGCCGTAAAAAATTTGAATTTCGATTTTCAAGAGGTCGGCAAGAAAAGACTACTACAGATTAATGAATTGGATGAGATTCGATCGAATGCATATGAGAATTCGAGGGTATATAAGGAGAGGACAAAGAAATGACATGATTCAAGACTAATTGTAAAAGAGTTCAAGACGGGACAATTAGTCTTATTATTCAACTCGAGACTAAAATTCTTTCCAGGCAAACTTAAGTCTAGATGGTCGGGACCGTTTAGAGTAAAAGAGGTGCACCTGTTTGGAGTAGTAACGATCTGCAATGAGAAGGATGACTCTGAGTTCAAAGTGAATGGCCAAAGATTGAAGGTGTATTATGTAGACAATGATCATCGCGAGGCGATGGTCATAATTTTACAATGAAAAATTGACGAGAAACGTCCGGCCGGGACGTTCTAAACGAGGCATTTGGTGGGAGGCAACCCATCGATTAGATATATATATAATTATATAAAGCAGTTATTTTGTTTTTGCTACAAAATTTTTCATTTTGGGAGGAAGTATGTCGTAACCCTTACTAAATTTTGATTGAGAATTTCTAAGAGAATGTTTAGAAGCTTTGAATGAGATTAAATTGGATTAAGAAGGGTTAAGAAGGGGTGAAAATGTCGAAATTTTAAAATCCTGCTTTGTGTACAACACCATTACATGTGTAATGAGATTTAGTGTTCTGCCTGTTCCCTCTAGAAAAGGCGCTGGCGGTTCAGTGCCGGTTCAGCTGAACCGGTTCGTGGTTTATTTCCTGGGCGATTTTTGCAACATTCCCATTACATGCGTAATGGGAATTAATCCTCTGTAATTTCCTTCTACCGGCGGGCGGCTGGCGGTTCGGATCCGGGTTTAATTAAACTAAGACGTCTTTTCGCCAAAGATGGCGATTCAAGCTTTATCAACTAATTAATCATGTTTAACCCTAACTTAAGCTGGGTTTAATCATATAATTAAATTTTCTCTCCATATAAGAGATTTTATTCCCCCCTTCTCCTTATTTCGTGATTCACCGGCTAGGGTTAGAAATATAGTGCGGGAGAGACGATCAGCGACGGCGCTTGCGTGCAGCGTGGGAGTGGCGAACGACGATCGGAGGCGACAGCGTCGACACCGTCGCAGGCTTCTCTAGCTGCGGCTTGCGGATACGGAAGCTGAAAGCGTGAGGGAGGAGATCTTGAGGCCGGCACGCGCGCGATTCTTCTACCCCGAGAGAAGTTGAGGTCTAGGGTTTCTTGCTCAAAGATTAAAGAAGCTTCCTGAGGTCTAGGGTTGCTTGCTTAAAAAAAATTATCTCTCTTTCTGTGCTTGTGTACGTTTGTGTAATTGTGCTTTGCTAGCATTATGTCTTCTAAGAAGGGGGATAAGAAGAGGAAAGGGAAGGAAGTTGTTAGGATTACATAAAAGTTCGTTGGAGAGGGAGCGAGGTTGCGTTTTGATCAGGTGAAGTCCATTCCGTTCATTGAGGAGTGAGGGTTTATGATGGAAAAATGAAAGTGGAGTCTTCCATACACTGAACAGATTAAGACGATCCATTGTGAGTCCTTTTGTCACCCACGAACTGAGATTCTGCCGGCTTTGGTCTATGAATTTTACGCGAATGCGAAGTATGTTGCTGGTGAGACAGTGTTAGTTTGGGGATGGGAGGTCAATTTCTTTGCAGCAAAGATTAGTGACATGTTCAATCTAGAAGATCAAGAGTACGATGATCCTACAAACATTGTGAACAAAGTCCCAGTTGATGACATAGTGAAAGTAGTGTGTGCTACGTCGGTGCCCGAATGGATGAGTAAGCGGCCTACGACTTTGAAAACCTCTTGCTTAACTCGACAAGCAAAAGCATGGCTCTTATTTATCAATGCCGGCGTGATGCCTACCAAACATCCTAATACCATGATTTTGGATAAGTTAGCATTGATCTACGGAATCATCATAAGAGTAAAATTTGATGTTGCAAAAGTTATAACATTGCAGCTGTGGCAGAAGATTAGAGAGGAGAAACCTCGGCAGTTGTGGTTTCCGTCACTCATCACTGAGCTCTGTAGAGATGCAGGGGTGCCAACGGAGGAGAATGACATTATTACACAAGTCAAGCGACATATAACCCAGACGGTCATTGAGGTCAACATCAAGGTCGCTCCGGGTGCAGGCAAAGTAACAGGTAGTTTGGGGCATGGAGATGCTACAGCCACGCCTAGGCATAAAACAAAGCTTATATGTATTACAATTCCGTCGGTCGATCATGGCCCCGATTCAGATCTTTTGATGGAGCATGTTGAATACATCAAGGCTTATCAAAGGTGTCAGCAGTTGTATGCAAAAGAGCAGTTTGAAGATCTGCGTTCCAACATGCGGAAGGTCATGGAAAAGGTGAAAATTCTGATGTTGGAGCCGAATTTTAAGATGTTGGGCCAATTCGACAAAACTGGCTACCTTCTGACATCGGACGGGTCTAGAGTGGATCCAGCAAAGGTCGTGAACGAGGAGGAGGCCGAAGATGCTAATGATGACGAGGATGATGATGAGGATGATGACGAGGATGTAGGAGATGAAGAAGATGAAGAGGAGGAGGACGAGGAGAACGAAGCTGATGGATCTCCCTAGCAGCTGAAAATCACTTCCAATTATTTACTAGTTTATTAATCTGTTTGGAACTATTTTGATGTCTGCTAGTAAGACTCAAGTGTGCGGGTGTGATAACTTCTTAAATGAAGTTATCTATGTCTATTTTATTTGTCAAAAATAGTGAAAGATGTTTTATTGAGTATAAAAAGATGATAACATTCATATTTAACTTATGTTTGAGTAATTTGACCATTTTCCAATGTTTTTTTGTCAGAATTGCCGGAAAAAACCCAATTCAGAGAAGGAATGCTGAAGCAATTTTCTGTACTGGGAAAGTTGTTATAACAACTTTTCTAGTTATTATAACAACTTTCGAAATTTCAAAATTCGAATTTTCAAAACCTGCAGCGGTTTGAAAAGTGAAAGGAGGCATCCTTTTAGATGGAAGCACGAAATTAAAGCACGAATTTGGGCTGAAAAGAATTTTATTTATTTTATTATGATTCATTCTTGAAAAGGAGAAAGAGAAGGAGATTGCTTGGTAGAAGAAGAACTAGGGCAAAGCCAGATCTTGGAGAAGAGTTGCTTGTACGCGAATTGGAGAGCATTTTTTTGCACTATTTTGCATTCTTATCATCATGTGTTGCAAGACTTCCTATTTTTGTGGTATTCTTCCCTTCCATTATGAACTAATTTCAAAAGTCTTGTGTGTTGTAAGTACTTAGACTCATTATGATGATTTGATTTCAATTTATCTTTCATGTTGGTTGATGATCTATCTTTATTGGGAGTATGTATTTTATTTGTGGAATTTTTGAGTAAGTGTTCTTCTCCTAGATAGTGTGACGGGATTTGAGAGAGGAGTCATGCTATTCTAAGGTTGAATCCTCATTGTGCGCGGCTAGATTCGAGAGAGGAGTCGCGTGATTCTTTAGTCAAAATTCCATCTTTTTACTGCACTGCGAGACTCGAGAGAGCAGCGGCGTAAGTGTAACATAAGTCCTGATATAACTCTGAGAAAGAAAGAGATTTCGTCTCAAGTTAGCAACATCGATTTTAGCACTTCATGTTATTCTAAATCCGCCTAAGTTAGAGATGACTAGAGGAAGTAGGGTAAGCGGATTTCGGAGATCGAGAGATAATGTTATCCATCTTAAAAATCGTTGCAGGATAGTAATTATCCAATCATGAGAGATTACTTTAAAATATACGTCATAATAGTCTAAGGGAAACAACATGCAAGACTAATTCTCCAATTCAAGAAAAAGCATTCTAAATAAGAACTAAGTAGTTATTATTATCTCTAGTTTCGCTTAACTAAATCACACCAATTATCTCACTTGAATTTAAGGAAAATGTTAAGCTAGTAGTTGCGAGCACTAAATCATTCACTTCCTCGAGGGAACGATCACTTCTCACTTTTGCCATTGTGCCCCCCGGGGTGGAGTCACTTCTCACTTTTACCGTTTAACCCCGGAAGAAGCCTCGACTCGGGTGTCCGGGGGGTGAGGGGGTGAGGGGCATGGTTTAGCCTCCGTTCACCCTTGGACCTCTTGTGGCCATGCTTTTACCGTTGTGCTCCCTGGGGTGGAGTTACCTCTTTACCCCCAGTGTGGATGTTTTCTATTGGCACATGGCCTTTTTGTCCTAGGGGTATTTCTAAGCTTTTGGTCCCCAGGCTCAGGAAAACTATAAATAGACCCCCTTGGGTACCTTTGGAGGGGATGAGTTTTTTGGCTTCCTCCTCCCTAGGCTTCTCCTTGGTAGAGTGTGAGAAATCTCCTAGGTACCCACCTCAGCTAATTGTGAGGGCGGGGAAGTGTTCATGTGACCTTCTGGGCGTGTGGTGGGACCTCCATGCTAGAGCTGAGGTTCTGTTCCTAGTTTCTTGAGCCTTTGGTTCATGATGTTCTCCTGAGTGTAGTAGGTGTAAGGTCACCCCTTTCTTGGGACCCCGAACTCCACGAGAGACCAATTGGTTTCAACATGTAGTCCCTTAAGGACGGCTACCTTATCAGGTAAATATTATTATCTTTTGTTTGTTGATGATAAAACTAGGATGATGTGGGTATACATCCTAGATAATAAATCCAAAGCTATGACAAATTCCAAACAATATAAAGTCCAAGTAGAAAATCAATTTAACCTGACAATAAAAGCCATAAGGACTGACAGAGGGGACGAATTCACTAGCAAGAATTTCACCACTTTTTGCCAAGAGTAGAGGATAACTCAGGAACTCACGGTGGCTGGCACTCCACAACATAATGGGGGTATCAAAAAGGAGAAATAGAACAATAGTCAAAATGACAAAGTGCATGCTGCACAATAAGAATCTACCTAAATAATATTGGGGAGAGGCAGTTAACACTGTAATTTATATATTAAATAGAGCCCCATGTCATGTCTTAAGCAACATTACCCCTGTTGAAGCCTGGACTGACATCAAGCCTGCCATTTCTCATTTAGAGTTTTTGGAAGTTTAGCTTACAGTTTTGACCAGTCAAAATCAAGAGATAAATTATCTGAGAAAGGATTAAAAGGCATATTTTTAGGATATAGCCTCATTTTGAAAGCTTATAGAGTGTATAATCCTGCTGCCAAACAATTATTAATTACCAAAAATGTTATCATAGGTGAAACAAGCAGCTGGACTTGGGAGACGGCTCAGGATCAGCTAGTGGTGCTGGCGGTTGCCGAGAACTCAATTGAAGAAGATATCATAGAGGCACAGAATCCTTTGCCTCAGCCATCCATACTGGCAGTTATCAATGAATCTTCAACTGAAGATGAAAGTGATCAGATATCAAATACATCATCTCCTTCACCACCCCTAAGTATAGGCTTGTTTTAGAGTTGTATAATCACTACCGTGATGCTATGTTTGTCCAAGAGCCGTCTTGTTATCAGGAAGATGCTAAAGATCAAAGGTGGATTGAAGTCATGAATAATGAAATCCACATGACTGAAAAGAACTAAACCTGGAATATGACTGACCTGCCTCCTGGAAAATCTGCCATCGGGTTAAAGAAGATTTTCAAAGTTAAGTACAATGAAGAGAGAAGCATTCAAATATATAAAGCAAGGTTAGTGACAAGATGTTTTTCTCAGAGGAAAGAGATATACTATTTTGAAACCTTCACTCAAGTGGTAAGATTTGAATATGTTAGAGTGTTGTTGAGCCTTGCTACACAACATAACTATCCCATTTATCAAATGGACGTCATGTATGCCTTTCTCAATGGAGAAATTCACGAGGAGATAACCTCCAGGGTATGAGATCCCAGACAAAGAAGACAAAATGTTATGGCTCATTAAGGCCTTGTATGGACTTCAGCAGTCCCCAAGGGTGTTGAACAATAAGTTAGATGAAAAACTATTGCAAATTGGCATGATAATTGTTTGTGTATATGTTGATGATCTCCTGATCATAGGGTCGAATGTCTCAGCTATTGTTAGCTTCCGAGAGTATATAAAAACAAAATTTGAAATGACTGATCTGGGTCTCACACAGTTTTTCTTGGTACTTCAAATCTCTCAAACTGCTAATGCTACCTGTGTTTTACAGTGTCGATATGCTGAGGAGATTTTATATAGATTCAATATGGAGAATTATAATCCCGCATCCACTCCAATGGTAGTGGGTGAGAAATTGTGCAAAGAAGACGGAGAAGAAAAAATAAACGCCGAGTCTTTCAGAAGTATGATTGGGTCCTTGATATATTTTACCATCATAAGGCCTGACATTGAATTGGTTGTGAGTATAGTCTCAAGGTATATGCAATCCCCTAGTATAAAACACCTCACTGCTGCAAAATGCATCTTGAGATACATAAATAGTACAAAAAATTTGGGGTTGAGGAATGGAAGAGTTGAAAGCAGTTGTTTAAGAGATTTTTCCGACAGTTACTGGGCCGGGTGTGATGATGACAGGAGGAGCACCGCTAGGTTTATAATATTTATGAGACCTAATCCAGTTTCCTGGAGCTTCATGAAACAAAAAAACAATCGCCCTTTCCTCAACTGAAATAGAGTACACTGCTTTGAGTGATGCCGCAAGAGAAGTGATATGGCTAAGGAACTTACTGTGAGAATTACATACCGAGAACTTGGACCAACTGAGATATGTTGAAATTTCGCAAGCTGATCAGGAGATAGTTCTGATATCAAGTAAAACTTTCAGAGCTATCAAGCTGACCACTTGATCAAGTGGAAATCGGGAACCAGGCGCAGGAACACTCCAACCATAAACTGAGATAAGTAAATCAGAGGCAACAGAGAGCAACCACAAATCTTGTATTATCCACTATCTTCATTATAAAGCTAGACATACATGGCGAGACATGATTTCGCCAAGTACAAAGGATAAGCAAACAAGAAAAATAAGCCGGGCGGACTGCCTCAGAGACCGCCGAGTCCGCTGAGGTCGCCAAGCCCCTGCTGCACCACACTGATCTACGGAGTCCGCGAAGTCCGCGGACAACCCGTTATTCTGCTGAACCTTGTCCGCTCTCTGCAAGCCGCCTGACTAGAAGTCGCATAGATGCCAGAGTTCGCGAGCAAGTCACTTCCGAACTAAAATAACATGCCGCCTAAACCGCCGAGGACGACGGACAGGTTATTGAACAGGAATTGCTGAAGGAGAGAAGACTAGCTGACCGTAAATGCGACCTACTGCAAACCGCCAATTGTAAACCGCAAGCTCCACTGATTCCTAACTGCAGTCAGAACCAGACTACAGGCTTCACAGTACTAGCCGCACAACCTGTAAACAACAACCAGTTTACTCTTCTCAATCCATGCGGACAAGAAAACCGAGGATGCATCAATTAACCTACGCTCAACTTACTGTTCATTCAGTTCCTGTTGATGTGACGGGGAGTCCTATTTATAGGTACGAAGAAGAGTGTGGTCACCTTCGTAGTGGATAGAATCACCACCCCAGCTCGCAGTTAGTACAAGGAAGTCCGCCCAGTCCGCAAGGACAAAGCCGAACACCAGCCAATCCGCTAGGTTTCAAGGCAAGAAGCCAGTCCGTAACCCGATGGACACCGCATCAGTCCGCATGCTGCACAACACGTGGACACAGAAACAACCCACAAATTGCACCAGTCTGCATGTTACATATAGACACAACAACAACCCGCACACCCCGCGGACACTACACTAGCCCGCAACACAAGTCCACGACCAACATGCATAAACCGCTCGGTCAACTAGTGGACATTACAGACTTTGTGATCACCCTAGTCTTGTCACAGATTATGACCAAGTTTAGTAACCAACCAAACTCTGGCGCGAGCTCGATGGACAAGGACCCAATCTGCCAGATCCCAAGATAGTCTACTAACACGAGAACTCCGCAGAACACTAATCTGCTCCACCAGAGCGAGGCCGATAGCCGAAGTCGCAAGCTCCAAGAGAAGTCCGCAAAGAGTGAACTCCGCGGACTCAAATTGAGTCCTCCCTTTCAGGGATACTCCACCTATCCGCAAGGTTATACTAGGGAACAGCAAACTGCAAGACCACTAGCCGAACTGACAGACACCATCATCAGGTCGCAACAACTAGGCCGCCTAGACCACACCATCAGTCTGCCCAGATCACGCGGTCTGCCTGACCACCCCCCCCCCACTTTCACTTCACAATTTTCAACACTTCCCCTTGAAGTGAGAAGTGGTGATCAAGCTCAGTAGTCCCCGTAATTGAGTACATGACACCTTCGGCAGCGGCTTCGTGAAGATGTCCGCGATGTTGTCCTCACTCCGCACATGCTCCACCATAATAGATCCTTCCAACACCTTCGCTCGAATAAAGTGGTGCTCAATCTCTATATGCTTGGTCCGTGCGTGACAAATTGGATTATTCACCAGTTTCAGGACACTTTCATTGTCACCGCACATCACAGTTGTACCGCATACTTCTTTATAGACGTCCTCTATTAATCTCCTGAGCCAGATGACTTCCCGAGATGTCATGGCCGAAGCCTTGTACTCTGCTTCCGTAGTAGAGGCGGACACCGAGTCTTGCTTCTTGCTACACCAAGAGATACTAGCTGGTCCACATGTGAAGATATAACCGGATGTTGACTTCCGGTCGTCTAAATCTCCCCCATAATCAGCATCTGAGTATCTTTGAAGAGTAAAACTCATGCCTCTCCTATAAAGGAGACCCATATCAGAAGTGGACCTCACATACTTTAGAATGTTCCTTGCCGCCATCAGATGAGGCTTCCTGAGTTCCGCCATATACCGACTTACTCGGCCAATCACATAAGCAATGTTAGGCCTTGTAATCATCAAGTAAATAATACTCCTAACCAGATCCCGAAACACCAAAGGATCAGGAAGAATCCTCTCCTCATCCCGCCGAAGTTTGATGCCTGAATCAAAAGGAGTGGAGCTACTCTTCTCTTCCTACATAACGACTCGCAGAACGATCCGTTCCGTATAACCTTTCTGGGACATGAGTATGACGGTCTCCTTCCTCTCCACCTCGAGTCCAAGGAAGTGGTGGAGTTCACCCAAGTCCTTCATCTCGAATCTTATAGCTATCTCTTCCCTGAGCCTAGCTACTTCCTCTTTGGAGTTTCCTGTGATGATCATATCATCCACGTACAACAGCACCAAGACCAGAAGCTCCCTTTTCTTCTTGATAAACAGGCTCAAGTCTGAATTTGAAGCAAGATAACCGCAGAACTGGAGGTATTCTGCAATCTTCCCATACAAGGCTCGAGGAGCCTACTTCAAACCATAGAGTGCTTTCCGGAGCTTGCAGACGTAGTCTGGATGTTCTTCAGATATATATCCCAGTGGATGATCCATGAAGATATCTTTATCAATTTCCCCGTAAAGAAAGGCGTTCTTTATGTCTAGCTGCCACATCTTCCATCCCTGGCAAGCAGCCAAGGCCATCACCACCCGAACTAAAGTCATCTTTATCACGAGACTAAATGTCTCTTCATAGTCTTCACCGTACTGTTATAAAAATCCTCGAGCTATAAGGCGATCCTTGTATCGCTCGATGCTCCTATCCGCCTTCTTTTTCAGCTTATACACTCACTTGCAATTCACAGGACTAATGCCATTACCTTGGGCACAATGTCCCAGGTCTCATTCTTCTTGAGGGAAGCCATCTCCTCATCCATGACATTTTCCCACTCCTTGACTCCAGTGGCTTTATTAAAGCTAGAAGGCTCCCGCTCAAACAAGGGGCCCTGCGAAGAAACAAAAGACAAATCTCACCGTATTTCCTTCACAATAACGAGCTAGTGGCTTGATGATCCTCTTCGATCCCCCGAAGAGTTTGCTCCTTGCTCACCACCTCCGCTGCTTCTTCAGAATCAGCTCTATTTCTGGGCATACTTGGAGCGTCGCTCCGCATGCTTCCTGAACCAGAAGCCTCTGCCCCAGAGCTTGAAACACCTGGAGCTCCTAATGACACAGACAGCTCCACCTGAAGTACTTCAGCAACCTCCTTCTGCCCTTCATCATTCCTGCTCTCCTGCAGCTCAACAGAGCAACCTCCATACGACGTCAATTCATCAAAGACAACGTCTCTTGATACAACGAACTTCCTTATCGCAGGATCCATACACATTCATCCCTTTTTCCGCTCATCATAGCCCACAAAGACAAGCTATCGTTCGGCGGTAGCATTATTTCGTCGGGTGTAGATGGCTCGGCGAAAGCCATTCGTCGAGTGTTGAGAGGGCTATCGCTCAACGATAGTTAATTACCACGCGGCGATAACTCCAGGGTTTGCGTTGAGAGCGTTGAGTTCTCGAGAAAGAAGATACCGCACCGCGTTAGACTTACCGCCGACATTAAAGGGACATTATTTTTTTTTCTTTCGACTCGGGTTGGCTATCGCTCTGCGTTAACGTTAGATCCCGACGGTAGCAGACGGAAGTAGTTCAGTCGTTTGGCTTTCTAGCTGTCTGATTTCATTTATGTTTTGATCCTAAGGCCCAAGACTCTCCCTCTAGAGTGCTTATATAGGGCTGAGCGGGATTTCTCCCTCATTCCTTCTCTTTTTGGAGTTGATTTAGGGTTTGGAAGAGAGAGTGGGAGGAGGAAGAAAGCTTTCTTCCGCCATTGACGGAGCTTCAGAGCCCCAATCGTTGATCCGAGTCCAGATCTGTGGAGAGGACTTAGAGGCACTTGTTTTCATCCGTGCAAGGCAAGGATTTCATGGCGAGGAAGAGAGGTTCATAAGGTAACGACACTTCTCCTCTCGGTTTTAGGATGCGTGCATGACATCTATTCTTTTCTTGCTTTCTTTCAAGTGTTCTAGGCACCAGATCTCTCAAATGAGAGGGATTCGGGTTGTCATGGTTCAAGAGGAGCCACCGGGTCAATTGTGTCCGTCCCTGACATGATATTGTACTAGAAATCCGCTTCGTTAGTGGATTAGGCATTGTGGGTGAAGCCATAGTCGCGACTATTAGTCCGACTCGGTGATGTTGCATAGTGAGCCTTAAGAATTTTTGTTAAAAATCCTTTAGCGACAAGCCGCCATTTGTGATATTGTTTTCCCCCTCTTTCATGTGAGTACGTGTAACCAGAACCGGGCCGGATGGAAATTAGAGTACACGTAGGGGCGTCGGGACGGTACAGTACGAATGGTGGTTTAGGATGGGGAAAGGCTTGGGATTGTGATGTGATAAGGGTGGTTTGCCTCTATGGTCGGCTGGCTAGCCCGTGATGTGCCAATCATGTGGGGAGAGTGTCCCGATGAGACAAGCCCCCTTATGTGAAACTAACGAGGATGCCAAGCTTTGGACAAGCCAGGTCTCTTTCGGTGGACGTGGTCCCGATATTGGAGCCGGGCCCGAGTCATCGCGAACGGGTGGGGTCTAGCAAGGGTTCTTAGTATTAGTTGGTTTGTGTGTGTGGCGGAATCCTGACATGAGAAGTCAGAGCTTGCAGGCAAGCCCGAGTTTTGAGATCCACGAGCGGGTGGGGCCGAGGCAAGAGTTCCGTGTGGTGGCTTGTATGTCGATGGGGAAATTGGAAGTACCCTTGTGTTTGAGACTTGAACGCCGATGGGGAAATCGTAAGTACCCGATTGATGATGTGTTAGAAGCATACGCTCTAGGGTGCCTTGGGTGAAGCCCAGGTGTGCATACATGCTGCATAGTAGGCTCCTTTTATTTAATTCTCAACATAGAAACATGTTTGTTATATGAGACATCCAAACCTGTTTTACTACTTTCAATGTACTTGTATATTTGCATACAAAGTGCTGACCTGCAGGGTGATGGAGTGCCACGGGGTCCGCTAGGAACGGCCGGGAGGATATGTGTTGGTTACACAATTGAGGTCAGCCTTTATTGACCCCATGTTATAACCAATTTTTACAGTGCAAGGATCGCAAGCAGGATCTAGCTCGCCGACCAAAAAGAACTAAGCCTCATGAAGTGCTTCATATTGCATAGTAGCTCTGTTTTGATTGAATGATTATGCTTAATGCACTATGTTTCCGACTTGCATGCCAAGGTAGCCTAGGAGTGCTTATGCACATTGATATTTGATTTTATTATTTCAGTTTTGGACTCTTAATTGTTGTAAGGCCATATGACCGAGTTGATACTCATATGTAAGTGGATAACTTCTAGTCTTGTTTTCTGTTTCCGCTGTGCTTAGTCTGAGTTTTGAGTTGGGTAATTTATATCATCTTATAATGCTTAAGCTGTGGCGTCTGTATGTTGTGGGGCCTCAGTCGGACCCATATTATACGGTCATTACAGGGGAGGTATTACATTTTGGTATCAAAGCGAGGTTAGTGTCCAAGGTAAGGTTTCGTGGGCAAATGTCAAATCGGATCATGTTAAGAAGTTATCCACATAGGAATATCACGAGACCGTGAGTGTCCTTGAGTCTAAGTTTCGCGAGAGGAGCTGATTCTTATTTTATTTTTCTTTTGCTAAGGGTGCAAGAGACGAGTCAGGGACGTCGAGGCTGCGAGAGGAGCCTTCGACGAGCAGTGTTACTGCTTTAGGTCCGATGGGCATGAGGGTAACCCCGACCGATTTTTGTCCCATGCTTGCAGAAGCAATGGTAGCGGCTCAAGACGCAGCGACGACGCAAGTTGTGACCCCTGTCGCGCAGGAAACGACTCCTGATACCATGGATGCGACAACGACCGCACAGGGCGGAGGAGCCAGGTAGGCAGAGCCTTTGGTGGAAAGAGTGGTTGTCGGGCAGGGAGACTGACAGATGAAGTATTTCTTAAGCTTTCATCCTCCAATATTTAAGGTAGTCGGCACGCCGACCAATGCAGGGGACTGGTGGGTGAGAATTCAAGAACTATTAAGGGCAGCAAAGACGCCAGCAAAGAAGAAGTTCGAGTTTGCGACCTTCATGCTGGAAGGTGACGCAAAGATGTGGTGGGTGAGCCATAGCGGTCACCAGTTCCCTGGACGCACCCCATCCATAGAAGAGTTCGGGAATGATTTCTTGAAAAAGTATATCCCTTCGTCGACGAGATTAGCTTTTCAGAGACAATTTCTGCACTTGGTGCAGTGGGACAAGACGGTGGATGAGTACGTCTAAAAGTTAACTCGTTTGGTTCGTTATGCTGGAACGACCATGACAGACGAAGAGGAGAGGGACAACCTCTTTTACTATGGATTGCGAGAGAATCTGAGACAAACTCTCATAGCTATGAATAATGCGGGCTTCACCGAGTTGATCGAGGCCGCTAGGATGTTGGAGAGCGATATAGAGCGAAACTAACGCCAGAAGGGTTTTTCAGCCAAGCAGGGAGAAGGAAAGTCTTCTCAATCACAAGGAAAATCTGAAGGAAGTAGGTGAAAAAAGAAGTCTCATCCCTACAATACTTGGGAGAAGAGTAGTACGACGTCGGGAGGACCTCGCTTCAAGGGACCACTATCGTGCTACAAGTATGGCAAGCTGGGCCACATAGCTCGTTTTTGCACTGAAGGTGGCGCTGAGAAGGAGCCAAGGCAAGAGCAGTCGGTGCGCTCCGGGCCCAGTGTGGCGGAGAAGGGAAAAATGACGGAGTCGAGCGCTTCTCGCTTCAACCCGTGTAGCCAAGGAAGTACAACCTTGGGCAGTAGGAAGCGATCCGCCAACCCAATGTAGTGACAAGTATGGGAAAGTTTAAATTCATTTATTTACTTTAGACTTTCGAGACCTTTTATGTATGTCACCAGTGTTGTAGGCTTTGTGCTAGTTTCCGATTACCCTGCTAGGGTATTGTTCGATAAAGGTGCGTCACACTCTTTTCTTGCGAAAAGCTTTATCTGGAGAATTGGAGTGGAACCCTCTTCAACGGGCGCAAAGTTTAGGGTGCGCATGCCCAATGGGTCCTTCTTGACCACCATGACGAGATGGCGCATTGGTTGGAGTCTAGGCGGAGTTGATTTCGGATTGGTAGCAGTGGTTCTACTGTTGGCCGAATTTGATGTGATTTTGGGGATGGACTGGCTTGCAGAGTAACGTGTCAGTATTGAGTGTTTGTCAAAGCTAGTGACCATAAGAAGCGAGGTAAAGGCAGAAGTTATATTTGAGGGCCTTAATGGAGTATCCTGTTCCATGATTTCAGCCTTGCAGTTGGTGCGAGCAGTTAACCAGGGAGGAGTAGCTTTCGTAGCACTGCTAGAAGTTCAAATTCCCAAATTATCAATTGGAGAAGTGCCGGTAGTGGCAGAATTTGAGGATGTGTTTCCTGAGGAGTTACCTGGAGCACCTCCTCAACGAGAGATCGATTTCTCGATCGAGTTAGTGCCAGAAGCAAGACCGGTGTCACGCTTTCCTTTTAGGATGACACCGAAGAAATTGGCTGAGCTCAAGGTACAGTTTGCAGGAACTATTGGAGCAGGGGTATATAGACCCAGTTCTTCGCCATGGAGCGCGCCCGTGCTTTTTGTGAAGAAGAAAGATTATAGTATGCGGCTGTGCATAGACTACCGAGAGTTGAATAAACTGACCGTCAAGAATAAGTATCTGATTCCACGGAGAGATGACATGTTCGACCAGTTGGCGGGGTCAGTGATGTACTCTAAGTTGGACTCTAAGTCAGGGGCAGTTGCGGATTCTAGATGAGTACATACCTAAGACGGCTTTTGGTACGAGGTATGGTCACTTCGAGTTCTCGGTGATACCGTTCGGGCTGACGAACGCGCCATCTGTATTCATGTATTTGATGAACCGAGTATTTCAGGAGTATTTAGACTCATTTGTGATGGTCTTCATTGACGATATTTTTGTCTACTCCAAATCGGAGGCGGAGAATGAGACTCACTTGAGGGTTGTCTTGTAGGTGTTGAGAGAGAATCAGTTTTATGCAAAATTCTCGAAATGCAAGTTCTGGCTAGAAAAGGTGGCATTTTTGGGCCATGTGATTAGTGGTGATGGGTGGCAGTGGATCCAGCAAAAGTTGAGGCCATCAGATATTGACCAGTTTTGAGCATTGTGGCGGAAGTCAGGAGTTTTCTTGGACTAGCCGAGTATTATTGAAGATTTGCGGAAAACTTTTCGTGGATAGCTTTGCCCCTCACTTCATTGACTCGCAAGGACCAAAATTTCATGTGGACTCAAGAGTGCAATCAAGCGTTTGATAACCTGAAGGAGAGGATGATGACAGCTCTAATCCTATGTCTCCCAAAAGGGACTGAAGGATTTCAGATTTTCAGTGACGCGTCAGGTTGCGGCTTGGGTTGCGTGCTAGTGAAACATGGCAAGGTGATTGTTGAAACCGAAAAACCGGTCTCTGTGGAGTTCGACCCTTGGGGAAGGGGTGGTCGCACACCTACTACACTCAAGTGAACAATCAAGGCTCAAGGCTAGGAACATAAGGGACAGACCCAAGGCCTCAGCGTGGAGGACACGCCGCATACCCGGAAGACTGACAAACTCTTCCCCTCCCAAACCAGGGGCTGAGCTAAGACACCTTCGGCGGGCTCTCTTGGCCGGCCGGAACATCTAAGGAGGATCTCAAGATCCACTCCTTAACTAGAGGTGTCTCCCTGGGTCTATAAAAAATGTTCTCCGCCTGCCTCTTTAATGGCGTAATACCGCCTCACATCCCTACTCTACGCAGACCCAATTGGGCCGCTAAAATCATAACATAGGCCTTCTAGGGCCGCCACAGAGCATCACAGATATTTTAAAGTTACAGGAATATAAATTCCATACTTCGGCACGCAGGCCGGCAACATAAACAAACTAGGCCTTCTTGGGCCGGCACAAACTGGGGCTTAAGCCCGCTATTCCCAGCTTGGCACTGTAGCACCTGTACGTCAACGTCTCGACGAGCGGCGGCCAACTAGGCATCAGTCGGCTAACATAAGCGGGCCAAACATATTGCGCACACCCCCTTTTGGGGCTATGGTGCGCATTCCCTGCAAGCGGCTAATAAACAACTTCCTCGGAGTCTTCTCCGGGAACCCCAGAACATCACCAATCCGGCTCACATGTCCGGATGGGCTTCACACAGCATGCCTAAACCCGTACTCACACTTCCGGGGGCACTAATGCAATTAAAGGCGGGGACGAACATGTCAACCCGTCGGAGAGCATCCTTCCCCCACTCGTCGGTGGAGAGGTGCTTCCATGCAAATATGAAAATTAAGGGCTTCACCTGCCCGAGTAGAAACTTCGTTACCCTTGACGCATGTTTGGCGGAACCGCAACCGTGCACATTGCCCGAGGCTCGACGTCTAACGTCCGTAGTGGTTGTCCATGCACGGATCCGACCTCCGCTGGAGAGTTAAAAAGCTCCAAGTGATTTTTCCCTCCATGGCCGAGCCTCTCCATGGCCGATCGTGCTCCAAATGGCGTCGGTGGAGGTTGTCCCGGCCTCCATGACTTCAAGGAGTTGCGGGAGAGAAGGTCGGGAGGAGGGAGGCTTACTCCTTGCTTATGCGGCGGCCGGAGAGAGAGAAAGAGGCAGCACGGGCTGCTCCTTGCTTGGGCGGCGGCCGGAGAGAGAGAAAGAGGCGGCACGGGCTGCTCCTTGCTTGGGCGGCGGCCGGAGAGGGAGAAAGAGGCGGCACGGGCTGCTCCTTGCTTGGGCAGCGGCCGGAGAGGGAGAAAGAGGCGGCACGGGCTGCTCCTTGCTTGGGAGGCAGCCGGAGAGGGGGAGGGAGGCGGCACGGGCTGCTCCTTGCTTGGGCGGCGGCCGGAGAGGGAGAAAGAGGCGGCACGGGCTGCTCCTTGCTTGGGCGGCGGCCGGAGAGGGGGAGGGAGGCGGCACGGGCTGCTCCTTGCTTGGGCGGCGTCCGGAGAGGGAGAAAGAGGCGGCACGGGCTGCTCCTTGCTTGGGCGGCGGCCGGAGAGGGGGAAACGGAGGGAGGAGCGGCTGCGCCTTTTTTGGCGAGCCCTAGCTGGGAGAAAAAACAATCCCCCTCCTTTCTCTTTTTCCCGACCTGCTGCCCCCTTGCCTCTTTAATGCTTGACCTGCTGCCCCCCTCTTTCTTTGTCTTTTTCCTTTTTTTATCTCCCCCTCACGTGACATGTTATCCCCCCTCCTCTCTCTTTAATATATATATATATATATATATATATATATATATATATTAAAAGGCATGCACACATAACCTCCGCACGTACGTGCGATCACCCGCACGTCCTCGAACAGGGACGCAAACCCGTCGCCCACAGCACGCCCCTAGGCCGACATTTGGGGAGGGTCCCACTCGCCCGGCTACGGGGTTGTACACAATCTCCGCTCTTTTCGAGGTTGGTACAAGCTCGGAAAGAATCATCCAACCCAACGTATCCGGCGAGTGGGAGCCGACCCAAAGAAAAAAATTGTGAGAATTCTCCATTTGGGTATAGAGGGAGCTCCACCCCAGGGCTTACTTTTCACATAGTCCCGCTAGAGCCTCTAGCACGAATATCACTAGCCCGTGTTTTCCTCCTGGGCTCATAGTCAGCGATACACGCAATATTTAATACACTGCAACATAGCAGAAAATCAACTCTTCTAAAGCTCTCTCCCTTTCCCCCCAGGTGTGCTACAGCCCTGCCAGCTAGTGAAAGCCTGACAGCGAGTCTACCTGGGGCTAAACAGCACTCGGGGTCCTGCAAAACACTCAGATTCTTCCCAAACCTCAAACTATCTCCCTTTCCCCCCAGGTGTGCCTACAGCCCTGCCAGCTAGTGAAAGCCTGACAGCGAGTCTACCCAGGGCCGAGCAGCACTCGGGGTCCCTTACCCCCTAGACGAGCCTACGGACCTGCCAGCTAGTAGGAGCCAGACAGCGGGTCTACCCGGGGCCGAGCATCACTCGGGGTCCTGCAAAATACCCAAAGTCTCTCCAACCTCAAACAATCTCCCTTTCCCCCCAGGTGTGCCTACAACCCTGCCAGCTAGTGAAAGCCTGACAGCGAGTCTACCCGGGGCCGGGTGTACAACCCCGTATCCAGCGAGTGGGCTAACAGGAGCCGATCCGGCCGGCCCAGACCGCCCCCCGGGCCTCAGGTGAGTCCAGCAGGGCATGCCGAGCCGAGCGTGCCGAGTACGTGCTCGGCAATTGTCGGGCCGAGCTCGAAGATCGTGGAGCTGAGCCCGACGAGAGGATGTCGTCCGTTGTGAGCCCGGCCGAGTGCATGCTCGTCCAGTACCTGTTCGGCGAGTACCGACGCGACCGTCACCAGCGAGCAAGGGCTTCAGGCCCGACCTTCCCAGGGTCGAGGTGACACGAGTCAGGTCCACGGTGCTGCGAGGGGCGAGTTCAACTGCCACTCCTCGCCTCGGCGCAGTAGGAGCCTTCTCGCGCCCGTACTCGCCGCCCCCACTCAGTGAGCTCTTCTCAGGGCCGGCTCGTCTTTCAGTTGTGGGGGTGTTTTTACCGTGTTACCCCCCTTGGATTGCCTACAGTCCTCGAAAACAGTGACGCCTAGTTATTTGCAGCCCGATTATTCCTATAAATAGGACCTAAGGGGTACCTCAGAAGACACGCTTTCTTGTGCCCGGTCTTCTAGCGCTTTCTGAGGTACCTTAGCTTCAGCACTTGGCTAAGGAGGGGAAGCGCTCTAAGATCTTCTGGGTGTGTGGTGGGACCTCCGTGCTAAAGCCTTGGGTCTGTTCCCGGTCCCTCTCCCTTGACCCTTGGGCTTGTGAGTAGAGAAGTAAGTGTGCGATCACCCCTTCCGCAAGGGTCGGACTCCACAGGGACCGATTTTTCGGTTTCAACACTTTGGTGCGGTGAGCGTGGAGCGTGGTCAGCACAGAAAATCTTCCACAGGACTAATGGCAAGAGACGAGGGGCAAGGTTCAGGAAGGGGGGACTCGCCACTCCCTCCCCCTCCCGCGATGGCGGGGATATCCGCGGAGCTCAGGGAGGAAGTGCTCGGGCTAGTCAGGGTCGCACTCGGCATGCGAGCCGAGAGTACGACGCCAGCGGTTCTTGTAGTCGCCGATCCAGCATTAGGCAATGATGCGCCCCTCAGGCGCGCGGGGAAGGAGGTCGCGAGCGAGGGGGAGCGCGAGCCGAGGGGGCGAGTCCTCTTTCCGGGCTCGGCAGGCGAGTACCTGTTCGGCGAGACGGCGGGGAGGGAGTTCCCAACTCGCCCAGCCGAAGGAGGAAGTCCCTTCAGCGAGTTCGTTTCGTCAGCCCCAGTTCCAGAAGGATTCCGAGAGCCGGAGATGTCCTACTACTCAGGGAAGGGAGATCCGACACAGCACGTCCAGTGGTTCGAAGACGTGGTGTCAATCCGACAGATGTCAGATGGTTTCAAGTGTAGGCTCTTCGCCATCACCCTCAGGGAGAAAGCGAGGGAGTGGTTTCATCAGCTCCCGGCCGGTTCCATCTACTGCTTTGAGGATTTGTGTCGAGGATTCATGTTGAGATTCACCACCTCAAAGAAGAGGAAGAGGGAGGTCGAGTCCCTGTTCCGTGTCAAGCAGAAAGTAGGGGAGACCCTGGGAAGTTACCTGGACAGGTTCCAGGAAGAACTGTCCCAAGTACAAGAGATGCCAGGGCACACCATGATGGTGGCCTTCACCCTGGGTCTCCAGCCCGGGTTCTTCGCCATGGAGTTGAAGAGGACGCCTCCGGTGTCTTTCGAAGCACTCTTGGAAAGGGCGGCAAGGGAGGCCGACATGGAGGCAGCACATCCAGAGTTCGCTCGGAGGTTGGCTAGGTGGGCCGTGGAGGAGGAGAAGCCAAGGGGAGGTCGGGCCCAGGAGGAGAGAAGGGTCGAGCCCCGATAGA
This sequence comes from Platanthera zijinensis, assembly GCA_039513925.1. Classification (NCBI taxonomy): domain Eukaryota; kingdom Viridiplantae; phylum Streptophyta; class Magnoliopsida; order Asparagales; family Orchidaceae; genus Platanthera; species Platanthera zijinensis. The sequence goes on along the minus strand of CM077090.1, from coordinate 2,794,317 downwards.
GAGAAAAGCAGCCGCAGCAGCATAGGTGGGGGGGTCAGGAGCCGAACAACCGATTGGGTTGGAGGCCGGAGTGGCAGGTTCAAGGGCCACGGAGGGGCTATCAGGGGGGAGACAACCGCCAAGGTGGGCGTGGCCAGTTTTACCTCCAGGGAGGAAGGCAGGGCCAGAGACCACCTCTTCCCGACCAGGAGGAGGCCATGGTTATCGCCCTAGGAGGGCGAAGGAGAGGGCAACCGAGGAGGAGGAGGGAGGTCAGGATAGACCTACCCTATTGTGACTACCATCAAGAAGAGGGGCACACGACGGTCACGTGTCCGGAGTTCCTCGAGATGCGGGAGAATAGGGAGCAGCAGCGACAGCCGCGGAATCATCAGGAGGTGCGGATTGAGGAAGTCCGGCCTCAAGTGGAGGGGGATCGTTGCGAAGCCCGGGCCGATGTGGGGACCCGAGGAGGGATCGGAGTGATCCATGGGGGGGGGGGGTGGGAGTCGAGGCTTTCCGGAAAGCAATCCTCCACACCATGTACCAAAGGAGCATCGGCTCCACATCTCAGACTCCACCCCCGGAAGATAGGATCACCTTCTCAAGGGAGGATATGCCGGGTCACGATGACCCCTTCTGCGATGCGCTGGTCATCCAGACAGCCATCGAAAATTTCACAGTCTCCCGGATCCTCATTGACAATGGGAGCTCTGTCAACATCATCTTCAAGAAGCCTTTCGATGCCATGCAGGTGGAAGCCAGGAGGGTGCTGGCCTCCGATGGGCCCCTCTTCGGTTTTTCGGGGGAAAGGAAAGAAGTAGAGGGGGGAGTGGGACTCCATGTCAGCTTGGGGGGACAGTCCCGGAACTGTCGATTCGTCATAGTAGAGGCCCCCAGCAGCTACAATGCCATTTTTGGGAGGCCCCTCATCAGCGCCTTCCGATGCGTCCCCTCCTCCTTCCATCAATGCCTTAAGTTTAATGTGGACGGGATCCAGGTCCGGGTTCGCGGTGACCCCAAAGCAGCTCGGGAATGCTACATGACCGCGGTGAATTCAATTTCTTGGCAAGAGGAGGCCGAGGGGATGGGGAGAAGGATGGAGGAGATGGAAGGGCAGGAGGCCGGAGAAGAAGGCAGGGAGGAAGGAGGAATGGAAGGGGAAGCACGGGAGGGGATACTCCCAGAAGGGTCAGTTGGGGCGATGATCCCAGGGGAAGGGGAGGTCCTTACGCCAAGAGGGGAGGACACCGCAGAGTGGGAGGAGCAGTCCCGGTTGGAGGCCGCCGAGGAGGTCGTAGAGATGGAAGTCCACACCCAGGATGGCAGGGTGGAGAAGGTCCGCATCAGTGGGGGGCTGACCCCGGAGGATCAGGGCAGGATGTTGGAGTGCATCCAAAAGAATGTGGATGTCTTCGCCTGGAGCGCAGCGGAGATGCCTTGGATTGATGCCGACATCGTCTGCCACCACCTCAATCTACACCCGGAGGCTCGCCCCATCCAGCAGAAGAGAAGGTCCGTCACGGACAAACTGGCCGAACCCATCAGGGAGGAAGTCTCCAAGCTCCTTAAGGCCGGCTTCGTTTCCGAAATTCAATACCCCGGCTGGGTCTCAAATGTTGTAATGGTGAAAAAAGGGGACGGCCGGTGGAGGATGTGTGTAGATTTTTCACTGCTTAATAAATCATGTCCTAAGGATTGTTACCCCTTGCTTAGAATCGACGCGCTGGTAGATTCAGCCGTTGGTTTTTCTGTAATGAGTTTTTTAGATGCTTTTTCAGGTTATCATCAAATCAGGATGCACCCTCCTGACATAAAGGATGTCTCATTCATTACAGGAGATGGGTGCTACTGCTACAAGATGATGCCTTTTGGGTTAAAAAATGCAGGGGCTACATACCAGAAGATGATGGACCGTGTATTCTAGGGACAGAAGGGAAGGAACTTGGAAGTGTACGTGGACGACCTGATGGTAAAAAGCAGAGAGGTCGATTCTCACCTCCAGGATCTGGAGGAGACCTTTGATGTTAACCCCAAAATCGACGATCCCTCCCAAGGTCTCTAGCTCGCAAGTCGCGGCCCACTCAGGGGAACCCCCCGAGGATCGCGATCTGCCTCAGCCTTCCCTTTTTGTCCCATGCGGTTTGGCCAGGCTAACCATGCAACATGCTTCCTTGCAGAGAGGCAGCCTATATCAGCTCGCAGGATCGATCTGCTGGAGTCAACTCTCGGTCAGCGCCATCGTCGCGGACTCAGCAAGCCCCTCCAACACAGCTGACCGTCAACCCCAGGAGGGCGGCCTGCTCCTCAGGTCGCCAGCCTAAGAGGACGGCCTGCCCTAGGCCGTCGTCGCTCTGGGCGGCCTGCCCCAGGCCTCCAGGTAAGTGGGCGGCCTGTTCCAGGCCGCCGCCGCCTTGGGCGGCCTGTCCCAGGCCGCCGCCGCCTTGGGCGGCCTGCCCAGGCCGCCAAGCAGGTGGGCGGCCTGTTCCAGGCCGCCGCCGCCTTGGGCGGCCTGCCCAGGCCGCCAAGCAGGTGGGCGGCCTGTTCCAGGCCGCCGCCGCCGTGGGCGGCCTGTTCCAGGCCGCCGCCGCCTTGGGCGGCCTGCCCAGGCTGCCAAGCAGGTGGGCGGCCTGTCCCAGGCCGCCGCCGCCTTGGGCGGCCTGCCCAGGCCGCCAAGCAGGTGGGCGGCCTGTTCCAGGCCGCCGCCGCCTTGGGCGGCCTGTCCCAGGCCGCCGCCGCCTTGGGCGGCCTGCCCAGGCCGCCAAGCAGGTGGGCGGCCTGTTCCAGGCCGCCGCCGCCTTGGGCGGCCTGCCCAGGCCGCCAAGCAGGTGGGCGGCCTGTCCCAGGCCGCCGCCGCCTTGGGCGGCCTGCCCAGGCCGCCAAGCAGGTGGGCGGCCTGTTCCAGGCCGCCGCCGCCTTGGGCGGCCTGTCCCAGGCCGCCGCCGCCTTGGGCGGCCTGCCCAGGCCGCCAAGCAGGTGGGCGGCCTGTTCCAGGCCGCCGCCGCCTTGGGCGGCCTGTCCCAGGCCGCCGCCGCCTTGGGCGGCCTGCCCAGGCCGCCAAGCAGGTGGGCGGCCTGTTCCAGGCCGCCGCCGCCTTGGGCGGCCTGCCCAGGCCGCCAAGCAGGTGGGCGGCCTGTCCCAGGCCGCCGCCGCCTTGGGCGGCCTGCCCAGGCCGCCAAGCAGGTGGGCGGCCTGTTCCAGGCCGCCGCCGCCTTGGGCGGCCTGCCCAGGCCGCCAGGCAAGTGGGCGGCCTGCTCATGTTGAAGGGCAGCCCGCTCCTCAGGCCTCCCCCTCTTCCTGCTCTTTAGGTTGATTAGCCCGGAGTTGCCTGCTCCAGATCCGCCTGCTGGCTCCTCAGGTCACACAGCTTGCCTGCCCTCTTCCAGCTGCCAACAGGAAGACTGCCCCAGCAGAGGAAGGTTCCAGTCCGCGGAGTCCGCCGAGGTCGTCGATCTCATTTTCTCAGTCCGCGGAGTCCGCCGAGGTCGTCGATCTCATTTTCTCAGTCCGCCGAGGTCGTCGATCTCATTTTCTCAGTTCGCCGAGGTCGTCAAGGATGACGTCACTGGGCCCTGCTTCAAAGATTCTCCCCGGGCCTATAAATACCCCCCAAGGCCTCTCATTCTGATCGGCGGGAGGAGAACTGCAACCTTGATCAAAGGCTGCGGACTCAGTTTTCTCAGTCCGTCAAGGTTGATCAAGCAAGGTCTGCGGACTCAAATCTCCAGTCCGCCCAGGTCGTCAAGGGCTGTGGACTTAGCTTTTTCTGCTCTCAGCAGCTCGCGCAGCCTCCGCAGCCTCCGATTTCCAGGTCTCCCAGGTCGTCAGGGACTGGACACTTAGTTTTTCTGACATCAGCAGGCAGCTTCAGCAGCCTCTGCAGCCTCACTTTTCCAGCTCTCTGCAGCCTCTTTTACTCAGTTTCTGGCATCTCCTTCCTCAACCGCCAGCTTCCCATATTGTACCCTTTACTGCTTTTTCATGTAATGGTGCAATAGCAAGTTGTAACTCGTCTTGAATAAAGGAAAAGCCCGTCGCAAGAGTGGCATTCAAGCCGCGGCGGGTGAAGTCTGCTGTTGCCGCTGCTAGCGGCCTCCTCTCTTCTTCTCCCCTCTCTCGGCATCAACCTGCAAAGCTAACCATTCAAGTAGCTGTCTGCTCGACAGTTCCAGATCAAGCTCCCTCTCTGCTCGAGCAAACTTCTCCTCTGCTCAAGCAAGCTTCCTCTCTGCTTGGGCAAGCTTCTCCTCTGCTCAAGCAAGCTTCCTCTCTGCTTGGGCAAGCTTCTCCTCTGCTCAAGCAAGCTTCTCCTCTGCTCAAGCAAGCTTCCTCTCTGCTTGGGCAAGCTTCTCCTCTGCTCAAGCAAGCTTCTCCTCTGCTCAAGCAAGCTTGCTCCTCCATCCCCGCAACCCTTCTTCCTTTATCCTCAGCTTGTGAGACCGAACACCCGTTAACTGGTCGGTATCGCTTTTCGCGCATCAACAGTTAACACGCGACCTTCAGATCTCGATCAGATAGTGAAAGCAGTGGTTACTCATGACAGACCATCAACCAGCCGAGAGTCTTTCTCCAAGTCCCAGTGATGATCCTCTTTGGGAGGCCTTAGAGCAATCCCGCAGAGAAACTGCCCAACAGTTTCAAGCCATTAACCGAACTCTAGCAGCTCTCACGCAGCAATTGGCCGCTCAATCTTCAGCAGCGCCAATCCCTCCAATCAATCCAGCACCAGCATCAGAGACTCCTCAAGTTTACCCACCGGCTTATCCGCCGGTCTATCCTCCTCTTTATACTCCAACTTTTCCGCAAGGACCTGCAGCTCCTTTGCGATCTCAAGATGATGAGTTTGCAGCTCGTCAAAACTTCTTCCGAGAAGCTGCCCGGGGAAGTCCAGCCAGATTTTTGAACTTTCAGGGAAGTCACCCCTCCTCTTCAGCTCCTGCCTTTGCTCCTCCCACAGCAACCTTTTACTCCTATCCTCCTGCTCCTTTTGCAACTACTGCTCATGCTCCTTACTTTCCTTATGCAGTAGAATCAGAAGAGCCATCACCGTTTACGGAGAATGTTCGGCATGAACCGACTCCAGTCAACTTCCGGGAGCCACGGTTGCCCATTTACACTGGGGAGACTGATCCTGTCAAGCATCTTCAAGCCTTTGAATCAGCCGTCGCTCTCAAGACCCTCTCAGATGCTACCAAGAGCAAGCTCCTCGTAACGACCTTTGATGGTCAAGTGAGAGACTGGTTCTATGGACTGCGACCTCAGTCAATCTCTTCCTTTATTGATTTGCGAAGGGAGTTCCTGCTCAGGTTTTCTACCTCTTCAAAGAGGAAGGGCGGTCCAGAAGCCCTCTTTGAGATCAGGCAGCGAGATAATGAGACTTGGTCTCATTTCGTAGATCGATTTCAGAAAGAAATCTTGGACATTGAGATCGTTGATCAAGAAATGTACCGAGTGGCTCTCATCCACGGCCTGCGTGAAGGTCCACTAAAGTTTGAAGCTAATGTCCGAGCACCGAGGACTTATCAAGAGTTGATTGGTTTAGCCAACTCGTATATCCGCGGCGAAAAGAGCAACCCCAGCTTCGTTTCCAGGCTGGTATCCGAGAAAAATTCTTCTTCTTACAAGCAACCTCCGAGGTCTCCTCGGAAAGACTTTCCACCTCTCTCTAGGAAAGCAAGAAGATTTCAGCATCATCAACACCCCTTCCAAGGCCATGATCGTACCCAAGAGCGGCTGTTACCATTATCAACATCATCTTCGCTAACAGCTGCAGTTCATCAGCAGCAAGAAGGTGATCTGCCAGAATTTGAGCTAGATGAGGTCATGCAAGAAGTTAGCCAAATCATGAAGGATAAGGCATATCCCAAAAGGCCTTACCAGCCGGCAAATCAGAGATCAAGAAATTCAGACCCATTCTGTGAATTCCACAAAGAGAAAGGTCATTTAACTGAAGACTGCAAGGCCCTTCGGCGATTGGTTGAAAGATTGCTCATCGAGGGCAAGATCAACGACCTGGTCAAGAAAATTGATTCTTCAAAACCTTCCACCTCTAAGGGCAAGGAGGTAGCTGAAGGTCAGCTAGAGTGCATAGAGATACATGACAAGGGCCGTCTGGGGTCCATTGATTTTGCAAGTGAGTGCATCGATGTCGTTGACGAAGGTCCCCTTGGAAGGCTGTTTTGAAGCAAAGAGGACACAGTTCTTGCGTCATCAGCTATGACCAATCGCAGTTCCACAAAGCCCATCACGATCGTAGCTGATTGCCTTTACTTTACTCTTCAAATATTCTATTCTTCAGCACTTCTGAGTGTTTCATTTTTTCATTCAATAAAGCTTACGTCAGAAATCTCATACTGACACAGTTCCCTTTTGGTGATGCTTCTTCTCCATATTTTTCTCTTTGCCAAAGAGATCACTGAACCAGCGAGATATCGCCGAGTCTTGCTCAATGCCCCCTCGAGATTGTCCTCTGGCGTAAAACCACAGTGACCACATATGATGAGGAGTTTTCTCATATGTGTGTAGTGGGGGCCGTTCAACTCTCGTGCGGAGGATGACGGGGCTTTGGATCCCGGCCGATGTCTAGAGCAGTGTGAGTGCCTAGGGGAGGCCTCCTGTGATAGTTCTATCGTGCTCCGTTAGGGATACGTTACAGTTACGATGATCTTCGCGTGACAAGCAATGGCGATCAAGTGTAACCTTGTCTCTTTGATCATCTCACAACTGTGACGGCCGAACACTCTATGGTACTCTCAATCCGTGCCTCCGCGGGACTCACAACTCCGCTGATCAATCCGCAGACAAGCAATAGGCCACTTGGCGCAACTAGTCTAATTGATCAGCGATGCTTGTAACCCGAGGCAAGAGAGCAGTGCATCTGTCGATCCTTCTTAGGATTGTTTCTTGTTTATTTGTGCCCTTCTAAAGGATGCGCGGCCAGCCCGCTTTGGTTAGGACTACACCCAGGATGACTTTGGCAAGTGATGCATAACGCCCACGGGGAACACCTGTGGCAGCATTCAACTTTTAGTTCATCCTCGGGATGTAGCCCCTCTTCTCTCCTTTTTTATCTTCTTGCAGGTTAGCAGGTTGAATACAACCTATTCTAGAGATCTGCAATATCTCTCTTGGGTTATGATCATCCTATATACACTACCTGTATAAGCTCTTATCAGATGATGGTAAAAAAGTTCTCCTATCAGATGATAATCACACATCACTCAATGCATATGGATCTTCTGGATTGACGAACCGTGCCATCGTGAATCTGATTTTAGAGTTTCTTATCTCGCTGATCTAGGTTTTCATGTCGACATTATACCTTGATCACACAAGATGATCATCATCGCAGCTTAATCATTACTCAATCGATAGCAGAGTACGTCAGGTATCTATTCTGTTATCCGATTATGTCTTATCATACCAACAGTTAACAGCCAACATTCGCAGGTTCCGCCCAGGTACTTGTGAACTTAGTTTTCTCTCCTATCATATCTGTTGCTTACTCTTCTTTTACAGAGACCAGTAGATAGTAGCAAGTTCCCCCCAGGTACTTGCACCTTTCTCTCCTATCATATCTGTTGCTTACTCTTCTTTTACAGAGACCAGCAGATAGTAACAAGTTCCCCCCAGGTACTTGCACCTTACTCTCCTGTCATATCTGCCTGCTTACTCTCCTTTTGCAGAGATTAGCAGATAATAGCAAGATCCTCTCAGGTACTTGCAGTCTATTTTCCTTTTTTCTATCTTCTCACTCACCCTACTTTGGCAGAGACTAGCAGATACCAGCGAGCCCCTTTCAGGTACTTATAAGATTACTATCTTACTATATTATCTCTCATCTGTACTTTGGCAGAGTTCAATAGAAGACGGTTATCCTCTTCCTCATTTACAAAAGCAACTCAGGTACATGCAAGATGTACCTCTTTGTGCCTGCAATAATTTTTTCTTCGCAGGTAAAAGATAGACGCTGATAAATTTTTCCTGAGAAGGGACATCAGGTTCTATCTCTCCTGACCTCTAATTTCTTCTCTCCTTATTATTAAGGGGAGGATTACGATGTTTGTGGGTCTTCTACTTTTTTGAAGTTCCTTTCAGAACTTAAAAAAGTGCGGGGATTATGTTAACCCCAAAATCGACGATCCCTCCCAAGGTCTCTAGCTCGCAAGTCGCGGCCCACTCAGGGGAACCCCCCGAGGATCGCGATCTGCCTCAGCCTTCCCTTTTTGTCCCATGCGGTTTGGCCAGGCTAACCATGCAACATGCTTCCTTGCAGAGAGGCAGCCTATATCAGCTCGCAGGATCGATCTGCTGGAGTCAACTCTCGGTCAGCGCCATCGTCGCGGACTCAGCAAGCCCCTCCAACACAGCTGACCGTCAACCCCAGGAGGGCGGCCTGCTCCTCAGGTCGCCAGCCTAAGAGGACGGCCTGCCCTAGGCCGTCGTCGCTCTGGGCGGCCTGCCCCAGGCCTCCAGGTAAGTGGGCGGCCTGTTCCAGGCCGCCGCCGCCTTGGGTGGCCTGTCCCAGGCCGCCGCCGCCTTGGGCGGCCTGCCCAGGCCGCCAAGCAGGTGGGCGGCCTGTTCCAGGCCGCCGCCGCCTTGGGCGGCCTGCCCAGGCCGCCAAGCAGGTGGGCGGCCTGTTCCAGGCCGCCGCCGCCGTGGGCGGCCTGTTCCAGGCCGCCGCCGCCTTGGGCGGCCTGCCCAGGCCGCCAAGCAGGTGGGCGGCCTGTCCCAGGCCGCCGCCGCCTTGGGCGGCCTGCCCAGGCCGCCAAGCAGGTGGGCGGCCTGTTCCAGGCCGCCGCCGCCTTGGGCGGCCTGTCCCAGGCCGCCGCCGCCTTGGGCGGCCTGCCCAGGCCGCCAAGCAGGTGGGCGGCCTGTTCCAGGCCGCCGCCGCCTTGGGCGGCCTGCCCAGGCCGCCAAGCAGGTGGGCGGCCTGTCCCAGGCCGCCGCCGCCTTGGGCGGCCTGCCCAGGCCGCCAAGCAGGTGGGCGGCCTGTTCCAGGCCGCCGCCGCCTTGGGCGGCCTGTCCCAGGCCGCCGCCGCCTTGGGCGGCCTGTCCCAGGCCGCCGCCGCCTTGGGCGGCCTGCCCAGGCCGCCAAGCAGGTGGGCGGCCTGTTCCAGGCCGCCGCCGCCTTGGGCGGCCTGTCCCAGGCCGCCGCCGCCTTGGGCGGCCTGCCCAGGCCGCCAAGCAGGTGGGCGGCCTGTTCCAGGCCGCCGCCGCCTTGGGCGGCCTGCCCAGGCCGCCAAGCAGGTGGGCGGCCTGTCCCAGGCCGCCGCCGCCTTGGGCGGCCTGCCCAGGCCGCCAAGCAGGTGGGCGGCCTGTTCCAGGCCGCCGCCGCCTTGGGCGGCCTGCCCAGGCCGCCAGGCAAGTGGGCGACCTGCTCATGTTGAAGGGCAGCCCGCTCCTCAGGCCTCCCCCTCTTCCTGCTCTTTAGGTTGATTAGCCCGGAGTTGCCTGCTCCAGATCCGCCTGCTGGCTCCTCAGGTCACACAGCTTGCCTGCCCTCTTCCAGCTGCCAACAGGAAGACTGCCCCAGCAGAGGAAGGTTCCAGTCCGCGGAGTCCGCCGAGGTCGTCGATCTCATTTTCTCAGTCCGCGGAGTCCGCCGAGGTCGTCGATCTCATTTTCTCAGTCCGCCGAGGTCGTCGATCTCATTTTCTCAGTTCGCCGAGGTCGTCAAGGATGACGTCACTGGGCCCTGCTTCAAAGATTCTCCCCGGGCCTATAAATACCCCCCAAGGCCTCTCATTCTGATCGGCGGGAGGAGAACTGCAACCTTGATCAAAGGCTGCGGACTCAGTTTTCTCAGTCCGTCAAGGTTGATCAAGCAAGGTCTGCGGACTCAAATCTCCAGTCCGCCCAGGTCGTCAAGGGCTGTGGACTTAGCTTTTTCTGCTCTCAGCAGCTCGCGCAGCCTCCGCAGCCTCCGATTTCCAGGTCTCCCAGGTCGTCAGGGACTGGACACTTAGTTTTTCTGACATCAGCAGGCAGCTTCAGCAGCCTCTGCAGCCTCACTTTTCCAGCTCTCTGCAGCCTCTTTTACTCAGTTTCTGGCATCTCCTTCCTCAACCGCCAGCTTCCCATATTGTACCCTTTACTGCTTTTTCATGTAATGGTGCAATAGCAAGTTGTAACTCGTCTTGAATAAAGGAAAAGCCCGTCGCAAGAGTGGCATTCAAGCCGCGGCGGGTGAAGTCTGCTGTTGCCGCTGCTAGCGGCCTCCTCTCTTCTTCTCCCCTCTCTCGGCATCAACCTGCAAAGCTAACCATTCAAGTAGCTGTCTGCTCGACAGTTCCAGATCAAGCTCCCTCTCTGCTCGAGCAAGCTTCTCCTCTGCTCAAGCAAGCTTCCTCTCTGCTTGGGCAAGCTTCTCCTCTGCTCAAGCAAGCTTCCTCTCTGCTTGGGCAAGCTTCTCCTCTGCTCAAGCAAGCTTCTCCTCTGCTCAAGCAAGCTTCCTCTCTGCTTGGGCAAGCTTCTCCTCTGCTCAAGCAAGCTTCTCCTCTGCTCAAGCAAGCTTGCTCCTCCATCCCCGCAACCCTTCTTCCTTTATCCTCAGCTTGTGAGACCGAACACCCGTTAACTGGTCGGTGTCGCTTTTCGCGCATCAACAGTTGACACTTTGCGCAGATACAAGATGAGGTTGAATCCTCTAAAGTGCATCTTCGGGGCGAGTAAAGGCAAATTTTTGGGTCATCTCCTCACCCCAGCCGGGGTCGAACCCAACCCTGACAAAGTCCGGGCAATTATGGAGTTGGGGCCACCTCGGGATGCGAAGGAGGTACAACGGCTGACAGGGAAGCTGGCGGGACTAAGCAGGTTCCTCTCCCGGGCCGGGGAGAGGTGTTCCCCCTTCTTCAAGACCTTAAGGGGAGGTCAGAAGTTTGAATGGACCCCGGAGTGCGAGGAGGCATTCCAGGCCTTGAAAAGGCAGTTGACTCAGGCCCCCTTGCTCCAAGGGCCAAAAGAGGGGGAGGACTTGTTTTTGTATTTAGGGGTCGGGGCGGAGGCCGTAAGTTCTGTTTTAGTTCGGGAAGAGGGGAGAAAGCAGCTGCCCATCTACTATGTGAGTAGGGTTCTGAGGAAGGCGGAACTCCGCTACCCCATCTTTGAGAAGTTGGCCTTCGCCCTAATCATCTCGGCCCGGAGACTCAGGCCCTACTTCCAGGCGCACTCCATCCAGGTGGTAACTGACCACCCCCTCCGCAGCATCTTCGAGGGAGTGGAGCATTCGGGAAGACTCGCCAAGTGGTCGGTGGAGTTGAGCGAGTTTGACATCTCCTTTGTCCCCCGGCTCGCAATCAAGGCACAAGCAATGGCTGACTTCCTGGCTGACTATGTGGTTGAGGTGGCAGAGGATAAACTCACTTGCCCCATCCCTTGGAAGGTGATGGTGGATGGGGCTTCAGGGAAACACTCCTTGGGGGTTGGGGTCGTCTTGGAGAGCCCCCAAGGGACCCGGATCGAGCAAACGGTGGTGATACATTTCTCTATAAACAACAACCAGACCGAGTACGAGGCGGTAATCGCAGGACTACGCCTGGCCAAGGAATTGGGGGTGCATGATGTGAAGGTCCTCACTGACTCTATGGTAGTGGCCTCCCAGATCAACGGGGAGTTCGAGGCAAGGGAGCCCACCCTACAACGATATCTGGCAAAGGTTAAGGGAATCATCGGCGGGTTCCAGACCTTCTCCATTCAGCATGTGCCACGGGAGGAAAATGAACAAGTCGACCACCTCGCCAAGCGCGTCCCTCGGGTGGGGGGCACTATCACGGACCTCTTCCACCCATCCCTGGAAGAAGGAGAGTTGATGGAGATAGATCGGCGGTCCATATGGATGGACCCATTCACTACCTACCTGTCCATAGGAGAATACCCAGAAGGGATGGATAGGAAGAAGCTCAAGTATAAGTCGGCATATTACCTTTTGCGTGACGGGCAACTTTACCGCAAGACCCTTTCAGGATTACTCGCCCGTTGCGTAGCGGAGGGGGAGGTGCCGAGGATTTTGGAAGAAGTTCACTCCGGGGAATGCGAGTCATTCGGGAGGTCGGACCCTGGAGGGAAGAATCATCAGGCAGGGCTACTTCTGGCCTACCCTGGGGCACGATGCCTTAGAATTTGTCAAAAAATGCCACAAGTGCCAACTGTTTGCCCCCCTCCAACTGCAACCGGCTCAGCGACTCAGGAGTATCACGACCCCTTGGCCTTTCGCAATTTGGGGAATGGACCTGGTAGGTCCCTTCCCACAGGCAAGCGGGCAGAGGAGATTCTTGCTGGTAATGATCGACTATTTCTCCAAGTGGATGGAGGTGAAGGCTTTGGCCAAGGTAACCTCGCAGATCATTCAAAATTTTGTATGGGGGGAGATCATCTGCAGGCATGGGATGCCCCAAGCCATCGTCACCGACAACGGACCACAGTTCGCCAGTAATGAGTTCATTAAGTTCTGTGGAGAGCTCGGGATCGACCTCAGGTTCGCCTCTGTCCACCACCCTAGGAGCAACGGGCAGGTAGAGGTGGCCAACAAGATTATCGTGAACCTCCTGAAAAAGAAGGTGGAGAATTTGAAGGGAAATTGGGTGGAGCAACTCCCCTCGGTCCTCTGGGCCCTGAGGACTACCCCCAACACCGCCACGGGGGAGACGCCCTTTAAACTATCTCACGGAAGCGAGGCAGTGCTCCCCATTGAACTCGAGGTCCGTACTCCCAGGGTTGCCGAGGCAGAAGCTGGAAGGGAGGAGTGGAGAGTTGAGAATGAGGAAGAACAACGACTCTCTTTGGACTTAATAGAGGAAGTACGCGACCTCTCCGCAGTCCGGCAGGAGGAAGTCAAGCAGAGGATGGCTAAGTATTTCGACAAGCATGTCCGGGTCAAGCAGTTCGTGGAGGGCGACCTGGTTCTAAAGAAGGTAGATGCGGCGGGAAGATCGGCGGCCGTGGGCAAGCTCCATCCAAACTGGGAGGGGCCCTACATCGTGAAGGAGGCATTAAGGTTGGGAGGATACCACCTCCAAAATGTGGAAGGCGAGACTTTGAGCCACACCTGGAGCGGCGACGACCTGAAACGCTTTTATCCTTGAAAACTTGTACGTACCTCAGCTTTTTCTGAATGCAATGTATTTAACTCTTTCTCCACAATAATCGTAACAATGACATGCAATGTGACGGAACTTCCATTGAAGAGCGACATAAACACTCAGGCAAATGGTCTAAGTCTTCTCGCTCTGGGGTTAGGTCTCGATTCTCCCGCTGTCAGGCTCCCTCCAAGTTGGCAGGGCCGAGGTCTCGATGGACGTCGTTATGACCCTGGAGCTGAGCCCGGAGGATGTTCAACACCCGCCCTCAGGCTCCCATCTAGCTGACTGGCATGGTAGTACCACCCGGGAGAGGCAAATGGTCTAAGTCTTCTCGCTCTGGAGTTAGGTCTCGATTCTCCCGCTGTCAGGCTCCCTCCAAGCTGGCAGGGCCGGGGTCTCGATGGACGTCGTTATGACCCTGGAGCTGAGCCCGGAGGATGTTCAACACCTGCCCTCAGGCTCCCATCTAGCTGACTGGCATGGTGGTAGCACCCGGGAGAGGCAAATGGTCTAAGTCTTCTCGCTCTGGGGTTAGGTCTCGATTCTCCCGCTGTCAGGCTCCCTCCAAGCTGGCAGGGCCGGGGTCTCGATGGACATCGTTATGACCCTGGAGCTGAGCCCGGAGGATGTTCAACACCCGCCCTCAGGCTCCCATCTAGCTGACTGGCATGGTGGTAGCACCCGGGAGAGGCAAATGGTCTAAGTCTTCTCGCTCTGGGGTTAGGTCTCGATTATCCTGCTGTCAGGCTCCCTCCAAGCTGGCAGGGCCGGGGTCTCAATGGATGTCGTTATGACCCTGGAGCTGAGCCCGGAGGATGTTCAACACCCGCCCTCAGGCTCCCATCTAGCTGACTGGCATGGTGGTAGCACCCGGGAGAGGCAAATGGTCTAAGTCTTCTCGCTCTGGGGTTAGATCTCGATTCTCCCGCTGTCAGGCTCCCTCCAAGCTGGCAGGGCCGGGGTCTCGATGGACGTCGTTATGACCCTGGAGCTGAGCCCGGAGGATGTTCAACACCCGCCCTCAGGCTCCCATCTAGCTGACTGGCATGGTGGTAGCACCCGGGAGAGGCAAATGGTCTAAGTCTTCTCGCTCTGGGGTTAGGTCTCGATTCTCCCGCTGTCAGGCTCCCTCCAAGCTGGCAGGGCCGGGGTCTCGATGGACGTCGTTATGACCCTGGAGCTGAGCCCGGAGGATGTTCAACACCCGCCCTCAGGCTCCCATCTAGCTGACTGGCATGGTGGTAGCACCCGGGAGAGGCAAATGGTCTAAGTCTTCTCGCTCTGGGGTTAGGTCTCGATTCTCCCACTGTCAGGCTCCCTCCAAGCTGGCAGGGCCGGGGTCTCGATGGACGTCGTTACTGTCCGAGAGGTGGACCTGAAAGTTGACACATGACAAGCGTGTCCGAGCAAACCCACCAGTTAGAAGGGCGAGCTCAAGGGGTCCTGTCCCCCTTGGTTCTTTGTTAAAAAGGGATTTTTGATCCCACCTCCGGTTGGGGGAAGAATATCCCCCCCCCCCCCCGGGCGAGCCCGTTCTCGCAGGGGTTTGCTCGGCCAAGGGCGTTTCTCGGTATGACAGGCGGGCGCCGGCGGCAACCGCTCTCGCAAAGATCGCCTCGCGGGTAAGCGAAGAGCTCGCGAGTCTGGTCGCCGCCAACGCTCAAGGCCTCTCGCCGAGCGCGAATCCTAACTCACGTGCATTCTAGCGCGGAAGGTAAAAAAAAAAGAAGAAGAAAAAAAGAAAAAAAGAAGAAGTTAGAATCAAAATCCCTTTCATTATGTTCGCAAAAGGAGGAAGGGCTCGCCCCGACGAGATTACAGGAAAAGAGGGGGGGATGATTACAAGGAGACGGTAGAAAAAAGAAGAGGAATTCGGTCAGCTCTCGCCCTCCTCTCCCGAATGGCGGTCCTCCTCGCCTCCAAGCGATCTTTCCTTGCCCTTCGCTCCATCAAAAAGGGAGCCGAAGCTCTCCTCCTTCTCGCTGGGTGGAGACGGCGGAAACAGGCTCGGCAGAAGATCCCGGACCGCCACCTCCTCGCAGCCCTCGGCCAGAATCCCCGACACCTTCATGGCATTTAGGAGGCATTCGGCAGACTCGATCGAGTTGACTCGCAGCCGCTCCATAACCTCCCCCTCGCCGAAGACCCGGGGCTGCTTGTAGGGAAAAGGCGGCTCGGCACTATCTGGGGGGAAGAGGGCTTCCGTCAGCCGGCGGACCTCGCCTTGGAGACAACGGTTCTGCTCCTTTAGCGACTCCACCTCGGCCGCCGACCGAGCAGCAAAAGCCTCCTGCTCGCGCGAGCCGGCTTCCTGATCCGCGAGGCGGAGCCGCAGCAGGGCAGTCTCGCCCTCCAGCTCACTGGCACGAGCTTGCAGCACCTTGGCGGACTCGGCATCCTGAAAAGCAAGAGGGTCAAACTCTCTGAAAAATATTTTCCAAGTTAAAACAAGGGTTGGTCGACTCTTACCAGCCCGCCTGAAGCCTCGTCGAGTAAGCGCTCGGTGATGCCGAACCGCCGCTCTGCGTCAGCAGCTTTCTCCGTCGCCAGGTCGCGCTCCTGCTCGGCTTTGATCAGGAGTTGGCTGAGCTGGAAGCCACGGCGGACCATCATATGGTGGAGTTCAAAGGCCCTCAGATGCGCCTGCAGGCCCTCGTGACCTATCTGCCGGGGGGTCAGGTTCTTGTAGGCGTCGGCGCCCTCCCGGCCATAGAGGCCGAAGCCAAGGGCAAATGCGTGGCCCGTGGGAGGCCGGCGAGCTCCCCAGGAAGGAGCGCGAGTAGAGACAGAGACACGATGGGCTCCCTCGTCCCAGAGCAGCATCGGCTCGCCGGCCGCATCCTTGCTCCTTCCCCCCTTCCCAAAGTGGGGGTGGTCCTTTGGAGCTCCCGAGCCACTGGGGGCAACCTCCTCGACGGAAGGAGGAGAGGGGGACCCGCGCCTCTTCTCGCGGGGGGATGATGTCTCCTTCAGTGGGCTCGCCGGGGCTTCGTCGGAAAAAACCTCCGGCGAGCTCATGAACCTGACGGGCGACACGGGCTGCTGTGGAAGGCCTCGCGAGACCACCTTCGCCCTTTTAGGGGCCGAGGGGCGGTGGACCGAGTTCGGCCCCCCAAGCTCCAACCGCCTCTTGCTGGAGGGCTTCCCCCTGACCTTCTCTTCCCGGCACGCCTCAGCCGCAACCCAGGCCCGCTCGAGCGGATCCGAAAACACCCCAGGGTCGGCAAAGGGAGGGTTCACCGGGATCAGTCGCTCCCCTGCAAAAAGACTTAGACAAAGAATGAGGTTCCGATCGGTCAGGCCAAATGGCGAGCGGAAGGTGGGCGAGGCAAACCTTCACCGGGAAGGATAGGCGGCAGGGATTCGAGGCCGCGACGGAGGAAGGCGACCTCGAAGTCCTTATACAGGAAAAACTTGTGGAGCTCGGCGTCATTACCAGACACTGACGGTGGCCGGTAAACCTCCTCGCTCTTCTGCGAGGGCGAGAAGGGGATATTGCCGAGGTCGCCCCGGATGAAGGCGATCTTCAACATCCAGTTGTGGTTTTTGTTGGCGACCTCGCGGATCTTTATGGATGTGCCGCCGAAGAAGGCGACCCCGTCGGCGTTGGCTTTGTAGGAGAAGAGCTTGTGGAAGACGGTTAGGTTGAACTCGATCCGCTCTCGGCGGAGGTAGCAGGCAAACCCCACTATCATGGCGATAGCGTTGGGGTTGAGCTGTGCGGGCATAGCGCCGTAGTACTTGAGTACGTGGCGGACCTCCGGCCAGAGCGGCAGGCGCAACCCCACCTCAAAGTGCGAGATGGGGAAGACGAGCTCGTCCTCGAAGAATGAGTTAATGGCCTCATGTTCCGCCGGGAGGCGGGCCACAAAGCCGGCAGGAACGTAATCTGCCACAAACTCGGCGAGCTCGCTCGCCGTGGTGTTCCCCTCGAAGAAACAGTGGTCCGCGAAGTTCTGGGCGCACTTGGAGCGGCCCTCGGAGTCGGGGTTTCCTTTACCCATGCTCGCGGAGGGGACGAAGGCGCGCGAGCAGAAGGTAGGGAGGGCAAGGAAAGGAAGGGATGAGAAGGCAATAAAGGCGTAGCCGGGGGTAGGTGGGGATCCCTATTTATAGAAAAGGAAGGGGAAGCGAAACCGACTGACCAGCCCGGCTCGCATACCCCGCTTCGCGTATCCCGTCCCGTCGCTCTGTACTCGCCGACCTAGGCGAGCCTAGCTAAGGAATCCGAAAAGGCACGCACCACTCGAATAAGAAAAGGCTTGCTCGCGCGATAAAATTTATACACTTTATTTAGCATTAAACAGAAAATTGTCCAGAGCAAAGAAAATCCGAAAGGCGCGCGCGTAGACCAGGCGGCAATGGGGGCGAGTACCGGTCGGCTAGCGAGAAAGCCGTCCTCAATTACCCCGGTCTCGCCGGCCCGATGCCGCCAGCCGTTGCGCAAAGAGTTGCCGAAGCTGCCCCAGGTTCCTGTTCGCCGCACGCAGGTTCTCGTCAATCTCGTAGAAAAGTATGGAGGAAGATGTGGCTGCGTATGCCGAGCTGATCCTCGCCTCACCGGCAAGCTGCGCGCATTCGTTCTGCAGCCTGGAGTTGTCCTTCTTCAGCTCATGAAGCTCGCGCACTAGCTTCTTTAGGACCAATTGGCTTCGCCTCGAACGTTCGGGGCTGTCCACCTCCGAGTCCAGAAAGACGTCCAAGGCGCGCGGCGATGGAAGAGGTGAATAAATGGCCCGTTCGGCGGAGTCATCAGTCGCGGCTGGGTCCGGGAGGCCTGCACAGGAAAGTCGAGATGGCGGGTGGGAGTAGCGGGCGCCGGTAAGAATCAGATGCAAAATGAGGAGGTCAGGAGCATACCTTCAGTGTCCTAGGGGGAAGCAGGAGCGGATGTATGCTCGGCGTCCATCCCAGTAATCGCAGGAGCAGAGGAGGGATGTTGAGAGTGAAGGCGAGCCGGCGATACCGACCCCCGCGAGTCTGGCTCCACGATTTTGGTGACAAGGGGCGAGTCTCGCAGGCGCGGGTCAGGGGGGGATTCGGGCTCCTTGGCGGGTAGACCCTCGACCCTTGGTGTGGAGACCTCGCCGCCTTGGTCCCGTTCGGCAGTAAGATCCATAAAATCTTTGTCATGAGGGGTCAGGGCAGAATGGTTGAAAGAGCCGGAGCCATGGGCTAAAGTATTCTTTAGGTCGACAAAGATGTGCTCGGCCTCAGGAGGAAAGGGCCTCGCCCTCTTGGCCGAGCCGAATTCAGCAAAACGGCGGGCCGGGGCGCTCAGATCCATCAGGGCTGCGGCACGAAGGGCGGTCTCCCCGCGCGATTTTGCGAGTCGTTCCATGACTTCTTTCGGGAGTGGCATCTCGGCAGGGCTTAAGTAAAGAGAGGGGGGCGGGGGTCAGTAGAGCAGGCAGGGCATGTATATATAGCCATCGGTGGGTCCTACCGAGAGATTCCTTTCGGCTCCTGTCGCACTCGCAGGATTCTAGGGGGTTGGATGTTTCTTTCCGAGTTTGTGCCAACCTCGCAAAGAGCGGGGATTGTGTACAACCCCGTATCCAGCGAGTGGGCTAACAGGAGCCGATCCGGCCGGCCCAGACCGCCCCCCGGGCCTCAGGTGAGTCCAGCAGGGCATGCCGAGCCGAGCGTGCCGAGTACGTGCTCGGCGATCGTCGGGCCAAGCTCGAAGATCGTGGAGCTGAGCCCGACGAGAGGATGTCGTCCGTTGTGAGCCCGGCCGAGTACATGCTCGTCCAGTACCTGTTCGGCGAGTACCGACGCGACCGTCACCAGCGAGCAAGGGCTTCAGGCCCGACCTTCCCAGGCTCGAGGCGACGCGAGTCAGGTCCACGGCGCTGCGAGGGGCGAGTTCAACCGCCACTCCTCGCCTCGGCGCAGTAGGAGCCTTCTCGCGCCCGTACTCGCCGCCCCCACTCAGTGAGCTCTTCTCAGGGCTGGCTCGTCTTTCAGTTGTGGGGGTGTTTTTACCGTGTTACCCCCCTTGGATTGCCTACAGTCCTCGAAAATAGTGACGCCTAGTTATTTGCAGCCCGACTATTCCTATAAATAGGACCCAAGGGGTACCTCAAAAGACACGCTTTCTTGTGCCCGGTCTTCTAGCGCTTTCTGAGGTACCTTAGCTTCAGTACTTGGCTAAGGAGGGGAAGCGCTCTAATATCTTCCGGGTGTGTGGTGGGACCTCCGTGCTGAAGCCTTGGGTCTGTTCCCGGTCCCTCTCCCTTGACCCTTGGGCTTGTGAGTAGAGAAGTAAGTGTGCGATCACCCCTTCCGCAAGGGTCGGACTCCACAGGGACCGATTTTTCGGTTTCAACACCGAGCAGCACTCGGGGTCCTACAAAATACTCAGATTCTTCCCAAACCTCAAACTATCTCCCTTTCCCCCCAGGTGTGCCTACAGCCCTGCCAGCTAGTGAAAGCCTGACAGCGAGTCTACCCGGGGCCGAGCAGCACTCGTGGTCCCTTACCCCCCAGGCGAGCCTACGGACCTGCCAGCTAGAAGGAGCCAGACAGCGGGTCTACCCGGGGCCGAGCATCACTCGGGGTCCTACAAAGTACTCAAACTCTCTCCAACCTCAAACTATCTCCATTTCCCCCCAGGTGTGCCTACAGCCCTGCCAGCTAGTGAAAGCCTGACAGCGAGTCTACCCGGGGCCGAGCAGCACTCGTGGTCCCTTACCCCGCAGGCGAGCCTACGGACCTGCCAGCTAGAAGGAGCCAGGCAGCGGGTCTACCTAGGGCCGAGCATCACTCTGGGTCCTACAAAGTACTCAAACTCTCTCCAACCTCAAACTATCTCCATTTCCCCCCAGGTGTGCCTACAGCCCTGCTAGCTAGTGAAAGCCTGACAGCGAGTCTACCCGGGGCCGAGCAGCACTCGGGGTCCTGCAAAATACTCAGATTCTTCCCAAACCTCAAACTATCTCCCTTTCCCCCCAGGTGTGCCTACAACCCTACCAGCTAGTGAAAGCCTGACAGCGAGTCTACCCGGGGCCGAGCAGCACTCGGGGTCCCTTACCCCCCAGGCGAGCCTACAGACCTGCCAGCTAGTAGGAGCCAGACAGCGGGTCTACCCGGGGCCGAGCGTCACTCGGGGTCCTGCAAAATACCCAAATTCCCTCCAAACCTCGAACTATCTCCCTTTCCCCTCAGGTGTGCTTACAACCCTGCCAGCTAGTGAAAGCCTGACAGCGAGTCTACCCGGGGCCGAGCAGCACTCGGGGTCCCTTACCCCCCAGGCGAGCCTACAGACCTGCCAGCTAGTAGGAGCTAGGCAGCGTGTCTACCCGGGGCCGAGCGTCACTCGGGGTCCTGCAAAATACCCAAATTCTTCCCAAACCTCGAACTATCTCCCTTTCCCCCCAGGTGTGCCTACAACCCTGCCAGCTAGTGAAAGCCTGACAGCGAGTCTACCCGGGGCCGAGCAGCACTCGGGGTCCCTTACCCCCCAGGCATGCCTACAAACCTGCTAGCTAGTAGGAGCCAGACAGCGGGTCTACCCGGGGCCGAGCGTCACTCGGGGTCCTGCAAAATACCCAAATTCCCTCCAAACCTCGAACTATCTCCCTTTCCCCCCAGGTGTGCCTACAGTCCTGCCAGCTAGTGAAAGCCTGACAGCGAGTCTACCCGGGGCCGAGCAGCACTCGGGGTCCCTTACCCCCCAGGCGAGCCTACAGACCTACCAGCTAGTAGGAGCCAGGAAGCGGGTCTACCCGGGGCCGAGCGTCACTTGGGGTCCTGCAAAATACCCAAATTCTTCCCAAACCTCGAACTATCTCCCTTTCCCCCCAGGTGTGCCTACAACCCTGCAAGCTAGTGAAAGCCTGACAGCGAGTCTACCCGGGGCCGAGCAGCACTCGGGGTCCCTTACCCCTAGGCGAGCCTACAGACCTGCCAGCTAGTAGGAGCCAGGCAGCGGGTCTACCCGGGGCCGAGCGTCACTCGGGGTCCTGCAAAATACCCAAATTCTTCCCAAACCTCGAACTATCTCCCTTTCCCCCAGGTGTGCCTACAGCCCTGCCAGCTAGTGAAAGCCTGACAGCGAGTCTACCCGGGGCCGAGCAGCACTCGGGGTCCCTTACCCCCCAGGCGAGCCTACAGACCTGCCAGCTAGTAGGAGCCAGACAGCGGGTCTACCCGGGGCCGAGCGTCACTCGGGGTCCTGCAAAATACCCAAATTCTTCCCAAACCTCGAACTATCTCCCTTTCCCCCCAGGTGTGCCTACAACCCTGCCAGCTAGTGAGAGCCTGACAGCGAGTCTACCCGGGGCCGAGCAGCACTCGGGGTCCCTTACCCCCCAGGCGAGCCTACGGACCTGCCAGCTAGTAGGAGCCAGGCAGCGGGTCTACCCGGGGCCGAGCATCACTCGGGGTCCTGCAAAGTATCCAAACTCCCTCCAAATCTCAAATTATCTCTATCCACCGAGTGACATCCAGCCCTGCCAGCTAGGTGAGAGCCTGGCAGCGGGATTTTCTCGGGGTCTGTTAAACGAATACTTCGATCGTCCACATAGATTGCGACGGGAACATTGTCGCTCCAAATATCATAACGATGTTCCAGGTCATAATGATGTCCACAGAGAATCGTCCGGGGTCCCGGGTGATACTGTCGGTTCAGTCAGTTAGGTGAAAGCTTGGGAGCGGGTGTTGAACATCCTCCGGGCTCAGCCCCAGGGTCATAACGACGTCCATCGAGACCCCTGCCCTGCCAGCTTGGTGGGAGCCTGACAGCGGGAGAATCGAGACCTAACCCCAGAGCAAGAAGACTTGGAACATTTGTCTCTCCGAGGTGCTACCACCAGGCCAGTCAGCTAGATGGGAGCCTAAGGGCGGGTGTTGAACATCCTCCGGGCTCAGCCCCAGGGTCATAACGACGTCCATCGAGACCCCTGCCCTGCCAGCTTGGTGGGAGCCTGACAGCGGGAGAATCGAGACCTAACCCCAGAGCGAGAAGACTTGGAACATTTGTCTCTCCCGGGTGCTACCACCAGGCCACTCAGCTAGATGGGAGCCTGAGGGCGGGTGTTGAACATCCTCCGGGCTCAGCCCCAGGGTCATAACGACGTCCATCGAGACCCCTGCCCTGCCAGCTTGGTGGGAGCCTGACAGCGGGAGAATCGACACCTAACCCCAGAGCGAGAAAACTTGGAACATTTGCCGAGTATAACTGGAGGGTAGACTCTCTCACTTCAAACTCCACGTTAATCTGGTAGGACACCACCAAGGAGTCGGTAAGAACCCCCACATCATGTACCCCAAGTTCTCTGGTCAGGCACAGTCTCGCTATAACCGCCTCATACTCAGCCTGATTTTTTGTGATAGGAAAATGCACTACTACTCGAGGACTTGACTTTGTTCGAGGTGGAGACATCCTGCTTACTTAAGAGGTGTTGGAGAGTTAATTGCACAAGGGGTGGCCGCACACCTACTACACTCAAGTGAACAATCAAGGCTCAAGGCTAGGAACACAAGGGACAGACCCAAGGCCTCAGCGTGGAGGACCCGCCGCATACCCGGAAGACTGACAAACTCTTCCCCTCCCAAACCAGGGGCTGAGCTAAGACACCTTCGGCAGGCTCTCTTGGCCGGCCGGAACATCTAAGGAGGATCTCAAGATCCACTCCTTAACTAGAGGTGTCTCCCTAGGTCTATAAAAATTGTTCCCCGCCTGCCTCTTTAATGGCGTAATACCGCCTCACAACCCTACTCTACGCAGACCCAATTGGGCCGCTAAAATCATAACATAGGCCTTCTAGGGCCGCCACAGAGCATCACAGATATTTTAAAGTTACAGGAATATAAATTCCATACTTCGGCACGCAGGCCGATAACATAAACAAACTAGGCCTTCTTGGGCCGGCACAAACTGGGGCTTAAGCCCGCTATTCCCAGCTTGGCACTGTAGCACCTGTACGTCAACGTCTCGACGAGCGGCGGCCAACTAGGCATCAGTCGGCTAACATAAGCGGGCCAAACATATTGCGCAAACCCCCTTTTGGGGCTATGGTGCGCATTCCCTGCAAGCGGCTAATAAACAACTTCCTTGGAGTCTTCTCCGGGAACCCCAGAACATCACCAATCCGGCTCACATGTCCGGATGGGCTTCACACAGCATGTCTAAACCCGTACACACACTTCCGGGGGCACTAATGCAATTAAAGGCGGGGACGCACATGTCAACCCGTCGGAGAGCATCCTTCCCCCACTCGTCGGTGGAGAGGTGCTTCCATGCAAATATGAAAATTAAGGGCTTCACCTGCCCGAGTATAAACTTCGTTACCCTTGACGCGTGTTTGGCGGAACCACAACCGCGCACATTGCCCGAGGCTCGACGTCTAACGTCCGTAGTGGTTGTCCATGCACGGATCCGACCTCCGCTGGAGAGTTAAAAAGCTCCAAGTGATTTTTCCCTCCATGGCCGAGCCTCTCCATGGCCGATCGTGCTCCAAATGGCGTCGGTGGAGGTTGTCCCCGCCTCCATGACTTCAAGGAGTTGCGGGAGAGAAGGTCGGGAGGAGGGAGGCTTGCTCCTTGCTTATGCGGCGGCCGGAGAGAGAGAAAGAGGCGGCACGGGCTGCTCCTTGCTTGGGCGGCGGCCGGAGAGAGAGAAAGAGGCGGCACGGGCTGCTCCTTGCTTGGGCGGCGACCGAAGAGGGAGAAAGAGGCGGCACGGGCTGCTCCTTGCTTTGGCGGCGGCCGGAGTGGGAGAAAGAGGCGGCACGGGCTGCTCCTTGCTTGGGCGGCGGCCGGAGAGGGGGAGGGAGGCGGCACGGGCTGCTCCTCGCTTGGGCGGCGGCCGGAGAGGGAGAAAGAGGCGGCACGGGCTGCTCCTTGCTTGGGCGGCGGCCGGAGAGGGGGAGGGAGGCGGCACGGGCTGCTCCTTGCTTGGGCGGCGGCCGGAGAGGGAGAAAGAGGCGGCACGGGCTGCTTCTTGCTTGGGCGGCGGCCGGAGAGGGGGAAACGGAGGGAGGAGCGGCTGCGCCTTTTTTGCCGAGCCCTAGCTGGGAGAAAAAACAATCCCCCTCCTTTCTCTTTTTCCCCACCTGCTGCCCCCTTGCCTCTTTAATGCTTGACCTGCTGCCCCCCCTCTTTCTTTGTCTTTTTCCTTTTTTTTATCTCCCCCTCACGTGACATGTTATCCCCCCTCCTCTCTCTTATATATATATATATATATATATATATATATATATATATATATATATATATATATATATATATATATATATATATATATATATATATATATACGAGTGACAGTGCACGGGGGCCTCCCGTGCCCTCCGCGACAGTACACAGCTCCGGACGGCGGGCTTCGCCCGCCCCGCCGGCGGGCTTCGCCGCCCAGACTTTTTGATTCCCAAATCGAAGGTCATGGAGGCTCTAAATCAAAAAATGATCAACATGAAGGTTGTTCGGATCGCCGAGATCTACAACTTTCATGTTGATCACTTTTCGATTTGAAGCCTCCTTGACCCCCAAAATCTCATGCCCGCATATGAATGGGTCACGGAGGCTCCAAATCAAAAAATGATCAACATGAAGGTTGTTCGGATCGCCGAGATCTACAACTTTCATGTTTATCACTTTTCGGTTTGAAGCCTCCTTGACGCCCAAAATCTCATGCCCGCATATGAACGGTTGAGATTACTTTGAAGGGCCTCATTGTTACACCGTGCATTCCTATTGGCTGCCCATATTCTTTTGTATGTATGTATAGATATAAAGGCCTGCACACATAACCTCCGCGCGTACGCGCGATCACCCGCACGTCCTCGAACAGGGATGCAAACCCGTCGCCCATAGCACGCCCCTAGGCCGACATTTGGGGAGGGTCCCACTCGCCCGGCTACGGGGTTGTACAGTGATAGCCTTTGGGTCTATGCAGTTGAAACTCATGAGAGGAATTACCCCGTCCATTACTTGGAACTGGCGGCGTTAATTTTTGCGTTAAAGTTGTGGCAGCACTATGTGTATGGTGCGAACGTGGAGATCTTCACGAACCAAAAAAGCCTGAAGTATCTTCTAAATCAAAAGGATTTGAACATGCGACAACGCAGATGGGTCGAGTTCCTTGGGGACTATGACGTGGCAATACAGTATATGTCAGGCAAAGCCAATGTGGTGGCGGATGGCTTGAGTAGAAAATTTTCTAGGCAAGGGAATTGGATTGAAGCTCATGATGAGCAGTTTGTGCGAGACTTTGAGTCCCTCGACATCGCTTGTGTAGCAAGAGGCGAGTCTAGTATGACTCGATTGAACTGGATTAAGTTGCAAAATGACTTATTCGATCGTGTTCGGGAAGCGACTAGTTTGGATATAGAGTTCCAGCCATTTGTGGTGGAAGCTCAAAAGGGTGAAGGTAGCGCTAGGGAGATGATTGATGGGATCCTGAGGAAGGATGGAAGGATATGTTGAGGATGTGTACCCTCAACTTTGAAAAGAAGTGGGAAGATCACCTCTTCATGGTGGAGTTTGCCTATAACAACCGTTACCAGACAAGTATTAAGATAGCGCCATACGAATTTTGTATGGAAGGCGGTGTCGAACACCGATGTCTTGGACAGAGGCGGGAGACACCAAACTTTTGGGAAAAGAGATGGTGGTTGATGTTTGTGATTTGATGCGGACCATTCAGGAGCGCACGAAGGTTGTTCAGTAATTGCAAGCGAAGTATTTCAACGCTTGCCACATGAACGTGGAGTTCGCGATAGGCGATTGGGTATACCTTAAGATTAAGCCGTTCAAAGGCGTTTCGCGGATTCTCCGACTCAAGAAGTTGAGTCCGAGGTTTTTGGGGCTGTTCGAAATTACAAAACACATTGGAGAAGCCGCTTACCGGTTAGCGTTGTCTGCAGAGCTGAGTGGATTATATGATGTTTTTCATGTCTCCATCTTGAGGAAAGCCTTAGTGAAGGCAAACATTGTGGTCGAGTTGGCGGCAGTGCTGATAGAAGGGGATTTGGGAGGAAATTCCACCCAGTTAGCATAGAGGATTCAGAAGTTTGGCAGTTGCGGAATAAAGAGGTTAATCTCGTAAAGGTGTGATAGGACAACTACGGGCGAGACGAGTTTTCTTGGGAGCGTGAGCAAGCAATGCGGGAGGACTTCCCAGAACTCTTTACTTCAGGTATGCTTTTTGTTTGTGTGCATACTAAATTTCGAGGACGAAATTCTTCTAAAAGGGGAGGAGGAGTTGTAACACCCCGGTTTTCAGACCTTGAATCTGTGGAAGCTACCGCAAGATGATAGTAGCTATCGTTCGGCGATAGCCTTGTTTCGTCGGGTGTATATGGCTCAAAAAAACCGTTCGTCGAGTGTTGAGAGGGCTATCGCTCAACAGTAGTTTGTACCCTTCGGCGGTAACTCCAGGGTT
Organism: Platanthera zijinensis; assembly: GCA_039513925.1. Classification (NCBI taxonomy): domain Eukaryota; kingdom Viridiplantae; phylum Streptophyta; class Magnoliopsida; order Asparagales; family Orchidaceae; genus Platanthera; species Platanthera zijinensis. The sequence continues at coordinate 2,767,869 of CM077090.1, read as the reverse complement.
TGCGTCGAGAGCGTTGAGTTCTCGAGAAAGAAGATACCGCGCCGGATTAGACTTACCGCCGGCATTAGCACGACATTATTTTTTTCTGTCTTTCAGCTCGGGTTGGCTATCGCTCGGTGTTAGCGTTAGCGTTAGCGCCCTGTGGTAGCGGAAGGAAGCAGTTCCGTCGTTTGGCTTTCTAGCCGTCCGATTTCATTTAGGTTTTGATTTTAAGACCCAAGACTCTCCCTCCAGAGTACTTATATAGGGCTGAGCGGGATTTCTCCCTCATTCCTTCTATTTTTGGAGTTGATTTAGGGTTTGGAAGAGAGAGTGGGAGGAGGAAGAAGAGAGCTTTCTTCTGTCATTTACGGAGCTTCGGAGCCCCGATCATTGATCTGAGTCCAGATCCGTGGAGAGGACTTGGAGGCGCTTGTTTTCATCCGTGTAAGGCAAGGATTCTATGACAAGTAAAAGGGGTCGTAAGGTAATGACACTTCTCCTCTCGGTTTTAGGATTCATGCATGAAATCTATTCTTTTCTTTCTTTCTTTCAAGCATTCTAGGCACCAGATCTCTCAAATGAGAGGGATTCGGGTTGCTATGGTTCAAAAGGAGCCATCGGGTCGATTGTGTCCGTCCCCGACATGATATTACACTAGAAATCCGCTTCGTTAGTGGATTAGGCATTGAGGGAGAAGCCGTAGTCGCGACCGCTAGTCTGGCTCGGTGATGTTGCATAGTGAGCCTTAAAGATTTTGGTTAAAAATCCGTTAGCGGTAAGCCGCCGTTTGTGATGTTGTTTCCCCCTCTTTCATGTGAGTACGTGTAACCAGAACCGAACCAGATGGAAATTAGAGTACACACGGGGGGCGCCGGGACGGTACAGTACGAATGGTGGTTTAGGGCGGGGAAAGGCTTGGGATTGTGATGTGCTAAGGGTGGTTTGTCTCTATGGTCGGCTGGCTTTCCGGTGACGTGCAAGTCATGTGGGGAGAGTGTCCCGGCGAGACAAGCCTCCTTTTGTGAAACTGACGAGGACGCCAAGCTTTGGACAAGCCTAGACGATACCAGCTGAGTCTCGTTGGGTCTCCTTCGGTGGACGTGGTCCCGATATTGGAGCCAGGCCCGGGTTGTCGCGAACAGGTTGGGTCTAGCAAGGGTTCTTAGTATCGGTTGGTTTGTGTGTGGCGGAATCCTGGCGTGAGAAGTTAAAGCTTGCAGGCAAGCCCGAGTTTTGAGACCCACAAGCGGGTGGGGCCGAGGCAAGAGTTCTGCTTGGCGGCTTGTATGTCGATGGGGAAATTGGAAGTACCCTTGTTTTTGCGGCTTGAACGCCGATGGGGAAATTATAAGTACCCGATTGATGATGTGTTAGAAGCATACGCTCTAGGGTACCTTGGGTGAAGCCCAGGTGTGCATACATGTTGTATAGTAGACTACTTTTATTTCATGCTCAACATAGAAACATGTTTGTTGTATGAGACATCCAAACCTGTTTTACTACTTTCAATATACTTATATATTTGTATACGAAGTGCTGACCTGCAGGGTGATGGAGTGCCCCGGGGTCCGCTAAGGACGGCCGAGAGGAGATGTGTTGGTTACACCGTTGAGGTTAGCCTTTGCTGACCCACGTTACAACCAATTTTTACAGGGCAAGGATCGCAAGCCGGAGCTAGCTCACCGGCCAAAAAGGCCTAAGCCTCATGAAGTGTTTCATTTTGCGTAGTAGCTCTGTTTTGATTGAATGATTATGCTTAATACACTATGTTTTCGGCTTGCATGCCAAGGTGGTCTAGGAGTGTTTATGCACGTTGATATTTGATGTTATTGTTTCAGTTTTGGACTCTTAATTATTGTAAGGTCATAAGATCGTGTTGATACTTATATGTAAGTGGATAAGTTCTAGTCTTGTTTTCTGTTACTGATTTGTTTAGTCTGATCGAGTTTTGAGTTTGGTAGTTTAAATCATCTTATAATGCTTAAGCTGTAGCGTTTGTATGTTGTGGGGTCCTGGCCGGACTCATATTATACAGTCATTACAAGAAAGGTGTTACACATTGTTGGTACCCTAGTTTGATTTGAGTTCAGTCCTCTCCTTTGTGCCCCTTGACCCAAGAAATATCTATGGTCAATGGTTAGGAGTCTAGCTGTAGGGTCCTCGCTTTTCCAAATTGAGAATTTGGTTAAGTAGGTTTTTCGTTCGACTATAGTCGAACGCCGTTCGACTATCGTCTATCGGCTGATCGACGATCGTCTATCAGTTGGTCGACGCTTTGTCTGCGCTGATAGTTCGACTATCTGTTGATAGTTCGACTATCTGTTCTGCGCTGATAGTTCGACTATCTGTTGATAGTTCGACTATCTGTTCTGCGCTGATAGTTCGACTATCTGTTGATAGTTCGACTATCTGTTCTGCGCTGATAGTTCGACTATCTGTTGATAGTTCGACTATCTGTTCTGCGCTGGTAGTTCGACTATCGGTTGATAGGTCGACTATCTGTTCTGCGCTGATAGTTCGACTATCTGTTGATAGGTCAACTATCTGTTCTGCGCTGGTAGTTCGACTATCTGCTGATAGATCGACTATCTAGTTTGTTTTGATAGTTCGACTATCTTTTGATAGATCGACTATCTGTCTTCTGAGGTAGGTCGACTATCTGCTTGATAGTTCGACTATCTCTGTGCGCTTGATAGCTCGACTATCTGTCCTAGATAGATCGACTATCTGATAGTTCGACTATCTGTTCTGATAGTTCGACTATCTGCTGCGGTAGCTCGACTATCTGTTTGATAGCTCGACTATCTGGATCGTTCGACTATCTGCCCGATAGTTCGACGATCTCCTGACGTCGTTCGACGATCTTCGAAGGTCGTTCGACGTCTTCTGTCTGCCTTTATATTTTGTATTTATTTATTATATTTAATTAATTAATACATTTTCTGGCACAGTATTTTAAGCTGTATGATAATATTTCCAGGCATTATTTGCTCTATTCTTATTGCCTGAGTTAAAATCTTTTAAGATAAAGTTGTTTGTCTTATTAGCTGTCCTTTTAAATTACTTTATCTGCTGACAGCCCTTTATAGCCGTTAGACTGAAAAGTCTTCTTTTGCTATAAAGAGATTGTTTCTGATGTGACTTTATTTAGTCCTTCTGTTATCTGATTTAAGCCTGCAGCTTCTTAGAAAGTGATTTATTCCCTTTATAGAATGTTTTGCTGCAGAGATATTTCTGTCTTCTTGATATTTACAGCCCAAGTCTCAAGGCTTAGAAGAAGACAAATAATTCAAATGGAAGAGAGCCGTTGCTTGCTGATGATTATATAAAGAACTCTTTGCAGAAGGATTCAAGCTAGTGAATAGAAGCAAGTTACACACATTATTCAAAAGCACTCAAGCCTTCATCAAGCTCAAGCTTCCTGCTCTCAGCAAACTCCATTTAACTGAGAAGTGTTAAGATCTTCATCTCTTCTTCACCTGAGTTCTCCTGCTTTCAGGAAGTTCAACTCAGAGTTTCTTTGAAGAAGAAGAAGAAGAAGATAGCTGCTTGAAGAGATTTCTTTTTGTTATTTACTTTCTTCTTGTAGCTCTTTCCTTCAGAACTTTCTGAAGAGTTTTCTCTGCACTGAAGCAAGACTTCACCTGGACATCTTTGAGCCAGGGGGAGCCTTGATTCTTTAGAGCATTCTAGCTCAGTGCAAGCTTTTTGTGCTTCTCTAATCTATTGTAAAATAGAGAAGACATCTTAACCTTCTTCCCCCTCCTGTACAGGGTTATTACTCCCTTCAAAAGTATCCCTTGGTGGCAGGGCACCTGATCAAAAACCTGTGCTTGGTTTTTAGACACCTGATCAAAAGTCTAAAGGGTTTCTGAATCTACCTGAATCAGATTCTGTTGGTGGCAGGGCACCTGATCAAAAACCTGAGTGGATTCCTACCGTGTGGGTAGAAGAGTGGACGTACCCAAGTTGTTTGGGGAACCACTATAAATTTCCTTGTGTCGTCTGGATTCAACTGTTTAATTCCTGTACTGTGGCTGTGAATAGATATAACTAGGTTGCTAGTTGCTGTTTAGGTTTTCCAAGCTTTAACTGTAATTACAGTTAGCTTGTGTTTGTTCACATCACTTGTGTTAGGCTTTAAGGTTAAATCAATATCTATAATCTTTTCATTCCGCACTTCACTCCAAGGGAGTTGGGTAGAATATTAAGTTTTGTTTGTGCAAAATTTGATAACTCTATTCACCCCCCCTCTAGAGTAGTATCTATCCCTTCACTTTCAATTGGTATCAGAGGGAGGTTGACTGACTGTATAGGCTAACACCTAAGTCACAAGATCCTGATAGATACCAAGAGCTTATAGATATTCACTATCATGGCCCAGTCCAAGGAATACTCTAGCACCAGACCTCCAGCATGCAACTTAGCAAAGTTTGGCATCTGGAAGGCAAGGATCAAACTTTATATGAATTCTATTAATGAAAGTATTTTTGCTTCTATTTTGTCAGGTCCCCCAAGAGCACCTGCTGCAGCCACTGCCTCATCATCTGATATGAGTGCAGTGCCTCCTCCAGATTATAATGATGAATACAAGAAGGCTAAAATTGCTGATGCCAAGGCAATGAACATACTGGCTCAGACAATGTCTGATGAGGTGTTCCAGAAGGTGGCTGACTGCTCCTCAGCAAAGGCCATGTGGGACACACTGAACCAGATTGTAGCTGGTTCAGCTGATGAAAGGAAGGACAGAAGGTCCAACCTTATCTCACAATATGAGAACTTCAAGAAGACTGATGCTGAATCAGTTGAGGCTATGTACACCAGGCTCAGCTCAATCATCAATGAGCTGAGGTCCCTGGACAAGGACATATCATTGACAGAGGTCAATGATAAGATTCTTATGTGCTTCCCTAGCACATGGGATCTAAGAATCTGGCCCATCAAAGAAGCCAGAAGCACCAATGAGATCTCAACTGAAGCTCTCCTCGGCAAGCTCAAGTCTTTTGAGCAAGTGCTGAAGACCAGAGAAGCAGAAGCTGAAGCCAAGACCCCCACTCCAACAAGAAAAGAGCAATCTCTAGCTCTTAAGGCTGCAGATGTTTCTGAAGGCAGCCAATCCAATGAGGAACTTATGGCACTGTTTGCCAAGAGGTTTCTCAAAATGGGGAGAAAGGAGTTCAGAAAGAAGTCTTCACGCTATGAAGACAAACCAAGGTATGATCGATCTCCTGTTAAAGAAATTATTTGCTATGGTTGCAGGAAGCCTGGACACATTTTGCCAGAGTGTCCAGAAGAGAAGAACAAGGAAAAGAGAAAAGACAAAGAACAACACAGGAAGCACTCCAAGCCATCCTCCTACAAAAACAAGAAGAAGGAGAGAGGTTTCATTGCTGAAACCTGGAGTGATTCTGATGAAGAATCATCCTCATCAAGCTCCAGTGAAGATGAGGAAGAGAAGAAGGCCAAAGAAATTTGCCTAATGGCAATAGATGCCTGCAGCAACCACTCTGCTGCAGAGAATTCTGATTCTGATGAAGAGATGCCTACTGAAGATGAGGTACTTTCATCTTATGATTTTACTTCAGAAGAGTTTAAGTTAGATTTTAAATCTTTATGTTTAGATTTAATTAGTTCAGAAAAAGAAATAAAAGAACTTAGAAATAGGCTAGCTGACTCTGAATCAATAGCCTCTGAAAACATTAGGTTAAAGGAAGATCTCACTACTTATAGTGAAGAAATTAAATTTCTTAAAATAGAATTAGCTAAGTCTAAGAGATTAGAAGAATCCCTTAATGGTAGAAGCCTTAAGCTGTTAGAAATTACCAGCATGACTAACACTAGGTCAGGTAATGATAAATTAGGCTTAGGAGCTTCTCCCAGTGAACCCCCAGTCCTCCTTAAAAATAACCTTTCAACTCCAGTGAACTTCATTTCAGCTAGTGGAAAGAAGAACACTGAGCAAGTAAACCTTGTAAATAAAACCCTAAATAAAGCTAAGAGAGAAAAGAGAAAGAAGTTTTTCAAAGAAATGCAAAGAGCGTCGAACGCCGCTCGACGATCGGATGCTCCATGGTCGAACGAAGCTCGACGATCTGAGCGCCCATCGTCGAACGTCGATCGACGATTTCAACATGATTTTCAAAATCATAATCAGTATCATAGAAACCTAAATGAAAATAGAAACCCTAGGTTTGTTGACCCATCATCTGCATGGAGAATCCCACCTAGGAGATCTCACCCACTAGGCTATCACCCTCAGCCTGCATTCTCTTATATTTCTAGTTTTTCTTATGTGAAAAACAAGGGACCCAAGGTTACCTGGGTCCACTCTGTCTAAATAGTTGTTTTGCAGGTGAAGGCCTATCCAATCACTCAAAATAAGTGGTATTTGGATAGTGGATGCTCTAAGCATATGACAGGAAATAAAGAGCTTCTGTCAAAGTACAAAGCTAAGCTCGGCCCAAAGGTTATCTTTGGAGACTCCAGCTGTGGTCAGACAGAAGGATATGGCAAGATCACCATTGGAGCAGTTACATTCAAGAGAGTTGCTTATGTCAATGGACTGAAGCATAATCTGATTTCAGTTAGCCAGCTATGTGATGCTGGCTACCAGGTTTCTTTTTCTAACTCCTCTTGCAATATTACTTTAAATAATAATGTTGTTTTAATAGGTAATAGAATAGGCAATATATATTTAGTAGATTTTAATTCATCTCACTCTGAAATCTGCCTGTTTAATGAATTAACCCTTAATAATAATTCTTTATGGCATAAAAGGCTTAGTCATGTAAACCTTAAGAATATCTCTAGGTTATCTAAGCACAACCTTGTTAGAGGTTTACCTTCTTGCCCCTACAAGAAGGAGAGCCTATGCAAGGCTTGTCAGCTAGGCAAGCAAACCAAGAATTCATTTAAATCTGTTAATAAAAGTGATTCTCCTAGAATCCTGTATTTATTACATTTGGACCTTTTTGGCCCAATAAATGTACAGAGTCTAGGAGGGAAGTATTACACATTAGTGATTGTAGATGACTTCTCAAGGTTCAGTTGGGTTTTCTTTTTGAGAACTAAGTCTGATAACTTCAAAGCCCTTACAGACTTTCTACTTTGTGTGCAGACTGAGTACTCTACTCATGTGGCCTTGATCAGAAGTGATCATGGTACTGAGTTTGACTCTCTTCTCATGCAAGAATTCTGTGAGAGAGAAGGTATCAAACATAGCTTCTCAGCTCCTAGAACTCCCCAACAAAATGGGGTAGTTGAAAGGAAGAATAGAACACTAATTGAAGCTGCTAGTACATTGTTGGCAGATGCTAACATGCCTCTATCCTATTGGGCAGAAGCTGTTAGTACAGCTAACTATGTCTTGAATAGAAGTTTGATACACAAACTTAAGTGTAAAACTCCTTATGAGTTGCTTAAAGGAAAGAAACCAAAAATTAATTACTTTAGAGTTTTTGGTTGTATTGTTTATATTCATAACAATAATAAAGAATATATTAGAAAATTTGAAGCAAAAGCTTCAATAGGAATCATGCTTGGATATTCCCAAGTAAGCAAAGCTTATAGGGTTTATAACAAATCAACCTGTAAGATAGAAGAATCTGTGCATGTGACTTTTGATGAGTCTCAGATGTTTTACAAGGAGAAAGAAAATTCTCCTTCATCTAGTTCTTTGCAGGTACATGATGCCCCTAAAGAAATCCTTCAACTTTCAACTCTTCAGATCACTGAATCAGACAGTGATGAAGACATTGCTGAAGCTGTTGAAGCTGTTGTTGTTCCACCAACAGTAGATCAAATTCCTCCTGAGGAATTAATCCCAACTGTTGCTGAAGATCACATCCCACCTGCTGATATTGTCACACTTAGAGATCACCCTACATCTCAAGTGATTGGAGACATATCAGCTGGTGTGCAAACAAGACATCAATTAAGACAGGATGTGATGCATGCTTGTTTCCTCTCACAGGTTGAGCCCCTCACCTTTAAAGATGCAGAGCTAGATCCCCACTGGATCATTGCAATGCAAGAGGAACTCAACCAGTTTGAGAGATGTAAAGTTTGGACTTTGGTTCCAAGACCTAAAGGCCAACTGATCATAGGCACCAAGTGGGTGTATAGAAACAAGTTAGATGCAAATGGAATAATAGTAAGGAATAAAGCTAGGCTTGTAGCTCAGGGCTACAGACAGGAGGAAGGTATAGACTATGACCAAACCTTTGCTCCTGTTGCAAGGCTAGAAGCAATAAGGATCTTCTTGGCCTATGCAGCCTACATGAAGTTTAAGGTGTTCCAAATGGATGTCAAAAGTGCATTCCTAAATGGTGAGCTTAAGGAAGAGGTGTTTGTTGAACAACCACCAGGGTTTGTTTCATCAACTCAGCCTTCTCATGTTTTTAAGTTGCAAAAAGCTCTTTATGGACTAAAGCAAGCTCCTAGGGCCTGGTATGAGACTCTAGCTAGTTTCCTGTTAGAGCACAACTTCACTAGGGGAGTAGTTGATAGAACCCTTTTCGTCAAGCATCACAAGGACACAATCCTGTTAGTTCAGGTGTATGTAGATGATATTATCTTTGGCTCCACTGATCCCAAACTGTGCAAAAAGTTTTCCAACTTGATGCATTCTAAGTTTGAGATGAGTAGCATGGGTGTGCTGTCTTACTTTCTTGGTCTCCAAGTTAAGCAAGATGCTGATGGTATCTTCATCTCCCAATCCAAATATGTCAAGGAATTGGTAAAGAAATTTGGGATGGCTGATGCTTCAGCAATGCCTACACCCATGGCTACTAATGTAGTTATTGATTCTGATGATCACGGCAAGCCAGTTGATCAAAAGAATTATAGGGCCATTGTTGGTTCCCTATTATATCTAACTGCAAGTAGGCTAGATATAATGTTTGCTACATGCCTTTGTGCTAGATTCCAGGTCAACCCCAAGGAATCTCATCTGATTCTTCTAAAGAGAATCCTGAGATACCTGAAAGGATGTCCAAATCTAGGACTTTGGTACCCAGCTGAGTCAGAGTTTGAATTAATTGGATATTCTGATTCTGACTATGCTGGTTGCAGAGTTGACAAGAAGAGCACCTCAGGAACGTGCCAGTTCCTGGGAGAGAGATTGGTCTCTTGGTTCTGTAAGAAGCAGGCTTCTGTCTCAACTTCAACTGCAGAGGCTGAATATATAGCAGCTGCCAGTTGTTGTTCACAGATACTGTGGATTCAAAACCAGCTTGTGGATTATGGTTACTCACACAAGAACACCAAGATCATGTGTGATAGTACCAGTGCTATTTCTATTGCACAAAATCCAGTGCACCACTCTAGAACCAAGCACATTGAGATTAGGCACCATTTCCTGAGAGATTGTGTGGAAAAGAACAAGATCTGTCTTGAGTTCATATCCACTGAATTTCAGAGAGGTGATATATTCACCAAGCCTTTAGATGAACAGAAGCATCTGTTCTTTTTAGTCCAACTAGGCATGATCAATGGACGAGACTAAGTGTGACGATATCTGCCTATGTTGAGGTCTGCTTGAAGATCGTCGAACGATGATCGAAGATCGTCGAACGGATTGAGCCTATCGTCGACCTCTGGTTAATGATAGCTTATCTGTTTGAAGATCGTCGATCGACGTTCGACCATCGTCGAACAGGCTAAGCTTATCGTCGATCTCTACTCGACGACAGCTTGTTGCTTGTGAAGCCAGAATTAGCCGAACGATGGTTCGACTATTCTGCCTCTGAGCCGATCGTCGAACGGCCGTTCGACTATCGGTTCAAGATCTTTTTAATAGATCGACTATTTCCGGTCCAATATAAAGCCGATAGTCGACCTAGGTTAAAAGATTGTGTGCTTTATCGTCGACGGAGCGTGCCCTTTCGCATTCTGCTTTCCCGCTTGCGATTTTCTGGCGCTTCGTCTTTCTCGTTCTCTCTCCGGCGAATCCATGGCGATTTCCCCAGCTGTTCTAGCCGTAGTAAAGTTTGACGCCGGATTCAGTGTGGATTTCGAAGCTTTCAGCAGTTGCGATGCCGGAATCGTGGAAGTTCTCCAGCTCTGCAGGGATCAAGGTCTAGAGAAGCTGATGTCTGAAAGGATCAAGATCAACATTCCAGAGATAAAAGAATGGGCTTTCACGTCGTCTTCCACAGACGAATCGATGATCGGTACCATCGGCGGAGTAGAAGTTATCCTGACTCCGGCCGTTCTTTCTGATGTTTTTGGTTTAGTTATTGGTGACGAAGATTATGAGCAAGATGCTCAGGAGTTCGGAAGGATGCTTGTTGAGCTGGGACATGCCGAGGGCATTCCCACCAAGCTGCTCAAGGTAAACTTCGCCTTCAAGATCAAGTTCCTCGCTGAGGTAGTAGGAAAAGTGATTCTGGGCAAGCACTCTGCCCATGATAATATAACAAGACAGCAATTCGCACTTATGTGTGCAATTGTTAATCGAAAGAGAATCGATTGGGCAGCTGTTCTGTTTGATTTAATCAGGAAGAAGACAGGAAAGAAGGAAGTCACCCTGGGAAGGGTTATTGGAATTTTCCTTAAGGAGAAATTCCCCCAGCTGCTGAGTTCTGCCGCAACTACAATCAACGCCAGCAAGAAGATGGATCCCCACTTGTTTTCTAAGTGGAAGAGGACATTTGTGAAATCTGCTCCAGCAACATCTGAGGGCACAAGGACTGCATCAGTCGCTCCTCAACCTGTTGAAGCTGGCTCAGCTATTCCTTCCTCCTCCTCTGTTTTGCCGTCTACCTCAGTTGAAGTACCATCAACTTCTGCTGAGGTACGACCCTCTTCTTCTGCTGCACCTGAAACAACCGTGGTTGTTCCTCTGTCTCCTCCAGCTTCTCCTCTACCTGCTCATCTGGCTAGGATATCTGCTCCTAGCTTTGATTTGTTAGGATCAGAGAGAATTCTTACTCCTCCTGAATCTCCAATTCATTCTCCAATTCATTCCCCAATAAATTCTCCTGCTCCATCACCTGCTCCATCTCCTGCTCGATCCCCTGTTCACACCATCCTCCATCCCAGCACATCTACCATATCTGCTGCAGCTCCATCAACCTCTCATCCATCATCTTTTGAAATCACTCCTGATTTCATCTCGCGCATTGTGGAGCTGATTACCCCATCAATCAAAACCATGATTGAAGAGGCAATCGCTCCCCTTGCTGCCTCCTTTGATCTATTATCTGCTTCCATCAAATCCCTCTCCAAATCAGCTGAGCCATCTTCCTCTAGGGGCCTGGTTTCAGTACCCACTGAAATCAGGCAGGGGGAGATGTTCAATGAAGATGTCTCAGGCCTTCCTGCCTCTCCTTCAGTTGTGAAAGATCTAGTCTTATCTGCCCAGCCAGAATCCGCTCAAGTTGAGCCAGAAGAAGTTCCAGATGTTGTTATGACTGTTCAGGAAGAGACAGCTCCTGCTGAGGAAGAGATTGTTCCAGCTGAGGAAGTGGTAACCCCAGCTGAGGAAGAGATTGTTCCAGCTGAGGATGTGGTATCTCCAGCTGAGGAAGAGATTGTTCCAGCTGAGGATGTGGTATCTCCAGCTGAGGAAGAGATTGCTCCAGTTAAGCAAGATGTAGCTCCAGTTTTGACTGAGAAAGAAATATCAGATGGAATCCTGCTATCAGAAATTGCAGTGAAAGTATGCTTAGAAGATCTAACCTCTCCTATGATTGCCAGATTCCTGGAAGGAATCATAACCTCTTATCTAAATGAATCATGGGAAATGGTTAAATATGAAGGTAACTCTTTCATCCGCTTTGTTGATGAGTCTATTAATTTGATAGTCTGTGAATACCTTGAAGGAATGATCTCTGTTTATTTAGCAGATCTATATTCATAATTTTACAGATATTATTAAAGAAGATTTAACTGCTCAAAACAGAGCAGTAGTTTCTGAGGCTGACCCAAGTATTCCTGCTACTCAAGTAGACCCTGAGTTGGAATCCTTCTTAGATAATAAAGAAGATGAGTCTGAGAAAGAGGAAGTCAAAGTTGACTCTTCTGTTCTGAGCTTGGAAGAAGCTCAAGCAAGAGCAGCATGGGAATTAAGAGTTCAATCCTTAAAAGATAAAGAGAAAGATTTGCTATTTGAAAAGTCATCCATCTGGGATGACTCTCCAGGATTAGATTTAGACTCCCTTCTGGCTTTGGATGCCTTGGAAGAAGAAAAAGAGAAATCTGCCTCAAAGCTTAAAGAAAAGGCTGTCTCAGAAGCCTATGATCCGTATGAGAACCCTCCATCATCCCATTCTGATGATGATGATGATTCAGATGTTTCTGAAAAGTCAAAGAAAAGGAAATCTGCTGCAAAGAAAAGAAAAGCTGCTCCCCCTCCACCTCCAAACAAGGATAATGACATTCCCTATTATGTTTTGAAGGGCATTGACCCCAAATCCAAGGATTTTAAGCATTGGATGTGGTTTTCGAAAAATCAGCAAAAAGAAAGGAAGAGAACTAAGAGGTATGACAGTCCAGTCTCCAGATGGACTCCCAAAGGTCCTCCTCCACCTCCAGGTGCAGGAGCCTCTGGGAATCTACCTGCTAATCAATCTGCCGCCTATGGAAAATCTGCGTCTGCTCAGCCCCAACCCAGACAAGGTCATCAAAGTTCTCAAGGCAGATCATCTTATGGTTCTCAAAGACAAGTGAAGGAGGTTGTGGCCCAAAGACCAACTTTTTCCCCACCTCCTTCTCCAGTTCAATCTGAGAAAAGTGTTTCGAAAGTTAAATAGTTTATTGTGTTTTAAAACCTTCTAGCAAGTCCCTTTTGCTAAGTTTATTCTAATGTATTATCTAGATAAAATAGCTGATGCTGCTTCTCCTGAGCCCGTATATGAAAATCCTGAGCTCGATCCTAATTTTAGGATGGCTCGCTTTCAAGAGCTTGTAGGAGCGGCCCAAATAAGAAAAGCAAGAGCCGAAGGCAAAGATACAACTGGTTTTACTACCATGTCAGCTTATAGAAAGAAAGAATTTGAGAAATTCCAAGTCAATCCTGAGATTTTTGATCCAGCAAAGTACATGGAAAAACATCCTGAAGCTGTTGTCCCCAGAGTTACAGAACTAAAGATCCTTGGAGTGCAGGATTTAAAGATGTCAAAGAAGGAATCAGATGACCCTCTTCGAAAAATTTCTTTTGTCTCTAGTTCTTCTGATCCATTACCTGACCCTAAAGATTCTTAATAGTTTGATTAAACTGCTGTGATATATTTGATTATTTATTTATCTGATTGATAATCTGTCAGTTTATTGTTAACTATTTGCTGAATTTATTTTTAGTATTCTTTTGCTAGCTGTTTTAGTTTTTGAGAGACTTAACTCAAATAGGGGGAGATTGTTGGTACCCTAGTTTGATTTGAGTTCAGTCCTCTCCTTTGTGCCCCTTGACCCAAGAAATATCTATGGTCAATGGTTAGGAGTCTAGCTGTAGGGTCCTCGCTTTTCCAAATTGAGAATTTGGTTAAGTAGGTTTTTCGTTCGACTATAGTCGAACGCCGTTCGACTATCGTCTATCGGCTGATCGACGATCGTCTATCAGTTGGTCGACGCTTTGTCTGCGCTGATAGTTCGACTATCTGTTGATAGTTCGACTATCTGTTCTGCGCTGATAGTTCGACTATCTGTTGATAGTTCGACTATCTGTTCTGCGCTGATAGTTCGACTATCTGTTGATAGTTCGACTATCTGTTCTGCGCTGATAGTTCGACTATCTGTTGATAGTTCGACTATCTGTTCTGCGCTGGTAGTTCGACTATCGGTTGATAGGTCGACTATCTGTTCTGCGCTGATAGTTCGACTATCTGTTGATAGGTCGACTATCTGTTCTGCGCTGGTAGTTCGACTATCTGCTGATAGATCGATTATCTAGTTTGTTTTGATAGTTCGACTATCTTTTGATAGATCGACTATCTGTCTTCTGAGGTAGGTCGACTATCTGCTTGATAGTTCGACTATCTCTGTGCGCTTGATAGCTCGACTATCTGTCCTAGATAGATCGACTATCTGATAGTTCGACTATCTGTTCTGATAGTTCGACTATCTGCTGCGGTAGCTCGACTATCTGTTTGATAGCTCGACTATCTGGATCGTTCGACTATCTGCCCGATAGTTCGACGATCTCCTGACGTCGTTCGACGATCTTCGAAGGTCGTTCGACGTCTTCTGTCTGCCTTTATATTTTGTATTTATTTATTATATTTAATTAATTAATACATTTTCTGGCACAGTATTTTAAGCTGTATGATAATATTTCCAGGCATTATTTGCTCTATTCTTATTGCCTGAGTTAAAATCTTTTAAGATAAAGTTGTTTGTCTTATTAGCTGTCCTTTTAAATTACTTTATCTGCTGACAGCCCTTTATAGCCGTTAGACTGAAAAGTCTTCTTTTGCTATAAAGAGATTGTTTCTGATGTGACTTTATTTAGTCCTTCTGTTATCTGATTTAAGCCTGCAGCTTCTTAGAAAGTGATTTATTCCCTTTATAGAATGTTTTGCTGCAGAGATATTTCTGTCTTCTTGATATTTACAGCCCAAGTCTCAAGGCTTAGAAGAAGACAAATAATTCAAATGGAAGAGAGCCGTTGCTTGCTGATGATTATATAAAGAACTCTTTGCAGAAGGATTCAAGCTAGTGAATAGAAGCAAGTTACACACATTATTCAAAAGCACTCAAGCCTTCATCAAGCTCAAGCTTCCTGCTCTCAGCAAACTCCATCTAACTGAGAAGTGTTAAGATCTTCATCTCTTCTTCACCTGAGTTCTCCTGCTTTCAGGAAGTTCAACTCAGAGTTTCTTTGAAGAAGAAGAAGAAGAAGATAGCTGCTTGAAGAGATTTCTTTTTGTTATTTACTTTCTTCTTGTAGCTCTTTCCTTCAGAACTTTCTGAAGAGTTTTCTCTGCACTGAAGCAAGACTTCACCTGGACATCTTTGAGCCAGGGGGAGCCTTGATTCTTTAGAGCATTCTAGCTCAGTGCAAGCTTTTTGTGCTTCTCTAATCTATTGTAAAATAGAGAAGACATCTTAACCTTCTTCCCCCTCCTGTACAGGGTTATTACTCCCTTCAAAAGTATCCCTTGGTGGCAGGGCACCTGATCAAAAACCTGTGCTTGGTTTTTAGACACCTGATCAAAAGTCTAAAGGGTTTCTGAATCTACCTGAATCAGATTCTGTTGGTGGCAGGGCACCTGATCAAAAACCTGAGTGGATTCCTACCGTGTGGGTAGAAGAGTGGACGTACCCAAGTTGTTTGGGGAACCACTATAAATTTCCTTGTGTCGTCTGGATTCAACTGTTTAATTCCTGTACTGTGGCTGTGAATAGATATAACTAGGTTGCTAGTTGTTGTTTAGGTTTTCCAAGCTTTAACTGTAATTACAGTTAGCTTGTGTTTGTTCACATCACTTGTGTTAGGCTTTAAGGTTAAATCAATATCTATAATCTTTTCATTCCGCACTTCACTCCAAGGGAGTTGGGTAGAATATTAAGTTTTGTTTGTGCAAAATTTGATAACTCTATTCACCCCCCCTCTAGAGTAGTATCTATCCCTTCACTTTCACACCTGTACTTTTTTTTACCATTCTTGGCGAGATGGCAACTAGGTGGCTCATGCAGGCTCTTGCCACACCGCTCTTTAATCCATCAACTTCATTGCTCTATTCATACAATGAACCAAATAATGCCAAGCCATTGAACAGTGTGACATTTGACGACTTCTCACGGAGCTCAAAAATGCAGCGATCATGCACCCTTAAGGTACATCGAGGACAAAGATCAAGTGATGACTATCATGACTTATGTAGATGAGGCTCTTGCATAAGATATATACTCGCATTGTCCTCGGTGTATTTCACCAGATCGTTGGGCGAACTCGCTCAAGCCTCATGACAAGGGTTGAGATTTGGACTTGATTTTTTTCGGCGGTGGCGGGCGGAACTAGCGGGTGCAAACACCGCTTTCGAGCTGGAGGGCGGAGGCGGCCGCTCAAAACAAAGGTTTTTCCTGGCTTTTCCTCTTTCCGGCAAGTGCAAACGGAGCAAACGCCGCCGACACCCATTTGTTTACGCGCTGTCTAACAGCGTTTGCTCCAAGTAGAGACGGTGAAACACCGAACAAAACAAAACCTTAGATTTAAATATGTGGATTGGTCTTGCCCAACGAGATGACCGTCTACTCGTGTAAGGTTGTTTCACGTGAAACCCTATTTTCTAGGTGAATCGTAGAACATTGGAGCTACCCAACATGCCGACTGTTGAACTCGAAAACCACGGTTCAATGGAGAGTTTGAACCTGGGGGTAGCTCACATTTACTTCCCTCAAGCTAATGCCTCAACTCTGGATTTAGAGTTCGGAAACCTTCCCACCAGAATAATCTCAAAAAGACCCCGAGTCGCAACGAGGAGGTCCCACCACACACCCGGAAGATCTTAGATTGTTTTCCCTCCCAAACAAAAGCTGGACGGAGCACCTTTGGAGAGCCAAGGGAGCTTCCGACCACCCACCCGGAAATCATGGTGAGTGATGAGCTGAAGCTCCTGCCAACCAAAGCTAGTCAGAGGAGAGAAAAACTCAGAAAGAGGTCCTCCCCAAAGGTTTTCTTGGGGGTCTATCTGTAGTTTTTTGGGGATGGTCTGCCAACAACGAGATCCCGACTTTTGGTAACTGTTAAATGCAACCCAAAGTGATCTGCCAACAACGTAACTCCGCTATTTGGAGGGACTAATGAATGACTAGAATCAAATTATAGACAAACAAAAAATGAGAAAGAATAACCTCTAATGCATGGCGAGTCGGCGCCGATCTACTCGCCTTGGCAGAGAGTGCCCTATTGTACTGGGCATTCACCACTCGCCCGACCGGCGAGCACCTGATGAAGCTGGGCACTCGCCATCTTGCCTCTCGCCCATGGGCAAGACTTCGACTCGCGGACTCTGCTCGCTCACCACTATGCTAGGTAAACACCGATCACGTGGAAAAACTGTGTGCTTGCTCCTTGTCCTCAGGCTAGTTGAGCCCACTCAATAAATACGGGATTATACACTGTTGCATTAATGATTAATAAGTAATGAGGGAGTGACACTTGTTGTTTGAGTTATCTCTCCTTCCCCAACTTTTTTGCCTATTAAGGTGTATCTCTTTGGTTTCGAAGGGGGAGCTCCAATATCCTCACGAGTTATCAGCAACATCTCCAACTTGCAATATTTTATGTTTTCTTACTTGCAGAGAGCCTATCTCGCACCCTCTTCATTTCTTTTTCTTTATGTCGCTCACAATACTATTGTTCGGGCCAAGTAGCTCTCGGCCATCTCTGTTCTAACTCTTCCATGCCAGATCTCGGCTTCAAGCACCCCGGACCCAATATGGGTGTAGCTGAGCTAATTCGATTGTGCATGATTTCGTCTCTTTGTAGCGGAGTCATCGGACAACTCAAACACAATTGTTGTAATCTATGCTATATTAAAAGGGAAAAATAACATTTGGTTAAACCTTCAACTTTTCAATTTTACTTTTTATTGCAAAATTTTTAATTTTATTAATTTATATGCTTTTTTTTAAAATTTATACTATATTAAAAAGTAAAAAACTCATTGATTAAAAACCATGGCCAAAGTACCGTTGTCCGAGGAATTGGAGGCCGTACACTGCCGCAGTCGGAGTGAATTAAGGCTCCATTTGGGAGGTTTTTTTTTTCCTTCTTTCAATTTTTTATAAAACGTCACTGTTTTTAATATTGTACTTGTTTTTCCTATTAGTGGAAAGCACAGCTCATTCAAAAGAAATTATTTTATCTTTTTAAATAATCACCCATTCCTAAAATAAATACAATATTATAGATGGTGAGATTTTCCAGAAAACAAAAAAGAGGGAAAAAACCCACTCAAACGAAGACTAACTCAATTCAGCTAACTCTATGAGAGAGAGAGAGATGCATGAATTATTATTGACATTTTCATGGCTAGTTCATTGGATTAATTTCTTTTAAAAAGGGTGTTAAATTTAGTTTTTTAATTTCTTGTCTGAGATCATGAACAAGGTGGTGGCGATCGTGAATGCGGTGGTCATAAATCTTCGTTCGTGAAAGCCCTACCTCACCTAAAAAATTTCATATATTTTATACTCAAAATTAATTTATTTTCTTAATAGCTGTCATAATAACCGTTGTCTTGTCAAACATACATTCTATGATAGTGTCTCTTTTGAACAAATTCACCGGAGCAAATAAACCGCGTCAAACCAAGCCTCTTTGTCTCTTTTACACTACAGGTGTCGCCGGCCAGGTGTGAGCCAATTGATCACTTGCCATTCAATTTTTCATCCTCCTCCGATATGGTGGATCAGGATCCTCTCTAGTTCGCATGAACTGGAGAGGTACAATTCACAGTCGTGATTTGCCCGGCGAAATCGGACGGCAGATAGGAATTCGAGTTCACGCACGGGGCCCACTCGC
This sequence comes from Platanthera zijinensis, assembly GCA_039513925.1. Lineage (NCBI taxonomy): Eukaryota > Viridiplantae > Streptophyta > Magnoliopsida > Asparagales > Orchidaceae > Platanthera > Platanthera zijinensis. The sequence goes on along the minus strand of CM077090.1, from coordinate 2,749,418 downwards.
TAGGTGGAGTTCTCGCCCACAGCGCCGTCCGATTTCATCGGGCAAATCACGACCGTGAACATGATCCCCTCCAATTCACGCGAACTGTAGAGAATCCTCATCCCTATATGATTGAGAGAGAGAGAGAGAGAGAGAGAGAGAGAGAGAGAGAGAGAGAGAGAGAGAGAGAGAGAGAGAGAGAGAGAGAGAGAGAGAGAGTCCAATATGGCTTGTCCCTTGTAGATAGAGAGAGAGAGAGAGAGAGAGAGAGAGAGAGAGAGAGAGAGAGAGAGAGAGAGAGTCCAATACGGCTTGTCCCTTGTAAGTTTTATTAAAGGGGGCAAAAAAAATTAAGAATGAGCACCCCACACAAATTTTTCTTCTTCCTCTCCTTATCCTGCAATGGCTGCCGCCCCTCACGTCCTAGTCTTTCCTTATCCGGCCATGAGCCATATCACCTCTCTCTTGGAGCTCTCCTCCTACCGCTTTCTCGACCGCGGCTTCAAAATCACTTTCTTGAACACGGAATTCAACCAACGCCGTCTCCTCGCCGCCCTGCCCGACCAACAAGCCGCCGCCGCATCCTCCCTGAAGACCTTTGTCGGCATCCGTCTCGCCACCATCCCCGACGGACTCGGTACGGATGAAGACCGCAGCGATCTCGGCAGGTTTATGGAGAGCATCACGGCGACCATGCCGGGATACCTCGAGGAGTTGATGGTTCGGAACGCGGCAGAATCCGACGAAGAGAGATTCACGTGGTTTCTTACAGATTTTGGCATGGGCTGGGCGGTCGACATCGCCCGGAAGGTCGGTCTCCGGGCGCTAGCCTTCTTTCCCATGGCGGCGGCGCTGCTCGCCGGAAGTCTAAGCATTCCAAAACTCATTCAGGATGGTGTAATTGATAAGGAAGGTAATTGTATTAAATTAAATTTTTATTACCTCACTGTTACTCTCTCTTTTAATTTAAAACCTTTCATTCTCAGTTCCAAATAATATGGATTTAAAGAGGAGATTTTTATGTGCAAATAATTTTAAATGTGTAGAGATTATTTTATTAATTAAAAATTCAATTTTTTTTTTAAAATAAGCTCTAAAAACGAATATGGGCAAATTTATTAAAAATAAATAAATAAAACTTCAACAAAATCTAATGATTTCTTTCAGAATTATTCACCTCGTCACTGTGAGTCCATTTCTAATTGGAGTCAAGGAAATCATGCAATTTTGTTCAAATTTGTACAACTCAAAATCTTTTATCCCTAACATCTCTAACAATTTCCCAAAATTTTCGATTAGGTCTCTTATCTTGCGGGTTTTTTAGCCACAAGTCCGCTGCCGCTTTCAGATTAGAATTTTGTTTAGGGGATTGAAAATTATGATCCTCTGAAGTTCGGTCATTTGAATGACTTGATATGATTTGCACTTATAATTTATCGATCAACACTTAGGATCTGTTCGTTTGTACGGAATTGAGCCTCTGGAATTGGAATTGAAGGTCTAATTCCAATTCCATCGTTTGTCTGCACGCTTGACGTTGAAATTTAAATTTTAATGAATTTCTTAGAATTCATTTTGAACTAAAGACAATTCCTTCCAATATATATAAGAATTGGACAATTCCGATCGAGAAACATTTTTAAGCTCGGGCGCGAATTTTTTCTCTCAGGAGCATTTTTTCACGCAGGCGCGATTTTTTCGCCCGGGAGCGTTTTTTTCGCTCGGGCGCATTTTTTTCGCCCATGCGTGAATCTTTCACCGGGGCACGAAATTTTCGCCCGGGCGCGATTTTTTCGCCCAGGCGCGCCCGAGCGCAATTTTTTCGCCCGGGCGTGATTTTTTTGCACGGGCGCGTTTTTTTGTCACAGGCACGTTTTTTTCGCCCGGGCGCGTTTTTTTCGATTCGGCACGATTTTTTTTGCCCGGGCGCGATTTTTTTGCCCGGGCGCAATATTTTTCGCCCGGGCGTTTTTTTCGCTCGGGCGCGATTTTTTCGCCCGGTCGCGTTTTTTTTTCACGGGCGCAATTTTTTCGCCCGGGCCTGTTTTTTTTGCCCGCGGGCGTTTTTTTCGCCCGGACGCGATTTTTTCGCACTGGCGCAATTTTTTCGCCCGGGCGCGATTTTTTCGCCCGTGCGCTATTTTTTCGCCCGCGTGATTTTTTCGCCCGCGCGATTTTTTCGCCCAAGCGTGATTTTTTCGCCCGAGCGAAAAAATGCCTCAGACGATTATTTTCTCCCGGGGCGTTTTCTTCACCCGGGCGCGATTTTTGAGCCCGGGCACGATTTTTTAGCCCTGACGCGATTTTTTCTCCCGGGCGCGATTTTTTCGCCCGGGCGCGAATATTTTCTTCCGGGCACATTTTTTTGGCCGGGCACGATTTTTCTCCCGCGCGCGTTTTTTTCGCCCGGGCGCGATTTTTTCGCCCGGGCGCGTTTTTTGCGCACGGGCGTGATTTTTTCGCCAGGGCGCGATTTTTTTCACTCGGGCGCTATTTTTTCGCTCGGACGCGATTTTTTCTCCTAGGCGCGCTTTTATCGCCCGTGCGTGATTCTTTCGCCCGGGCGCGAGCGAGATTTTTTCGCCCAGACAAGTTTTTTTTCCGCCCGGACGCGATTTTTGCTTGGGCGCGTTTTTTTCCCCCAGCCGAAAAAATCACGCCTGAGCGACAAAAATGAGCCTGAGCGACATAATCGCGCCCGAGCGAAAAAAAATCGCGACCATGTGAAAAAATCCCTCCAGTGAGAAAAAATCACGACTAGGTAAAAAAATCTTGCCCGGACAAAAAAAAATCGCATTCGGGCAAAAAAATCGAATTCCAATTCCACAATATTCACCAATATTCTTTATTAGACGAACATTGGAATTGGAATTCGTCACCAATATTTAATTCCACAATATTCATCAATGTTAAATTCCAATATCGAATTCCAATTCCGTGCAAACGAACGGACCCTTATGATTTTTCGGTTTGCACCTATAAATTTTTGATCTGTGCTATAATTTTTTATTTACGCTTAAAATAGATGTGCATTATCCAAAATAAATTTGCACATAATAATAATAAAGTTTATAAATTATTATTTATCTAATTAAAGTTTTATTGAAACAAATTCATAATCTACTAAAAAATTTAATAATAAGCCCATAATCTAACTGTGCAGGCGCCCCAATAAATGGAAAAATGTTTCAATTAGGCCCCAAAATGCTTCCCATTGACCCGGCTCAATTCACCTGGAATTGCTTCAAAGACTCCCTAACAAAAAAAATCGTTTTCAATTTCGCCTCAAACAACATCCGAGCCGTCGCAAACGCGGAGCTCATTCTCTGCAACACATCTCAAGAGCTCGAGAAGCACGTGCTCGCCTGTGTTCCCGACATCGTCCCCATCGGGCCGCTCCTCAGCGGGTCTCGGCCCGACAAGAACTTTGGCAATTTTTGGGTGCAGGACACAGAATGCATTGAGTGGCTTGACCGGCAGCAGAACAATTCAGTTATATATGCCGCATTCGGTAGCTTCACAGTTTTCAGCCAGTGCCAATTTCAAGAGCTGGCCCACGGTCTCGAGCTGATACAAAAACCATTTCTATGGGTGGTTCGAGCCGATCTCACGACCGTGGATGACGACGACGAAAACTCGACGAATCTTTCAAATTTGATGGAAAGAGTGGGGGATAGAGGGAGAATAGTAAGTTGGTGTCCACAGCAGAAGGTGCTAGCCCATCCTGCTGTTGCATGCTTCATCACACACTGCGGCTGGAACTCAATTCTCGAAGGGGTGATAAACGGGGTGCCGTTTCTGTGCTGGCCGTATTTTGCCGATCAATTCTTTAACCAGACTTGCATCTGCGATTTTTGGAGGGTTGGGTTAAGAATTGTGGCCGACGAGAGCGGGATGTATTCGAAGGAGCAAATTATGTCAAAATTGGAGGCGTTGGTTGGCGATAAAGAGATCAAAGAGCGATCGTCGGCTTTGAAGGAGGCGGCTTGCAAGAGTCTGCAGATTGGGGGATCCTCTTTTAATAATTTCAATAAGCTTATAGATTTGATGAGTGTTTGAATTTTAGGGAAGCATAGATGTTATGCCGTTGGAGTTGTTGTTTTCATATAATTTTTTAGTTACAATGTTGTGTTCACACTAAAAAATATGTAGACACATAGGCTCCGTTTGGGAGGACTTATTTTCACCGGTCAAGCGGTTACGACCGCATGAACCGGACCTTAATTAAGATCCGATTCATGCGATCGTAACCGGCCCCCCCAAACGGAGCCATAGAAGTACTCTTTTGTTATTGTGTTTTGTTTGAAATTAAGCCTTATATGTACTAATTGTTGGGGTGGTGGATCACTTCAGGGCCTCTTGTTTCTCACACCGGGTTAGCCCAAGTGAGCTTAGAGGCAAGGGAGTGTGAATTAGCCCCTGTATGCATTCTTGTTCCTCTGTTTGAGGAGAGGTCGACGATCGTCGAGCTCACGCTTGAGCGTCGACCTCAGCTGGATCGTCGAGCTCACGCTTGAGCGTCGACCTCAGCTGGATCGTCGAGCTCACGCTTGAGCGTCGACCTCAGCTGGATCGTCGAGCTCACGCTTGAGCGTCGACCTCAGCTGGATCGTCGAGCGTCGACCTCGGGTGAGATCGTCGACCTTCGGTCGACGCCCGATCGTCGTGCTCGGTTCTGCGTTCGACGTTTTGAGTTGTTTTTTTCTCCTGAGTATTTATATCCCGTTTTTCGGGGATTAGGGTAAGAAAAAGCATTTCAGAGACTTTGGAGGCGTCGTATTTTTCCTGAAGAAGACATATACGAGGTTCATCGTTGGAGGCGTCGTTCAGGGGAGTTTTTTTTTCCCTCGGGTAGTTTCTTGTCCAGAAGAAGGTGTAGGTAGGGTCGGCTTTGATCTTTGTAACCTTTGTAACCTGTAATCTTTTGGTGAATACAAGAAAGAGGAGAAGAAGGGGAGAGAGGACGTAGCCCGGTTTTGGGTGAACCTCTGTATTTGTGGTGTTGTGTTCTGTGTTTGATTGCTCTGTGTTTTGTTATTCGTTTTCGAATTTCCTCTTCTCGGCGCTCCGGATTCCTTACATTTGGTATCAGAGGCAGGTTCTCTCGATTCTCGGATATGAGTTCAGGAGGTGTGCGGATCGAGATAGAGAAATTTGATGGAAGCAGATTTGATCTGTGGAAGATGAAGATGAAGGATCTTCTGGTGGATCGGGATTTGTGGGGGGCAATAGCTGATGATCCACCAACCGAGAAGGCTGCTGTGGATGTGGTTGCAGCCTGGACAAAGACAGATCGAAAAGCCAAAGGTCTTATCAGACTCTTTCTCACAGACTCTGTTTTGACAAATGTGATGGAGGAGACTTCCGGCCAAGGTCTATGGCGGAAGTTGGAAACCCTATATCAGAGCAAGTCCCTTATGAACAAGCTGTTATTGAGGAAGAAGTGGTACAATCTGAAGATGCAGGAGGGTGGTTCCTTCTCGGAACACCTGACCAATTTCAACACGGTTGTGGGTCAGTTGATCTCTATTGGTGAGAAGATCTCGGATGAAGACAGGGCGATCACACTACTTTGTTCATTGCCGGATTCTTGGGACAACGTTATCGTTGCCATTGGGGGTAATGGAGACAGGGCACTCACTTGTGAGTCGGTGTGTGCTACTCTTCTTTCTGAGGAGACCAGGAGAGCAGGTTCTGAGAAGACCAACAAGGGTGCATTGAGCGTATCTAGATCTCGCCCTCAATGGAGGGACACAAAGCAAGGTGGATCTCGAGATAAATCTCGGGGTAGATCCAAGAGCAGAGAAAGAGAGAAAGAAAAGAAGCCCATCAAGTGCTGGAAGTGTAATCAGGTTGGGCATGTGAAATCTCAATGTCCCAACAAGCCCGTTCAGAAAGATGCTGGGTCAACTTCGGGTGCAAAGAAGGAGACTGAAGGGGGTGACATGTATATTGCTGCTGCATGTGTTGCCCAGAAGGATTCTGATGTGTGGTATGTCGACACAGGAGCATCATATCACATGACCCCTCATAGAGACTGGTTTTGTGAGTATGAGAGGTTTGATGGTGGTGACGTCATGCTTGGCGATGATACTGCTGTGCAGATCATTGGTCGTGGCAAGGTGAGACTGAAGATGGCCAACGGGACTACGAAGACCCTTCCGGGGGTGATGCACATTCCTGGGATGAGCAGGAATCTGATCTCTATGGGATCTATGGCTGATGCGGGAGTTTGCTTCAGCTGTGACATGCACTCATGCAGGATGACCAGAGGGGCGATGGTGATCGCCAAAGGTGTTAGACATGGAACACTGTACAAGCTACTTGCTGATACAGTGGTGCCTAGTGGGGCCTTCATCTCTGAAGGCCAAGAGGAGGACCAGGAGGAGCAGTCCAGGCTGTGGCACCAGCGGCTTGGACATATCAGTGAGAAGGGGATGTCGGCTGTGGCATCTGGCCAGATGGTGGAGGGTGTGCCCATGTGCACCTCGAGCTTTGGATTCTGCGAGCATTGCCTACTCGGCAAGCAGAACCGGGTTAGCTTTCAGGGAGCAGGGACTAGGGCCACTGGCCCTCTTGATTTGATCCATTCTGATGTATTCGGACCTACTTCAGTTCCATCCCTTGGTGGAGCTAGGTATTATGTATCTTTCATTGATGATTATTCCAGGTTTTCTTGGCTTTACTTTCTCAGGTCCAAGGCAGAGGTTCTAGACAGGTTCAAGGAGTTTAAGAACCTGGTGGAGAACCAGTTGGAGAGAAATGTGAAGGTTCTCCGTTCTGATAACGGAGGGGAGTATTGCTCGGACGCCTTCGAGCGGTACTGTACTGAGCAGGGGATTGCATGGCAGAAGACCACGCCGTATACTCCAGAACAGAATGGAGTGTCGGAAAGGCTCAATCGGACATTGATGGAGAAAGCCAGGTGCATGCTCAGTTGGGCTGGTTTGGGGACGGAGTTCTGGGCTGAAGCGGCGGCTACAGCTAATCACTTGAAGAACAGGACCCCTACATCTGCAGTGAAGGGGTATACCCCCTTTGAGGCTGTTTTCCAGAAGAAGCCAAATTTGGCTTATGCTCGTGTGTTTGGGTGTGATGCTTACGTGCACATTCCAAAGGAGAAAAGGGGGAAGCTGGACATGAAATCCGAGAGATGCATCTTTGTGGGCTACAAAGAAGGCATCAAGGGATACAAGCTTTGGAACCCGGTGACGAGGACGGTGACGTATAGCAAGGATGTGGTCTTTCATGAAGCCCGTCCTCAAGTCACTACACAAGCGGCCAAAGGGAAAGTTGCAGACAGGTTAGTAGTGGAAGGGAGCATGGAAGAGGCCCCTCTGGAGGATGCTCGGGTAACCACTACAGCTGGTTCAGATTCTGACTCTGAATCTGATGTTTTGGAGGAAGTGAACTTTAGTGATGAGTCAGAAGAGGAAGTTGCCGATGTTCCACTTCTGAGACGCTCAACAAGGGAGAGGAGGGCACCACTCCGGTACTCCCTTAGTGCTGTTGGAGCACAATATTGTCTGAACATGCTTAGAGAAGATCCCATTTCAGCCAAGGATGCAAGGTCGAGGGCTGATGCAAATGAGTGGGAGCTTGCTATGGAGGATGAGATGGTTTCCCAGAGGAAGAATCAGACTTGGAGTCTGTGCAAGCTTCCAAAGGGGAGGAAGGCCATTAGGAGTAGATGGGTTTTCAAGCAGAAGGTGAAGGCAGATGGCACTGTGGAGAAGTACAAGGCAAGGTTGGTTGCCAAGGGGTTCTCGCAGGTTGAAGGTGTGGACTACGACGAGATTTTCTCGCCGGTAGCCAAGCTCACTTCTATCAGGATGGTTCTCTCCATTGCCGCTGTGCATGATTTGGAAATTGAGCAAATGGACGTGAAGACGGCATTCCTTCACGGGGATTTGGAGGAGGAGATCTATATGCGGCAACCTGAAGGATTCGAGGCCAAGGGCAAGGAGGATCAGGTGTGCAGGTTGAAGAAGTCCCTCTATGGACTGAAGCAGTCTCCGAGGATGTGGTACCAGAAGTTCGACACCTACATGCTGGAATCAGGTTTTGAAAGGTCGAACTCGGACCACTGTATTTATATCCAAAGGAAGGGAGAGCACTACACTTTCTTGACACTCTATGTAGATGACATGCTGCTCATAGGGAATAGTGTTAAGATGATCCAACAAGTGAAGAAGCTGCTCTCGGCCAAGTTTGAAATGAAGGATTTGGGCCCAGCAAGTGTGATCTTGGGGATGCAGATTACCAGAGACCGAAGCAAGAAGAAGCTGTGGTTGGGGCAGCAAAGGTACGTCGAAGAGGTGTTGAAGAAGTTCAACATGGCTGACTGTAAACCTGTTGGTGCCCCTATGCCGGTTGGGGAGAAATTATCTGCGGAGATGTGTCCCAAGACACATGAGGAGATGGAAGACATGGAGAAGGTTCCATATGCTAGTGCTGTGGGGAGCCTTATGTATGCCATGGTTTGTACTCGTCCTAACATCGCACAGGCAGTGGGAGTGTTGAGCAGGTACATGGCCAAACCTGGGAAGGAGCACTGGAACGCTGTGAAGCGGGTGTTCAGGTATCTTCGCGGCACTTCAAACTACTCTATTTGTTTTGAAGGTGTTGTTGATGGGAGAGTCCTGGACGTGGTTGGACACGTGGACTCTGACTGGGGTGGTGATCTGGACAGCAGGAGGTCTACCAGTGGGTATGTCTTTACCCTGTTTGGTGGTGCTGTCAGTTGGATGAGTCGACGGCAAGGAGTGGTTGCACTCTCGTCGACAGAAGCTGAATATATGGCCCTTACACATGCCTGTAAGGAAGCCATATGGTTGAGAAGGTTGTGCTGGGAGCTCAGTTTTGAGCAGGGTCCTGTGAAGTTGTGGTGTGACAGCCAAGGGGCTATCCAGTTAGCCAAGAATCCGGCTTTCCATGCTAGGACCAAGCACATTGACATCCAGTTTCACTTCATCAGGAAGAAGGTGGAGAAGCAAGTAGTGCAACTGGAGAAGGTTGACACTAAGGAGAACAGTTCTGATTTCTTAACCAAGGCTGTGCCTGTTGCCAAGTTTGAATGGTGTGCTACAGCAGTGGGTTTGAAGAGGAAGTCTGGAGGAGCTGCTCTCATGTGCTGAAGGTTTCCACCAAGTGGGAGAATGTTGGGGTGGTGGATCACTTCAGGGCCTCTTGTTTCTCACACCGGGTTAGCCCAAGTGAGCTTAGAGGCAAGGGAGTGTGAATCAGCCCCTGTATGCATTCTTGTTCCTCTGTTTGAGGAGAGGTCGACGATCGTCGAGCTCACGCTTGAGCGTCGACCTCAGCTGGATCGTCGAGCTCACGCTTGAGCGTCGACCTCAGCTGGATCGTCGAGCTCACGCTTGAGCGTCGACCTCAGCTGGATCGTCGAGCTCACGCTTGAGCGTCGACCTCAGCTGGATCGTCGAGCGTCGACCTCGGGTGAGATCGTCGACTTCCGGTCGACGCCCGATCGTCGAGCTCGGTTCTGCGTTCGACGTTTTGAGTTGTTTTTTCTCCTGAGTATTTATATCCCGTTTTTCGGGGATTAGGGTAAGAAAAAGCATTTCAGAGACTTTGGAGGCATCGTATTTTTCCTGAAGAAGACATATACGAGGTTCATCGTTGGAGGCGTCGTTCAGGGGAGTTTTTTTTCCCTCGGGTAGTTTCTTGTCCAGAAGAAGGTGTAGGTAGGGTCGGCTTTGATCTTTGTAACCTTTGTAACCTGTAATCTTTTGGTGAATACAAGAAGGAGGAGAAGAAGGGGAGAGAGGACGTAGCCCGGTTTTGGGTGAACCTCTGTATTTGTGGTGCTGTGTTCTGTGTTTGATTGCTCTGTGTTTTGTTATTCGTTTTCGAATTTCCTCTTCTCGGCGCTCCGGATTCCTTATACTAATGAAGTAGTATAATAGCTAGTATGGATCGAAAATGATGAGCGCGCAAAGATATCGTGATATATGTAACATTGTAATGTGTGTTGGCTGATGTTGAGCTATTGATTCATCATCACAAACTCATTCATTCATTCTTAGTTGTGCATCTCTCTCTATCATTCAAGTGAGATCATATCACTGATGGATCCGCAAAACGCCCCGACTTTTCATTATTGAGCTCCACTCGCCTCCTTTAATCCCAACCTCTCCTCATCATCAATATCTAAACTAACATTTTATGATCGACAATGTACAACCCCGTATTCGCAGAGTGGAGTCCCCAAGCAAGCGCAAGGTGTAATCCAGAGAATGGTCTGAGACAAGTGAGCCCAAAGGCCAAGGGGGCAAAGGGTCGGGTGCGACGGGAGTCCGGCACCCGCCCCGACCTCATTTTCAAGGGGGCGGGTGCGACGGGAGGTCAGCACCCGCCCCGGCCTCATTTCCAGGGGTCTCGACGGGATGGCTCCAAGGGGTCTCGGCTGGACGGCTCCCAGGGGTCTCGGCGGGACGGCTCCCAGGGGTCTCGGCGGGATGGCTCCCTGGGGTCTCGGCGGGACAGCTCCCAGGGGTCCTGACACCCGCCCCGGCCCCTTGGGGGTTTCGCCCGACTTGAGCAGCTCGCCCGGCTTGGGGGTCTTGCCCGGCTCGAGGATCTCGTCCGGCTTGAGGGTCAGCTATTTTGCCCATGGTGGGCTGCGAATAGCTGTTCAAAATAGTGGAGTTTCGCTGTTGGCAGACCAGCCAAGAATATTTCAGTAATTTTAGAACAGCGGAATTACGCTTTTGGCAGACCAGATTCTGAAAATCTATAAATAGACCCTTTGGGTGCCTTGGAGAGGGATCCATTTTCACCAATCTTCATCTTCTTTCTACATCCTCCAAGGCACCTAGCTCAGCATTGGCTAGAGAGGGGGAGATCTCAAAGGTCTTCCGGGTGTGAGGTGGGACTTCCACGCTAGAGCCAAGGATCATTTTCCAAATTCAGGTCTCTTACCAAGGGACGGCTTAAGATAAGTAGGTGTGAGATGCACCCCTAGGCCCGAACTCTAGGTGGAACCGAATCTCGGTTTCAACAGACAAAATTTCATTCAACATGTTAGCACGAAGAAGAGAGAAGGGCAGAAGTGAACGCACAAAACAAGATCACAAGACCTCAAAATCTTATTACAAACTTGATGCTTACAAATGAACTATTTATCCCTTTATATATGACGCTCCACCTAATGTTTTAGTTAGCGTTTGGGGCAGCTTCTCGGCTCCGGTGCGGCAGCTCAAAAACGTTGTTTCAATAATAAGTTGTCTTCGGGTACCAAAAGCCGGAAACGCCGTTTTCAAGTATCAGCTGTTTATAGGTATTCTTTGAACCACGGTTTTTTTCTCCAGTTCGATCGTTGCGAACCTCGCGCAAGCCTTCCACCCCGTCGTGATCCCGATTACTCCCGTCTTCCTCCCAATCTCCGACGACCGCGACTTGCCATTTCCTCCCTGCTCCCGATCTCCGACAGCCAAGTTTCCGCCGACAAAGTCCCTCTCCGCTTCCTCCGACAAAGTCCCACTCCGCTTCTTCCGGCAAATTCCCTCTCCGCTTCCTCCGGCAAAGTCTCTCTCCGCGTCCGACACTTCCGATTCCTCCCATTCTTTGTGGATTATGTACATTCTAATATGAATGCTGAGAAATCATTTCCTCCAAAGGAAGAGTACTTGGGGCCTATGGAGTTCCTTACTTGGTTGATGATGCTTACTATTCTTGCAAAGAAATGGTGGATTTATTCTCCTGGCTTCAAAATAATGGCATCCAATTCCTTCCATAAAGTTCGGACATCCTTCACTGCTTCACTTCAGCACAAAAATGCCTTCACCATCCTTCATTTGTATTTCAATTCTTTTTTGTAGTTATGCTGCTTCAGTTTCTTTGCCGCTTGCTGGAAAATGAGCACTGTACTTTATGTTTTCTGTTGTAGTTAAGTTGCTTCAGTTTTCTGCTGTAGTTATTGTTGTTTGTGTTTTTTATTTCTGTTTTTGAGTTATGTTTTTTTAGTTCTGTTTATGTTGATTACTGCAATCCTCCTGATCCCCATACTTTCTCCATTCCCAAGCTTTATTTTGTAAAAGGTGTATATTTAGGTTTATATGTATGTGTAGGTATATGTGTTGGTGTATGTGTAATATGCGTCTCTCTACATAAATCTTACTGTAAGTGTGTGTTTGTATTTGTATGTGTGTGTGCACTTGTATATGTATGTAGTATGTTTATGTGTGTATGTGGAGGTTTATTTTTTTGGGTTGTTCATGTTTTTAAAGATGTGTAGATGGGGAAACCAAATGATGGATGAATATCAGCTATACGAGATCAAAATAATACCTTTTGTTTTGTGACCTATGCGATTGAGCTCGGTAACCGGCGGACTACTTGCATGCAGTCGATGGAGCGGCCGTGGTGGCCGTGGGAGGGCCGGCCGCCGGTGGTGGCTCGGTCTCTTGCCGGCGGCGGTTCCTTTGGCGGCGGTTTTCCCCATGAGGGGAGGGAGTGGGGTCCGCCCCCATCATCTCCATGAGAGATCATGGGGGGGGCACCCATGACTTTCCTTGAGTGGAGATCATGGGGGGCCCCTTGCTTCCTATAAATAAAAGGGGGAACTCATCAATTATCACTATTTTATGACTACAGTTTACTAATAAGCTACAGCTGGAGCCTGGCACGGTGGTGACGGTCATGAACATGGGGGTTAAATTGTCATTCGTTAACATCCACTTGAGGAACATCATCCACTTTTATGTTCAAACGAATGATGTTTGTAAGGTGATTCTTAACAAATGACGGTTTAACTCATGCGTTTACGATCGCCACCACCGTGTTAAACGGAGCCTTAGGCTTCGTTTGGGGGGACTTATTTTAGCCAGTCAAGCAATTACGACCGCATGTACCAGATCATAATTAAGGTCCGATTCATGTGGTCGTAAACGCTTGACCGGTGAAAATAAGTCTCATCAAACGGAGCCTTAGTTGATTGAAGACTTTGGATTTATCCATTATCACTATTTTATGACTACAGTTTACTAATAAGCTACAGCTGGAGCCTGTCGTAACATAATTATTTTGGATGTGACTAATATATTTATATATTAAGCAATTTTGACTTTGGTGAAACATTCAAAAATGTGAAGTGTATCCTCATTTTTAAATTTTAATGATTTATTATTTACTATAATTTATTTCAAAAAAAAATTAAAATATAATGTCCATTCAAGTAATTACACTATCCCAAAATTTAGAGTAATGATGAAAATTCATTAAAATTCAAAAACTTTTTAGTAGAGCTCCTACACCTACTGTGGTAGGCTATCATTAGAGATGTCATCGGTCTATTCGAGGAAGGTTGTCATTAGACATATCAGTGGTATTTTCGAGGTGCTACCATTAAACAAATCATCTTTATTAAAGTTGATTAATTAATATTGTATTTATTTTAAGCTGCATTAAATATTTGATAGGAGCAGAGCATCAAACCTATCTCAGTCGACGTACTGTCACGATTGGCCGTAGCGGCTGGCAAAGCCCGCCACCACTAGTCGGGTACTGTCGCACGAGATCATAGGAACGGAGCCCCGTGTGTCACGATTGGCCGTAGCGGCTGGCAAAGCCCGCCACCACTAGTCGGGTACTGTCGCACGAGATCATAGGAACGGAGCCCCGTGTGTCAGATACTCGTGTGTGTGTATATATAATAATGTTTGGAAGTTTATTGCATTAATTAGTATGAATAATATTATAAAATAGATATGAATACTAATATATGTTGTAAAATATATCTCAATGGAAATCAACTGGCCAACCGGGTGTAGTGGCTGGATTTTCAGGAGTCTGCTGGAGGGTTCAGGTCACATGCACTCAAAAAAAAGGCTCGGTTTGGCACCGTGGTGGCGGTCATGAATATGGAGGTTAAATTGTCATTTGTTAACGCCCACCTAAAAACTTCATTTATTTTTATGTTCAAAGGGATAATGTTTGTTAGGTGATCGATATTTAACGAATGATGGTTTAACTCGTGCGTTTCCGATCGCAACCACCGTGCCAAAGGGAGACAAGTCTCTTTAATACTCTTTTTTTTCGACTAATTTGGAATAGGAAAATTTTGTCGGCGGAGCGAACCAATGCTTCTTAATTTGTTGTCTGGTGGAGGATCTTGATGTTGGCCCGGCCAATTCAATTTTGTAGAACCTAACTGAGCTCTTTTTTCATTGAGCATCATTTAAATAGCAAAGTGGATGCTAGCTCCTTAATTATTTCGCTCTAAACCAAGCTAGCCAGTCTCCGAATTCATAAAACATGAAGTCGTCGTCTAGGTCTTGCACCTCCATTGTTCGATCCCAAGAGAGTCATAATTGTAGAGCAAGGACAACGAGGTTCATTCTTTCGACCTTCTTTAGTTCTTGTGTTGCCGAAGATGAAGAATTAATACTTCCTCATGCCGGTGCATCGATCCAATAGGCATCTCCGGCCCATTCGGCGCTAGTTTTTGACCGTAAATAATTAAGATGGTTAGCTCATATCCGAGATAAACTTGGTTATTTTGTTGTTGTTGTTGTGGTAGTTCATACAAATGGATTATATGGGGCATTTACAGATCGAGAGTTGACATAGTAATTTAGTATATCTCATTACATGCAAATTGAGTTATTTTATTATAATGTTTTTGGAGAATTGTCTCTAATTATTTGTTCCTATTATTTAGTATGTGGCCGGTATTAGACCTTGTTTGGAGGTTATAATATTATTGTATTATATGCCAATTATCTTGCATACATACTGTATAAGCCAATGGAGAATACAACTGTATTTTCTTGATAAATGCCAAATGATGAAAGATAAGTTTGATTCACAACATGGCCTGGTGGCATAATTATTAATATTAGAGAAAATTGTCATTTTTTATGGTGATGCATACATACTAATGAATTATACTGGGAGTTCACATAGGGTTGTTATAATATTATTGTATTATATGCCAATTATCTTGCATCATTACAAATTGAATTTCTTCTTTCAATCTTGTCCGTATATTTTTTGTTTTTTATGATCATGTTTTGGAAAAATGGTTTTGTATTTGTTACTATTTTTTTTATCTATTTGATGGGGTTCGCTAGAATTTTCTAAGTCAAATCGGAAAGGATTCAATCAAAGACGTGGAGGCGAAGCAACCCGAGCAAATGAGCCGCGCTTGCCCAGAGTCCCAGAAGCCCCCAAAAGGAGGGCAAAGCCAAGCACGTGCCCGCGCAAACAGTGCGCACGTGCGGGCTGCACACCCGGGCGGGCGGGGGGGCGGGCGGGCGGCATGCACGCGCCCAGCTTGTGCGCGTCTGCGTGCTCTCTCCCGCAAGCGCACTAGAGCGCGCACGTGCGGTAGCTGTCACCGGCCGCCTTTCGCCTCCTCTGACCGACGCCGCCGGGTAACCTGCCGGAGCCGCCTAGGGGGTACTTCCGTCATTTCCTGACAATTGGTGATCCAGGTGACCGTAATGGAGCGACGTCATTCGTCTGCAGAAAATTCATCCGACGCAATTACAAACATATCCCTCCAAAAAACTATAAATATGCACTCAGACATTCATTTGAATACAAGCAACTCCAGAGGCTAGAGAGAGCACTGAGGTTTTCGTGCGAGGGCGTGAGATTTAGATCCTTCATCCTCTCGGAATTCGCTCTGCTCCCTCATTAGGCCGCTTAGCGCTCAACACTACAAGGAATTAGCCAATTTTTAGCAGAATGATCCATTGGACGCTCTCGTCAGAGCATTGTGGACTTTGTTTAATTTCTTTTGTTCCTGTATTCAAAGTTTTGTAAAGGAGAGGTGACCTGTCACCCTCGGAGAAAACTTTCAACTCTTTTAGCCTCAAACTATATAGTGGATTTTGGTCCGACATAGATCCAACCACGTGATCTATCCCCTTTTCTGGGTTTCCGACAGTAAAAAAAAGCCTTCTGTCATTGCTGCTATTTTTCATTGATTGTTTTCCCACCCGGTCCAACTCTGAGCTATAGCGGTCCGATTCTCTGGACCGGGGGAAAACCGAGTGACTCGAAACAGTTTGATGTCGTTTGTGGGAAAATGTTCTTAAAATCTCTAAGGAATCTCGAGAAAACAGTGCTTGCCTCGTGCAAGCACACCCGATCAACAACAATGGCTAGAAGAAGCTCACAAATTGCCAGTGGCACAACCCTGACGGAGCGCATCGATCCAGCCCTCGCCGACTCGCCTGCAGGAAACCCCCTGCTTTGGGAGGGAGCCACTGTCACCGCATCTCCAGCATCGTGGGAAGAATGCATGCGCCTAATAAAGGAGTGTCAAGTAAAGGTACACACCTTGCTTAGTGACTTAAGGGCTCATCGTGCCCCCAATCCATACAACGCTCTAGGAGTTCAATCACCGCTGATCCCAAGTCAGATAATGCTTCAAGACATTGCCCGCTCTAGGGACCCAATCACAGATGAATCGTCCGATGCTGACAACTCCACACACCCCGTGATACATGATGGGCTTCCTAGGTGCACACAGGGAAACTTTCATGCGGCGAACGAAGTTGCAGCTTTAACTGATAGAAGACTCGCTCACTAGAAAGTGAGATGTATGATCGAGGTGGATTAAATGCATGGGGGTAGCGGGACACAGACGTGCAACACCCCATCCACCTTATCTCCCTACTAGCTCCACCAGCCTTAGCATATCTTATTCCGCCGGGGATCGAGCTCGCGACTTTAAGATGTTTGACGGGACAAGATATCCTCTAAAACACATCAAGCATTTTGCAATTATTATGAGCATCTACAATGCCCTCAACCCACTTCTGTGTCGAGTGTTTCCGACAACTCTGAAAGTAGAAGCTCACACTTGATACCGCTCCCTGAAGGAGGGAGAAATTAAGAGCTTCACCGAGGTAACCTAACTTTTAACAAATTAGTTTATCGCCAACCAACGAGTCGTTCAAGACCTATCACACCTCTCAGGGATCCGGCAGACTATGAGAGAGTTACTTATGAATTTCTTTTGTCGGTTCACCACAGAGGCACGACAGATTCTGGGGATTGACACCGAGTTCCTACGCGGTATTTTCTTTGGAGGCCTCCGACCAGAAAAATTCTACTTCATGATGATGAGCGAAACGGTGCCCAACTAGTTTGACCTCGTCCACCGAATCATGACTCAAATCACGATAGACGAGACAATTGAAGCACATCGACAACAATTTGAAGGAAACATGAAGAAGAAGAGCAATTCAGATCCACTACAAGATCCTAGGGGAAATGACGAGCGCCGTGACAATCCCCGTCAGGATCGAGGACCTTGTCCGCATTAGGACTACAATCCCTTCGAGGAAACTCTCAACACTTTTAACCTCAAATTATATAGTGAATTTTGACACGACATAGATCTAAACACGCGGTTTTTCACCCTTTTCGGGTTTTTCACGGTAAAAAAAGCCTCATGTCATTACTAATATTTTTCATTGAATATTTGTTCATCCGGTCCAACTCCGAACTGAGGCGGTCTGATTCTCTGGACCGGGGGAAAACCAGGTGACCCGCAACAGTTTGGCTCAGCCTATGGGAATGTGTTCCCAAAAGCTCTAATGAATCTCAAGAAAACAGTGCTTGCCTTGCGCAAGCACGCCCGATCAGGAACAATGGATAGGAGAAGTGCACAAACTTCCAGTGGCGCAACCCCAGAGGAGGGCATCGATCCAGCCCCCACCGACTTGCTCGCAGGCAACCCCCTGCTTTGGGAAGGGGCCACGATCGCCGCATCTCCAGCATCGCAGGAAGAATGCATGTGCCTAAAAAAGTGCGTAAAGTAAAGGTGCACACCTTGCTTACTGACTTAAGGGCTCATCGTGCCCCCAACACGAACAACGCACTAGGAGGTCTACCACCGCTGATCCCAAGTCAGATAATGTCTGAAGACACTACCCGCTCTAGGGACCCAATCACAGATGAATCGTCCGATGTTGACAGCTCCACAAACCCTGCGATACTTGATAGGCTTTCCAGGTGCGCGCGGGGAAACTTTCATGCAATAAAGGAAGTTGCTGCTCTAACTGATAGAAGACTCGCTCATGAGAAAGTGAGAGGTATGATCGAGAAGGATGGGGGTAGCGGGACACATACGTGCAACGCCCCATCCACCTTATCTCCCAACTAGCTCCACCAGCCTTAGCGTATCCTATTCCGCCTAGGATTGAGCTCCGCGACTTTAAGATGTTTGATGGGACAAGAGATCCTCTAAAACACATTAGACGTTTTGCAACTATCATGAACATCTACAATGCCCTCAACCCACTTTTGTGTCGAGTCTTTTCAAGACTTTTTCTGGCGAGGTATCTCCCATTTGCGTAGAGGATTGCGATGGAGAATCAGTTCCATAGGTTGATTCAAGTTGAGTCTTGCTGATGACTACTTGCATGAGTTCACTAAGTTGGGGCGGTATGTGAGTTTTACGTTTGCTGACAAGGAGCGAAAGACCAATTGGTTCTATGAAGGTCTGCAAGAAGATCTGAGGTTACTTTTTCAGGTTCGATAACACAGGGCTTTCTGACGTTGGTGATCACTGCTCGATCCCTAGAGCAGGATTTGAAAAGAGTCCGAAGTAAGAAGGACTTGGGTGTGAAGAAGCCAGAGTTCAAAGTACCAAGCTCTGCAAAGTCTGGATATTACAGGTGGAACTAGAAGTCGAGGTCTTCAGGACTTGTTTTGGTTTCAATGCATAACTCCACTAATTGTCCGTGAAATATGGCGTGGGGCCCCGACTAGACCTTCTGTTATATTATTCGTGACGGATGTGAGTGTTACAGACAGAGCTCTGAGATCTCAATCCTCTCACATGCGATCAGTAATCTCAGCATCTTATGAGCCTTTCCCAATAAAGCACGGTGTAAACCTTCCTTGATCAGTAGTGCTTTGACCTTCACCTGATACATGTCAAAATTACGCTTCTCATCGAACTTCGCAACTTTGAACTTTGCATTGGGTGTGGAAAATGCCATAGAAGTCAAATCGAAGAAATTTGTACTAAAACCGAGACGTCATGAAAAATTCAAAGATCAAGATTAAGAAGAAAGAGAGTGGACCGATGTCATCACTTAATGTTGACCCAACTCAAAACAAAACCTTACCTTATATTATATTATTTAAAGTTACGTTAAATAATATAATGCCTCCAGTGAATTCTTTTATGAAATTTAATTAGGCCGGATTAAGAGACTCTGTATTTTCTCTTGGATTTCTTATAAGCTGGACAAAAAATTAGGAGTCTAAATTATCATTTAGTAATCTAAGTTGGACTTGTTAGGTGTTCCTTAAAGAATTACTTTTTAGTTTAAGTTGGACAAAAAATTAGGAGTCTAAACCTAAAAAATTGTTGAAGCTCATTTGGTGGGCATTAATAAATGACAATTTAACCCCTTATTCAAGACCGCCGCCACCTTGCCAAACAGAAAAAATTGTTAGGTACGGATAGCATTTTTAGAGGAAGGAGCGGGTGAGATCCAAGCCGTTCAGATTTAAATCCAACGTTAGCCGTCAGTTGAAATAAAAAATTAAAAGAAAAAGCAAGTAATGCACTATTTTTAAAGGCCCATCGGACGGCTGATTCTCCGTCCGCACACCTTTCTCTAGGAATGCTATGCGGAGGAAAAAATTTTAGCCAAACAGAGCCTAAGGGTCTGTTTGGCGCAGCTCTGGCGGCTGGAAAATCTCTATTCCAGCCGCCAGAGCTGCTTTATATGTGTTTGGGACAACTCCTTATGAAGAAATTTTCAAAAATCTGGAACTATTTTGCAGCTTTTCAGAAATCTCCCTCCCCCCCCCCCCCCCTCCTCCAGCTTCAGCTTCCGCAAAATAGCTTTCTCTCTCACAGGTATTTGAAATCTAATGGTTTCTTCAGTTGGAACATGCTCAGAGGCCGGACAGCCTTCCTCCGTCGATTCCGAGCTCCGGGCTGCTTTCCTCCGGCGATTCCGAGCCCCGGACGTCCTTCCTCCGGCGATTCCGAGCGCACTTCTGCACAGAACACCCAAACACTCTGCAGCTTTTCAAAACTGCTTCCCAGAAATCTATTTTAAAACAGCTCTATCCGGACAGCAGTTTTTCAATCCGCCAGAACTGTCTCAAACAGAGCCTAAGAGCTCACAATTGGCGTCTTCTCTTGGATATCTTATAAGTAGGACATACAATTAGGAAACCTCTCTCTCTCTCTCTCTCTCTCTCTCTCTCTCTCTCTCTCTCTCTCTCTCTCTACCAGAGTTTCCATGGCGGCAGCCGCACCTCACGCACTAGTGTTTCCTTTCCCGGCCCAGAGCCATATTATGTCCCTCCTGGAGCTTTCGCACTGCTTGCTGGAACGCGGCATCAAAATCACTTTCTTGAACACAGAATTCAATCATTTCCGTCTCCTCGCCGCCCTGCCCGAGAAACAGGGCGCCGCTGCGGCCGCCCTGAGGATGGCCGACGGCATCCGTCTCGCCGCCATCCCGGATGGCATGACGCCGACAGACGACCGGAATGATCTCGGGAGGCTCATTCGGAGCATGATGACGGAGATGCCGGAATTTCTGGAGGAGTTCATCGCCGGGAATGCCGGAGAAGTTGATGGAGAAGAGAGGTTCACTTGGTTTGTGGCAGATGAAAGCATGGCTTGGGCTCTAGCCGTCGCCAAGAAGGCCGGCCTCCGGTCGGCGGTATACTTTCCGGCATCAGCGGCGGTGCTCGCCGGAAGTCTGAGCATCCCTAAACTTATTGAAGATGGTGTCATAGATGAGGAAGGTAAATAAAATTTAATTGTTATTTATAATTATATTATTAGTTAATAGTTAATACTTGTATTTAGCGGTCACGCTTTCAAATTCATCCAAGTGTAAGTTTTTCCATCATTATTATTATTTAAATTAAAAATCATTTTAAGTTTTCTTAAAAAAAAAATATTTTGCATTATTTATATAGGAACAATTTTGTTTTGGAGAAAAAAACAAATTTGTAGTCAACAGAGACTCTCAAGAGAGATCAATATCCTGATGATAAAGTAAGAAAGAGCCGTAATAGAATGTGTCACCCGATTAACATCCAGACGAACAAAAGAGAAAGTGAAAGACACCAACGTCCGCAAGGAATCTAGGGTATCCTTAACAGTACGCCAGTCCATCGAGCTTGGAACCACCTCCACCATACCAGTATCAATAAGGTTAGCACAATCAACCTCGGAAATCACCGCTTCGCATCCTCTAGAAATAGCCATATCCGCCGCGAGACGCGCCATCAAAGCCTCCACCATCGGACAACCCCCATCCCCACTCTACAAGGATTTTGGCGCACTGCTCCAGCAAAATTAATCTTGACCCATCCCACCTCATGAGGCATCCACTTCACACTTGAAGGCATCCCCAACCGTCCTCACACAATCATGACATCAGAAAATGCTGAGAAATATGACTTGGCAAAGAGCACAGTCACCATGGTCGGCTGCAACACCCAATCCCAGACCATCTTGTTTCGCCTCCACGAAATCGCCCAGCACAGGGTTGCAAAAAGGCGAAATGCATCTGCCGAAAGAACCTGATGAGCCTCGTGGATCCAAGTCTCCGGGACCCTGCGAGCCACCAACACCGTAAACCCGGGATACCAATCATATTACAAGCAGAAGCCATACCAGGACACCGAAAAATGGAATGTAGAACATCCTCCGGTCTCAGGCTCGCCACAAATAGGACATGCCAACATAGCTCCCGAGTGACGGCGCTGCTAGTTCACTGCCGTGGGCAGGATATCTGTAGCAAATCACCATAAAAAGGACGAATCCTTGGCGGAACCTGCGCCCTCCGTACAAAGTTTCATGAAGGTACCAAGGCCGAGGGAGACGCCGCGTCAACCTGGTGGATTAAATGATACGCGCTCCGAACCGAGAGCATCCCATTGTCAGAGAAATGTCAAACCCACTTGTCCACTGGAATACCCCGACCAATGGGCGTCGATAGGATCACTGAAGCGTTCTCCTGCGTGAACAGAGAATCAATAAGAGGGGAATTTCATCCTCGACCATCAGGGAGGATTAGCTCACCAACCCGCACCGGACATGCTCCCAAAGGTCGAGGGGTATACACCCCAAAAGACGTTGGATGCGACAACCATCGATCAGACCATATATTAATACTCCATTCCGAGCCCACCGCGATACGAGTGCCGGGCGGTGACCCAAGCCAGCGCTGAAAAAATCACCATCAAGAAAATAGCGATCCCGGAAGACAGACCCCACCAATGAGTCCAGTATGATACAATTAAAAATTGCATAGCCATTTTGCATTATTCATACAATCTACCATTTTTGTTCTTCTCAATCCAAGTGTTTTAGCTCGTTGCCTTCCAAGTTTCAATCGACAGTCCCATTGTTGACGTAATAAGCTCAAACTCTATTAGGATTAGTGGTGTTCGCTAAGTGAATTGAATCAAATAGTTCTTCAATCGAATTCAAATTTGACATAAAATGCAAAAATTCAGATTCGTATTCGTTCGAATGTTTGGTATTGGATTCGGATTGCTCGTGAAATGTTGGATTCAAATTCAGATTCGAACATGAATTTGAATTCTAATTAATTTTCTAATGTTTAATTATATATAATATTAAATTACATGTTTAAATTTTATTTAATTATATATTATACTATTCACAAAATATTCGCAAATTCTTCATGAATAAAGTTATTCGGATTCAAATTCGAAATCTACAAATTTTAATGGAAATCTTGAATTATTTAAGAATTATACTATTTATGAACAACTCTAGTTAGGACCAGAGTCTCTTTTCTTTCACGATTGTTATAGTACTTTTTACCACAAAAATATGATGCCGCCCATAAAAGCGCTTTTTTAATAGTGACAAGAAGATTTTTTTTCTCGAGTTATATATTCCAAAACATCAACCAATTTATTATTGTTCAACGTATTTTCTACATATAATGGATCAACTAATTATTCCTACAATATTAAAACAGACTCTCTACTGTACAGGTGCACCAAAAGAGCACAAAATGTTCCAATTGATCCCAGAAATGCCTCCCATGGACCCAACCCAGTTATCATGGAACTGCTTCAACGACCCTAAGAAAAACCTTATGTTCTTCCGCTTACTTTCAAAGAATATCGAAACTGTCGTCCCAATTGCAGAGCTCATTCTCTGCAACACATTTCATGAGCTTGAGAAGCCAGTGTTCTCCTACGCTCCGAACATAATACCAGTAGGGCCACTCCTAGCCGGATCTCGGCCTCAAAAGACTTTCGGCAACTTCTGGGTACAAGAGACGGGTTGCATCGAGTGGCTCGACAGGCAACCTAAAAACTCGGTCATATACGTCGCATTCGGAAGTTTCACCGTCTTCAACCAACACCAATTCCAAGAGCTTGCCGTAGCACTTGAGCTCACTGGACGACCATTTTTGTGGGTGGTCCGGCCCGGTCTCAGTAACGTCGATGATGAGATACACGAGTAGAATATCTCGAGTATCATTGAAAAAGTTGGAGATAGAGGGATGATTGTAAGTTGGTGCCCACAGCAGCAGGTGCTTGCACATCCTTCGGTCGCCTGCTTCGTGTCACACTGCGGTTGGAACTCAGTTTTAGAAGGAGTGAGGCATGGGGTGCCATTTCTTTGTTGGCCTTATTTTGGTGATCAGTTTTACAACCAAACTTACATCTGTGATGTTTGGAAGGTAGGACTAAGACTGATAGCGGCGGCCGATGAGAACAACATATATTCGCATGAGAAAATTAGATCGAAGTTGGAGGAGTTAATTGGTGACGAGAAGATCAAGGAAACATCGTTATTTTGGAAGGAGACGGCGCGCAAGAGTTTGGAGATGGGGGGATCTTCCTTCGATAATTTCAACAATTTCATAGATTTGATGAAAGGCTTCTGATTATGGTGTTGATGTTGTGTTTGTTGTTGTCGTTGTTGTTATTATTTTATGTTTCAATTGTAAGCGCGTGAGATCTCACTACACGCAAAAATGAAAGGCGAGTAATTAATCAAATTGATGTTATGAAATTAAGGGGATTGAGTGGTAGTCAAATTTTATGTTAGCTAGTTGAGTTGTTTCTCTTTGTTTATGTGCTTTTAACTTAGGTTCTGTTTGGGGGAGCTTATTTTTACCGGTCAAGCGGTTACGACCGCACGAATCGGATCATAATTGTGGTCCGATTCATGCGGTTGTAACCGCTTGACCGGTAAAAATAAGCCCCCCCCCCCCCAAACGGAGCCTTAGGCTCATGAACATGGGGGTTAAATTGTCATTTATTATTAATGTTCACCTAAAAAACTTCATCCACTTTTATGTTCAAATGGATGATGTTTGTTAGGTGATCTTTAACAAATGACGGTTTAACCCATGCGTTTACGACCGCCACCACGATGCGAAACGGGGCCTTAATAATTATGAAGTCGACATTTTAAATAAATTAATATTGTGGCCGCATCATAATTTTATCTTCTTCATTTGTTTTAATTGATATTTTGGATGGCATTGTTGAAGTTGCCAAGTTGCTCCTCTTTCTTTATTGAAATTCTGATCAAGTTGACATTTACTTGCACAAAAACTTTGGCATTTTCTTCTTTTGTTGCTTCATCAGCTTGACTGTTTGTGTGTGTGTGTATATATATATATAGATAGACTACAAGCTAGAGAGAAAAATACATTTCTTTCTCTATATATTTAATTAATTATTTAGCAAAATAAATAAATAAGCTTACAATTTTACTTGATTTATGAAATTGGTC
This sequence comes from Platanthera zijinensis, assembly GCA_039513925.1. Lineage (NCBI taxonomy): Eukaryota > Viridiplantae > Streptophyta > Magnoliopsida > Asparagales > Orchidaceae > Platanthera > Platanthera zijinensis. Next base: position 2,724,679 of record CM077090.1, on the reverse strand, counting down.
TTAATTCTTATTTATTTTTTTCTAATACCAGTCCCAAAGTTTTTTCAATTCATGAATTAATTAGTCTCTGCTGTCTAAGGCTCCGTTTGGGGGGACTTATTTTCACCGGTCAAGCGGTTACGACTGCATGTACCGGGTCTTAATTAAGGCCCGGTACATGCGGTCGTAACCGCTTGACCGGTGAAAATAAGTCTCCCCAAACGGAGCCTAATTGGAAAAACAAGAAAATATGGCTAGGATTAAGAAAGAGAAAAAATCTTCTTCTTTTTTTTCTCTATCTTCCTCGTCAGCAACACGCTGGGAGAGTTCCTGCACCATCTCAATCAAGGATGAGGATTCTCTTTGTTTGAGATCTCAAATGGATGTTCATTTAATTTATGGTGTGGATGCATTCTTACTTGATCTGATGGTGTAGAATTTTTTGATAAAACAAAAAATATAAAAGGATGGAATTAGCAACCGTTAAATGGGTACTATTCAATCACTTCAAATGGAGAGGATCTTAATCCCTCAATAACATGCAATTGTAGTATAAGAGTTAGTTAGCTATCTACATAAAAGAGACCTGCACTGCATGAAACTAAGTAAGGGATAATCATATCAACTGATCGTCTTTTGTCGTGCATTCGATATGACGATTATTCATTCAAAGTGTTCTCTAATCGCTCAAACTACGTCAAGCCCTTACAGATGCAATCGTCATACAATTAAGCTTCGCTGATTCGGGTCACGGACACGAATATCCATCACACAACATGCCTATTCTAATAGAATCAATTATTGGATTTTTTTTTAATGCAAATCATGTCGAGAATGTGCCTAATCTCACAACCCCATGGTTCAAAGAACCACTGGTAGTCATTTCACCACAAATTAGTGATGGGGAAATCATTTAAAACAATGCATAAAATTATAAAAGCATACAAACGAGCGTAAGACAAGGGAAGAAGGCCGTTACTCAGCTTGGCGTTTTACTTGTTGACCTAATCAGTGTGTCTTTTCATCAACAACCATTTATAAGTAGGTGCCATGAAACTGTCAGAACGGCACACGCCCTCGACACGCCGGTGTGTGGCCCGAGTGTGGGAATCGAAGCATCGTGTGGCCTCCTTCTGGATGCGTCCATAGACTTCTGGAATGGTGCCATGCCAACTGCTACATGGCCTCAGCACACATCCGCGTGCCCTAAACTTGGCCATGGTCGCACCTCCGGGACCCTCGAATCGTGTTCATCATCAATCGTCGTCTTTAGGTTAGGAAGTTTGGTCTCTGCCTTCCAATTAGACATTGCGGGAACTAATATAATGAAGAAGTAACAAAATTTTGGGACTAATATCGGCAAAAAACATGTCTTCGTTTGATGCAGCTTAATTTTTCGCCCTGATAAGTTTGGACAAAAATGTCACCATCATAGAATGAATGTTTGTAAAATTTTCTAGAAAACTGAGAAAGGTCGCAGAAACACTCAATCACAACTAAGTCAAGTAGAAATCAGCAACATTAATAGAAGCACAAAAGTATCAAACTTGGAATTATCAACAACTTATTTACAATGCGAGAAATACACTGTGAAACATGATTCCTAATGTACCCGATGAAAATTGAAAATACAAGCAAGAGAAATTGCGCGGTCTGCAAACTGTAACCGCACAGACCGCACAAGCCGCTGACCGGAGGCCCTATCCACCGAAACCGCCAAGTCGTCAAACTGCAACCAAGCCACGCAGATTGCCTGTTATTGAATAAAGATGAACTGAACAGAATCCACTGATAGACCGGGAGAACTGCTCAAACTGACCGCAACGCGGAAGAAGTGACTTCAAGTCATTGAGACCGCGACCTACTGTATATCACTAACTGTCACCGTGAACTATTCCACATTGAGCCTTCCAACTAGTTTCCTAGACGCCCAGCACTAGCCGCAAAGCCTACACAGACAAGTCAACTTCACTTAGTCACGCCAGTTAGAATCGTAACTGCAATATCAAAACACGAGCTGAGTTCTCACTGTTCTCGTTATTTATGGCAAGTCGGGGTCCTCTATTTATAGGCGACAGGGGGAGTGTAATCACCACTCATTGCGATAGGATAACCGCTCGTCATCCCGCAACTAGCACCATGTATCCGTACAAGTGTGGATACCAACATCAGTCTATCACTGATAATCATCTATCTGCATAAAATTGCGGACACACGAGCCAGTTTACGTGTGATAAACCAAATAACCGCTTACGTAGAAAGCACCACAAGTCTGCATAGCCGAGCAGACAGAAAACTCAGTCCGCAGGGACTTGATCAAACCATTCATGCGTCCTGAACCATCATCGCGCTAATGACGGATAGCCGAACTCCGCAATCAGACCGCGCAGTACAGCAGACTCCGCAAACTCCAGAGCAGACTGCGCAACTTTGCGGACACTGCGAACTACGAAAAAAGCCGCTGAGACCGCGACCTACTGTATATCACTGATTGTCACCGTGAACTATTCCACACCGAGCCTTCCAACTAGTTGTCTAATCGTCCAGTACTAGCCGCAAAGCCTACACAGACAAGTCAACGTCACTTAGTCGCGCCGCTTAGAATCGTAACTGCAATCTCAAAACACGAGCTGAGTTCTCACTGTTCTCGTTATATATGACGAGCCGGGGTCCCCTATTTATAGGCGACAGAGGGAGTGTGATCACCACTCATAGCGAAAGGATAACTGCTTGTCATCCCGCAAATAGCACCATGTATCTGTACAAGTGTGGACACCAACATCGGTCTGTCACTGATAATCATCTATCTGCATAAAATTGCGGACACACGAGCCAGTTTGCATGCGATAAACCAAATAACTGCTTACGCAGAAAGCACCACCAACCTGCATAGCCGAGCAGACAAAAAACGCAGTCCGTAGGGACTTGATCAAACCATTCATGCGTCTTGAACCATCATCGCGCTAATGACAGACTGCTGAACTCCACAATCAGACCACATAGTACAGCAGACTCCGCAAACTCCAGAGCAGAATGCGCAACTATGCGGACACTGCGAACTAGGCAGAAAGCCGCTGAGACCGCGACCTACTGTATATCACTGACTGTCACTGTGCATTATTCCACACTGAGCCTTCCAACTAGTTGCCTAATCGCCCAGTACTAGCCGCAAAGCCCACGCAGACAAGTCAACGTCACTTAGTCGTGCCGGTTAGAATCGTAACTGCAATCTCAAAATACTAGCTGAGTTCTCACTTTTCTCGTTATATATGAGGAGCCGGGGTCCCCTATTTATCGGTGACAGGGGGAGTGTGATCACCAGTCATAGCGATAGGATAATCGCTCGTAATCTAGCAACTAGCACCATGTATCCGTACAAGTGTGGATACCAACATCAGTCTGTCACTGATAATCATCTATCTGCATAAAATTGCGGGCACACGAGCCAGTTTGCGTACGATAAACCAAATAACTGCTTACGCAGAAAGCACGACTAGCCTGCATAGCCGAGCAGACAGAAAACTCAGTCCGCAGGGACTTGATCAAACCATTCATGAGTCCTGAACCATCATCATGCTAATGATGGACTGTCGAACTCCGCAATCAGACCGCGCGGTATAGCAGACTCCGCAAACTCCAGAGCAGTCCGCACAACTATGCGGACATTGTGAACTAGGCAAAAAGCTGACGTGTCACAGCACCGTGACCAAGTCCAAAACACCAGCAAACTCTGTCTTCAGACAACGTAAGTAGGCCAAGCAAACTGTGCGGTTTAGCCTTTGCAAACCAGACTAACTGCTTGCCTCCCTGCGAGCCAGAGAACCTGCCAGCTTCAAGCGGACTGTGTCGTCTCTCGTCCAATCCATAGGCATGGACAGAAAAAAAAACTAGGTTTGTTAAGTAGAAGCAGAGATATTGATCATTATGTTTAAAATAATTAATTTGAAGGAAAATATTTGTTTTTATGCGTAAACTTTAAAACATAAGAGTGAGAAATAGATGCACGTACATTTTATTAAAACTTCTGATACCTATTCAGATACAATTTTCATACAATGACAGACTCAGATGAATAAACAAGCAAATAATGTTGAATTTTAGTACATATAATATTTAGCCTACTAGTTGTCTATGATTTAATGACCATAATTGTGGCATAAAAAATGGTTGACAGTAAAGGAAATAAAACGTAAACATCGAACCTATAGCTTGACGTAGATCGGTCTCAGGAAGCAGGCGGCATGGGCAGGAACGTTAAGGCAAATCCAAAATAAGAAGGAAAAGCCTCGAAACATTGATAACATAAGCAAGTGAAAGTACATAACCAGAAAAAGAAGTAGAAAGGTATGTTGGTTCCCTAGTTTTGATTTGGGTCATGTCATCTCAATTAGGCTTAATTGACCCAAGAATTATCTATGGTTAATGGTTAGACTAAATGTTAGTCTACCCTAGGTTTAGTTAGAATAGACCCAGATAGGATAGTTGAGATTGGATTGAAATGGAAATTTTATTTAAAAGAATTGTGCTCAACGATAGTCGATTGTCGCTCGACGATCTTCGATTGATGATCGACGATCTCAGAGTTATATGTACTCTGAAGTGGGATCGACGATCTGCTTACTCAGATCATCGATCGTTTAGCCTAGGTCGACGATTTCTGTTTAGACTATGTTCTCTCTTCAGGTCGATGATCTGCTTGTTCAGATCGACGATCTTCGATCTTTGCTCGACGATTTCTGTCTGCTATTATCAACATTTATTTCATCTGATTCCCTGTTTTATTTACTCCTATTTAAAACATATTATATTCAAATATTCTACTTATTATAATGCTTATACTCTGTTGCTTATTTGCAATATTTCTTATGCATTGATTTAAAAGGTTTTGACAGAATAAAACTGTTTGTTTTATCAAAGGAAAGAGTGGATTTTGTACAGCTGTATTATAGCAGTTAGGCTTTGTTTCCTGTGCCAATTTGTAAAGTCAAATTGATAGGATATTTTAATATCCTTAAATCCTTTTTGGGAATGACAGAAAAGACTATATCTGCAGTTTCCTTATTTGACTTATTACATTATTTTGGAAAGATCTTTTTGTGCAGGGCTCGAGGCATTGTTTGAAAGAGAAAAAGTCTCTATATTATAAGACAGTTGGCTGAATACAAATAAGACACACACAGAAACTCAGAACATTGCAACAACTGTGATAGAACAAGAGCTCTCAAGAAAAAGGATTTGTTCCTCTGCTTCTTCCTGAGTCCATCCTGTCTTCAAGAAAATCAACACTCAGTGTTCAAGCTTTCAAGAAGAACTTTCTTTCTAGATTGTAAAAGCTGCTGAAGAAGAAACATTCATCAACATCTTGAGTCTTCTTCAAAGCTGCATCAGAAAAAGTTTCAAAGCAATCTGGAGTTCCTGCACCCTGAAGCAAAGCTTCTTCCTGGACATTCTCTAAGCCAGGGGGAGTTTTGATTTTCTCAGAGAAATCTACTAGCTTCTCTGAACACAGAGAAGACACCTTTTTATCTTTCTTTTAACCTCCTTGTAAAAGGGTTATTACTCCCTTCAAAAGTGAATTGTTGGTGATAGGGCACCTGATCAAAAACCTATTAGATTTTGAGCTCCTGATCAAAAGCTCAAAGGGTCTCTAGATCTACCTACAGCAGATCTTGTGGTGGCAGGGCACCTAAGCAAAAACCTGTAGTGGATTCCTACCAGGGTGGTAGAAGAGTGGATGTACCCATTTGGGGAACCACTATAAATCTCTTGTGTTGTCTGGTTGCTTACTTTAATTGATGCACTGTGGCTGTGATAAATTTAACTAGTTTGCTAAGTGCTGTGTTAGGCTTAAAGCTCAACTGAAACTTCAGTTAGCTTGATCTTTTATTCACCGCACTCTGATAGGCTTTAGGTTTTAAGCTTTCATATTTCTATTCCGCAATTTGCTCAAGAGAAGTGTTTATAGTCACTTTCTTTTTGAATACTCTATTCACCCCCCTCTAGAGTAGTAAGTATCTTATCCCCTCACTTTCAAGGTAAGTGTACCAATTTTCAATATAGCAAAGCTAGCAAGACAGACAAGTAACATAGCCAAACAAAAACAAGTTAAATTATTAGACTACTCCAGAGTACAACATATATTCGATCATGTAATGTTATTAGTTGTAATCAGTGAAAGGTGTAAGTGTTCTATTTGATGTATGCGATTCTAATATGAGTCTAAATGCAAGGCTTATCAAAATAATTGTGCTTGTTATGGCCAATCATTGGTTTTTGTTGTTAGTCAAGTGAAAACTCGAGTCAAAACGTTACATCAATTTAACACTACATTTCAATGATTCTTTATGACATTAATGACTTTAAAAATTCATGATTTAAGAGATTCTTAACATATCAAAACATGCTACAAATTTATCGATCTAGATATACAAGATTAGATTTTACAAACATGAAAAGTGAGGAATCAAGTTATAAAACCAAACAGACATAAGAAATATGATTCAACGACACACAAAAACTAGATAAAGAGCTTTATATTTTTGTGGGGTCAAGAATTCACGAGTGATAAGATGATTATGCATCATTTCCTAGGATACCAATTATTCGTTAAGATTGATATACTCCAAGGCAGGATTATCTTCCAAGTAAACATGTGTATGATCAGGGGGATGGCCTTCTTCTTTAGGGGAAATTTCCAAAACAAATGGAAAAGGGAGGGTTTGATCCAAGTCAACCCTAGGGGGGTCCCCCATGTTGGTCAAAGTCAAAGGGGGTCTAGGTAATCGGGGTCGGGTCAAAGTTGGGGTGTCGTGCCATAATTGGTGTGCACACGCATTTCGGTGCACGATTGTGGTTGATTTGACCACGAGTTGACCACCCGTCATTGAAATTGATCGGGACAACTTCTGTTGACTTTGTATCGATCATACGAGTCCAATGCCACTGATCGGGGTCGAATCGATGTTCGTTTGGTAAAAGTCCAAAATCTGCGCGTCTCGGCGCACTAAAACGGTCAAAATGTCTATATTCGTCATTAGATCTTGGATTGAGATGCAACGAGTTCCGACGTGCTTGTAATGACTATACGAGGCCACGGGAACTGACAGAGCTCAAATCGGAGTTCTCTTGACCGATATTCAAAATCTTGCATTCGTGACGTTTTACGAGAAATGGTCATACCCACCATATGACCTTGGGGTCCAACGGAACGAGTTTTGATGCGCTCATATTAACTATACGAGGCCACAGGAACTGACAGAACTCAAATCGGAGTTCTCTAGTTTCATTTCTCGCTTAGGGTTACCTCCTACCAGGTCGCGGGTAGGGGTTCAGGTCACTTTTATTGGGCCCACTAGGGTTCTGGTGGCCCAATAAAAGTCGGTATGTTACAATAAGTACCAACTAGCCTACAACCCTCACAACGACCAACACTCAAGCTGAGAAAGATCATTATGGTGCATGGAACAAGTCCAACAAGATCTGTTGTTGGCTATAAAGCATTCCATTCCAGAGTACCTATTGAGTGGTCTTCCTAACACGACCGTTGCCAAGGATTTTCTGACTGTTATTGGGCAGAGGTACAAAGTGTCTTCGAATGTTGAGACCGGGACACTGATTCAGGACCTCTTCTCCATGTGGTATTTAGGAGGAGGCGATGCCCGCGACTATATACTGAAGATGGTTTATTTCCAGACCAAGCTGCAGGAGTTGGAGATTACTCTTCTTGAAGCGTTGATAGTGCACCAAGCACTCAACACCCTTCCTACAGAGTTCAACATCCTGAAGATCATCTATAATTCCCAGGATGAGACGTGAAAGATAAATGATCTGAATACTTATTGTGTTGATGAGAAAGAGAAACTTAAGAACAAAAGGACAAACACTGCACTACTAATAGTCAAACCCTCTTTTAAAAAGAAGAAGAAATCCAAATCTCTTGACAAAGCTTAGGATGGACAAACTTCAGGGACTAAGGACGCTGATGGAAAAAAACCTCTAAGCTGCTTCTTTTGCAAGAAGAAGGGGCATGCAAAGAGTGAGTGCCTTAAATTCAAATCTTAGATGAAGAAACATGGCTTCGTACTTAAAGGTAACCCTTTAGCTTTTGTCCTTTGTGAATCCAATTTAATTGAAGCCTCATTAAGTTGTGGAGTCACAAACAGTTAAATTTATAGAATTGGATATCGCTGACGAGCTTAGTTGCTCTCGCATTATAAGTGAAGTTGATGAAGTTGTGTCTATTAATTTATCTATGCCTTTCGTAGGAAATCTTGTGGTGTCTGAACCAGTAATAGCATAAGTGGAGGATGTGGATCTGGTCTTACTACTTATCCCAATTGAGGCTCCTTCGCATGTTTAGGAGGTTCATCCACCCGTTAGAAGATCCATTAGGCAGAGAAGGCCTGCAATTTCCCCATACTATGAAATTTATTTAGGCGAGAGTGATTACGACATTGGTCATGTAGTTGACCCAGTGACATTTAATGAAGCTGTGTTTGGACCTCAAACTGATCTGTAGTGGGATGCAACGAAAGACGGGATGGAGTCTATGAAGCTGAATAAAGTTTGGGAGTTGGTTGAGTTGCCCAAAGGTTGTAAGCCTATTGGTTCTAAATGAGTGTTTAAGACCAAGAAAGACTCTAAAGGAATGGTCGAGCAGTTTAAGGCTAGACTGGTGGCCAAGGGATTTATGTAGAGAGATGGAATCGATTATCACGAGACTTTTTCTTTCGTTTCCTCTAAAGATTCTTTCAGAGTGATAATGATATTAGTAGCTCATTATGATTTGGAGGTACATCAGATAGATGTAAAGACCGCATTCTTGAATGACGATCTTGTCGAAGAGGTCTATATATTGCAGCTTGAGGGATTCAAGTCTGGTCATTCCGATCAACTTGTGTGCAAGCTTAACAAATCTCTATATGGTCTAAAGCAAGCTTGTAGACAATGGTATCTAAAATTTGATGAGATAGTTACTTCTTTTGATTTTATAGAAAATAAGATATAATGTTGCATATATCTTAAGATCAGTGAGAGTAAATACATCTTATTAATTCTTTATGTAGATGATATCTTGCTTGCGAGTAGTGATTTGACATTATTGCATGAATCTAAGCAATTTTTGTTAAAACACTTCGATATGAAAGATCTTGGAGAGACATCTTTCGTTCTAGGAATTGAGATCATTAGAGACCGATCGCATCATACATTAGCACTCTCTTAGAAAGCCTACATAGAGCGTGCACTTGAGAGATTTAACATGCTTGATTGTAAGCCTGATGACGTACCTGTGCTTAAGGGTGATAAGCTTAGCTTAGCACAATGCCCCAGGAATGATATAAAGAAAGTGCATGAAGGATATACCTTATGCTAGTGCGATAGGCAGCTTAATATATGCTCAAGTCTGTATCAGACCGGACATTGCCTTCACAGTAGGACTTTTAGGCAAATATCAGTTGAACCCAGGATCAAATCATTGGGTGGCTGTTAAGAAAGTCTTGAGGTATTTGACGAGAACTAAGGATATTAAGTTGACTTACCATAAAGTTCAAGACCTTGAGTTAGTGGGGTATACAGATTCTGATTTTTTTGAGTGTGAGGATGATAGAAAGTCTAATTCAGGATATATCTTTAAGTTTGTTGGTTGGACCATTTCGTGGAAGAGTGTCAAACAGACACTCATCACTTCATGCACAATGCACGCGAAGTTCGTTGCTCTTTTTGGAGCTTCTACTCACGCAGTGTGGTTTAAAAAATTCATTACAGAGTTGAAGATCGTCGATTATATAGTTGGACCCATCTGGTTGTAGTGTGATAATATTTATGCAGTTTTGTTCTCGATGAATAATAAAAGTTTCACATGGTCTAAGCATATGAAAATTAAGTTCTTGACTGTTAAACAATTAGTCAAGAAGGGTAACATTTTAGTGGAGCATTTAGGGACAGATGACATGTTAGCCGGTCCACTTACTGAAGGACTTCGCTTTAATATGTTTCAAAAATATGTTGTTAATATGAGGCTTAAAGAGTCATTTGATGTACTAGATTAGTGGGAGATTACATGAAGCTTAAATTCAATTATTTTTCATTTGTATTGCACTTTGTACGATTCATTTAAAATTAAAGAATATTCATTCAGGAATATCATTAAGTTTTGAAATTCGTAGAATTTATGTGACGAGACACACTTCATTTAAAGTCTCATGACTTTTGTCAGTCAGAGCGTAAAGCCTATGACACTTCAGTTGAAATGTTGTTTGTAGTATGTCTTTTGACACATGAATTTGAAACCTTAATGTTAGACATTTTGTTCTTTTGAACACTTAATAACTTCTCGCAGCATAGTTTAGTGCATTCATTTGAGAAGTTTGGTTGACCGTCAAATTAGAACATCCTTCATGTGCGCATATTTAGTATGTTGTTCTATGTTTTATATAACCGCGCTTTGTCCATGTCGATTGAGTCCGTAAGCTGTTGTGACCACGGAAGGTCCTATGTCGCTCAATGATGTGGTTGCCGCCATGATTCGGAGTGAAGGATTTTATTGGACCAGATTGACATGGGAGTAAGCTCTATATCACGTTCGCTAATTGGTAGCCTTAGGTTTAGTGAAGATTTTATCGGAATGTCATAAGTTACGATGAATACAAGTCCAAGTGAGAGAATGTTGAAAATTTTTCATAAGGTGGACTCGATTCGCCGAGACGTCCCGGTGGAGTTGTACACGAATATTTGGTCTATTCAGACTCCTACGAGCGTGCGTTAATTTAGTCACGCGAACGATCGAAGCATGTGATAGGTGGGTCAGATTGTCTCGTCATCTAGTCGCGGACTCGGTCTCACCTTAGGCACAAGATTTGGCATTTATTTTGGCATTATATAAAATCCTATTTAATTTTAATAGTTACATATTCTCCAATTTATTTTGTAATAAATGAGATTAATTCACTCATGATCTTGTAACTCCTAAAATGGTTCACCTATTAAACCTAATAAGGATTTATTTATGTGTGTTGTGACTTTTCATTACATGTCAAGTGTGAACTAGGGTGAAAAATCCTGATGTGCATATTCCTCTGTTCTCCTTTTTTTTCCTGAAACTGCTGGACCCAATCTCTTGGAATCGTCAGCTAGGGCTTTGGATCTCCATCGCCGGCTAGTGCTTTCGGCCACTAAAGTTTGAGCTAGGAAGGCAACTCCATCCAATCGACATCTCCATCGACACCGAGCTAGCAAGCCGCTGCCGCTCCCCTTCCGATTTCGGGATACAACCCAGATCGTCGGAGTTTTTCTCTGTCCGGATCTATGAAGAAGCGATCAGACCGTACAGGAGGCTCTAGTTGCTGTTTTGGAGGAGGATCTGGAGTTGCTGGCTTTTCTGGATAGAGGAGAACTTGCACCTGAGTGCAGATTTTGAGCTCTGGTTGAGTGCACTTCTCCATTCAGTATATTCATATTTATTAACAGCACTTTATATTGTTGATTGGGAAAAGAGATCTAGTTCTTTGGGTTGTTAACACGAAGTGCTGACTTCATATCTAGATCTCTAAATTGTCTACAAAAAAAGCTTTAAACTCTTATGATGGTGCGACACACTTATATGTATATATGCTGAATTATTATTTGTGCAAACTCTTCATTATTGTAGTGATCAAAACTTTAGATTCACTTGCATGTTAGCGGGATCCGCTGACGCAGCCGTTTTCATAAGGAAGAATACGTCCAAATTTCTCCGAATTGCGGCCATGATGAAGCATGAACAAGAATCTAAAAACGCTACACATTAAATTTCCGCACTTCAGTTGTATTTTCATTTGATTCTAGTTTCGTCGCATGTTCTTTATTTAGAAAAATAAATTTAATATTACACTTCAAATTGAGATTGATAGAGCTTGATTAAAACGATCATGTGAAACTTCATTAGTTGCTGCATTCAGTAGAATTTTTGATAATATAAATTCACCGTAGCGACGCATACTCCATAATTTTATAACAGATATGTCCGACTTGAGATGCCTGCGGGTTTCCACATAAACTGTTGAATATCCACACTTTACCGTAAAATACACCCCGTATTTACCGTAGATGAGGTCGGAAGTCGCTAGGGACCACCACTGCCACGCCAATGGGAGACTAGAATCTAATAGTGATATGACAGTGCTCCTTGAGCCGCACGTACCTTGCGTGTGGAGATAAAGCTTCTCATCCAAACGTGGATAACATTTGAGCGCACCACTACACCTTAAGGCAAATTCCACCATAAGGTAGCCTTCTAGAATCATCTGTGGGGTCGTCCGCCAGCATACATAAGTCCATTGTCCTAAAAATATTACATTTTGAAGGGCGTGGCCCCACATGGGCAGGCAGTCCTATACCCTAATAATCAATTAATTAATTAATATCTAAATTAATTTGTAAGAAACCTGCATTTTGGATGTAACAAACGCCTTCTTATAATATAACACAATACAACTTATGAGGCAGGGCAGCAACTTGTCTCTCTCTTCTTCTTCCCTCCTCTCATCCTCTCATGGCCCCGGTGGCCGCGCCACACGTGTTGGTGTTTCCTTTCCCGGCCACTAGCCATATTACGTCCCTCCTAGAGCTCTCCCACCGCTTGCTCGAACGCGGGCTCAAAATCACTTTTTTGAACACAGAATTCAATCAACGCCGTCTCCTCGACACCATGCCCGTGGAACAGGCTGCCGCCGCAACCGCCATGAGGATGGCTGACGGCATCCGTCTCGCCGTCATCCCCGACGGCCTGACGCCGGACGAAGACCGCAATGATCTCGGAAGGCTTATAGTGGGCATGATGAAAGTCATGCCGGGATTCATGGAGGAGTTCCTCATAAGAAATGCGGGATCAGAAGCTGCCGATGACGAAGAGAGGTTTACTTGCGTTATTGCAGATATATGCATGGGTTGGGCGCTCGAAGTCGCCGAGAAGGCCGGCCTCCGGTCGGTAGCATTCTTTCCGGCGGCGGCCGCGGTGCTCGCCGGAGTTCTTAGTATCCCAAAGTTTATTGAAGATGACATTATTGATATGGAAGGTAACTAAAATTTAAAGTAATTTTTTCACTATATCACATGCATGATGGATCATTGGTGCACATTTTAATTTCTAATTTATTTAATTAATATAATAATTATTTCTATTCATTATAAATTAATTAAGAACTATAAATATCACAATTTTATATTTTATAATTATTTAATTTATTTTCATAATTAATGAAATAATATTAAATACGAAGAACTTATATAATATATATAATGCTTTTTCAATTGTAAAAAACAAATGTTTACTATTTAAAAATAAAATTATGTTATGATGTTGAGTCATTTAGCCTAAGCACTATGTATATTAAAAGAACAGTTCTATCAAATAAATTATCTTAATTAATATCCAGTGAAGATTAATATTATTGCATTACCTATACTAATATATAAAGATATTTCTTTATGGTGTAACGCGGTCGACCGTCAAATTTGGACAGACCGATCCACTGAATCCCTTCATCCGATCGGCCCATAATCATCGTTGTCGTCCGGTTAAAACAATCTACCCCTTAGGGCTAGCTATAATCTAAACAGTCTCATCTCATTTAAATCAATCTAACCCTTAATTAATTTTACTAAAACTCTTATACCTATTATGGTAGGGTGTCCTAGCTAGATCTGTTTTTCAGACAAGCACTACCCTATAATATAAAATTATGGTTTATCCCTTGTTTTATTGAAAGAAGGGGGTCATATGATCCAATTTTTAACATCGCAAAAATTGTTAGTAGTAAGATTTGTACTCGGGTCCTCGCTATGACAAATAAAGATGACAATCATCACACACCAACTATTTTTTATAAAACAGAATTGAACTATGTTATATATATGTACACGTGTGTGTGAAAACACTAAACTAACATTATTAAACAAATTTTAAATAACATATATAATGCTTCCGTGATAGTTCATGTGATCTCCCGTACGTTGAGATGGGCGGAGCCCTCCAGAGCTTGCCTGATTGCGCCTGAATTAAGCCCATCCGATCGTGATCTACGTGAGTACTGTCGTGCGAGCCACGTGAGTCTTCTCATGCACTATCACACGTGTATATATATATAAAGAAATCATGGCTTTGTAAGGCATTACATGTAATAATACTACATCATTAATGTTTGCCAATTATTTTAAAACAAATTAAGGGCAAAAAAATATCATTCACTAATTTAGAGGTGGAGGATGAGGGAGGGCCATAGATTAGTTAGAGGTGGAGGGTAAGGGAGGGATATACAATAGTTAAATTGTTGGTGCGCCAAAACATCAACCAATTATTTTACAATAAACTAACATTAATCTACATTCAATTAATTAAATGTTATTTCTTCATTTAAACTCTGAAGGTGTGCCAAAATCACATGAAATGTTTCAATTGAGCCCAGAAATGCCTCCTATGGATCCAACAGAGCTATGCTGGAATTGCTTCAACGACACAAAAACAAACAAAATCTTTTTCAACTACTTTTGCATGAATAACAGAGCAATTCCAATTGCTGAGCTCATCCTCTGCAATACATTTCATGAGCTTGAGAGGTCAGTGTTCTCGTATGCTCCAAACATCCTGCCTATCGGCCCCCTACTCATCGGGTCTCGCCCCGACAAGACCTTCGGCAACTTCTGGGTGCCGGAGACGCAATGCATCGAGTGGCTCGACAAGCAACAAAATAATTCGGTCGTATATGTCGCATTTGGAAGCTTCACCGTCTTCAACACCCACCAGTTCCTAGAGTTGGCCCTCGCTCTTGAGCTCACGGGACGACCGTTTTTGTGGGTTGTCCGGCCCGATCTCACAAACGTCAATGATGAACAAGAGGTAAATCTCTCGAGAATTGTTGAAAAAATGGGGGAGAGGGGGAGAATAGTAAGTTGGTGCCCCCAACCACAGGTGCTTGCTCATCCTTCCATTGCTTGCTTTGTATCACATTGTGGTTGGAACTCAACTTTAGAAGGGCTGAGAAATGGGGTGCCAATTCTTTGTTGGCCATACTTTGCTGATCAAATTTTTAACCAAACATACATTTGCGATGTTTGGAGGGTTGGATTAAGGATTACGGCGGACGAGAACAACGTATATACAAATGAGCAAATTAGATCGAAGTTGGAGGAGTTGATGAATGATGAGAAGATGAAAGTAAGAGCATTGACATTGAAGGAGATGGCTTGCAAGAGCTTGGAGAAGGGTGGATCTTCCTTTAATAATTTCAACAAGTTTATAGATACAATGAAAAATGTTTGAATGTTGATGATGTGCTTATATTTTTATGTTTCAATTATGTGATTTTACATCAAAATTAAAAGTGAAACTATAACAATGTATGTGTGCAATATTTTATGAATGTAAGTTAAGCTTATTGTTGTGTACATTATCCAATATTCCTGATTTGAAGAAGCAACTCATGTCAATAATATACATAAGTATGTATTTGATTTATATCTTTGTTTGTTGTGCCGGAGTATAGCTGAAAGCTATCTTTTAGTTATGAGAAAGATTTATATTGAAAGTTTATTTGTATAAGTACAAATGCGTCGAAGCAGCACACTTCACTCAACGCATGTGAAAAAAATGCGCTGAGACACTTCAATTCACTCAACACCTGATAGCTAGAACTCAAAAATTCAGCTAAGTCAAATATGTTGAACAAACACAACTCACTCGACGCATTTCTCAGGACTCGGATTTTCTACCAAAGAAAATGCACTGAGTAACTTCAACTCACCCGACCCATTTCTCATGACTCAGATTTTCTACCAAAGAAAATGCACTGAGTAACATCAACTCACTTGACGCATTTTTCTGGATCAAGATTTTTGATAAGTCACAGACACTGAGTTAGCCAATCTTTACTTGACACGTGTTCAGCTACTCAGTACAAGGTTTCTATATCAAAGCAAGCCGCGTGAATGCGCTGACGTCATCAGAATTCAAATGATATGCCACGTAAGCAAGCAAGGACAAAAACTGTCGGAATCTCTGGAAACGCATTCTTTACGTAACTTCCGCCGCTTTCCTGAATAGAATATAGTCGTTGGGAACTTGCTATATATAGACGGAGACGAATCAATTCAGAAAAGATTGGACACACAAATTCAGGGATAAAAAGAGGAGAAGTTTTCAAAATTCGAAATCGATTGATCAAGTGCCTGAGCAATTTTTCTCAAGAACTTCAATACGCTCAGATCGTCTCGGATAGATATTCTCCAAGAGCTTATCGAGAGAATCTTCCTTCTTCTTCTAGTTCTAAATCTGATTCATTCGCAAAATTTGAAGAAGGGAAAATTTGTATCTCCAAAGATCTGCTTCAACAACATTGGTCTAAGCCTTCTTGAAGATCAGTCAATTAACTGTGTTGTTTGCAGAGACTAAGACATTAGAAGACTCCAATTGTTTTATTTCTTGAGTCTATAAGTTGCAACAAAAACCATACAACCATTTCTGGTAGGATCTTTTTTTGATATGAGAGTAAGGCTTTTCTGGCCTGAGGTAGGATCTGTTTAGATCTGAGTTTGTAATTCTAATTTATAAAGGCTGAGAGGTAGGGCTGGTTTGTAGCCTGAGTGTAGGGTTCTTGAGTGAACCTGAGGTAGGAAATTTGTCTATACACAACAACAAACTGCATCTGTCGTAAGGACTGAAATATAACTAAAACACAATTTGTTACTAATAGCTATATTTAGTAACGAATTTTTTCTGTTGTTACCAAAAAGTACTTTTTGTAACGAATATTTTATATTTAATTACAATAATAATTAATTTGCTACTATAAATGTAAGTATTTATAACAACACTAATGTTACGCTATTCTCCCATGTTCTTTGTTCATGTTCATCTTCTTCTTGCATGTTGGGCTTTCATCTGATGCTCATCTCACATTTGGTATGAGAGGTTAGGCTAAGCGCCATCAGTCGATCCGTGTAGCTTGTTCTCCTGATCCTCAGTTTGATCAGTCGTTCTATTTGATCTTCCTCATATGGCGAGCTCGTCATCTACGTCTCAAGCTTTCGCATACACGCAATCTGGAATCCCCATCTTTGAAGGGGAATCGTATGACTATTGGAGCAAACAGATGAAAATTCTTATCTTGTCCCAAGGTCTGTGGGATCTTGTGCAGGATGGTTGTCCAATTCCCTTGGCAGCGCAATCGAAGGATAAAGAGGACAAAGCGATCATACAACCAAAAGAGGGATGCCAAAGCAATCCTGTGTATCCAACAAGGAGTAGGGCGATCGATTCTGCCTCTAATCATCGATGCTGAAACAGCTAAGGATGCTTGGGACATTCTAAAAACAGAGTTCAGAGGTAATGAAAGAGTTGTCTCCATTAGACTAACTATCCTCTGGAGAGATTTTGAAAACATCAACATGCTTGATAATGAATCCATCCAAAGTTTCTTTACCAGAATCACTATGATAGTTGATAGAAAATCAAGCACGGTGGCAAGACTTTTTAGCTGAGTTCGACTTCATCTTGGATCATAAGGCAGGGAAGACTAATGTTGTGGCAGATGCAGTAAGCTGCAAAGTCGAGCTAGCCGCAATATCCACAACTAATGGAGGAATATTAAATCGTGTAAAACAAGGGTTGAAAGAGGATCCTCTTGTCACGTAACTTATGCATTTGGCCAAGGAAGGCCAAGCCAGGATATTTTGGGTAGAGGATGAGCTATTTTACATCAAAGGAAGTTGAATATGCATCCCTTAGTGGGATAATCTATGGAGGGATATTATCAAAGAATGTCATGACACAAAATGGTTGGACAACCAGGACAGAAACACATGTTGGCGTTGATGGAGGACTCATACTTCTGGCCACGGATGAGAGATGAAGTGAAATTATGCTTCAAGACTTGTCTTATTTTACAACAAGACAAAGTGGAAAACAAGAAACCCATTGGACTATTAGAGTCATTGCCTATTGCAAAGCATCCTTGGGAGTTGGTGACACTTGACTTCATCAATGCTTTGCCTAAATCCGAAGGGTGTGGATTGATTTTAATAGTGGTGGATCGATTCTCCAAGTATGGAACATTCATCCTAGCACAAGGGACACTACAGCGGAGGAGACAACACATATTTTCTTCAAGAACGTAGTGAAGTATTGGGGGGGTGCCGAATACTATTCAGATAATTAAAGGGAAAATTATGGATGGAGTTGTTCAAGTTATTGGGATTTGAACTCAACTTCTCCACAAGCTTCCACCCTCAAACTGATAAGAAAACTGAGAGGGTGAATGCGTTGCTCAGGTGCTACTTACGACACTTTGTGAGTGCCAATCAGAATGATTGGGCCAAGTTGATCAATGTGGTGCAATTCCCATACAATCTACAAAGGAGCGCGACAGCTTGAAGGAGTCCATTTGAGCTTGCTACGGGAAGGCAACCACTTACTCCACATACTCTGGCGACCACAGCTGATGAAATAAGAAGCCTAGGAGAATGGAAAATGGCTAAGTCATGGGAGGAGCAAGCAAACTTGGCCAGAGCATGTTTAGTGAAAGCGCGCAAGGGATGAAGAAGTGAGCTGATTCAAAGCGACGGATGGTGGAATACAGGGTTGGGGACATGGTCATGGTAAAACTTCTATGCCAATAATTCAAAGCCTTTTGTAGCTTGTATAAAGGATTGGTTAGAAAATATGAAGGCTTGTTTCCGGTGATTGCTAAAGTGGGTAAGGTTTCACACCGTCTCAACTTACCAAACTCTTTGAAGATACATCCAGTGTTTCATGTCAGCATGTTAAAGCCTTATCATGAAGACCATGAAGATCTTCAAGGGGGAATATCTCATAGAGCATCATCAGTGATGACCAAGTCTTTTGACAAAGAAGTGGAAGAAGTGCGCACAAAGAAACCTGTGCGGAGAAGAGGTGTGCAACCTAGCACACAATATTTGATCAAGTGGAAAGGAAGGCCAAAGTCCGAAGCTACATGAGAAATTTTAGTAGATCTCTGGCAGTTCAATACATCATCCAACAATGAGGCGACGAGGGAATCACCAAGTTAGGTGGGGGAGGATGTCATAACTTTGCATCTATGGGGTTAATCTCTAGAGATTTCTAAAGAAAGCTAGGGTCTTGGAGGATATTTTTGTACAAAAAGATTAGTCAAGAACATTTTTGAAAGGTTTAGATAAAAAGATGATGGTAGAGTAGTTTAGATCCTTCCATCCTTTGGAGGGAAATCACTTTGGGGGCCTATATAAGGGGGAAACCCCCTCATTTGTAACTCACCATGCAATTCAAGCAATAAAGCTTTCTTACACACTCTTGCTCTCTTTTTCACTCTTTCTAAGTGTTCTCTTACTTATCTTTTCACCATCAAGTATTGGAGGAGCCTGAATTAGCTAGCTGCGAAGGGGCGCAGGAAGGAGCTAAGATTGCATGTGATATTGTCAAGGAGACAAGTCTGTGACACTGCGCTCCAGCATCTCGGGCGCAAGAGCGACCATGTGGTGCGCTCCCGCCCACGAGAGCAGTCCCCCTCTGCACACGAGGCTTGCTCCTGAGCACACAAGTGTGCGGGAACAACCCCCGCACGCACCAACGCGTGGGGCGGGGGGGGCATTCCCCGCAAGGACAAGAGCGTGTGGATCTCTCTCTAACGCGCACTAGCTGGAGGGAGTGGTCCCCTCACACACCTGCCTACCGGGATCTCCCTCCTGCTAGCAAAAACCCACATTATATCCCCCCACCCTTGCATGATACGGTGTGCCTCTCTCGTCATTTTCCTACGCACTTGCCTCCCGTTGCGCCCACCGTCGTGCTTTTCGCCTATTGTGCCCGCCACCTGTCGTCGCGCTCCCTTCTGACAGCCGACCTCACTCTTGACCGTCATCGTCACATTTCCCACCATGGAAGCCGGTGTGAATAGTAAAATCTCTCGCCATTGGGTGTGAATTGTAAAATCCCACACAATATGAGTAAGAATAGTAAAATCCCTCACCTCGGAGAAGCGAATAATAACATCTCTCATCATGAGATTTGAATAGTAAAATTAAAATTCTTCATCATGATGTGTGAATACTAAAATCTCTCAACATGGGGGTGCGAATAGTTAATCCCTTATCATGAGGGTACTAATTGTAAAATTGATGAGAAAAGAGATGATGAACCAGTAATTTGGAGGCCCGACAATACTTCTGCTACCGCAATCTCAAAGAATCATGTCATGCACGATTGAAGAAAACACGTTGAAATTTGCCGCCATTTCTTTTGTGAGCTCATGGAGAAGAAATAAGAAGTCAAGATCAAGTATCATTGCCCCGCTAGTATTCAAATAACAAATATTCTCGGCAAGCCACTGTCCCGCGAATGATTTTCTGCCCTAAAAAGATTGCTCTGAGAGTGAGAACACATACGAGGCTTAGCCGATTGAGATCACGAACTCCTCCCGAGGGGAATGAAGGGTAACGTTCCAAGTGAGGTGTTATCACTCTTCATTATTCTAGTTCAGTTAGTAAGTAATCTCTTGCTTCACTTCGCTTTGCTCTTCGAGTTCTATTTGAACCATTGAATTTTGTTACTTAAAAGAGGCATAAACCCCCCAAAGTTATAGGTAGATTTGAAGCTTGCCGCTACGCGTCTATACTGTGAAAATCCAATGATTTGACCTGAAAAAAAGAATCTTGAATCTTCCCCTTCGCCGTTAACGCGACTCGCCCCCTTTAGTCCCTTCGCCTTACAGCTCACCCCCTTTGGGGCCTTTGTCGCTACCACTTATCACCCTCTTCGTTGTCACCTATCACCCTCTTCGTCTTTGAATATTTAACGTAATAAATGCACTGAGAATTTGAGGGGACTATGACCCATGAAATGTTGCGGCGATATATGATTAACGTGCAAATGCTCAAGTGATCAATTAGTATGAGTGAATGAACAAAGATGAAGAATTATTTCAAATGAGTGTCTCATTGTTTTCTACATGCTCTATTTTTCTTCCTCCTTTGTTCTTGATGTTCTAACAGAAGCAAGCTCGAGGCGCCACTCCGTCAAAGGCTAAACTTAAGGAAGAAGAATAAGCCTAAATAGCTATTCAAGAAAGGGCAATTGCTCACCACACACGATAATGGGAATCTTTAATTTCGTAAAACGAAAAAGAAGATTTTGATGGAGGTTAGCGGGAATTTGCGGATAGCCAAAATTGTGGTGTTGTTAACAACTCAACCATCTTGTTTATTCCATTGACAAAATAAATTTCAAATTATCTGCCCACAAGCACTTCCTCAACTTCACTTTTTTCCCACAATTAAAATACTATAAAAACAACAACAATCACAACATCAAATAACAACAATATTGACAACACCATTATCTATTTTTAATTTGGGGGCATTCAAACACCTTTCATAATTAAATTTATAAAGCTATTGAAATTATCATGGGAAGATCCAACCTTCTCCAAAGTACTCTTGTAAGCCATCTCCTTAAAAGCCAATGATCGCTCTTTGATCTCCACATCACCACTGATCAACTCTTCCAACTTTGATCTAATTTGCTCCTTCGAATATATTCCATTCGTATCGGCGATCATCCTTAGCCCAACCCTCCAAATATCACAAATGTAGGTTTGGTTGAGAAATTGATCCCCAAAGTATGGCCAACAAAGAAATGGCAAGCCATTCCTCAGTCCTTCTAAAGTCGAGTTCCAACCACAGTGTGTTACGAAACAAGCAACCGAAGGATGAGCCAGCACCCGCGCTTGTGGGCACCAGCCAACTAGTCTCCCTCTATCCCCCACCCTTTCGATAAAATTTGATAGATTTATCGGGTTGTCGTCGGCGGCATCCGTGAGATCCGGCCGAACCACCCACAAAAATGGATGTCCAGTGAGCTCGAGCCCGAGGGCCAACTCTTGGAACTGGTGCTGATTGAAGACCGTGAAGCTGCCAAATGCGACGTATATGACTGTGGCTTGTTGTTGTCTATCTAGCCACTCGATGCATTTCGTGTCCTGCGCCCAGAAGTTGCCCGCAGTTTTGTTGGGCCGAGACCCGGCGATGAGTGGCCCGATGGGTACTATGGCGGGAGCATATGCGAAAATTGGCTTCTCGAGCTCATGAAATGTATTGCATAGAATGATATCTGCATTTACGATGGATTTGTTGCTGTCGGCAAAATAGTTGAACATGATTTTTCTTGTTTTTGAGTCCTGGAAGCAATTCCAGCTTAGCTGGGTTGGGTGCATGGGAGGCATTTGGGGGCTCAACTGAAATATCTCATGTTTCTTTATCTCACCTACATTCACAAAAAAACAATATTAACAATAATATTAATATTAATTAAATTAAATGTGCTTTTAAAAATAGACATAGGCTCCGTTTGGCGCAGCTTATCATCGCAGCTTAATTGCTCTGGTGAGGTTGGACAAAAACGTCATTGTCATAGAATCTATGTTTGGTATGATCGACAAATGTTACAAAAAAAATACTAATTTGAGGTATAGGATTTTGGTATGACAATGACTTTTTTTTTTCCAACCTCACCGAAAAAAATAAGTCGTGATAAATCGCGTCAAACACAACCATAATCATCAAGCCTCATACTAAATCCTACAGTACATGCATGTCTCCTTTGGCCTCTGTATATTATTCTCTAGGTCGAAATTAATAAAAATAATATTTATTAGGGTTATTTACCGGGACTTTCTCTCTAAGGCTTCGTTTGGGGGTCCAAACACAACCTAAGTTTGCATAATTATAGCCTGCTTCCATTTAACTTTTCAAATTACAGTTACTTTCCTTCAATATTTACATTTCTGAACATTTATGTACAAAAAGGCCCCTTAGGGTCTGTTCGGATCCCAGGTTTTGATTTTGAATAATTGGAAATCAGTAAAAACCAAAACCAACAAGTTATGGTTTTCCTGAATTCCAAATTTGTTGTTCGGCTGCAGAAAGGTTTTAAGCTGCAAGAATTAGAGTTGGGCAAATCTGTTGTTCGGATGCACGATAGAATTCATCCATAGAAATTGCTTTAAAATATCAAATTAAGGCTTAAAATATGTTTTTAATGGGGGGAAAAGAGGAACGAAGACATCTTAAGCATGTGCAGTACTTAGGCCACATTTGAATGGGCGTTTTCACGTCGGTGCGAGAGCAGACGCCGCTGCACGGCGAGAAAACAAACGCGTGGCATATGTTCCCGCCGCGCACTGAGGAATGGAGAGTTTTCTTCCGTTTCGAATCCCCACCTCCTCCTTCCAGCTCTGAACGACAGTGGCGTCAGTGCCCGCCTATCTGCTCCCGCCGAACCAAACAAAGCCTTAGTTGAATAAGTAGTTTTTAATTAACCATGTTTGATGACAAAAAAAACATAAACATAAGAAAAAAAAATCAGAAGAAAAGAAGAAGAATAACTGAGGAGATCCCACAACATGAGAAATCTGCTTTTGCAAAACCAAAACCGGTCTAATTCTCATGAACCGAACAACTAATATAGAATTATTAAAGAGCAAAATCAAAACCGTGGGTCCACTCCCAAAAACCGAACGGACCCTTAAAGATTTATGTCAAGAGCAGAGGGTAGTTTTGTATGCGGATGCTATGAAATGTAAATATTAAAGGGAGGTTTTTGTAATTCCGCAAATCAGAGGGATATAGTGAATAGCTTACGTGGATATAAAATATAGAACTACGAACTTAGATTCTATTTGGGAGGACTTATTTTCACCGGTCAAACGGTATTAGTATTAGGGTCCAAAGAAAAAAGAAGAAGTTCATGCAGTCAATCAAGGTGAGGTGCGAAGCAGCGGTAATAACCGTCTAAGACCCGTGAAAATAAGTCCTCCCAAACAGAATCTTTACTATTATTGAATCATTGACTGCACATAGTTTTAAGTTCTAACTAACTATAAATGCTCAGAGAAAATCTATTAATATTAATATAAATAATTATTGAATCGTTGACTAAACCTTCTTCGTCCACGACTCCGTCGGCGATGAGCTTTGGGATGCTCAGATTCAACGCGAGCACCGCCGCCGATGCCGGAAAGATGGAGGCGGCCCGGACGCCGACCTTCTTGGCGACGTCGAGCGCCCAAGCCATGCACTGATCCGCAACGAGGCACGTGAATTTCTCCTCGCCATTTACCATGAAATCCTCGAGCCACCCCGGCATGACCGCCAGCATGCTTTCAATGACCTTTCCTATATCGTTGCGGTCTTCTGCCGGGCCGAGTCCGTCGGGGATGGAGGCTAGGCGAAAGCCGTCGGCGAGCTCTGCGGTTGCGGCCGACGCGGGGTGCTCCTTCGACAGGGTGTCGAGGAGGCGGCGGTGGTTGAACTCCGTGTTCAAAAAAGTGATTTTGAAGCCGCGGTCGAGCAAGCAGTAGGAGAGTTCGAGGAGAGAGATGACGTGGCTTTGAGCTGGGAAGGGGAAGACGAGGGCGTGAGGTGGTGTGGCCGCCATTAATGATTAATGGGAGCTGGGGAAGGAAGGTTTGAGATCCTGTGGGGTGATTGTAGGATCAAGGGTTCTGATTGGTTGGCCTTCTTATAAGAAATCCATGACACAGCCGCAGTCAAAGTCAAGCGGCGGTAATGAATGATAGCCATTCATTTTTGATGATGTGGAATTATGGACGACGATCCCTCGTTGATAATTATCTTAAACTCTTCATAGATTATTATTAAATTTTGACTTTATCTTTAATGAATGTTATTAGTGTTGGAAATTTAATCCTTCCTGGCTGACGTTTCTTATGTTTTGAAGACTTTATCTTTAATGATTGTTATTAGTTTCAGCTTTTCTGTATTTAATAAAGCCCAATAAATATATTCAGGAGTTCTCTTTCTTAGCTGGCATCAGTTATTTTTTTTGTAATCTATATATTCAGTTGAATGGAATAGAGAACATCATCTGATTGGAGTTTATTTACATCCAAAATTATCTCTCTGTTTTTCTATTCCTTGGCCAAAATCAGCAAGTGTATTTTTCTTGGATAGTTTTTAAACATCAATTAGCACCGCAGTTTGGCTATTCGCACCGCATTTTTTTCTAATTTTTCACGCCTTTTAAATATAAATTTTTAGGAAAAGTGTTCAATACGAAAGTTGTACATTTCGTGTTGAACACTTTTCCTAAAAATGCATGTATAAGGCGTACTTTGAAAATACGCTCACATTTCGCGTCTTTTAGAAATATGTCATGTACATGCATTTTTAGAGAAAGTGTTTAACACGAAAGTTGTAGACCTTGTCGAGATCTACAACTTTAGTGTTAAACACTTTTCCTAAAATTGCATCTACAAGACATATTTTGCCTTTTAGATATACGTCCTATACATGCAATTTTTGGAAAAGTGTTCAACACGAAAGTTGTACGTAGATCTCGTCGAGATCCACAACTTTTGTGTTGAACACTTTTCCTAAAATTGCATGTATAAGATGTATTTCTAAAAAACATGGAAAATTAAGAGAGTATGATATGACTAGCCAAAACTGCGGTGTTAATAACAATCACCTTATCTTTCGAGTGAGTTATTAAATTTTGCCTTCATTTAAATTAAAAATAAATAAATAATTCTAATTGTATTAAGCTTTTAGGAACAAGACATTTGTGGAGTCATTATCTATCTTTATCTTTATACTATAATCAAACTTCAAAATACTCATGATGTAATATTCGTCTACCTCAAAATATTCCTAAATCATGGTGTACCTTTCACTTAACCCAAAATACCCCTTCATATTTTCTTTTTATTTCAAAAGATTTGGCTTTTGAGTCATTTCTACTTTGCTGCTAATATGTCCCGCTCAAATTTGCGAAGGACCGCGGTAATAAAATCGGAATGTTGGACGCATCAATATGTCCCGCGAAAAATGTCGCCCCCGCGATAAATGTTGATGACGCGACAAATATCAACCCCACGAGAAATATTGCCCACACGAGACCCCCTGTGACTGCTTGTAGTATTAAAAGAAAAAAAGTTGAGTTTCATAAACATTCAAAATTAACAATTGTCTTAGTCTATTACAATTTATTTTTTAAAAAAATAAATATCTTCATTTAATTATTTATATATTATTCTTAAATTAAAAGAAATGATGAAAAATTATAAAATGAAATAAAATAGCAAAGCTTGTGTACTCGTTGTGATAAATTATCATTAAGCATATTAACTTTATTAAATTTGATTTGAAAAAATAATGATTAAAATTCATTAATATAATTTAGAAAATAATCAAACAAAATTGATGATATATGAAATATGATGAGCATTTTCTTTAACAAAAATAAAAACGAATATATAATTATTTTCTTAATTAATTAATTAATAATGTGTTTATTTTAAAATATATTAATTAATTGATATAGGTCAAGCACCGCGCCTCTCGCAGTTGGGGTGTTGTTGGGGTATTATCGCGGTTTGTCGTAAGTGCAGAGTCTCGTGTCTGTCACTCGTGTGAGTGTGCGTGTGCATGTGTGTGTGTATGTGTGTTTGCGTGCGTACGTGTGTGAGTATGTGTGTGTGATTGTGTGCGTGTGCGTGCTTGCCTGTGTGACTGTGCGTGTGCGTGCTTGCATGTGTGACTGTGCGTGTGCATGCTTGCATTTGTGACTGTGCGTGTGCGTGCATGTTTGTGTGATTGTACGGGTGCGTGCATGCATGAGTGTGTGTGTGTAACGGCCTCCCCAACACACAAATCGAAAGGATGACTGTTGGCACTCCCAGCATTCAGCTCGAAAGGGTTCAGCCTCAACAGGTCTACAGACCATGCACCCCAACTCGTCTCCGGTCCACCGACGGATTGTTGGAGGACGCAGCCTCCCTTAGATGAGCGAAACTCGATAGTTAAATGGACAACACAGGAACTTCCCAGAGGTCACCCATCCTGAGACTACTCTCACCCAAGCACGCTTAACTATGAAGTTCTTGCACTTCTTGTCATAAATTGAACTGCAACTCAATTGGTGAAGAGAAGTGAAAGAACTTTATAATTAAGTTTGTTTGAGCGAGAGTAATACTGAGATGGATGACCTCCTGGAAAGTCTTTGTACGACCCAACTTATAGTTAATGAACTTTAAAATAAAGCGTGCTCGAATGTGAGTAGTTCTGAAATGAGTGACCTCCTGGAAAATACATGTAAGGACGCTTAACTAGATCACTTCTCATCAAAGGGTGGTTGCAACCACCAACAACCCGCTTGTGGGCCTGGAGAGGGGTTGGGATGTACGGTCTACGGACATGTTGAGGTTGAACCCTTTCGAGCTGGATGATGGGGGTGCCGACGACATCCTTTCGAGCAGTATATTGGGGAGGCTGTTACAGTGCGTGTGTGCGTGCCTGTTTGTGTGTGTGTGAGTGTGTGTGTACGTGCATGTGTGAGGGTGTGTGTGTGTGTGTGTGTGTGTGTGTGTGTGTGTTCGTGTGTACGTGTGTACGTGCATGTGTGTGTGTGTGTGTGTTTGTGTGTGTGTGGGTGCATGCGTGTGCGTGTGCGTGTGCGTGTGTGTGTGTGTGTGTGCGTGTGTGCTTGCGTGTGCGCGTATGCGTGTGCGTGCGTGCGTGCGTGTGTGTGTGTGCGCGCATGAGTATAAACTGAATCATACTATGTGGTATCAAAATTTGAACCAAACCACTAGAATCGAATCAAATCGGTTCAGTTTTAGTTTGATTTTGGTGGTTTAAAAAAAGAAATATGGAAACATAATTTTAAAGAAATATACATAAATTTTAATGTAGGAGGTCGAGCATTCGCACGAGAGAAAGCACACACAAGCACAACCGGCACAAGCACGAGCGCGCACGCCGCGACGCGCACCAGCGCGGTGCCGGCGGCCGCTACCGTCGTCGTCCGCCTCCGACCACCTTCGAGAGGGGGGGGGGGGTACTTTCGTCATTTCATGAAAAATGGCGACCCGGATGGTCGAAACGGAGCGACGCCATTCGCCACCTTAAAATCCTCCTGGGCTCAATGAATAGCATATCCCTCCAAAAAATTATAAAAGGGC
This sequence comes from Platanthera zijinensis, assembly GCA_039513925.1. NCBI lineage: Eukaryota > Viridiplantae > Streptophyta > Magnoliopsida > Asparagales > Orchidaceae > Platanthera > Platanthera zijinensis. Next base: position 2,696,693 of record CM077090.1, on the reverse strand, counting down.
CCTCAAGACCTCATTTGAACAAAAATAACTTCAGAGGCTAAAGAGAGCTCTGAGGTTTCCAGCGAAAATATGGGACTTAGATCGTTCTTCTGCTTGGAGTTCGCTCTGCTCCCTCTCTGAGCCTCTTAGCGTTCAACGCTCAGCGCTTAGCACTCGCCGCTCCACACCGAGCGTCTGCACGACTGCCTCTGTAAGCGCAAGAGAAGACGACAGAAGAATACTCTCTGGGACGCTCGCCACCAAACTCTGCGGACTCCAAAGCTTCAAGAACAGTCATTTTCTTCAAAAAGACGTGCTTATCCAAGCCTAAAAGACTTAGCCAATTTTCTGCTCCAGAAAGATGGCACAAAGAAGCACTTTGGAGGACATCCTCGTCAATGTTCCATGGACTTGGTTTGTTTTCATACTCTTCTTGTACTTAAATCTTGTAATGAAGATGTGACATGTCACCCTTCGAGTAGATTTCCAGTGTTTGTAACCTCAAACTATATAGTGGAATTTGGCCCGACACAGATTTGGTCACGTGGTTTTCACCAATTCAGGGTTTTCCACTGTAAAAAAAGTCTCGTATCATTGTTGATGTTTTCCATTGACTGTTTGCACTCCTGATCCAACCCTGAGCTAAGGCGGACCAATTATTTGGAACGGAGAAAAATCGGGCGATCCGCAACAATTTTAAAGAACATAGCTGCATATATACTTGCATACATATTGTTTATTACCATGACTCGCGTGAGAAGAGAAGTACTGCGTGACTCCAGTTAATAACTTAATGTAACATAAATTAAGTTCTTATTAAACTGTAATTGTGTCAACCGTGACGCCCAGACAAATCAAACATATTATGATACTAAATTGCTAATGTTAACGTAAATGTTAATACAGTTCATTCGGTTCGACTAAGTTCTATTTGACATTGAAAATTATGAACGAACTGAACCACATAGTTTTTAAAAATTGGAACCGTGATCAAACCCTGACCTACTGAAACACAATTGAACCATGCGGCTCAGTTTGATTTGGTTCGATTTGATTTGAGTGTTCGGTTAATTCCGACTTACACCCCCATTGCAAATATGCACTCGAGAAGATGTTGTCAACTTTTGTGATGGCTTGTGTAATAATATTTTTCCTATGTAATATAATTAAAGTCACTTAGGCTCTTTTTGGGGGGCTTATTTGTCACCGGTCTAGCGGTTACGACCGCATGAACTCGGATATGAAACTAAAGTCCGGTTCATGCGGTCGTAACCGCTTGACCGGTGAAAATTAGTCCCCCCAAACGAAACCCTAATCATCAATTCATTTGTTGATGAGGACTATGTCACCACAAAACAATAAGGACTCACTAACTATTTAGATGGAACTCTCAATTCCTTCTAATCGAACCATCCTAAAAGTTAACATTAACAAATTTTTGTAAGAATTGAGGCCCAAACTTTACCTCTTCTCCCCGAGATCAAGCTTGGACGGATTGGTTTGAGAGATTCACGTCGGTTTAGGCTTTTCATGTAATTTTTCGAAATTTCTTCTTAGAATCTCGTTTAAATGAATCCGCAGTCCCGCACATGTATTATGTTTGAGACATTCTAGCCGTATATTATTAATTTTGGGCCGTCACAGAACGAGACGATTTCAAAATGTTAAGAAGAATCAAATACAATGCTCTCACGAGAATGTGAGAGATTCTTTCTGGCATTAGGCATTCATATTCATCACATATGTGCCAACCTTCTCATTAAAAATTTCATTTTTACTCATTGTTTTTTCCCCTTTTAAATGTTTTGCTAAATTACCCAATAACTTGCTTGTGAGTCCTGACTCTCTTCTGTTTTGTGGGAAATTTTTAATTTGTATATTTTGAAAAAAAAAAGAGTATACAAGAGCTATGAACTTAGGCTCTGTTTGGCGCAGTTGCAGCGATTGGAAAGCAGTGGTGGAATAATCAACTGTTTTGCAGAGTGATGACAGAATCCGTGAATCTATTTGGAAGAACAACGTTTGGAGTACTGTTTCAACCTGTGAGGCACAATCACATGAATCAAAAAATTTAAAAACTCAATCAAATTTTTTTTTGAAATATATTATATATAATTTATATTAATATAATTTTTTTATATTATATATCATTTATATTAATATAATTTTTTTAATATTATATTATATAATATATTGTAGATTATATCATTATAACATATATATATTATAATTATATATACTATAATGTTGATATATTATAGATTATAATATATTATAATTATATATATTATAATGTTTATATATTAAAATATATAATAAAAAAAATTAAAAAGTGCAACAGCGCTACAGCCAATTAGCTACAACTCTGCCGTTGTTTTGAGTTGCGAAATATTTCCGCGACTCAAAAACAGCGGGGCATCGTTGTTATTCACGTTGCCTGATGCCACTGTGGTGCCTCGCGGAATCGGTTTGGTGCTGCTTTTGAAAAATCTGCGGTCTCCCACTATCAAAACGCAGCGCCAAACAAAACCATAGAGGGAGATTGTAAAAACACTTTTTTAATGGCATTGTCCCAGTGTTATGGCACTCCCGCCTTTCACAAATTCTCCAGCGTTTAATTTGTCGTGCGCACGATTTTTTTGTATGTGTGTAATAATGAGAATTTTATGGATTGTGACATAGGTGCATTGGGAGTAGGCATAACATACAAATTTAGACCGACGTGCAATGATAGTTTTTTTAATTAAAGCTCCATTTGGCACGGTGGCTGCGGTCGTAAACTCATGTGTTAAACCGTCATTTGTTGAGGATCACATAAAAAACATAATCCATTTGAACATAAATGTGGATGAAGTTTCTGTTGAGGTATATTTAATTAGGTGTGATGAGTGCTTAATGAGTTGCGGTTAGGATTCAATAGGAATCCAACAACCCATATTCGGGTATTTAGGGTTTGCCTATAAATACCCAAGCTAGGGGGAACGAGTAGATCGTTCCAAACTTGACGGTCACGCGGATGCTTCGAGCGCACTCTAACATTCTCGAAGTTTCGTTTCGTTTTGCCCTAGACCCCTCTCTCGTGCGTAACTGCTCTATCCCGCCGCTCAATTCCGTAGCTCTAGGTCACGCCGCTGGAGGAAATCGATCTGCCGCCTGCATAGGATTCTTCTTGGTGGCCGATCGGGAAGAGTAGAAGGAAGCCGTTCACGATTTTTCTGCGCAAGTCCAGCCGTCGTTCGCGATTTGCCGGAGGAGAAACCCTAAAATCCAGCGCCGCCGCCTCATCCCTTCACGTTGCTTCCGTATCTATCCCTGTTATCGTCGATTGCAAGAAAGAAGGCAAGGAAGAGGCTGTTTATGGTTGTTCTCGAGTGAAGCCACTGCTCCCTCGCGCCGATCAAGATCGAAAAGGAGAGATTGTTGCCTCTCTGTTTTGAAGAGTCGTTGATCTAGAAGACCTCGAAGGGAGAAGTTATCTTTTAGATCGTTGGTGTTTTTGTAAGCAGAAGCTCACCGGTCTCTATTTCCTGCATTGTGTCGATCCTCCAGAACAAGAGATAAGGAAAATATTGTGGCCTTTTGTCTCCATCAAATTTGCCGCATAAATCCGATTTTTTGGAGATCCTTGGTTGTAGAACCAGAGGAGAAATCAATCTCAAACGTTGGGCCTCCTGAAGGAAGATCTACAATAGTTGATCATCTTGTTGCTGGAGTAGTATAGAAAAAAGGGAAATATTGAGTGCATATCCAAGTGCTGATCTAACTATTAGATCTGCTCCGCCATAGATCGGATTCTTATCGCACCTCGGTTGAGTTTTGCTGTGGAAGTCTTCTGATCGAGATCTAGTTTTCGACGACTGTGTTTAGCTCAAGAGGAGCAAATAATTATTCTGGATTGGATCTGAAGAGCTCATCGTCTCCACACGCTCAGAAGATCTTTTTCTAGTATTTCTGCTTGTGATTTAAATTGCTAGTTGGACTCTAGTGTTTGGACAACAACATACTATGTCAAAGGCAAGCAATCTTTCTTCCCCTGTGCCAATGATCAAGCTGGAGAAATTCTCCAACGCTGAGTTCAGTGCCTAGAAGAGGAACAGACAGTTCGGCTTAAAGTTCCTGAATATCTTATATACCGTGCAGACTGACTTCAAATCCTTTAAAGGAGGAGAAGATGAGGATCAGTGGATCAACGATGAAGATTCTCCCTTTAATCTTCCCGGGTGATTACAAAATCAAGAGCACTATATCACCATCGAAGCCTTAATATAGACTTAAAATAGACTGTCCGAAGATCCTAAATTCAAGGATGGGACGATTCCAGGTATGAGGACCTCACATGCAAAGTATCAATGCATGACCCTGGTCGCCACTTGGTTTCTCTTCTATAGCCATGACGTTCGCCAAAGTTCTTCTGTGCTGGTCACTCTCCACGCTCACCGCACCATAATGTTGAAACCGAAAAATCGGTCACTGTGGAGTTCGACCCTTGGGTAAGGGGTGACCGCGCACCTACTTCCCTCAAGCGAACGATCTAGGCACAAGTCTAGGAACACAAGGGACAGACCCAAGGTCTCAGCCTGGAGTTCCCGCCGTATACCCGGAAGACTAGCAAACTCTTCCCCTCCCAAGACAAAGGCTGAGCTAAGGCACCTTCGGAGGGCTCTCTTGGCCGACCGGAACCTCTAAGGAGAATCTCAAGACCAACTCTCTCCTGACTAGAGGTGCCTCCTCGGGTCTATGTAAAATGTTCCTCATCTGAACCGCCAATGGCGTAATCACGCCGAACAGCTCTACTTTACGCAGCCCCAATCGGGCCGCCAACAACGTAACTACGTTGTTCTAAAAGGCCATTAACTGACCTTCAAGGGCTTCCCAGTAACCTTACCTCAGGGTCCCCACGGGGGGAGCGGTTCACGAACATACCACCCGCCTAAGATGAAAAGGATAAAACACATTCACAGAGGCATTACAGATTTTTAAATTACAGGAATATAAATTCCATACTTCGGCACGCAAGACAGTAACATAAATAAATTAGGCCTTCTTGGGCCGGACACAAACTTGGGCTTAAGCCCAGCTATTTCCCGCTTGATACTACAGCACCTGTACGTCAACGTCTCGACAAGCGGCTGTCAATTAAACACCAGTCGGCTAACATAAGCGGACCAAATATATTGCACAAACCCCTTTTTCAAGGCTATGGTGCGCATTCCCTGCAAATAGATAATTCACAACTTCCTCGGAGCCTTCTCCGGGAACCCCAGAACATCACCAATCCGACTCACACGTCCGGATAGGCTTCACACAGCATGCCTAAATCCGTACTCGCGCTTACGGATACTAAGTGCAATTAATTGCGGGGATGTACACATCGACCCGGCGGAGAGCTCCCTTCTCCCACCCGTTGGTGGAGAGGGGCTTCCATGCAAACATTTTATATGAGGGCTTCACCTGCCCAAGGAGAAAATTTGTTACCCTTGACGCGCGTTTTGGCGGCGGTGCTGGGAGAGGAGCTCCAGGCTGTTCTTGCTGAAGGCGGTTGCGACAGTGGTCGATCTCCACTCTAGGTCGAGCCTTTCTCCAAGCCTAGTTTGCTGCAGGCAGCGGTGGCGGTGGCCAATCTCCACTCCAAGACGCTATGACGGTGGTAAAAAGCTAGGGCTCGGCCAGCCCCTGCTCCAGGCCGAGCCCCACTCCAAGCCGAGCCTTGCTCCAGGCGGGAGAAATAAAGTTGGGGAAAGGGGGGGCTCGGGTTGCCCCTATTGGCCGACGACGGGAGAGAAGGAGGGAGAGAAAGGGGGTCGAGCTCAGCCTCTATGCAGGCGTCGACGAGGAAGGGGCCGAGCTTGGCCTTGCTTGATCTCGACGGCTGTGACAGTGAGGGAAGCTAGGGCTCGGGATCCTGCTCAATCCAGGCCGCGGCGACGAGAAGAAAAGCTCGGGCCGGCCTTGCTACCGGCGGCGACGGGAAGGGGGTCGAGCTCGGTATCGGGCAGCCCCTAGTGGTCGGCGACGGGAGAGAAGCTGGGGGTCGGGATCGGGCTACAGGCGACGCCGGGAGAGGAGCTGAGGCCCGGGCCTGCTTTAGGCGGCGCGTGCAGTGGCGCTCGGGCTGCTCTTTCTAGCCGGCGATGGGAGAGAGAGAGAGAGAGAGAGGGAGATTGGGAAAAATGGGGGAAAGGGGGGAAAATGCCGCTGGCTGCTTAGGGTTGCCCCCTCTCCTTCATTATCCTGCCCCCTTTTTTATTTCCCCTTCTGCCTTTTTTCTCTTGGCTGAACCCTTACTGGAGGAATAAAAAAGTCTGATCCTCTTTTTCTTGCCCTTGGCCGAGCCTTTTGCTGGGAGCTTTGGTGGGAGCCCCTCAAATCTAATCTCCTCTTCCCTTTTTAACATACATCTGTATAAACATATAATATAATCAATATATATTATGATCTTCAATGTATATTTGTAAGAAGTCTCTACATATTAAAATCTTCGCATGCACGCATGAGCGCTCGCACGTCCTTGAACGGGGCTGCACCAAATCGCCGCTCATGGCACCCCCCGAGCCCGCCACTTTGGGAGGATCCCACTCGGCCGGGTACGGGTTGTACAACGAGGGAGTGGTTCCACCAGCTACCGACCAACTCAATCTATTACTTCGAGGACTTGTGTCGGGGGTTCATGTTGAGGTTCACCACTTCCAAGAAGAGGAAGGAGTCGGAGTCCCTGTTCCACATCAAGCAGGGGGTAAACGAGACCTTGGGGAGTTAAGTGGACCAGTTCTAGGAGATCACCCAGGTCTAGGAGATGTTAGGGCACACCCTGCTGATGGCCTTCACCTTGGGGCTGCAGCAAGGTTTCTTCAGGTGGAACTGAAGAGGGTGTCGTCTCTCTCCTACGAGGAGTTGATGGAGAGGGCGGCGAGGAAAGTCGACGGGGAGGCGTCAAACCCCAAGTTTGCGAAGAAGTTGGCCCGGCGGGCCACAGAAGAGAAGGGGCCAAGAGGTGGTCGAGGTCAGGAGGTGAGAAGAGCCCAATCCCGGCAGAGGGAGCAGCAGCAGCAGCCCAGGTGGGGGCATTAGGAGCTGAACAACCAGCTCAGTTGGAGGCTGGCCGGAGTGGCAAGACCAAGGCCAGCGGAGAGGTTTCCACGGAGGAGACAATTGCCAGGGGGGCCAGGGTCAGTTCAACCCCCCAGGTTGGAGGCTGGGCCAAAGGCCTCCTCTCCACGATCAGCATCAAACTATGGCAATAGCCCTAAGGAAAAGCGAGTCGAGGCCCCTCGAATGACGGCGATCTAGAAGTCCTTCCCCAGGAAGAACCTGTGCAGCTCGACGTCGACGTCGGATAGCGTTGGAGGCCGATATACCTCCTCGCTCTTTTGTTGGGGGGGGGGGGGAGAAGGGAATGTTGCTCAGGTCGCCCTTGATGAAGACCACCTTGGAAACATAGTTGTGGTTTTTGATTGCGGTCTCGCAGATCTTGATGTGCGAGCCCATCAGGAAGGCGACCCCGTCGTTGGTCGTGCTGTAGGTGAAGAGTTTGCGGAAGATGGCGAGGTTGAACTCAATTCGCTCTCGGCGGAGGTGGCAGGCGAATATGATCATCATTGCGATCGCATTCTGGTTTAACTGGGTCGGAATTGCCCCAAAGTACTTGAGGATCTGGCGGATCTCTGGCCAGAGGGGCAAGCGCAACCCCACCTCTAAGTGCGAGATGGGGAAGGCGAGCTCGTCCCAGTAGAAAGTGTCGATGGCCTCTCCCTCTGTGGGTTGGCGCACCTCATAGTCAGGGGCATGTACTCGGTATTGAAGGTGGCGAGCTCACGCTCGGTGGTGTTTCCTTCAAATAAGAGGTATTCGGCGAACTGACGGGCGCACTTGGACCGCCTATCGCCGTCAGGTCGCGTCTTGACCATGTCTGCGAAAGAGTTGGGATGCGAGAGCAGGTAGCGAGCAGAGTAGCAAAGAGAGGTATGAATGCAATAAAGGCAATAGCCAGGGGGTTGGTGAGGAGGCCTATTTATAGAAAACCGAATTTATGGCCAGACCCAGCTCGCCAGCCTCAACTCGCTGGCCCTAGCTTGCCGACTCTGACTCACCGACTCGACGACCTGGCATATCCTAGTGCGAGCTAAACCTAGTTGGCACAACGTATTATTTCAAACAACATATTGAGTTCTAAAAAATTATTTAAGTTATTACAGATAAGAACATCGCAGCCCTGAGAAGAAAGTTCATAACAAGCCGAAGAAAAGTTCGGTCAGCCCGCGCGAGCTGGGGAGCTGGGGGCGAGGGCCGGTAGGCTCAGATAGGGAGACATTTCAATCTACCCCGGCCTCGCGCCCCCATACTAGGAGGTCGGCGCGGGTTGAGGAACTTGCGGACCAGGTCCAGGTCCCTGCCGAAGGTCTGCAGGTTTTCATCAATTCTATCCATAGTTTTCATCAATTCTATCCATAACCGGGGTGAGGGACATCATCTCGCTCGCCGAGCCGTGCTCCACCTTGTCCGCGAGCAGCACATAGCCCCGTTCCAGCGCCCGCAGCCTCTGTTCGCTATATGCGTTGTCCGCTCGAAGTTGGCGCAGGGCGGCGTCCTGCTTCTTCAGCACCTCCACTACTCTCCGCCTCAGCTCGGAAGGATCTGGCGAGTCATACAGGAAGCTCTCCACCCCAGGCTCAGGGTGTGGTGAGTGGCGAGCTTATTTTGAAGATTCTTCAACTTCAGACGGAGCAGGGAGCCCTGCAAAAAACAATCAACTCGGGCAGAAAGTGGGTGCAAGCAACAAAGAGGCCTAAGAAAAACGTTCTAGAGAAAGCGGAGCTAACGGGATGAGCTCAACAGTTCTTGGAAGGTGTGCGGAGGAGGTAAAGCTATGTTCTTGCCGCGACCCAAAGGATGGATTCCCGGGGAGATGAGGTTGAAGCAGGTAACCGGGATGATTCCGACCCTGTCCCCCGCGAGTGCAGGAGTATTTGTGGGCTGTTGATAATGAGTGCGAACTGGCGACCTGATCTTCGGCGAATCCAGCCCCGTGGTCTCAAAGGGGGGTGATTTGCTCTGCAGGCGAGTGTCGGGGGGAGTCTGAGGCCGTGATTCGTCACGTGGGGTGTGGACTCGCGGTGTGGAGATCTCGGCATTAGACTGATGGTTCTCGGGGTCGGCGGGAATGTCGACGACCATTTTCCCCTTGAAGTCGGCAGCCGGTTTGGAGGAGGCAAGCCCAGGAGTCAAGGTGGATTCCAGGTCGCGGTAGATGGATTCAACATCTTTCGGGATGGACTTGGCCTTCTTGGCAGGATTGATTTTCGTCGACTCGTGCAGTGCAGCGATGGGATGCATGCCAACTAGCGCGTCAACTCGAGCGGCGTTAAGCTCGCGGGCGCGGCTAAGCTTCTCTTGGAGCTCTTTGGAGAGAGGCAACTCGGCAAGACTCAAGAAAGGGGAATGGAGGAGGCCATCCAGGTACGCGGGCATGTATTTATAACCGCTGGTGGAACCCACCAAGAGATTCTCTTGCCCCTGTCGCACTTGCCGCATATTGCGTGGTTGGATGTTTCTTTCCGAGCTTAGACCAACCTCTCAAAGAGTGGGGATTGTGTACAACCCCATATACGGCGAGTAGCGGTCGACAGGAGCCAGATCGGCCAAAGTACAGCAGTCCGGCTCGCCCAAGTGGGGTGGATCGTTTGAGGGGCGAGTGGAGCGGGTCGGCTCGCGCTCGCCCCAGGGGCTCGGCAAGCAGCGAGTGAGTGGAGTGGGTCGGCTCGCACTCGCCCGGGGGGGGGGTCGGCGTGTAGTGGGCGAGTGGGGCAAGCCGGGCCCACACTCACCCAGGGCTGGGAAGAGGCGGCGAGTGCAAACTCCATCAAGCACTCGCCGCCCCCGGCGATTGGAGGTTCCATAGGGTCACTCGCCCAGTCTCTTGTTATGAGTTTTTACTTTTTTACCCCCGCCGACCTGTTTATAGCCTGTTGGAATAGCGTAGTTACGCTTTTGGCAGACCCAGTTGGGCTGCACATAGCTGTTCTGAACAGCGGAGGTAGGCTATTTGCAGGCTGTTTTCAGAAATCTATAAATAGACCCAAAGGGGTACCTCAGAAGGCATGCTTTTCTTGTACCCAGGTCTTCTTGCGCTTTTTGAGGTATCCTTAGCTCGGTATTTGGGTAGGGAGTGGAAGCGCTCTAAGATTTTCTGGGTGTGTGGTGGGACCTCCACACCGAGCCCTTGGGTCTGTCCCTTATTCTTTTTCCTTAGTCGTTTGGCTCGCGAGAGAGAAGTATGTGTGCAATCATCCTTTCCCCAAGGGTGAACTCCACAGAGATCGAGTTTTCGGTTTCAACAGTTGTCCTGCTGAAATTTAATTCTTTTCTGTATTAACTTTAAAACCTTTTTCATCCCCCTATAAGGTTGGCCGCTCGATCCAACATTAACATTTTTCCCGCACTGGAGCGCTCTCACCAAGACTCTGAGAGCTTAGTTTATTTTTTGTTGTTCTTGTATTTAAAGCTTATAACAGAGAGGTGATCTGTCACGCTCCTAGGAAACTCTCAAAACTTGTAAACTCAGAGAAACAGTGAATTTTGGCCCGACATAGATCCGACTACGTGATTTTTCACCATTTCTGGGTTTTGCATGGTAAAAAAGCTCTCGTCATTTGCTGCTGGATTTTCATTGATTGTTTGCACTCCCAGTCCAACTACGAGCTAAGGCAGCCCAATTCTCCAGACCGGAAAAAAACCAGGTGACCCGCAACAAATATCTCTATCATGATTGACTAAGCAGAGTACAACTAAGTTCAAAAGCAAAAAAGTTCCTAAAAAATTGCAACAATTTTAAATGGACTCCATTACTCAAATTGAAATCCATTTGTTTCATCACAGTGATGACTTTAAATTAGTCAAAGATCATCTCAGTTGAAATTGATTTGGTTCATCTCAGTTCAAGGATCATTATTACTTCTACACTCATACTTCAAATCTGATCAAAACTCAACAAATCAAAAGGAATCAAAAACAGATTATTGGCTCATAAAATTGCAATGTTTAGAAATCAAGACTCAACAGCCACTGTCACAAGGATTTATCAACCTAGAAATAAGTAAATTAGGGCAAAAGAGGAATGGACCAACTAGAAACAATCTACCTCAAAAATCAAAAAGTTGTCTGCAGATAAGTGGATTTGTGGCGTCTTCTTTTTCGTCGCAAGCAGGTCGGCACGCATGACACAACCATGGGTCTTTAAAGTAGAGTCTCACTATCGCAGTCTCTCTCGCCCTCGCAGTCGCAGGCGTAAGATTGTAGGAAGGAGAGGAGAAGGTTTTGAAATGACGTCTGTTTCTCGCCGCGGTGGAGTCGCAAGGTACTTGGGACACACGACCTCCCTCTGCGTCGAGGAAACGAGCGGGCAAGCAACAATATCGCGAAAAAAAAATCGAACGGCCAGCAGTCCCTGTAGCAGTTCGCAGAATAAATTCAACCCAGGTACACGTCCGGGTGTGCCCATACATGCAGGGGCGGATTCAGAAAATTTGACTAGGGGGGGCCCAATCAAAAGGCGAAGAATTTTTTTATGATCAACGTCTATACCAAAATTTTCACACAGAGATATCACAATTGGGTTATAAAAAGAATTATTTCTTATTTAACTTATCTATTTAGAGACATCAGCTCGGTCTTTTATCAGTTTTTAGAATAAATGGAATATTGTGTGATGTTGGTCTGATCTTTGTTACAGTATACATAAGAATAACTTTTCAATAATTTGAGATTGGTAATTTAAAAAGTATTAACAATTCCAATTTGAATTATTTGTTCAGGTGTTCAGGTTAAATATTTGTGTGATGAAGTAAATAAACAAGAAAAAAATATGTTGATTGGAATGAAAATGTTTAAGATGACTTCATTGCTACAAAGTATGAGTTCAATAAAAATGTAAAGTGTTATCATCGTATTTAAACTTTCGACGACCACATTGTCGTCATCATTCGTCAACACCCCTAAGGACATATGAAAGTTCCTCTTTAAAGTAAGGAACTTCATATTAAAATGAACTCAAAGTAAAAGTGTGGACGTATGCTCCTGCAGAGAATGAGAATTTAAACAAGGGGGCCCAAACTATTCAAAAAGTTAAAGAAACGCAAGTCAAAATTCATTGATTTTGATCTCGGACTCCTAGGGTGTAATAAAGGAGACACTGAGAAAATAAATAAGATTCAGGAGTTAAGTAAAGAAGACGTCGTGTTATATCACGTGAAGATTACGATAGTGTTTCTTTCAGAGATTTCAAAGAAGCTAAGTAAAGAAAAAAGTGAATCGCGGGGTCAAAATTGCTTGCAGCTATCTTAATTAGATTTATATAGTTATCTTCATAAAAATTAATTAAACCAGTTACATCTCATATCAACTTTCTCATCTTCCAACAAAAAATAAATAAATGTCTTCATCTTTCCGGGCTCTTTTCTCCCTTATTCGGACACCGTTTTTGACGTATAAGTAGCCAAAATCCATTGTCGACGAGAGGAACACAAATTTATCATCTATTTTACCAAAATCCTTACATGAGTCCGCCCTTGGGGCACTCAATCTCCTCTCTTGATCATGAGGCACCGTAGCGTGTCGACATGAATAAGCTGGTGGATGTTGGTGCGTTGAGGCGGCGGCGAGCCGCAACAGTTGCAATAGGGTGGCAGCGGGCTGCAATGAAAACGGCAAGGCTACGGTGGGCTGCATCAAGTGTGGCAAGGCTGCAGTGAGTGCGGACGAGTTTATGGTGGGCGGAGAGATGGTGGTGAGCTGCATAAAAGCGGCAAGATCAAGTCTTGGTGGGGTGCTTCTCCGAAGATGGTCGGTCAACGAAGACGAAGGTTTGTTCCGTCACGAATTTTGTGGCGGCCACTGTATTAGCAGATGTCCACTGCATTAACAGATTACAATCTAGATTATTCTCTCTCTCGTAAATTCGGGTTCCAATTAACATTTCTCTCGAAATTAGTGAACATTGGATCATTAGAGTGTGCCACAAATTCAACTTCATGGAGAAATGGCCGAGCATTCGGAGCCTCTGTAGGCGCTGAAATCGAACCCATACCACTTCGCCGTCCACGTTACAAACCCTAGCAGCCCATCGCCCACCAGTTAGCTTCAGCTCTTCTCGAGCTCGTCCATGGCGGCGAGTGTGGGCATTCTCTCCAGACCACGCTTCCTCCACCGTCAAAACCTAAACCTCGGCCTCTTCAGGCTCATCTCCGCCTTCCCATTCCTTAGCCAGGAGCCGCTGCTCCAAGAGATCGCTCCTGCAGCGAGCCCTCTGCCTCCCAACCCTTCATTTGGAAGCCCTTACTACCAGGAGAACTGGAGGAAGCCCTCCGCCGCCCCCGCCCCACTCGGCGGCAATTCGCTCATTACGATGGGGTTCGACCACACCAGCGCTCGAATGATGGCCTTCTCGCAGACGCTTGACTTGGATGGCCTCATGTCCACGTTCGCGGATTTGATGCTCTCGCAGCGGTGGTCCGATCTGAAGCAGCTTTTCGAATTCTGGATCAGGTCGCTCGACGGCAGTGGTAAGCCAAACAGGCCTGATGTGAGCCTCTACAATCACTACTTGAGGGCTAATCTTATGATGGGTGCGACTGCCGGCGAGCTTCTTGATCTCGTCGCACAGATGCATGAGTACGCCGTCACACCCAACACCGCTTCTTATAATTTGGTGTTGAAGGCCATGCACCAGGAAAGGGAGCACCAGGCCGCCCCAAAGCTGCTTGACCGGTGAGATCATCAGTGTCGATTCCCCTTCATTTTTGTTGTTTTAGCTGAACAGTTGTTTGTTTGTTATTATCTTCTTGCCATCCATTTGAATATCAGACCTGTCTTTATCAAATCTTGAGATAATTTGACAGTTTCTCAAGTTTTCGTGCTGCGGGGAGCATGTAAGGAAATGTCTGCTAAACATTTTGTGTGTGTATGTAGGTATGTGTGTGTTCTGACATAAGTTTAGGGATGCACCTGGTTATTGCCTTATTATTGGTTCTCATCTCTCTATAGATCTTAACTCTCAACCAGGACATAGGTGTTAGAAGTTAGGTAAAACTATGGCCTAATTAATGTAGTAGCTTCTAGCGATGAATCTTTGTGGCAAGGTTGGTTTATTTAGACTTAGGCTCCGTTCGTTTCGTAGGTTTTATATGGAGGAATTGGTTTTGATTAAAACAAAAAATTTGTGGGTTTTGGAAATGAGTCAAAACCTTCCTCTTCTTGTTCGTTTGGAGAAGGTTTTGAGAGGAACAAATTCTAAATTGAATATTTTGGGAGGGGGCGGAATCTACTGTTCATCATCTTCTCCAAAACTGGAAGTGGAAAAGCCGGAAATGAATTTGCTGGTGAGAAGCCGGAAGCTGGAAAGGCTTTGCTCGTGAGAAGCTTTGTTGGAAGTGGAATGCCGGTGAGAAGTTGGAATCCGAAGAAGCTTTGCTGGTGAGAAACTGGAAGCCGGAAATGGAACATCGGAAGTGGAAACCGGAAATGGAACATCGGAAGTGGAAGCCGGTGAGAAGCTTTGTTGGTGAGAAGCTGGAAGCCGATGATAAGCTTTGTCGGGGAGAAGCTTTTCTGGAATGCCGGTGAGAAGATTTGCCGGGGAGAAGCTACAGTGTCAAAACAGACCAAAACCCACCAAAATAGGTGTTTTTTAGGGATAGACAGTTTTTCAAAGACCCAAAACCTATGGGTTTTGGGCCAAAGTCAGTCCCCTTCATAAAAAGCACCAAACGAACACCTGAATTGGTATTGGTCAAACACCTTCTCCCAAAACCCATAGGTTTTCCGTGAATGCCAATTCCTTTCTAAAAAAACGTCAAACGAACACAAAAATTGGAATTCAGATACCCAATTCCAATTCATTGCCCCAATTCCAGCGAAACGAACACAACCTTATAGGTGGTCCATTGCATTAGTTGAAGCCTTTTTATGCCTGAACTCATGATCTTTTATTCATTTCCTTAACAATATCCTATTAGGCTTTAGCTCCTTTATCGTCTAATTCAACCTCACTCTAATGATAATCATTGTGGTGAAGAGTGGAAGAGATGACGCCGCACAAGAGCACAATCACGAAAAACACACAGGTGTACCAAGAGAGAAATAAGCTAAATATATTATCCGGGACTTTATTATTGCAAATGAATCGTCCTAGCCCTTATATAAACCTCCCATGATTTTATTATATTATTTGCATATGATATCTTCCAATATTCTATTATATCTTGACACGACATTATGTACCTTATTTTATCATAGGCACACACTTCTAGGAATCTACTTTTAGTCTAATATGGCTATATCATGTTCATTAATGCGAAATTAACTATAATCTACGTAATCATGAGCATGCTTTTTACTAAAATGAACCCCATCGCGCGACCATTCAGTTTTAATTTTTAAATGAACCCCACTGCGCGGTCCTTTGACATGTTTGCAATATTCTTTCCTCCTTATCCTAGTGACGTTTAATACTAGATGAGTCTTTGTATAACTAATTAGCCACAAGTATTTTTGAGTCTCTCATGTTGATTCCAACCTTGTCAAACTTTTCTACATGATTATTCATTGTGTGCTAGGACTACGGGACACACTTCGTTTGCATACAACCCTTGTAATGTTCATTATGACTATCCACTTCTAGCTTCCTTACTTTTCATGATATTTCTTCAACATGCTCGCATGGCGGATGAATATTCAATGTGTTAGGAATCCCAAGGCAATAAGAAATCTCGCCCACCTTAGCAATACCCTTGAATAATCCTTCATACCTCCTCAACCGTCCTTTAAGCATGCTATGCAAAACTTTGAATTTTGCGGAAGATTTATCACCACCTTTTCTCCAACATCATACTCTTGCGGCCTCCTCTTCATATTTGCCCATTTTTTCATGCGCTTTTCACTCTTTATTCAAGCATGTCTTCTTCAAATCATTGTTTTCCTCTCATGACTTGGCCATCTGCAATGCTGTTGGATTTTACCCATCACCATGTGTCTTCATAAGTGGTTGCTACCCAATCGCTAACTCAAAGGGACTTCTTGTTAAATCCTTATGTTGCACTGCTATACAACATAATGTCATAAGTAGGAATCTTACTAATCGTTCACCTCCTCTATTTTACTACCTGTCTGCAGATGAATTTTTTTAGAGAACCTTAGTTTTGAGCCCATCAACCTGAATAGTTTAGTCCATAATTTACCAAGGAAACATGAATCTCTATCGCTGGCAATGAGTTGCTACAATCCTATGTACTTCACTACGCTATGAAGCACCGACACTTCAAAATGCCCAGCGTGTCGGTGTCGGAGAGTCCGACACTCGTCCGACTCTCCGACACTCTCCGACACTGGAGTCGGAAATCCGACACTCGAGTCAGAAATCCGACACTCGAGTCGGAAATCCGACACGCTAGCTCACGCGGGACTCGCGTGTCCCGCTCACTCGGACACGCGTGTCCCGCTCAATCGGACAGACGAACCCCCTTTCTAGCATTTCAAGTAGTGAAAGTGGATCTACTAGTGGCGTAGACATTTTCACTAGAAAAAGAAAGATTGAAAGTGGGGAAAAAAGTTTGCATGTGAATCCATTATTTTTGTTGATGATATATAATGATAATGTGTTAATGTTCTATCATTTTTTGATCATTTGTTAAGTTTTGCATTTAAATATTTGATGAGTAATATTTAAGCATGACATAATTTATTTAAATATTTGTTAATTATTAATTTTTTTATTTTTTATTAAATGTTTTAGGATTTTCATAATTATAAAAAATGTATTTAATATGCGTGTCCCAGCGTGTCGGAATATGATATTTTTTGAGAATTGACGAGTCGCGTGTCGTGTCGTGTCGTATCGCGTGTCCCGTGTCGGTGGCGGTTCAACATAGTCACTACGTTTTGTAGTCCCTTGCTACTTCCCCTGAGGAACAATCCTTCACCCATAGGATGGAGGACATATATTTTGAAAATCAATCCACAACCACATGGTGGACCTGAATGTGTTGGAATTTAGTAATGCACTGATGAAGTCCATCATCACAATATTCTATGGAACGCCAATAACTGCTAGTGGCTCTAGCAAACCTGCATTTTATTTATTTTTCACCTCATCAACTCTTCGTCACTGGATCTTTGCCCATACCTTGTCAGTTGGTGTCAAGTAGCTCTCCTTTCATAATGGACATTGCAACAAGTTTCACTTTGCGATTCAGAGCATATACTGTGATATTTGCCTTATCTGATTTATGCTCCATGATGTAATCGAACTGTGCTAGGAAGTGCTATCATCACATTGATTTTGGTGACAATTTCTTTTGTGCCTGGAAGTAACTTATAGTAATCCTGTCCATCTTCATGATGAATTGAGCCTTAAACATTCTTTGGAAGGCCCGATCCTCCCAGCGTCCAATAATTTCTAGAAATGCCTCTACAATTTCTCTAGCTTCGATGGAGCCATCTTGTACAACCTCATGTTTGGTGGCTTTGCTTCCTGCTCTAGCTTAATCATGTGATTTTCCTTCCTCCGAGGCTTCAAATTTCGCGAAAAGCCGACAACTCTGTAGTCGTCATAGCTTAGGTATTCAAGGCCTTGGCCATAAAGAATGGTTCTTCTTCGCTTTGCTCATGGAAACATTCTCCTTTAAGGTTGAAAAATAAGTTAGCTCACTTTTCTTGACACCCTTCTTCAATTGTATGACTGATAGTTGCTTCATCTTTGCATGACTATCAGTTGAAAATCCTTCCACCGTAGGAATTTGATGTGGGTTGGGTTTAAGATTTTGATTTTAATTTTTTTTGCGATCAAAATTTAATTAAGGTTTTGTACGATCAACTAGATTGAACGCATGAAAATTAGATTGAACGCATGATCAACTAAATTATTAAATCTAAGGTTTTGTACGATGCACACAAGCAACAAGCAATCTATCAATAACGATATGAATGTTCTTCTATTCCATCGTTGAAGTTCCAGACAATCTCGTGCGATGGAGCTCTGCTAACCCTTCCTCCAAATGAAGGAAATGGATCTCTATGAGATGGAGCTCGACCAGGAGCTCTGCGACGAAAACCGGAGCTTTGCTTAACGAAGAAGATGAACATCAACAAAAATAAAAATTTTTACCCCCAAAATTTCATTTTTGAATTCTAACTCAACCTTCTCCAAACGAATTTTTTTTTTATTATTTTTGGCTCATTTTCAAAACCCATAAATTTTTGGTTTTGTACAAAACCAATTCCCTCCATCTAAAACCCATCAAGCAAATGCACCCGTAGGATTTTAAATAGACAGAGAATATTTAACGAGGGTTTAATACTTTGGGTAACCGAAGGATGACCCTGGGAGCAACTCAAGGAGGTATTTTACATCGGTATTCTCTCCTCGTTGATTATAATTTAATAATTCCGAAAATATATGTGCATATGTATTTAAAAATTTCAGAATTATTTTGTTACAATAACAATAATTTTGTTTTACTTGTTTGCCAAATTGCCTCTTTCTTCCTCATTGATGTACCGATTTATTTACGGTCTTATTGGTTGGTCAGCAATGAACTTAATCAAAATGCAAAAATGCGCAATCATTGCGCCGCAACTGTATAAAATGTAAAATACAATGAAACATATAGAATTGCGTAACATAAAATGTTTGAGAATAATATTTTAATTGGATGCTCTTTAGGGTGCATCAGAACCATGCATGATGATCCCTGTGTCAATATGCACATTGAACGATAGTCCAACATGACAATGACAGTCATCATCCTTAAGAGCTGGACATCCCAAACTGTGTCGTTGGGTATAGTGCACACTTGGGTGTGTGGTAGGGGAAGGTTGCTGTCCTGGCAGTTGTATTGGGCTGGTTGCTGCGTGCAACAAGAGCGGGCTGCAGACTTTGCGGCTGGGATGGAAGCAGCCCTAGTGTGTGGTTGTCTGTAGTAGTCGCGGTGGTGCTTGCACCTCGACATAGGTGGCTGGAAACAGCCCCCTTTTGAGGGGGTCGGCGGATGGATGGTAGGGAGCAAGGGGAAGGCAAAGCGGATCCCAATTCTATTATTTAATTCCTACCGTTTTACATGTTGAAATACTTCTCCTTAATGTTTTCTCTTACTTGTTCATTTCTCTCCTTTTTTGTTTTTTTTTCAATGCGCTTTACATAGTAATATTGACAGGGCATTTGTTTTTGCATGTATGTGCACATTAATGCACATATATGGAGAACATGCAGCCTCAAGACACCCATTAAAACTGCATTTACTAACTCCTTATTGGTGCCTTACTGCGCATCATCTATCTGCAACTGAAGATCTGTATGAACCTCAAATCTTTTTTCACGCTTGCAATATTTTTTGACTATGCGCACTTACTTTATTAGAGTAGAAATTCATATGAATTTGTTCTGATTTTATTCCTTAGTTGTATTTCTTTCAAGACAACTTATCTCAACATAATGTCCTCCATTTCACGCTATAGACAATTTTAAGCATCATATACGTCATTCTGTTACATTTCATCTATATTTTAAACCTCTTATACTATTATACCTGGCTAAACAGTTTATTAAAATGCATTTTTATCAAGCATGATCATCCATATATTTCTATTTTGATATGCTCCATTTTTGGTATTGACATTCAATTTCAATAATTCTATGCATGCCCTTAAACTGCTTCCCTTTCCTGCTTAAAACTTCAGCCAAATGATATTTTTTTATGTTACTGGCGTGAAGTTCTTTTTTGCCTTATACTTGATTTACTTTATTTTGTTTAATCCTCTACCGTTGTGAGCAAACCACATACTCTTGGCATACTTTGCGTTATTGATACATATGCACGCCTTTTTGGACGGATACATTTCTTTGAACAACCATCATTAAGAGAGAGAATCAGCGCACATCCATTAGTTTAATTTCTAGCTTATTAGGAGTACCCATTCTCCATACAAGGAGGGCTTAGGTGAGTTAGGAATCATCTTGTTAAGTCTTTTGTAATTTCTCTTTCCTATAGAGGAACTCTAAGAGGGAACTAACCCCCAGGAGCTGGGTGCGAGGATGCCTCTCGAGATTGTATTTGTTTTCATGTTTTAGTTCAATCCTTTGTATTAGTAATAGATTTGAAAAGCTTTAATCTATAGTTCCTCATTCCCAAGACGTGAATCCCATTGCGAGCCCACAGTGCAAAGTCTTCTTTAGTTTATTCACACAATGTCTTTGTTTCTTGTAACATTTGCTTGCTAGAAAGCTTCCACGTGATCTATTATAATAACTAGAAGATACGACCTGAATAAAATTCACCATATGAGAGAACACCCACCTGGTAAATGTTTCTAGTTTTATGAGTTTTTCATCAGCGTTTTCTTAAAGAACTGCATTAAACAACATAAATTTGAGTTAGACGGAAAAATTATCCATACTAATAACCCAATAATTCATCCCCTCTGTATATGGAGGGGAATAATACAGGGGAATAATACAAAACAAGAGATAGGTGAAAAATAATAAAATACGTGGCAATAAACACGCCCCTCCCAAGTTGGTTGTGAAATGTTGCTCATGCCAACTTGTCAACAATCTTTCCAAAGGTATCATTTAATCGTTTAGCGAGTATACCAACAAATTGTTTGTTGGAGGGAACAAAGAGTATACATACAATATCCTTCTATGTTCTCTTTGATGAAATTTTTGTTAACTTCAATATACTTGGTGTGATCATACTTGATGCTTCGACGGGGTTGTGAGCGATGCTGATAGTAACATTACTGTCACAATAAAGTGTGATGGGTTTGGTTTCAACAACGCCTAGGCCACTCATCAAAGAACGTGACCGCATGCCTTCACATACTCAATGAGCCGTAAACCTAAGCTTGACTTTTGCTTTTGATCTTACGACAATTTGTTTTTTATTCCTCCGGGTAATAAGATTTCCACCTACCGGTGAACAATATTCTGAAGTGGATCGTCCATCATCAGTTGACCCAACCCAATTTGCATCTGTGTAGACTTCAATC
Source organism: Platanthera zijinensis (assembly GCA_039513925.1). Taxonomy (NCBI): domain Eukaryota; kingdom Viridiplantae; phylum Streptophyta; class Magnoliopsida; order Asparagales; family Orchidaceae; genus Platanthera; species Platanthera zijinensis. The sequence continues at coordinate 2,675,681 of CM077090.1, read as the reverse complement.
TTCAGGCAAGTATTGGGAGTAAATAAGATTAGGCCTGCAAGCGGTTCGGTTTGGTTTTAGGTAAAACCAAAACCGAATCGAATAGCCTCGGTTTTTACACACCCAAGACTAAAACCGAACCGAAACTGATCGATTCGGTTTGGTTTGGTTTTTTAACATCGCTTCGGTTTTCCAGCAAACTTAAAACATTGTATTCAAAAAATATTGGTTTTTGTTAGTGTTTTCTTGGATGGTCGACTACTACTTGAGTGGAAGTTTGATTAACTATAAAAGATATATTATCCAAAAAATAAGTTTATCATCATTTAAAGAAAATCTTAGGGAACATATATTATAATATTTAGATTAACTGGTGCAATTAAGTCAATAAGTTCAAAAATTTGTTCAAAATGGAAACAATAAGTACAACAAATTTTGTGTTAGTTGTCACCTTGGACGAAATAGAATTATAATACATAAGCTTTGCTAATAATTTTTATTCTCTAAAAGTTAAGTTCAGTTTTTTCAGTTTACCCAACCAACAATCCGAATCGAACTGAAACGTTATCGATTTTTATCCCCACTAAATCGGAACTGAACCAAACCGATCGGTTCGGTCCAAAAATCGGTTCGGCTTGATCAGTTCAGTTCGATTTGATCAGTTTTGATTTTTTATGCACACCCCCTAAATAAGATCCCTCTTCCAGGTGAAGACTTTAGATACCTAAGGATTCCGTGGGCAACATCCATATGCCGAATCTTTAGTGAGATCATGAACTGATTGATAAAACCCACAACATAAGAGACATCATGCCGCATAAGATGTCTTCAATTGCCCCCCCTTCATCTTTCCCTAATTTGTGGTTTACTTCGATTGGAGTGTCGACACACCCATTCATCCTTGTCTTCTCAAGAAGATCCATCGTGTATTTTCTCTGAGAATTGAAGGTCCCTTGCTTAGACCTTGCAACTTTTATGACCAAGAAGTATCTGAGTTTTCCCAAGTCTTTAATCTCAAACTCACTAGCCAATTTCTGTTTTAGAATCTTGATTTCCTCCACATCATCACCCGTTATTACAATAAGGACGATCAGTTTCCTGCTTTGTTTTTGATGAACATTGTATGATCAACATTTTTGTGGTTATATTCGAAGGATAACATAGCCTTGTCAAATCACCAAATAGTAAAATGAAGGATGGCGATCACCTTGGAAAATGATATCTTTCGTTGCAACTGGAAGATCTGAGCGGCATTATCCCTGTGGGAGTAAGTAGACTCTGCCCTCGTCCAAATTTTGGCAGCAATGTCAAGAAATAAATAATTGCGGACAATGGACTCTTGCATGAAATTTGTGAGCCAAGACATGACTAAGGAGTTTTCCGACTCCCATTATATCTAATCCGGTGAGTCCTTCGCTGTTCCCTATTTTGACTATTTATATAGCCAAATAGACCATGACTCTTAAGCGCCAAGATGATAGAGCGAGGCCATGAATGTTAGTTGGAATCATTCTGATGAATGGTAGTAATTTGAGGAGTATTATGATCATGACTCGCTCAGAGATATCCCACTGCCACTAGAGGAACAATTGCAGATGAGGGAGCGGGAGAATCTACACTGCTTGGCATGGCGGCTTAAGAATAAAAATATGGATATCATCCTAGAGCAAGAGATTTCCTGGAACCGCTATGAAGAAAACTAAGTCATCCAAGAATTATAGTCGATGGATTGCACAAAAAATCCACAAATCTTGAAGAGGAGAGAAAGAAAAATTATCTCCATGCCAGAGACGGAAGAAAAGCGACGTCAAAAAAGGAAGTAACTCACAACATAGATTGGATTGGCATCGACCGGTGGTTGTCAAAAAAGTAGTGGTAGAAGAATCAGGAAGCGACTATAGAAGGAACGACTGGTGTGGAAGTTGTTGTAGAAGCGGGACAGTGTGTAGAGGGCGAGGTCGGCTATGAAAGAAGTGAGAGGAGCTCGTTTGTGCGGACGACGCAAAACATATGCCTGTGAGGGAATGCTCTACTGAACATGATGAGAGGCGGAACATGTCTCTGGAGGCGAAACGGGCAAAGACGTGCAACGAGAGATTTGAGAGGGCGAGAGGCATAGCGGGACGAGGGGTCGGCTATGGAACGAGTAGCGCTCACTTTGATACCATGTTAGACAGAAAAATAATCCATAATTATAACCCAACCATTCACCCCCTCTATATATAGAGGGGAATAATACAAAGCAAGAGTTATGAGGAAATAATAAAATGCGGGACAATAAACACATTGCAACAATTTGTTTTTGTAGTAATGTAGCATTAATTAAGTTTTTATGGAATTAATGATCAAGAATATAATACTTAAGAAGGCTTGGATTAGTGAAGAGTTGCTCCAACTTTACTTTGAAATACATTTCTAATTTTGTAGTAATGTAGCATTTCTAATTTTCACCATTCATCCCCTCTATATATAGAGGGGAATAATACAAAGCAAGAGTTATGAGGAAATAATAAAATGCGGGACAATAAACACGTTGCAACAATTTGTTTTTGTAGTAATGTAGCATTAATGAAGTTATTATGGAATTAATGATCAAGAATATAATACTTAAGAAGGCTTGGATTAGTGAAGAGTTGCTCCAACTTTACTTTGAAATACATTTCTAATATTCACCTTGCAATGATTATGTATTGGCTTGTTGACATCAGGATGCTACAGATAGGCTGTACACCGGATGATGAATCATATAATTTGGTTATTGGACTTCTACTCATGAAAAACCAGGTTGACTCTGCATTGAAGTATTTGGACATCCTTCTCAAATCTGGCTACATGCTCTCATCAAGTGTATTTACTGAATATGTGCATACCTGTGTTAATACTGGACGGTTGGACTCGTTAGCGGTAATTATAGAGAAATGCAAGGTATTTGGCCAATCTCTAATTTGAAACTTGGAAAGGTTATCTATAAATAGAAAAATGAAGGGAAAAATAACAAATCAACGATTATAAAATTTCATGCTTCTTACTGTTTATGCAAGTTTCATCTCTTCTTTTTATCGACTGATTTTAACTGAACATTCTCAGACAACTGACCAGAACAAAGCCCTGTGCCCAACATGGAAATTATGCAACTTCATTGCAGATGTTGCGATGCAAGCTGATCACAGTAAACTTGCTTTTTTTTGCTTGGAATTTTTGGCCCGATGGATTGTTCGTGGTGAGAATGCAAGACCTCCCGTTCTTCTTTCTATAGATGAAGGATTGGTACTATCAGCCCTTGGAACTGCTGGCAGAACATTCAATTCTGATCTTCTTGATGCGTCTTGGTCAGTACTGAATCGCTCACTCCGTCAAAAGAGGGCACCAAACCCAGAGACTTTTCTTTCCAAGATTTATGCATATGCATCTGTAGGAAATCTGAGACGGGCTTTTAGTACTCTTAATGAGCTGGAAAGAGCATATGGGAATTCAGAGGGAATTGATAACGAGTTGTTCTCTCCTTTTACCTCTTTATGCCCGTTGGTCATTGCTTGCTGCAAGAACGGCTTCTCTACTTTGGACTTGGTTAGTTGTTATTTCATTCTTAATTGAATTCATATTTCAAGCTTTTCTGCTCATACCCACTGCAAATGTTTTTATTACGTGTTGTGTTTTACTGCAAGCCATGGTCAATTTACTCTCATATAGTCCCTTTTTCCTTTTATTTAATCCATTTATCTCTATTTTGTCACTCTGTATTAGAAAAACATAAGGCTGCGTCCGTTTGATCCATACAATAAATACACTCTCTAAGTAGGGGGGATGCCGTAGTGTGGAGATTCGATGTTCGCGGTTGTAGAAACTGCTTTTCGATGGTATGGGGGTGGGGTGGGGGGACTGGAAGGTGGAATGATTGCTGAAATTAGAGGGGAGGTTGAGAAGTGGCTGGGTTCTGAACTGATTTTAAGAGGGTTGGGGCGTGAGGACTCCTGGGGAGGATGGGGTTATGGTAGGATTTGGGGCGTGGATTGCAGGAAGATATTAGGGGGTCTATTGATAGGGAGTTGTTGCTGGAAACAAAATCGAAAGGGGCATGGACTATCGAATGGCGACTTTGGAGGAGGCGGTTGTGGCTTTGGGAGGTGATGAGGGCTACATAGGGGTGGTCGGCAACACGTGAGTTGTCGACAACACGCACTGGGAGCGGGATAGAGTCATGAAGAGGAGGGTTGTAGTTGTTTGAACTTGCTTCATGCCACAAGGAGCGGCGGGATTTTTTACATGGAATTGGGTTTTGGTAGTAGCTTTAGGGATGGAAGGTGGGTTGCAGATGCAAGGTGTAAACAAAAGGATACAAAGGATTATCTGCGAGTCGTCACCTAGGACCTCACAGAGTCGTGTCACTGTGAGTGGATTACCGGATTTTGAGAACTTTCTTCTCCAAAATCTGCAATGGTCACTTGCTACCCCCATATATCCTATTTATAATAAAACACCCTAGGAATCACATACATTTTATTTATAATAAAACACTATAGGGACCCCTTACATCAATGGCTCTGACTGGCCATATGAAAATGCGAGTACATGAAAATCCGGACGCATCCATTGAGTCGGATCGTCGATCCGGAGATGCCAACTATGGAAGGTGGCCAATCGGCCCGGAACGGGCCCTAAACCTATGCTCCTCCGTGGGTCTGCATCGCCGATCCCCATCAATTTCCTTGTTAACAATATAAGCCTTAAAAGTTGATACAAAATAATATCACATCAAACATCATAGTATTCTCCAAGTACTCTTTTTTCTAATAACTTTTAGAACCCGAGAAATGAAATTCATTGGTGACCGTCACAGTTATAAAAGAATATTTATATTTGTTAATAATCAAAATAAGATTTTACCTTTAAATTAAACAGTTCATTTGCGTTTGGATTAATTCCATTATAACTTTCTTGCCAACAAGTCAAAAAAGAAGAAATCATATATATATAGGGTTAATTACCGGGACCTCCCCTGAGAGTTTGCATAATTAAAGGTTACACCTCTCTATATTTTGAAATTACATTTACCTCCCTTCTAAGTTTCTCCAGTTTACAAATTACCCCTTCCATTAGATATATGGATGAAAAAAAGATAAAATCTGTCAAATTATATCATGATATTCAATTTACTTTTTGTAATGACTCTACATTGAAAGACGTGATCTTTTTCTTTGGAAATATAGATGAAAAGTGAAAAAATATGTTAAATTATTTTATAATATTTCAATCTTATCCTTTGTAATAACTCTACATTGGAAGGAGTGTCTTACATTTTACCCTGTGTAATTAATCTAGAATCATTATAAAAGGATAAAATTGAAATATCATAAAATAATTTAGTTGATTTTATCTTTTTCCATCCATAATTCTAACAAAAGGGGTATTTTTGTAAGCTGGGAAAACTTAGAGGGGAGGTAAATGCAATTTTGAATGATAGAGGAGTACAACCTGTAATTATGCAAACTCCTTGGGGAGGTCCCAGTAATTAACCCTATATATATAGGTTCTGAAGATACTGTTTTTGTTACGGATCTACACGACGACGAGCCTCTTTGGAAAGTTTACACGCTTCGAGCGCGTATATCAGAGGGGATCGCCATTATCGCAAGAGATAATTAATCAATTACGATACGTTATTTGTTTCTCTATTTGTTTGTGTCAATTATGGGTGTTATTTGTTGCTTTATTTGCTTGCGTCATTTTTAGTAATTTGTATTTCCTAAATTAAGTTGTTTCCTTTTGTATTCTCTCTTCATCACTATAAGAGGACCTGTAAGCCTTGTAGTAGAATCATCTCGGATGAATGTTATGTTTTCTCTTCTCTATCCCTAATTCCCTCTCTCTCTCTCTACCTCCCCTCTCTACCTCTTGTCTCTTATCCCTCTGCTCCCCTCCCTCTTACTCGGCTCCGCAACAAAGTGGTTCGACCTGCCCTCTCCGTCCGCCTCCGTCCGCCGGAGAACCAGCCCCACCTTGTCCCGTACCGCTACAGCCGTTCGCCACTGCATTCCACGGATGCCCTCATGGCCCCCAACACTCGTTCAACTGTGGATATTCAGCAGGAGGACCCCGCTGCTGAGGCCCTCCGCCGCGTCGAAGCCCAGGAAGCCCTAATCGCCTCCATGCACGCCTCCATCCTCGCCCTTCATGCCAAGTTGGATGCACTCCAACCGCCCGCCGCCTCGTCCACCAGCGGATCTGCGGGCTCGGGCCCCGGCGGATCCCTCCTCGGGGCGCCACCATTTCCGCCCATCGGGGAGACCCCAGCCCCGCCGCCTCCTGGCCATCCGACCCTTTCCTTGGACCTCCCTAGCTTCGCCGGCGTAGATCCGATGGGGTGGATCGCCAAAGCGGAACAGTATTTTGACCTCAATCACACTCCCGACCACGACAAGGTCTCTACCGCTGTCGTGGGACTCGACGGCTCCGCCCTACATTGGGCCCGATGGCTCCGCCAGACCAACCCGTCCATCTCATGGTCGGCACTCAAGCAGGAAATGATAGGCCGCTACGACACCCGCTACTCGGGCTTCGCTATCGAACGACTGTGTGGGGTACGCCAACTCGGTACACTGGATGACTACATTGATGAGTTCGTGGCCTTCGTCACCCATGTTCCAGGCTTACCACCGGATCACTACCTCGGCTTCTTCATGCAGGGCCTCTTGCCCCACATCCGCTCCCGGCTTTGCACGCATCACCCCCGGACGGTGTCCGAATCCCTGGACATGGCCCGGCTCCTCGACACACACCACCTCCGGGCAGACACCCGCCGGGGGGGGGGGGGCGGCCTTGGCAGACCACCACCCCAGAGCCGCCAACCCCTCGGGTTGCCCCAGCTGCTCGGCCAGCTCGTCTGGCCGCCCCTCAACGGTTCTCCAACCATGAGTTCGATGAGCTCCGTCGCAAAGGATTGTGTTTGGGTTGTCGACAACCCTACTCCCCGACCCACGTCTGCACAGTCAAGGAATTCCGGGCCATCATCGGCGATGTCGAACCAGAGATCACCTTGGCCGATTTCGAGGACCTAGAGATCACAGAGGAGGACGCCACCGGCGGCACAGGCGTCGCGAATTTCCATAAGTTGGAGCTTCAGTTTTTTTCCGTGGGTGGCATTTCTGGGCCGCAAACAATGAAATTGGTCGGCAAACTTGGTGATCGCCACATTATCATCATGGTGGACAGCGGGGCGAGCCATAATTTCCTCTCCGCTCATCTGGCACACCAGCTCCGACTACCGATGGAACCCGCGCCAGACTTCATGGTTAGTTTGGGCGATGGCCGCCGGCGAGCGGTCCAGGGCCGCTGCCCCTCCGTTCCCCTTTTAGTGGGCTCTCACTCGGTGACGGCGGATTTCTACATCTTCGGCCTCGGTGGAATCGACGCTATCCTAGGAGTGGCGTGGCTCTGCACACTTGGGGACGTACGGGTCAATTGGAAAACTATGACGATGCGGTTTCTCCAGGACGGTCGGGAGTGCTGCCTGGTGGGGGATGCAGCCCTACTCCGTGCTCCCGTCTCCTCCCGCACGATTCAGAGGACATCGAACGTCGAGTTTTCAGCATGACTCTGGTCTATCACGGACGTGGTCCCACTGACCCAGGTACCACCTCCGGATATGCAGGACCTCCTGTCGGAGTTTGCGGACCTCTTCACGACACCATCGGGATTACCCCCAGCCCGGCCACACGACCATGCCATCCCTCTTCAACTTGGCGTGTCGGCGGTATCAGTCCTCCCTTATCGTTATGGGCACGTGCAGAAGGACGAAATAGAGAGGCTCGTCCACGACATGCTGATAGGGGGCCTCATTCGCCCCAGTGCGAGCCCCTTTTCTAGCCCGGTACTCTTGGTCAGAAAGAAGGATGGCAGCTGGCGCTTCTGTGTGGACTATCGGGAGCTCAACAAAGCAACTGTTCCAGATAAATACCCGATACCGGTGATCCAGGAGCTTCTGGATGAGCTCCACGACGCCACCGTTTTCACCAAGTTGGACCTCCGTGCTGGCTACCACCAGATTCGAGTTCGGCTGGCCGACGTCGCCAAGACGGCCTTCCGGACACATGACGACCACTACGAGTTTTTGGTTATGCCTTTCGGCCTGACCAACGCACCAGCAACCTTCCAGGCCACGATGAACGACATATTCCGGCCGGTACTTCGCCACCATGTACTTGTTTTTTTCGATGACATCTTGGTCTACAGTTCTTCGTGGCAGGAGCACCTACATCACGTCCGACAAACATTGGCGACTCTCCAGCATCACCACCTCAAACTCCACCCGACGAAGTGCTCTTTTGGGGTTCCAGAGGTTTGTTACTTGGGGCATACCATCTCCGCTGCAGGAGTTGCGATGGATAGCGACAAGATCGAGGCGGTCATCCGGTGACCAACCCCGTCGTCTCTCCGTGATGTGCGAGGATTCCTGGGCCTGACGGGATACTATCGGCGGTTCATTCAGGGATACAACACGATAGCCCGGCCCCTCACCCAACTTCTCAAGAAAGCGGCCGAAGGCCCCTTCGAATGGCCGGCAGCGGCCGCCACCGCCTTCACCGCTCTCCAACAGGCCTTGGTTCGGGCCCCAGTGCTAGCTATGCCGGACTTTTCCCAACCCTTCCTCGTGGAGTGCGATGCGTCGGGCGTCGGCGTGGGGGCTGTCCTCATGCAAGCCGGCCGCCCGGTGGCCTATTTCAGCCTTGCATTCTCAGACACCATTCGCAGTCGATCAGCATACGAGAACGAGCTCATGGGCCTCGTCCTCGCGGTACAACATTGGCGGCCCTACCTACTAGGCCGACGATTCGTGATTCGCACCGACCACCATAGCCTTCGCTACCTCCTCCAGCAGAAGATTGCCACGCCCGCTCAGCAGGTGTGGGTGGCCAAGCTATTGGGCTATGACTTCAGCATCGAGTTCCGGCCAGGAAAGGAGAACCGCGCAGCCGACGCTCTCTCACGCAACCCCATGCTTGCAGCCATCTCCCGGCCGATGTGGGAGGACGCGGACACCCTTCAAAAGGAGTGGAGGCAGATCAGGCACTGAACAAGATTCGGATGGCCCTCATCATAGATGACACCGCCCACCCACCGTTCTCCTTGGTAGATGGTCGCCTACTCTTCAAAGGCCACCTCGTCCTCGCCCCCTCCTCCCCGAGCATTCCTCGATTACTGGCTGAGTTCCATGCATCCCCGACAGGAGGACATGCCGGGGCGTACCGGACGTATCGACGGCTGGCGGCCTCACTTTATTGGCCTCACATGTTCCGACAGGTCAAAGCCTTCGTGCCTGCCTGCCTCATCTGCCAGAAGGCCAAGTACGAAGCCGTTTTTCCGGGGGGTCTACTCCAGCCACTGCCTATTCCCGACCTCATTTGGGACGACGTCGCCATGGACTTCATCACTCGGCTGCCCCGTTCTCAGGGATTCGACTGCATCTTAGTCGTAGTAGACCGGCTCTCGAAGTATGCGCACTTCATTCCCCTCCGTCATCCTTACACGACAGCCACAGTCGCCGACAGCTTCATTCAAGGGGTCGTACGCCTTCACGGGTTTCCCCTATCGATCGTTAGCGACCGAGACCCGCTCTTCTTGAGCTCCTTCTGGACTGCACTATTTCGCCTGCAGGGCACCCGTCTCCGCATGAGCACCACATACCATCCCCAGACCGACGGCCAGTCAGAGGTGCTCAATCGGTGTTTGGAGACATATCTCCGCTGCTTCGTGGGAGATAAGCCACATAGCTGGGCCAAGTGGCTTGGGTGGGCCGAGTACTCATACGACACCGCCCACCACCAGGCGGCCGACATCACCCCATTTGTGGTTGTTTACGGTCGTTCTCCTCCGTCCATCGTTCGCCACCTTCCAGGGGAGTGCCAAGTGGAGAGCCTGGCATCAGCTCTGCGCAACCAGGATACTATTTTGGATCACTTGAAGCACCACCTCCGACGGGCCCAACAGAAGATGGTCTCTTTCGCCAACAGGAAACGACGAGATCTCTCTTTTGAAGTAGGGGACAAGGTCTTCATCAAACTCTACCCATACCGCCAGCTTTCGGTGGCCCGACGACCATGCCCAAAATTGGCTGCCCGCTTCTTCGGGCCATTCGAGGTCCTTGCACGCATCGGAGCAGTAGCCTACCGCATTCGCCTTCCGGACGGGAGCCGCATCCACCCGATTTTCCATGTTTCGCAGCTGCGGCGCGCGGTGGGCGAGCACGCCACCGCGGATCGCCTTCTAGCCGACCTCGACCTTTCCGGAGACGCGCCTTACTACCCCGCCTCGATCCTCAATCGTCGATGTCGCGCCCCAGGGGACCCTACGACTGACGAAGTTCTGGTGGCTTGGACTGGGCGCCTTGACTCAGACGCAACGTGGCTCCCCAGGAATGATTTTCGCCGTCAGTTCCCTGACTACTGCCTTGAGGACGAGGCACATTTTCCAGACGGTGGCATTGTTACGGATCTACACGACGACGAGCCTCTTTGGAAAGTTTACACGCGTCGAGCGCGTATATCGGAGGGGACCACCATTACCGCAAGAGATAATTAATCAATTACGAGACGTTATTTGTTTCTCTATTTGTTTGTGTCAATTATGGGTGTTATTTGTTGCTTTATTTGCTTGTCATTTTTAGTAATTTGTATTTCCTAAATTAAGTTGTTTCCTTTTGTATTCTCTCCTCATCACTATAAGAGGACGTGTAAGCCTTGTAGTAGAACCATCTCGGATGAATGTTATGTTTTCTCTTCTCTATCCCTAATTCCCTCTCTCTCTCTACCTCTTGTCTCTTATCCCTCTGCTCCCCTCCCTCTTACTCGGCTCCGCAACAGTTTTCCACTTTCCGGTGGAGAAAATAATATCTCTATGTCTGCGATGTATTACTCTGAGTATTGCAAACTTTTCCTAAATAGCTCATACTCCCACTAAGAAAATTGTATTAATATCGCTCAATTATTTCTTCCACTCAGGTTGCGGGGGATTTAGCCGATAGATTATTCAAATCCTAAAAGGAAGGCAGACATATAAGAATATTGGTTTAATTCTCTTAGGCAATATAAAACTAAGGCCTTGTTTGGTGCGGCAGTGACAATCATGGATGCAATGATGAAAAACTATGGTCATGAACATAGTGGTGGTAAGTGGTAAACTGTGGTCATGAACACATCGTACTGTTTGGATGAATTGTGTTTTCAATGCAATCATGAACTGAGAAGCAGCTTAGGCCTTATTTGGCGCGGCATTTCATCGCCTGCGTTTGGAGCAAACGCCGCCGGACAGCGGGTAAACAAACGGACGCTGACGGCGTTTGCTCAGTTTGCACCCGCAGGACAACGGAAAATCCCCTCAAAAGCCGCGTTTCCAGCCCCGCCTCCCCCTCCGGTTCCATCCCTCCCTTCCCAGACACTGTCTCCGCCCGCCGCCTCCGCGCCAAATGAGGACTTAGGGTCTGTTTGGCGCAGCTCTGGCGGCTGGAAAATCTCTATTCCAGCCGCCAGAGCTGCTTTCAGTCTGTTTGGGACAGCTCCTTGTGAAGAGATTTTCAAAAATCTGGAGCTGTTTTGCAGCTTTTCAGAAATCTCTCTCCCCCAGCTTCTGCTCCCGCAAAATAGCTTTCTCTCTCACATGTTTTGGAAATCTAATGGTTTCTTCAGTTGGAACATGCTCAGAGGCCGGACGGCCTTCCTTCGGCGATTCCGAGCCCCGGACGGCTTTCCTCCGGCGATTCCGAGCCCCCGACGTCCTTCCTCCGGCGATTCCGAGCGCACTTCTGCACAGAACACCCAAACAGTCTGCAACTTTTCAAAACTGCTCCCCAGAGATCTATTTTAAAACAACTCTATCCGGACAGCAGTTTTTCAATCCGGCAGAGCTGTCCCAAACAGACCCTTAATCTGTTTGATTGAAGAGTGTGGTGGCAGTTTTTACTAGAATTACTTAAATACTATTACATATGAAAGATTTTAACAAACAATGCTTTGGTAAGTAAGCATGGTAAGTTGGTAACATAAATCAAATCCTAAAAGGAAGGCAAAGATATAAGAATATTGGTAAAATTCTCTTAGACAATATGATGTAGGGTAGACTACGTGGTGCGCAAAACCTAGGAACCTAGGTGGGAATGCGAGTGTGACACGTTAATCCGACTCTAAATGCAATGCGGTCGTCAGTGATAAAGACAAATAATTATGAGCAATGATAACTTATATTTAACACCACGCCAATATTTAGAATTGAAAAGTAACTAATTAATTTGACAAATTATAATGGCTTTCTCCGTGCGGAGGGTCAACGCGAAGCGTGCGACAAATGTCTCCTGCAAATTATTAGTGTACCAAAACAAATTATACGAGCAAAATCATAACACATACGTTTATTCACCAAATGAAAATGTCAAATCAAATAACACAATACTACAAAAACGCACAAAGTAGAGGTTAAACCGAGGCACTGAAGAATTCGAGGTCCGGATGTGTAGATCGACAATTAAAGGTGGAACCGACAGTGGGAAAACAAATGCGGTGGCTGTCCTCGGCGGTAAACGGTGAGATCGGGTGAGAAAAGGGTAGATCCGACCACGTACAAGTAGATCCGGGCCGGGGAGGGATGAATCCGCTATTTTAGGTTGGATCCGGACAAAAATGGAAGGTACGGGTGGTGAGAATAATGAATCGGGGCTGAAATTCCTAGATCCAAATTGATCCAAGAAATTAGGGCTAACAGAGGGTGGATCCACGAGAGGGAAGAAGTGGAGGGTCGACGTGAATAGTATTTCGATGGGTAGTAGATCGGCGAACAGTAATCAGGTGAATAGTTGACGGATGAACATCAATCAGGTGAACAATTTTTCGGGTGAACAGTTCCTGTGACGATTGTTTCGGTGGACAGTAACCGTGAACAGTGTTCGCCGGTTGGGGTTGGGATTTGGGGGTTGTAGGGGTTGCAGATGAGGGTTTCGGAGGGGGGAGAAGAAGGCTATGGATGGGTAGTACCTTGGGCGGAAGTTTGAGCGCCTAGGAGTCGTCACCTATGGTTCCACGGCGTCGGCACCGGGGAGTGATCGCTGGAATTCGGAAATAGAAGTCTCCAAATTCTGCAATGACTGAATTCAGCCCCCCTACTACTCGTATTTATAATAAAAGAAGCACTAGGGCATCCCATTCGACGGCTATGATTGGCCGGCGGAAGATACCTCAAAATACATAAAATAAAAGTAAAAAAAAAAAGTAATATAAGATTTTGACTTGCAGCGACGCTCCGGACGCAATCGCGGAGTCCGATCGTCGATCCGGGCACGCCATATATGGAAAGTTGCCAAATCTGCCCCGAACGTGCCCAAAGCGCGTCCTCGTCTCTGCTTCACATCAATCTCCCCGGCTTGAAAGAATTCATCTCCCGATGAATTGGGATCGGAATTCTCTCGCTGATCGCCAGGTACAACTCGAAGAGGTCCACCGGAAGTCGTCCAAGTGTCATCGACGGAAGGGTGTCCTCACCAATCCATTCCCCCTGACTGAAAAGCTGTCATCTCCGGTGAATGGAGATGGTCGTGCTGAAGTCGAAGTCCAAGGGCGAATCGATCAAGCTCTGCTGCAAGTATCCAAGCGTCAATTGCATCGGGGCGGTCCCGCCAATGTACCAAGTAGCGACAACGCGTCCCATCTTAAGTAGGAACAAACTGGTGGAATCTGAACTCTGTGATGCTCTCATCGTTCATCTCTCGAAGGGTGGAACCCGGTGCGATCGGCGGTGCCGGTGGTGAAACCAAAGAAAACGAATCCCCAGGTAGGTGGGTGGTAGCACAGGGTGGACTGTGGTGGCTATCAGACGTAGGTGGGGTAAGAGAGTGATAAGACAACGAAAGTGGGGGTGGGGGTGGTTGGGCATCTCCCCTGCTCGGGTATGGAGTCAGATCCTCAACATTCAACACCGGGTGAATTCCCATACTAGCCGGGATATCGAGCCGGTAGGCATTTGTCCCAATACGACTAATAACAGAGTATAGACCCATTCACCTAGCACTTAACTTTTTGGCAGGCCCGGAAGGGAGCCTCTCGGGGCGGATTCGTACCATTACCCTTTCGCATTCATTAAATATTCGTTCTCGTCTTCGCTTATCTGCATGGGCTTTATAATTTTCATTGCTTGTTATTATTTGTCGGCCGACCGAATCATGCAACTCATGCAAATGTCGTGTAAAAGAGTCATGCAGGTAATGCAAATGATGCAAAGACAACACGACAGACATGGAACACTCCTTATAGGAAAATCTAATAATGTCTGAGATGTCTCTAAAATGTGGTGACCTATTAGGAGGTTCTTTCGGTGGAATATAAAAAATATTCATCTAGTGTGAGACGAGTGCTCAGATGATCTTGAGAGACAACTATACTCAAATATAAACTCGTAACGAGCCAGATGTCTTTCAGGGAACGTAACACATCAGGGGGCTCACGAGAAGGTGTGTACGACAAGTCATCGCGGATATGACGACCACCTGGTTGAAAATTGTGCACACAGACTAGAATTCGTGACTCTAGAATATGGTGAGCGTCCCAGACAAGAAAAAACTCATCGGGTGGTTCAGTGGGTAGCGTGTCCCAAAACTCATCCAGAGTGTGAGGTGTCATAAGGTAGGTCCTCACAATATGAGTATGCTCAAGTGGACTCAATGTAGGCCCTACATATGTCATGCTCCACTCAAGGTCCCTTCTCTGGGGTAAGACCAGAGATGATAATGAAAGATGCGTCATACCTGAGTGGCTCACCCGAGTCTCATCCTCACCAAGATGTGGCGGATCATCAGGAGGCTCAACAGGGGGCTCGTCAATAAGGTCAAGGTCCTCCCGATGAGGACCATCGAAAGGGGTAGTGTCCCCATGCATGGGTGACATAGCCACTACGAGATCAACACCAGACTCTGAGCTCTCGGTCGTAACGTGGCTCATGGTAATGTCAAGGGAAAAGCGATATAGACCTACGATCAAGAATGGGTCTGCGGGTGCGGTGTCAAGACATGAGTCTAGGGTATGAGTGTTAATCAACCTCGGACATGCCAAAAGTGGAGGTGTGGGTGAGGGGCACAACACTACAGACTTAATAAGTCGCTCAGGCTCACCCTCCGTCGGAGTCACAAGAGGCGGGTTAGAAACAAGAGATAGGTCACTCATGGGGCTAAACATCTCGCTGAGGTGAGAGCAATCTGTATCAGGTATCACTTCCGTCGTGGGTGACAGGACAATGATAGACATCGTGGTGACCTCAGTATGAGAAGGACTCGTACTGCGAAGGTCAGGGTAAGGGTCCAACCGACCAGCTCTGGCGGATCTCAAAGACTGTTCGTAATGAAGGGCAAGCTGATACGTCTGCTCGAGGGACTTTGAGCTATGATAAAGCACCTTAGTACGGATGTCAGATCGAAGCCCAACCCGAAATCTGCAAGTGGTTATGGCTGAGTCCTCTCGGATATCGCTCCTCACAACTAACTCATCAAAACAATCCCTGTACTCAGCGACAAACATGTATTCTTGCTGAAGAGAAAATAATTGGTCGAGCACGGTCTCTCTTGCGGTTCTCTCAACGCTAGCCCAATATGCCCTCGCCTGATCTAAAAGTCTAAGTTTCGCAAACTTATTGCGACGCTCACCGAATAACTCAAAATGATCAAAATGATACTCAATATCCATGAGTCAATAACTGAAAGACTCGGGACTCGATGAGCCGTCAAAGGAACGAGAAACTGTACGAAACTGACTCTCAAGATCTCTCTCAAAGTGACGATCCTGATAATAGTCATCCCTAAGGTAATCGGGTCGAGTAGAAGGATCAACACGATCCGCTCGCGTGCAAGGATATGAACGACGACAATCATCATACTGATCGTCTCTGGCATAGTGAGGTTGTGTCGGTGGGTTGACACGATCTCGGAAAGTGGTGTGCTGCAGACGATAATAATCATCGTGATAACGTGAGGATTTCTCTAAAGTCGCTCTATGAGATTGGGTATAGGCGGACTCAGAATCTCCCAAGAGAGGAGAGGAACGACGACGATAATTAGTCATGGATGAACCTAAAGACTCTATATGACCTACCACTACATATATAAATGGCATAACCTTTCCCTCTGATACCAAAATGATGTAGAGTATGCTACGTGGTGCGCAAAACCTAGGAATCTAGGTGGGAATACGAGTGACACGTTAATCCGACTCTAAATGCAATGCGATCGTCAGTGATAAAGATAAATAATTATGAGCAATGATAACTTATATTTAACACCACGCAAATATTTAAAATTGAAAAATAACTAATTAATTTCGCAAATTATAATGGCTTTCTCCGTGCGGAGGGTCAAAGCGAAGCGTACGGTGAATGTCTCCTCCTGCAAATTATTTGTGTACCAAAACAAATTCTACGAGCAAAATCACAGCACATACGTTTATTCACCAAATGAAAATGTCAAATCAAATAACACAATACCACAAAAGCTCAAAGTAGAGGTTGAATCGAGGCACTGAAGAATTTGAGGTCCGGATGTGTAGATCGGCGATCAGAGGTGGAACCGGCGGCGGGAAAACAAAAGCGGTGGCTGTCCTCGGCGGTAAACAGTGAGATCGGGTGAGAAAAGGGTAGATCCAGCCACGCACAAGTAGATCTGGGCCGGGGAGGGATGAATGATGGATCCGCTATTTTAGGTTGGATCCAGACAAAAATGGAAGGTACGGGTGGTGGGAATAACGGATCGGGGTTGAAATTCCTAGATCTGAATTAATACAAGAAATTAGGGCTAACAGAGGGTGGATCCACTGGAGGGAAGAAGTGGAGGGTCGACGTGAACAGTATTTCGGTGGGAAGTAGATCGGTGAATAGTAACCGGGTGAACAGTAGACAGATACACAGCAAGCGGGTGAACATTGTTTCTGGTGACCAGTTCCCGTGAACAGTGTTTTCGGTGGGCAATAACCGTGAGCAGTGTTTGCCGGTTGGGGTTGGGATTTGGGGTTTATAGGGGCTGCGGATGAGGGTTTCAGAGGAGGGAGAAGAAGGCTATGGATGGGTAGTACCTTGGGGGGAAATTTGAGCCGTATGAGTCGTCATCTAGGGTTCCACGGCGTCGGCACCAGGGAGTGATTGCTGGAATCCGGGAATAGAAGTCTCCAAATTCTGCAATGACTGAATTCAGTCCCCTACTATTCTTATTTATAATAAAAGAAGCACTAGGGCATCCCATTCGACGGCTATGATTGGCCGGCGGGAGATGCCTCAAAATACATGAAATAAAAGTCCAAAAAAAATAAAGTAATATAAGATTTTGACTCGCGGCGACGCTTCGGACGCAATCGCGGAGTCCGATCGTCGATCCGGGCACGCCATATATGGAAAGTTGCCAAATAAGCCCCGAACGGCCCCAAAGAGCGTCCTCGTCTCTGCTTCTCATCACAATATAGAACTAAGGCCTTGTTTGGTGCTGCAGTGACAATGATGGACGCAATTATGAGAAATTATGGTAATGAACGTAGTGGTGGTAAAGTGGTAAACTGTAGTCATGAACACATTGTACTGTTTGAATGAATTGTGTTTTCAATCTAATCATGAACTGAGAAGCAATCTGTTTGGTTGAAGAGTGTGGTGGCATTTTTTACTAGAATTACTTAAATACCATTACATATGAAAGATTTTAACAAACAAGGCTTTGATAAGTAAGCTGGTAACACAAGTTTACCACTAATAATACTACTAAGCTATTTACAAAATAAAATAGGTAAATTATTCAAAAACAAAATCACAACTAAATTACTAAAGTATGGCATCAGATGTGATGTAATTGATCTGCAATAAAATCTTGCAAATCAGACATTTCTTGTACGCCCTTTCCTTGAAGAAAGACAGGATCAACTTCATCTACTTCACGAATATTATTGACCCATGCTTTTGGTGGTTGGCCGGAGGTGGTGGTGGTGACTAGAGTTGTTTTCGGCGATTGCCGGAAAACTGAAATCGGAGGGGAATTCAATTAGTGGTGGAGGAATTTTGAGGTGGTGGTGTCTTGATGGAGGTGGCCGGAGGTGGAACACTGAAATGGGTTGAATTAAAGAGGTGATGTCGTAGTGGATTGTTGAGGTGATGAGGGGTGGTCGACTAGTGGAGGAAAGAGAAGGGGGTTGCTGGCTAGTGCATGTGCATTGCATTAGAGTTTGTATTGTAAGCCTCTTGTTCCTTGGATTGCTTGTTATTTGTGTGTTTTCCCTTGCAATCTCATTTTAGTATTTGTCGTAGGTTTATTGCATTCGTCGTGTATTTGCTTTCATTGCATCTTGGATTAAGACATCGCTTGTTCGCCACCTGTAGATTTGTCCAGCGTCACTTGAGGTCAATACTTGAAGGAAGCCTATGAATAAAATTATGCAGGCCATTGTAGGAACCACAATCAAAACACTGTTTCTTGAATGAATACTGTGGCATGTTATGAAGTATCTCCCATTTCTTCTCCAAACACAATCAAAACACTGTTTCCGTAACATCTGCATCGTCCACTGCGAGACGAAATAACTCCGTGAGAGTTCCCCCGATCGGGAGTCCATGTTTTGCTAATTCGTCAGCCTCAGCATTCTCCTCCCTCAGAATATGCTTGATGCTAAAGGTGCAGAAGCGTCCTATGTACTGATTGGTGAGGGTCAAATACCTCTGTAGAAGTGGCTCCCTTGTCTTGAAAGTGTCGTTGATCTTTGAAGTTGTTAGAAAAGTCCATGTAAAGGGCCCATTATTAGGCCCATTTTATTGTTTTTCCTTCTCTTCTTAGTCCACATCTTGTATAGGATTTCTTCTCTCCTTCTCCCTCCTATATATTTGTATTCTCTCATTGTATTTACATACACAAGCAATACATACAAGATTTTGAGCTCTTTCAACATTGTATCAGAGGGAGGTTTCCGACCTGTTTTTTAAACCGCCCAGTTCCTTTGTTAACCGGGCGGCCTGTCGTTCTGCCTAACCGCTCGGGTTGTTTGCGGTCTCTCGTTTCTATCCGCTTCCGCCCTCTCTACCGTGGATTCACCTCCTCATTCTCTTCTACACTCTTTTATAGCCGTTTTTCTCCCTAGCCTGTGGACCCCACTCTCGTGCGGATAGGCTCTCTCTTCCCGTGGCTAGCACTACCCGCTGCGACCTGGTTTCTGTCTGTTGCGGCTTCTTCCTGGTCTCTCATCGTGGCTTCTTCTCTTGTCGCGCGTGCTCCTTCCTTGCCGCACGTCTCTTTGTCGCACGGGTCCTACTCGCCCAGTCTACCTTCCTACCCGCTTCCCTCTTGCCGCTCGAGTTATCCAACTCGCGGCTTCTTCGGCCCGCTCGAGTTTCGCTTACTCGCGATTTCTTCTTGCCGCTCGAGTCCTCTTACTCGCGACTTCTTCTTACCACACGAGCTCTCCTCCTCGCGGCTTCTTTTTCCTTCCCGCTCGAGTTCGCTTACTCACAGATTCTTCTTGCCGCTCGAGTCCTCTTACTCGCGGCAAGTCTCTCTCTTGACCGCTGGTGTGCTCACTGTGACTGTGCGGTCTGTATTTTACTCCCGCATTTTGGTCGCGGTCTCCCTCTCCTTGGTCGCTGCTCTTGTCGCTGTGACTACCCGCTGTGTATTCTTGTCCGGCTTTGCGGCTCTGTGCTCTGAATTCAAGATTATTCATCAAACATCACGTGCTTACACACCCCAGCAAAACGGCGTTGCCGAATGGAAGAACCGACACTTGCTTGATGTTGCCCGCTTACTCATGCTTCAAATGCATGTTCCCAAACTTTACTGGAACTTTGCGGTCTCCACTGCGTGCTTTCTTATCAACCGCCTCCCTTCCTCCGTTCTCCACTATGCTACTCTGTTCAGCCTGCTGTTTCCCTCTACTCCGGCCTTCCCTCTCCTGCCTCGCATTTTTGGCTGCACCTGCTACGTCCACCAACTTGGTCCGTCCCTGGATAAATTGGATCCCCGGGCGGCTAAACATATCTTTCTCGGCTATTCGCGTACGCAGAAAGGCTATGCGTGTTATTCTCCCGCTACCCGCAAGACCTCTGTTTCTGCTGATGTTACCTTCCGGGAGGATCAACCGTTCTTCTTTGCTCCTTTACCCACTCCTCTCACACCGACCCCTCTCCCGCCATTCATCCCACGACCTGTTATTCCCGTTACTACACCTCTGCCACCGGTCCCACCTGCTCCGGCTCCTGCTCCCTCCAGGCCGCCTGTTATCCGCGTCTACACTCGCCGCCCTTCAGATTCCGTTGCCCCTCTGCAGTCGGCCTCGACCTCGGCTACTCCGCGCTCTACTGATTAGGTACCTGCCTCCACTGCTCATCCTCTAGAGAACTGTGTCTTCTTGCATCACCTTTCTCCACACCTTTACACATTTGCTACTTCTCTTTCCTCGATTTCGGTTCCTAACTCTGTGCAGGAGGCGCTCCAACATCCTAGTTGGCGGGCCGCCATCGATGAGGAAATGACTGCTCTCTGGGCCAACCAGACATGGACTCTCGTACCCCTTGCTCCGGGTCAGAAACCGGTTGGGTGTACATGGTTCTTCGTCATCAAACATGCTGCAGATGAGATGATTGACCGTCTGAAAGCTCGTCTGGTGGTTCGTGGCTTCACCCAACAACAGGGGCTCGACTATGATGAAACTTTTTCACCGGTGGCCAAACTCAACACCGTTCGAGTCCTCATCTCCGTGGTTGTCCATTGCCGGTGGCCCTTACTCCAACTGGATATTAAGAATGCATTTCTGAATGACGATCTCCAGGAAACAGTTTATATGCAGTAACCTCCAGGGTTTGAGACCACGGGGGAGTCTCAGGTCTGTCGTCTTGTGAAGGTCCTGAATGGTCTCAAACAATCCCCACGGGCGTGGTTTGACAAGTTCAATAAGGTTCTTCGAGAGGTTTGTTTTACTCGGAGCTCGGCAGAATTCTCGTTGTTCACTCGTCACCGAACAACGTGAACGGTTCTTCTGTTAGTGTACGTTGACGATATCATAATTACAGGAGACGACTCGAAAGGAATACAGGAGTTCAAACTATATCTGAGCTCCGTATTTCAAACTAAAGATCTGGGGCCCCTTCGGTACTTCTTGGGTCTTGAGGTTGTTAGACGACCAGATGGTCTTGTCCTCTCTCAGCGAAAGTATTGCCTCGACCTCCTTCATGATGCAGACTATTCACGGTGTAAGCCGATTGACACTCCAATAGATGTAAATCACAAGTTGTGCGCTCAAGCATCTGACTCAGATCTCCTACTCCAGAATCCGGAATATTATCGTCGTCGATATTTATTTCGCTGTTGGTATTGTCAGTTGGTATATGCATTCCCCTCGAAGATCTCATCTTCAGGCCGTTTAACGCATTCTCAGATACCTTAAAATGGCTATTGGTCAAGGACTGGTATACAAAACCTCATGTTTAGCTCCAACTTTGGTGACATATTCTGATGCTGATTATGCTGGTTCCCTTGATGATCGACGGTCAACCAGTGATTTTTGCACATATTTTGGAGGACATTTGATTACTTGGCGAATCAAGAAACAAGCGGTCGTTGCTCGATCATCAGCTGAGGCAGAATACCGGGCAATGACATCAGTGGTTTCAGAACTGACGTGACATTTGATTACTTGGCGAATCAAGAAACAAGCGGTCGTTGCTCGATCATCAGCTGAGGCAGAATACCGGGCAATGACATCAGTGGTTTCAGAACTGACGTGGCTTAAAAGTCTTCTTACCGATCTGGGGCTAAAGCTCCCTACCCCAGCTCTCCTCCTCTGTGACAGCCAAGCTTCTATACATATAGCCAAGAACCCGGTCTTTCACGATAGAACAAAGCATATTGAAGTCGACTGTCATTTCATCCGGGAAAAGGTTCAAATGAAGAAGCTCGACCTGAAGCATGTTCCGGGGACTGAACAAGTTGCGGATGTCCTTACAAAGGCTCTTTCCAGTACCCTATTCTATCAGTGCTTGTCCAAGCTTGGCGCATACGATTTGTACGCACCAGCTTGCGGGGGAGTATTAGAAAAACCCATGTAAAGGGCCCATTATTAGACCCATTTTATTGTTTTTCCTTCTTCTCTTATTAGTCCCACATCTTGTATAGGATTTCTTCTCTCCTTCTCCCTCCTATATATTTGTATTCTCTCATTGTATTTACATACACAAGCAATACATACAAGATTTTAAGCTCTTTCAACAGAAGTCATTATTAACGAGTTCGTCTTGACTTCTATATCGTCAATGCCGATCTCCCGAGCTAGGTTTAGACCGGATACTAGCGCTTCATACTCTATCCGATTGTTCGTGATGGAAAAATGGACTTTGACTGCTTGCTTGATCCTGGTGTCGCTTGGACTGATGAGGACAATTCCTGCTCTGATGGAGCTTTGCCCGGAAGCCCCGTTTACGAACATCTTCCAGCACAATGGGGTCGGAATCTCTTGCCCGGTGGTGTCAGCATCCGCGAATTTGGTGAGGAAGTCGGCCAAGACCTGAGCCTTGATGGCTGTCCTTAGGACATATGATATGTCACTGAGCTCTATGACCCACTTCGCTAGTTGTCATGAATGGCCCAACTTCTCTAGAACGGCTCTGAGGGGATGATCAGCGACCACCCCGACGAAGTGGGCTTGAAAATAAGGATGAAGTCTTTGTGCTAAGATTATCAAGGCCAGTGCCAGCTTTCCAGGATCGGGTAGCGCGTGGCTGACACAATGAATGAGAACCTGTCTCCAGCCCTCTTTCCGAATCAGGACAGAACTGATGGCGTCTCTACCGACCCCGAGATACAAGAATAATCTTCTGATTGACGCAGATTTTTGATATGTGGGGTGGTTTTTAACCTTAGTTATTAAAGGCGCAAAGCGCATCAAGGCGCAAAGGGGTCTTGGAGCCTAGGCGCAAGGCGCAGGCGCGCGCCTGAAGAAGGCAAGACGCAACCACATCCATTTTAAATAATCACCATCAAACATCATTTCAGCTTCTTGATTAAATTTTTCATCTAGTGTACTAATTAATCATTACTATCATTTGTATCTCTTAAAAAATATAATCAATGTGGTCACTTACATCATATCTAAGTCTCAACGCATAATTATCTTTCATGAACACTAAATTAATTAAAAAAATTTGAGTTCTTAAATTATTTTTTTCTTAATTTTTGAAGAAAGAAATTTACAACAAAAATCTCACTCAGACGCACCTTTTATATTCTAAAGGTGCAAATAAGGCGCACATAGACGCAAACCTGTGAGCCTGGTGAGCCTGGAGCCTTAGGCGCGCCTGAGGCTCGCCTTTAATAACATAGTTTTTAACTAGCACTTCAGCTCTTCGAACGCCTGACTGCATTTCTCGGTCCACTCAAACTTCTTTCCTCCTCTAAGGGCTCTGAAGAATGGGGCACACTTGTCTTTGGAACGCGAGATGTAGTGGATGGGTCCCGTGACTCTCCTTGCTAGTTGTCGAACCTCCTTTTGACTTCGCGGGGGCTGCATTTCCAACACAGTCTTTACCTTGTCAGGGTTTGGCTCCAGGCCTTGGGGGGTAAGTAGGTGTCACATGAACTTCCTTTTACTGGCTTTGAAGACGCATTTGGCCAGGTTGAGCCTCATGTTGTACTTGCGGAGAGTGGAGAACGTTTCTGTCATGTCTCTGAGATGATCCTTTACCCCGTGGCTCTTGATGAGGAGATCGTCGACATACACCTCCAAATTATGACCTTTCTGATGTTTGAACATGTAATCTATCATCCTCTGGTAGGTGACTCTGGCATTCTTCAATCTGAATGACATGACACGGTAACAATAACAACCTTTGTTTCTTATAAACGAGGGGCGGGGCACGTCCGGCTCGTGCATCCATATATGATGATACCCCAAAAAAGAGTCTAGGAAACTCATCACCGAGAAGCCCGCCGCAGAGTCCACCAAGGAATATATCTGGGGCAGTGTATAGCAGTCCTTGGAGCAAACCTTGTTGAGTCAGGTGAAGTCGTCGCACATCCTCCACTTCCCGTTAACCTTTCGCACCATCACTACATTGGAAATCCACTATGGGTACTGGACTTCTCGAATAAATCCCGCTTCGAGTAACTTGAAGACTTCTTCCCTGATAGGGCCAACGAGAGTGGTAGCCACCGCCATCTTTTTCTGCTTCACATGTCTGAAGTCGGGGCTGATGTAGAGGCGATGACAAGCGACGTCCGAATTGATTCCTGACATGTCAAAGGCTGACCAGGCGAAGACGTTAATATTATCCAATTAGCATTTTATGAGCAACGCCTTGCTCGTTTCTTCTAACTCCACATTGATGGAGACGGTCCTGCTTCCGTCTTCTTCCGTGACGGACACCTCTTGCACTTCCTGGGTCAAGATGAGTCCTGGTTGTCCGGGCGGCCACAAATCGCTCCCGAGTGTCCCCGCCCAACTTGCAATCATTCCCGAGTGTTCGCGCACTTTGGGAGTCTCTTGGCGACATTCTTCCCGAAGGATCCTAGGCGGGCTCTGCTTGCTTAATCGCGTTCCAGCAGGTTTCTCTGGTCTGTTGGATCTGAAGTTCGTGTGTTCGAACGGTTGGTGCAAAATTTGTCACCTAGTTCTCCACACTCAATGACTGCTTGGGGAGTCCGGCGGAGAGATCAGAGACCGCAATCAACCGGTTATTGGCTTAGTGAGCAAAAGAAAGAGAATGAGAAAAGAGGGTCTGCTAGTAGCGGCGAACACCAGATTTACCCGCCGCTGCAAATACCACTTGCGGCGGGCAATGTTATTGCTCGGGACAAGAGATTACAAGGGTAGCGACGAGTTCAAGAGAAGAGAGAAAAGAAAGGGCAACCGAGAGACAAACTCAGTGTCCGCACCTACAACATGGTAGATTTTCGGCCGAATCCTCTGTCTCCTTCGGGCACCTATGACCCCCTATTTATACGTGAGAGTATGCTGTCCTAACGGTTGGGGCATTTAATACCCTATTAAATGCGGTATTAAATGCGCGGCCGCCCGTGGTACATGAAGAGTTGTGCGACAGGGGTGAAATAAGAGACTGTGCGTAACCACACGTGTTGCTACCGAACAAAAGAGTCCACGCGAGCTCCTGATGAGTGTACACCGCGGCTCCTTTGATGGATTACCGGAGGATTACCCGAAGAGTGTGCGACCTCTTGCCGGATACTTGTTGTGAGCACACAATCACTTGGAGAGCGTCCGCGAACATCTCAAGTGTTTGCCAATTGCTTTATGACCGGCGCTGTCTGATGCTGCCAACCGTCGTAGGATTCGAGTTAACATTGAGTGTTCTGAATCATTGTCGAGTAGTCCATACTACTTTCGCTTATTTTAATACTGAAAATATCAATTTGCAAACATTATAACATACACACAATAAATAACTGATAGAAGTTCACAATTCAAAAGAGTGTGGAGTAACTAATTGAAGTTCACATTACAAAAATACTACATAATGACTGAAAGAACATCACATTACATAATACTATGCAATGTTACTATGGAATGACTGAAAGAAAATCACATTTATATAATAATACGGAAAGACTAATAGAAGAACACCTTACAAAATACCATGGAATAACTGAAAGTTCACATTATAAAATACTATGGAATAACTGAAAGAAATTCACATTTCAAAAGACTGCAACATATTTGATAAATGTTCATTCAAGGCTTTTGGTGTCTCGGGTTCTAAGTGACCATAGTTTTCTTTCACTGGAACAATTCAGGCAACACTCCCTCTGCATTTATCAAGGACAAACTCAGTAGCGAAGTTATAAAATACGAGATCGTCGTAGATCTCCTGTATTTTTACAAGTTTTTCATAAGCTTCTTTAATAGTTGCGGATCTAGGTGGAGGTACAGTTGCCCGCACAATACCCACCAACTCTTTAATGGAAGATGACAACAGTTGTATGTTACTGGTGCCCTTGACCTTCAGCTTCCTTTTATGTGTTTTCTTCTTTTGTTGTAATGGTGCTTCACCAAAATTATATGGTGTGCTTATATCAGTGACCATACTGTCATCATTACCATCAGTCCATCATCATCTGAAAGAAGATCCTTCTCTATTACTTCAGGAGCAAGAGTCCTAGTACTTGGCATCCACACATCATCCCCATTAGCAACTACATTATCGAGCATTTTATCAAGTCTTTTTCCTCTAACTCTTGGTGCAATTCCAGCATTACAAAACTTCTGAGCTGCCGGGTGGGCCTAAATTATTTTTTAAAATCTAGCTTTAAAATAAACATTTATGTGTGTTCATTTAAGTTCAAGGGTTAAAACTATAACCTTTATCTTCTTAGCTCATGTTCGTCTGACGCATCAATTGTTTTTCTTATTAGGTTCCAACCCAGCTCTGTTTCACCACTTCAGCTTTAGTTCTCCACAACTTCCATTTCTTTAAAGCCATCCCACTTGGTTTTTAATTTCTCCCGATTATATAGTTTCCTATTGCGTTTTTTGAAATTCACAGTTAAGTCTCACCAACCGTCCTTACATGCATTGTTGTCTATTGCTTGGTTCAATTTCTCCCTTATGCAGAGGTCACAAAACTGAATTACATCACTGGAGCCCCATGTAGAAGATAAGCCCCTTTCCCTTCTATTACTCTTCTATTAGAAAATACAAATAAAAAACCGCTTAAAGGACCTTTTCATGGATACAGAACAACTTACTGCACATCTTCATGAACACAAAATAACTTAAAGCACCTCTTCATGAGTACAAAACCACATCAACCACTACTTTAACACAATCAGAGTAACAATAATAAATGGTGCAACATCATAAATCCAACACTTCATTGTTTTTTTGGATTCAAACACATCAGATAATGGCTGAGAATCGATAAGCAGTAAAAAAAATTTGCCTTGATACAAAAACTACTCACTGAAAGGGGGGAAGAAAAAAGAAAAAGCAGGAACATCATTGGGTGCTGGCTGAGAATCAAGAACCAGAAAAATTTTGACTTGCACAGATCTGATACAACAAGCCACAGAAAGGGGAAGAAAACACAACAAGCAGCAACCCTAAACAAGGCCCAGTGATCACAAAAAAAAAACAGACCACTGTGATTTGAGAGATGAGAACCTGATGTCGGGGGCGTGGAGAAAGAGGGGCTTGAGCTGCAGGACTTGATACAATGAGGGAAAGTCGATGATGGAGGTCGATTATCGCTGTGGCGAGAGGGTCATTCCAGGAACCGTAGGAGCACCCGAGCAGAGCAAACTTATCATGGAACTTGAAGAGGCCGAGACTCACGGGGGCATTCTGTTAAAAAAAAAGATCCGCTATTTTAAAACGCTGGATTTAGGACTCTTAGGCTTCATTTGGTTCGGCGGTGACGGGTTGATCCGGCGGGTGGAAACGGAGTGTTCGAACCAGAGAGGGGAGGTGTCTGCTCCAAACGGAACTTTTTGGGGGCGTTTCTCAAGGGAGGCGGGTGGAAACGGAGCAAACGCCGCCGGAGGTTCATTTGTTTTTCCTCCTTCCGGCGGCGTTTGCTCAAAACGGAGCAACGAAACGCCCAAACAAATGGAGCCTTAATAAAGTCATGGTTGTCCCTAAAACATGAATCTCTGGCAAGGTTGTCAGGATCGAGATTCTAGATGAGATCATTTCGAGATAGGATCGGATCAGATAATAGGGTCGGATCGAGGATCGCTTTACAAAATTAGGATCGATTTACAAAATCTGGATCGTAGGATCGTAAGATCCTATGATCTGGATCGCGATCCTGACAACCATGATCTCTGGTGCAGCATTTATGATCACCGTGTCAAATCCTCTCTAAAACTTCATGTACGAATCACATTAGATCGTGGATTCATTGTTCACTTTAGAAATGGTTGTCTAATATCTGCTCAATTATATTTCAGGTATATGTTGAGTTGGAGAATTTGTCAAAATCAAACCCTCCTTACAAATCTGTTGCTGCGCTCAACTGTATTGTGCTAGGTTGTGCAAATGTTTGGGATCTTGACCGCGCCTATGAGACTTTTGAGGCCATCACTGAAAAGATTGGATTAACGCCTGACATACATTCTTACAATTCGCTCATGTGCGCATTTGGGAAAGTTAAGAAGGTATTTTTTTCCCCTTCCAGCTTGCTTCCCCTTCCTGTCTTTTTCTAATAAATTATCCATTTTTAACAATAATTGAATAAAATGATCTATACATTTTTATTCGCACATCCATTTCATGAGATTAATTTTTTGGTATAAAAATGATGACTCTATTTTGAATAAAAGGACAATTTTTTCTTTTGTTAACTAGGGAGTGCACAATAGTTATATGCATAGATAATGTAGATATTTGTGCGATTTTAACTGGCATTTAAGTAGACTTTTTTTTTCAGTAAAAGAATTATAAATTTAAAAAATGGAGAAGTCCCATTTTGGAAAGGATCCTTTTTTCTGCCATGTGTTCTTTAGGTTTTGTTTCTCTGATCCTATGACCTTTAGTAGTTCTTTATACTTTTGAATGATAAATAAAAAAAAAGTAAAATTATTATTTTGTGATTGAAATCTCAACCTGTATCAGACTTCAATTAAGTATAAAATGGTATATATCTTGATATTATTAACACAGTTTGCTTACAATTGATGCATGTGCGTCTTTAACAGACGGAAGAGGCTTGTAAAGTTTTCGATCATTTGGTAAGCCTGGGTGTGAAACCGAACGCCACTTCATACGCATTACTCGTGGATGCACATCTTATCAATCGGGATCCTAAAGCCGCTCTATCCGTGATAGACAAAATGGTGTGATATTACCGGCTTCAACTCCGCATCCTAGTTCCTAGTCACTCTTAATTGTTGCCTCCCTTTTCAGGTCGATGCAGGATTCACGCCCTCGAAGGAGATGCTTAAGAAGGTTCGCAGACGGTGCTCTCGAGAGTTGGATTTCACGAGCGACGAGCGGGTACAGTCTCTGGCTCAGCTATTCAGGTATCCCATGGGCAGCGAAGCCCGAAGGGAGCTGCTCTATAGGATCCAGTATGGAGCTAACTACTGAGCCTTTTTTAATTCATAAGGTAATGTTCCCTGTTCTATACCCTTCAAAAGCAGCCATTTTGAATGATTGTGATTGATTTTTCTACTTGATTGATTGTAGGGTTGAGATTTACTCGAGTGGATAACCCGGTGGATTCCTAAAATCCGATTCATTTGCCGTTTGTTTATGTAACATTGTTGACTGGCTCAGTTGGTAGAAAAAGTTGGTTCATTTTGTATATTATTAATATTATCTTCTATATGCTGTCTTGGCCAAAAATTTTGAGTCCAAATGTGGACCGCAGGCCGTCCTTCTTTTATATAGCGCCGGGGCTTTTCTTATTTTTGTTCTTCGGTTTGTTCTAGAACATTGAGGATAATTTTTTGGAATCTCATCTCAAAATAAAGAAAGATTTTTGGGTCCGGGTTCCGGCCCTAAATTTTCTTGATCCGGGACATCTCAGATGCGTTTTTTATCTAGGCAGAACATCTTGAGACATCTCGGGGACAAACATTAAGCCAGACGAGATGTCCCGCCTAATTCTATTAACGATGGTATCAAGAATTAGTCAAATAATCTCTGTTTTATTATAGCTTAGTATAGCCGTTGATCTTGTTGGACGGCTATGATCTATTTGCTCTTGCTATATAATCCCTGCTCACCGTCTCCTAGGGCAAGTAGTTATGTTTTCCTGTATTCAGATCTGAATTATAATGGCACTGGTTTCTACCATCTCATCTCTCTTCTCTCCTCAAGTCTTCTTCCCGTTTTCATTTGTAAACCTTGACATGGTATCAGAGGAAGAAATACGACGTCCTTCTTGAGCCGTCAAACATGTCCTGTGGCGTTTCCTGATTCTGTTTTTTGTAATCACTATCGCTTGCAATGAACTCAACGTCTTCGGCGGCATCCTCAGTATCTACTGGTCAAAGTCTGGACAAGCAGTCCATTCCAGCCAGTGTTATCTCTAACATACACCATTTGCTCAATGTCAAGCTAGATCAAGGAAACTATCATCTGTGGAGGACTCAATTTCTCCCGATTTTTCGTGCTCATGATCTCATGAGTCACATAGATGACAGCAAATTCCCTCCTTCAAAGTGCCTTGCCGACAGCAGCATCAACCCCGATGACACATCCCACTTCAGGCAAGACCAACTAATCCTTAGTTGGATCATCTCCTCTTTGACAGAGGGAGTATTGTCCCAGGTTTTGTGTCATGAGGATGCGGCGTCGATGTGGAAGGCGTTAGCAAACATATACGCACCAAACTCACAAGCGTGCATACAACAACTGGAACTGCAGTTGCAATCCATGAAGAAAGGGGCACTGTCCATGTCTGATTTTATCCAGAAAGTTAAAACATTGGCTCACCAACTATCTGTCGCCGGTTCTCCTCTCACAGATCAACAACTTATTATCTGCATTCTGACGTCAAGACTTGATCCAATGCCCCTGGATGAATTTATCGGCATTCTGACGGCGCACGATATGTTGTTTAGCCAACAAAATTCTGAACCTACCCAGCCTGCTCTTGCCAATACTGTTACTGTTGAACCTCTTGCTGCCCGTAACAACTTCAACAACAGTGGGGATGTCAGGGGGTCATGGCAAAGGGGACGTGGCCAAGGTCGGCACCTCACAAATACCCGCGGCAGAGGGCGTGGAAGGAGCAACATCTACTGTCAACTTTGCAGCCGACCAGGACACGACGCCATTAAGTGCTACCATCGTAACAATTTCATGGCTTATCCGAGTCTTAGACAACCACAATATCAGAACTCAACACCTATGTCTAACCTCAGTATGACATCAAGTACACCTGAACCCTGGATTCTTGACTCCGGGGCAACACACCACATCACCAATGATCTAACCAACCTGCAGATTAGCAACCCCTACAACGGAAGTGAAAGAGTTCAAGTTGACAATGGTGCTGATGTTTCTATACAAAACACAGGTCTATCCAAACTTACATACCCCAATCATTCTTTTACTCTATCTAATATCATTCATGCACCCCTCATCTCTAAGAACTTGTTGTCCATTAGCAAGTTTATTAATGATAATAATGTGAATGTTGAATTTAACCCCTTTGGTTGTGTTATCAAGGATCGAGTCACTGACAGAGATCTTCTTCGTGGGAGTCTTAAGCAAGGCCTCTACCACATTCCCAGTTCTTCAAACATTAGAGCTCATCTCTCCACTGCCACCAACACACCCATATGGCATTCAAGACTCGATCATCCCTCCCTCAGGAATATGCAACTCCTCCACAGTCAGAGACTCATCCCTTCTGTCACTCTCTCTTCTTGTTCATGTGCTCCCATTGTCAGCTAGGGAGGAGCCATCAACTTCATCTTATATCATCTAGTAGTTCATGTTGTATGCCTTTGGAACTTGTCGTGTCTGATGTCTGGAGCCCTGCCCCAAAGTTATCTTTGTATGAGTTTAAATATTATGTTATCTTTGTTGACGTGTTCTCCAGGTTCACCTGGTTTTATCCTATGAAAGACAAATCAGAAACATTTTCTAAATTTGTCTCGTTCCATATTATGGTTGAAAATTCTCTTGGGCTGAAAAATAAAAATTTTCAATCGGATGGTGGGGGAGAATACACCAAACTCACACCGTATCTAACCCAAAAAGGCATCCATCACAGGTTTTCTGCTCTTTACACACCAGCTCAAAATGGTCTTGCAGAACGCAAGCACAGACATATCACCGAGCTCGGTAGAACTATATTAATCCAACCTGGCCTCCCAAATGAATTCTGGGCCCATGCCTTCCAAACATCCACTTATCTTATCAACAGACTCCCTACCCCACTACTCCAGAATAAGTCACCATATGAGGTTTTATATCAAAAACCTCCAGATTACTCAATTCTAAGAACTTTTGGGTGCCTCTGTTTCCCTCACCTCAAACACCAAGCACCCACAAAACTAGACCCTAGGTCGTCACCTAGTGTCTTCATTGGGTACAGTGGGAGCCACAAGGCTTATATCTGCTATGACACTCAATCTGTCAAGACTCACATTGCAAGGCATGTAGTGTTTAATGAGCTATACTTCCCATACAAAAACACTACTCAACAAGCCACAAGGCCAATATCTGCTATGTCCAACCCGTACCACACCTCCACCATCATAGCCCAGCCATACAACTCAAGTGAAGGGCTTTCCTCTCATCACTTGGCTGAGCCATCATCCTCTGATCATAATGAAATACCATCAGGCACAACTTATGCAAGGAATGAAAGTCCAATTAATACTGAAATACCATCAGGCACAACTTGTACAAGAAATGAAATGGTCAACCTCAAGCCGAACAACCATAACATGGTCACCAGGTCCAAGACTGGAAATCTCAAGCCAAAAACATTCACCTCTCAACCTGCAGATCCCGCATATCAGGCATCAAAATTTCAAACGCCAACCACTTACATCCAAGCTGCAAAACATCCTGAGTGGATTCGGGCAATGAATGAGGAACTTTCAGCACTAATTAAAAATCGCACATGGTCTCTAGTGCCACCACCCAACAATGCAAAGTTGTAAGCTGCAAGTGGTTATTCAGAATTAAATATGGCACAGATGGAAATGTCACCCACTACAAAGCAAGACTAGTCGACCGGGGGTTCACTCAACAGGAAGGTTTGGATTATCATGAAACTTTCTCTCCGGTGGTCAAACCGGTTACTCTCCGGACCACTCTGGTTTTGGCTTTAACATATGGATGGAATGTACGTCAATTAGATTTCGACAACACGTTCCTAAATGGAGAAATTGAGGAGACCATTTACATGCAGCAACCACCTGGATTTGTATGTCAAAGGAGGCCGGACTATGTCTGCAAACTACATATGGATGGAATGTACGTCAATTAGATTTCGACAACACGTTCCTAAATAGAGAAATTGAGGAGACCATTTACATGCAGCAACCACCTGGATTTGTATGTCAAAGGAGGCCGGACTATGTCTGCAAACTACATAAGACACTCTATGGTTTAAAACAGTCCCCGCGGGCTTGGTATCACAAACTAAAGGAGTTCCTTGTCTCTTATGGTTTCATTAACAGCGTGGCTGACACTTCCCTATTCACTTACAAGAGAGGGGGTATCACTTTAATCTTCTTAGTGTACGTAGATGACGTTATCCTCACTGGCTCGAGCAAGGATGCAGTTGAAAATTTAATCAAAGTTCTTTCGACAAGTTTTCCCTTAAAGAATCTGGGTCAGTTGGACAATTTTCTAGGTGTTCAAGCTACTTTTACAAGCTCTGATTTGCATTTAAAGCAAGATAAGTATATACAGGATCTCCTTATCAGCACTAATATGGCAGCCACAAGTCCTTGCCCAGCACCTTGAACAGCTGGGATCAAACTCTCTAAAGGAGGAACTCCGTTTAACGATCCTCACCTATACAGGAGTTTAGTGGGTTCTCTACAATATCTACAATTAACCCGGCCCGACATTGCTTACAGTGTCAATAAAGTTTGCCAATTTCTGCAAACTCCGTCTACGGATCATTGGTCGGCTGTGAAGCGCATTCTAAGGTACTTGAAGGGAACAATACATCATGGCATCCTCCTTAAGGCAAATCAGTCACCAAGCATTGTAGCCTATTGTGATGCGGATTGGGCCGGGGACACTGATGACAGGAGGTCAACCGATGGTTTCTACATTTTTCTTGGAGACTCACTCATCTCATGGTCGTCCAAGAAAATGGATACCATTGCCAGATCAAGCACAGAAGCTGAATACAAGACAGTGGCAAACACGGCAAGTGAGGTTGTTTGGATCCAAAGCCTCCTCAAGGAGATCGGCCTCTTGGTTGAGCATGCTCCAACCATCCTATGTGACAACTTAAGCACTACATATCTAACGACAAATCCAATACTCCACACCAAGATGAAGCATGTTGAAGTGGACTATCACTTTGTACGGGACATGGTGAACAAACAAAAGCTGGTAGTAAAGCACATACCGAGCACGCAACAGCTTGCAGACCTACTTACGAAGCCGGTTGCAATTCACCAATTTTAGGAAATGAGGACCAAACTCGTCTCAGACGGGCCGACGA
This sequence comes from Platanthera zijinensis, assembly GCA_039513925.1. Classification (NCBI taxonomy): domain Eukaryota; kingdom Viridiplantae; phylum Streptophyta; class Magnoliopsida; order Asparagales; family Orchidaceae; genus Platanthera; species Platanthera zijinensis. Next base: position 2,641,565 of record CM077090.1, on the reverse strand, counting down.
GTTTGAGGGCGCATTAACGACAGTATCAAGAATTAGTCAAATAATCTCTGTTTTATTATAGCTTAGTATAGCCGTTGATCTTGTTGTACGGCTATGATCTATTTGCTCTTGCTATATGATCCCTGATCACCGTCTCCTAGGGCAAGTAGTTATGTTTTCCTGTATTCAGATCTGAATGATAATGGCGCTGGTTTCTACCACCTCATTTCTCTTCTCTCCTCAAGTCTTCTTCCCGCTTTCATTTGTAAACCTTGACAAATTCAAAACGTATCTGAGATTCCCTGGACCTAAAAAAATCGGATTCGGGGGGAGTAAAGTGCACCCTTGCACTTCACGGTAAAGTGCGGGCATCCAACGGCCCGCGTGGATGCCCACACACATCTCAAAGCGAGTGCATCTCAACTCGATTTGAGATGTGTGCGGGCATCCAACGCGGACCATTGGATGCCCGCACTTTACGATAAAATGCAACGAATGCGCTTTATCTCCCCAAAATCCAAAAAATAATACAGCTGGACCCAAAAATTAGTACAAAATATGGTACTAGTTGTATATGCATTAAAATTTGGTTCTCTATCCTCTCGTCTGCATCTCTTTTTCTCTCTCTCACACAGTGGTTCTCCATCCTCTCGTACGCATGCATTAAATATCAATAAAGCTGTAAGCCAAAGTATTATTAAACGGCAACAACGGCTTCATCACACACATGTGCAATATTTAATACATGCGTACCGATGTTTCGTTTGCTTTTTGTCTTTAGCACATTTAATTTGTACTGCAGCAAGAAGGTAAAACTAGAAAGATAAATAATTTTATCTTTTATTTATATATTTATATTATTATATAAAGGAAAAATATTGTTTGATGCAACATTAGAATTTCTCAAAATATTCTTTTTTTTGCTACTATGGGAAAAAAAACAAGATTTGCAGATACTTTTATTGATGTTGAGAAGGCTTATGAAAGAGTTTCAAGAGAGATCTCACGGAGATTTTTAGAAAAGAAAGGTGTAACTGTATCATATATTGACATAACAAAGACATGTAGACAAATTCAGTGACAAGGGTGAGGATATTTCTCATATATCTCGTTACAATTTCTGGAGGGTTAACACATGAATTTCCTATCACTATTGGCTTACATCAAGGTTCAACTTTAAGCCCTTATCTTAGATGAGCTCACCAGACATATCCAACAAACAGTACATTGGTGTTTATTGTTTGCAGATGATATCGTTTTGGTTGATGAGACGCGCGAGGGCGTACACGTAAAACTTGAATCTTGGTGAGATACTTTAGAAAAGAAAGGTTTTAGGTTGAGAAGGGCAAAGCAGGAATATGTGGAGCTTAAATTTAGCACTCTCATCGGGGTGCAGTGTGGTTGAGATATTGTTATAAAATTACTATGTATTCTTAATCATCATTAAAAAAATGTAGGAAAGGCAGGTGCAATGTGGTCGAGATATTGTTGAGGTTAAGATACTATTGTGATTGGTCATACGGGTGGAGCCCGGTGGCTCTCAATCATATAGTATAAGATAAAAATAAACAAGACACTGATTTAGGGTCTGTTTGGCCTTGCGGTGGTGATTGGAGATTAGACGTGGATCCCCTCTTTCCAGCTTAAACCTAAGGCCAAATCACCCTCATTGTTTGGTGGAGATTATGACGTGGCCAAACACAACCTCAATAAATTTTCAACCACGTAATATTATAAAATAAATAATAGAAGAGAAATTATAAGTTATTGACAGCGGAGAACAAAAAGAATTACACGAATCCTCTTCGAGATCTCTTCAAATTTTCCATAAATCTAATGGATACGGTAAAGTCTTTCTCGCTTATGAGTGTTTGAAAGTTGCTTTACATTTCCATTTGTAAAGAAAAATGTATGTGATTTCTACACTTGAAGAACAAAATTGATGGGTTCCACCATCATTTATAGGAGAAAAGCTTTCCCATGATCTCCTACTAAAGTGGATCATGGGTGAGCCATTCCCCATGAACTCTCATGATGAGAGAATCATGGGGAGCGGGACCCACTCCCTCTCCCCATGGAGGAGGGCCGCCGCCTCCGGGAAGACCGCCGCCTCCGGGAAGACCGCCGCCTCCGGGAAGACCGCCGCCGTCGGGCGGCCTGATCACCGGCGGACAGCCCCCTTTCGGGCCTCGCCGCGGCAGGACCACCGGCTTCGCCGGCGGGGTAGCCGCGGCAGGCCGCCGGCCGGGCCGCGGCCGGCCTTGCCGCGACCGGCCACCTAGCCGTCGGCGACCCGGCCACGGCAGGTTGCCGGCCGAGCCGCGGCAGCCGCGGCATGTCCACAGTCGGCCTTGCCGCCGCCGGCCGAGCCGCGGCAGGCCGCTGGCCCCCGGCAGGCCGCTGCCGCCGACCTCCAGGTCGGCCGCCCGCGCCGCCAGCCGCCTGGCTGGCCACCTCTACCGCCGTGGCAGCCCGTCGCCGTGGACGACCTCCCCACCGTCCGATCGAGGGGAGGCTCTCCTCGCCGTCCGATCAGGAGGGTAACCACCCACTAACCCACTAGTTTAGTGGTGGGGCCCGTCATGATCCTCCCCCGGAGGCTATAAAAGGGACCCCAGGGCCTCTTCATTCGAAACTTTTCTCTTCTTCGGGTCGTCTTCTTCCTCAGGTGAGAGCTCTCCCGCCTCCTCTCCCGAGTCGGCCTCCAGTCGTCGTGAACCACTAGCGGCCACCAACGGCCACCAGCGCTCCACCAGCACGTTGCTAGCAGAAAAACGCCCAAGTCCTCGAGGAAGCCAAAGGAAGAAAACATCCGTCGCCAGCAAGCGCGTGCCGCCACAAGCACCAGAGCACAAGGATCATCCCGCGCACTCCAACGTCCAAGTCACTTCCGCGGCGCAGTTGGTTGCCCGCGGGGAGCCATAACCATAGGCGGACCTAGGTATGGACACACCCGGGCACGTGCCCGGGTGTGTTTTTTCAGCTTTTTGTACTGGCGCCTCTGACCTCTTCGCTTCGTGCCCGCCGCCCCTTCCGCCCCTTCGTTCTTGTTCGTGCCCGACTGCTCTCCCGTGCTTGTTCGTGCCCGGCTGGTCGTGCCCCTTCCGCCCCTTCGTTCCCTCTCCCGAAAGTAAGCCCTTCTTCTTCTTCTTCTTCTTCCAGAAATTCTGGATCCAGAAAAATCTGGATCCAGAACTCTGGATCCAGAATTTCTGGATCCAGAATTCTGGATCCAGATTTTTCACACATTTATGTCTTATGTTTTGTTACTGAACATTTCCTTTTATTTTTCTGAATCAGGACACCTAATTTTTCTGAACATTTCCTTTTATGTGACACACTTGTTTCACACATTTATTTTCCTGTATTTTTTATGTATTGAAGAAATTGCAGTGATGTATTCCCTATAATGCAATTAAGTCTTATGTTTTGTTACTCCCCTCCAATGTAGAGCATATAGAACCTTAAGAATTTCCCTCGCGGGCCAGGTACGGTCGCGCTTGGCCGTAGGGGCATTGCCCCGTGTACCGTCAGGTCATGATTTTTTTTTTCAATTGAAGAATGTAGAGCATATAGAACCTTAGGTCATTATGAATACCAAGGTTTTTTTGAGGAATTAATTTAGTTTTTCATCCTATTAACTTAGGTCATTTGGATGGATAAATTTCTGTTAAAAGCTGGGTCCAGTTTACAAGACCACAATCAAAGTGGTAAAAGACATCGTCTAGATATTAATTTGGAGAATTTACCATCTGATCCGGGTATGAGGCAACCTATTAACGCTTATGATGTCAATGAGCAGGAATCAGTCAGAAGATATTATTTACAGAAAGGGCCTTGTCAACCTCGTTTAGATAATTTTCCTCAAACTACGATTGGTCAGAAAGCACGACGATTCAATAAGAATTGGTATAATGAATTCAAGGGTTGGTTAGAGTACAGCGCAGAAAAAGATGCAGCGTATTGCCTTTATTATTATATTTTCCCTCAGAGAGGATGCAATACTACTTTTGTTTCTCGTGATTTTAGGTATTGGAAAGATAGAACGATATTAGAGAAGCACGCGGGAAATCACTTGACTGCACATAATGCTTCAAGAATGATGTGCGAGTCATTGATGAATCAAAAACAAGGTATTCAGATTGTATTTGCTAGACAAGATGAAACACAAAGTTCACAGTATCGTGCTCGTTTATGTGCATCGATAGATTACATTCGATTTCTATTACACCAAGGATTATCTTTTCGTGGGCACGATGAAACAAAAGAGTCAATGAATCGAGAGAATTTTCTGGAACTCTTAGAAATTTTATCATCTTACAACGATGATATAAAATCAGTTGTTTTGGGAAATGCTCCTATTAACTGTCAGCTGACCTCTCCAAAAATTCAAAAAGAAATTATTTCAGCAATTGCAAGTGAGACAACAAAAGAAATTATTAAGGATATTGGAGATGAATGTTTTGCTATATTAATTGACGAATCTCATGATGTTTCGTCCAAGGAACAAATGGCTGTTGTTCTACGATATGTGGATATTAAAGGTAGAATTATGGAGCGTCTTCTGAGTTTTGTTCATGTGTTTGGCACAACAGCTTATTCTCTTAAAAATTCCCTAAAAAATCTATTTATGAAATACGGACTCAGTATTTCAAAAGTACGTGGGCAAGGCTATGATGGAGCTAGTAATATGAAAGGCGAGTTCAAAGGATTAAAAACTTTGATAATGAGAGAAAACAAATGTGTTTTTTTATGTTCACTGTTTCGCTCATCAACTTCAACTAGTCTTAGTGGCAGTAGCAGAAGGACACTTTGAAATTGCAGAGTTGTTCTCACTTATTAACATTGTTTTGAATGTGGTTGGAGGCTCTTGTAAGCGACGCGATTCACTTAGAGCTTTGGAAGTTGATCGAGTTGCTCGGGAGCTTGGTTGTGGAGAGTTAGAAAGCGGTCAAGGATTGAATCAACCTTTGGAACTAAAAAGAGCTGGAGATACAAGATGGAGTTCACATTTTGGCACCGTACTGAATTTTATTCATATGTTTTCTTCTATTATTGATGTTCTTGAGATTATCACAGTTGATGGTGCAGATGGAAATCAAAGGGGAAAGGCGAACACTCTTCTTATTCGTATCTTGACTTTTGATTTTATATTTTTACTGCATTTGATGAAAAATATTCTTGCAAAAACACATGAATTGTCTCAAGCTTTACAAAAGAAAGATCAAAATATTGTAAATGCAATGAATTTTGTGAAGGTTTCAAAACATCTACTCTTCAAAATGAGGAATGATGATATTGAATGACAAACCTTCATGATTGAAGTATCCACTTTTTGTAGCAAGCATGGTATAGAAGTCCTAGATATGAATGAAAAGTATGTTCAACCAGGGAGATCAAGACGTCGAGCAAATGAGATTACAAATGTCCATCACTTTAGAGTTGAAATTTTTAATACAGTACTGGATTGGATGCTAAATGAATTGAATGATCATTTTGATGAACTTAACACTAAGTTGTTGTTATGTGTTTCTTGCCTTGATCCCAGCGATAACTTTGGTTCATATGACAAACAAAAGTTACTTCGACTTGCAGAATTCTATATATACGATTTCAGTGCAATAGAATTGCAACTACTTGAAGGTCAGCTTGATACTTATATTTGTGACATGCGCACAATTTCAGTTGATATATTATCTCACGTTAAAGGCATAAATGGACTTCTTCAGCTATTAGTGGAATTGAAAAAGGACAAACATTTTCAGTTAGTTTTCAGATTATTAAGGTTGGCATGTCTCCTTCCAGTTGCAACAGCGACCGTTGAAAGGATGTTTTCTGCAATGAAGATCATAAATGGTCGTTTGCGAAACCGAATGAGTGATGAATTGATGAATGATTGTTTAATTGCTTATATTGAAAAAGATGTTACTGATGAAATTACAAATGACACAATTATCTACTACTTTCAGAACATGTGTACAAGAAAAGTAGTTTGTTGAGAAGTAAGTTTTATCATGTTATTTTTTGCTCTATAAATCTACAATGTAGTGTTGAATGATTAGAAATTTGAATATCTATATTCACTTTTGAATTAACACTATTGATGTATAAATATTTAAATAATATTGTTACTTGATTTTAAATTTAAATTAATTGTGCCCGGGCTTCAAAAATTTCCTAGTTCCGCCACTGGCCATAACCTCTCTCTCTTCCCCCAAGCTGTAACGGGTGCGGCCTGTCACCCCGATTCACCAAACATACTGTTATCACCAGAAGCTAGTGGAATTTGACCGGCATAGACCCGGTCACGTGATTTTTTACCCATTTAAGGGGTTTTTCCACGTCATCACACCTTGTGTCAACTTCTCATTTTCATTGACTGTGCGCGCGCTCGACCGCTCTGTGAGCTAAGACGGTCCAAGAAACAACCGGTCCGACCGGAGCATCGAGTTAGTCCGCAAAAAACCTAGGGTGTATCGCTCAAATTATCGACTTTTAGTACTCGATGTCCTAACGAAAGTGTTCCCAGTTGGTGGAGTTGCTCTCATACAAAATTTCAATGTTCTTGCCCAACACTAAAGTGATTTTGCAAATTATAATGGATGCCATAATGAGAAATTAATTTTGGATATGGGCAAACCAAAATTGGCTAGGTGCAAACCAAAAATTAAGTTAAAAAGTATTATATGAACCCTAATAAAATGACTCAGGGCAAACCATTCCCCCTCATCCCGTGAGCCGATCCCGCCGCTTCCCCGTTCCACCTGGCACCCGATCCCTCCCCTTCCCCGCTTCCCCTGGCGCCGATCCGGCCGCTCCCTACACCAACGCTCCCCGCACCGCCGCTCCCGCCGCTTCCCCGCTTCGCCTAGCACCCGATCCCGCCCCTTCCCCGCTTCCCCTGGCACCCGATCCAGCCGCTCCCTGCACCAACGCTCCCCGCATCGCCGCTCCCGCCCCTTCCCCACCTCCCCTGGCGCCCGATCCGGCCTCTCCCCACACCGCCGCACCCGAGTCCCGCCCCTTCCCTACTTCTCTCCTGTTTCCGCTTAGGGTTTAGGGCCGCCTAGAAGGTCTCCTCCAGTCCAGCAAAATCGGCCCTCTCCAGCGTCCGTCGGCGAGCCTAGGGCATTATTCTTCATCGTCGAGTGGTCATCCAGTTGGATTCAAGGTACTTGGGCACACCTCCTTTCTTTGTTGCCTCTCCCCACAACTTCAAATATGTTATTATTTGCATTATTTTGAGTGCAGTTATAGTTTAATCTAAATGATGTTTTCATATTGAATGTAGTTCAACGGTGTTCCTTCTCACTCACCGCTTTCAAATTGGACCGATTCCTGCATTTGTTTGAGGTATTCAGTCACCCTGTCAATTGTGAATATTTAAATGAGTTAGAATTGAAGTTAGTTTGATTCATCCTATTTCTTATTGTGTTGTTATATTAGGTGCAAAAAACCCGAGTTTGGTTAACATCATTTATAGTTTGTTGAAATGAGTTTGGAAAATATTTAATTGTTGACATGCGTTGAATCGTCGCAAACAACACAAGTTGATGTTGGAGTACACTTTGTCACAAAATTGTGTTTTGAATCAAAGGAGGAGTTAATATCATGGACCCAAAAGATTGCAAAGGGATTGAGATTTGTTGTGACTATTCAAAGTGCCGATAAGCTTACAAGCCGGCCTAAACAGGGTTTTATTGGGTTGTGATAGAGCTGGTTTTTATCGTGAGAAACAGCGAGGTAAAGAATGGGTAAGAAAAAATATGCGAAGAAGTAGCACAAAGAGGTGTGGTTGTCCGTTTTCACTATAAGGTCAAAAAAATGCACACATAAATGAGTGGACTCTTGAAGTGAAGTGTGGAGTGCACAACCATGAAATGGTTCATCTAGAAGCTCATTCCTATGGCAGTAAGCTAAATGAAAATGAGGAAAATATTGTAGAGGAAATGTTTGTAGCCGGGGTAAAACCTAGAAAGATTCTATCGACTTTGAAGAAGAGAGATCTTATATGATGCTATTTTTGGAACGACGAGAAGAATTAAATTGCAAAATTCCTTGGACTATACTGTTGCTCCCGCTCCTTTGGATAAGTGGATGACCATGCCTGATATGGGATTGATTATTGCTTCTTGCTATAATATTGCAGTAGTCCACTTCAGCATGTTTCAGTCTTTCACTTTCTTGCCATTGCATTCACCGCCTCCGGCCGTTCGAAGAACACTATTCATGAGATTCATTCATGGAAATCATTTCGTACAACTGAAGATGAGGGATGATTGTCCACTTCCTCCAACGATCTCGATTTGGAGGAGATATCATGAAGTGATTGCTGAGCAATGGTAACGATTTAATTCAAAAATGTAAAGTTTTATAACTTCATTTCTTTTGATATTGTTCACTAACAAATATACATTTTATAGGTATCAAAATGGACTTACAAATACATTTCATTAAACTTGAAGTAAAACATGTTTTCTTTCGCAAATTTGGGACTGCGGGTACTGTAAAGTAGTCACATATTCTATTAACTTGCATTGTATGATGAATCTTAAAAGTTTGATACATTGTTTTTTGACAGGTGCAAGAATTCAAGCTAAAGTTGGAACAAGAAGAAGACTTACATGATGATTTTAAAAAAATTAATTTTGTTATAATTTGTAATTCAAAGTTTAATGTTACATTTTTTTAGTACTTTTATCATTAAGCTTTATTTCAAGTTTTGATAATTTAAATTCTGATTATTTTTAAATTTTAATTTCGGTTTGCACGTAATAATTTAGTTTGCACTTATAATATTTTTGTCTATACGTAAAATTGGTTTGCACGTATCCAATTTCGGTTTGCCTATATCAATCGCCTTAATTTTATGCTTTTCATTTTTTTAAGGCAGCTGTTAATCGTACGGCTAATACCGCTAATCTCACTGCCAAGTCAAAAAATCATGGTTTTTTTACGCTAAACACACTGCTGCGGTTCTCCTCCCCGCACTGCTAGGGTTCGGCCCGAAGTCCTCCCTTTCGCGATTCTCCCTCACCCGCCGATCTCTCACCCGGCAAATCCAGTGAATCCAGCGACGGTCGCACATTCCTTCTCCGGCTAAGCTGAGGTTCGGCCCCGCCTCTCTTCTCCGGCAAAACTACAGTGTTCTCCAGCGAATCCCCTCCTTCATCCACTACTTGTCCGGAGGTAAACCTCAGTTTTCTTCCCCAAGATCAAAATCAAATTGCTAATCACCTTTCATCTCCTATTTCAACTCTTTTGTGCCCATTTGATGAATCCTATTTTTTTTAGGTTTTTAGGTTTATCATTTGGAGAAATGATTTCTGAAAAAACCAATAAATTCTACCGTTGTTGCATTTAGTATGATCACACTCTCAATACCCTAGCTACTTTTTTCTTGCAAAAATTCAATTTTATCACGCTCTCAATTTTTTTGTTATAATGAAATTATTCATTGTAAATTTGACGACTGTATGGAAGTCTTTCAAGCAAATGATAAACATATAACATACAGATATTAAAAGATCATTTGAAGAAAGTTGTATCAAAATTTGCAATGACTTTAATGGTTCTTTATATTCAGAGTTGGTAGGAAAAGTGTCTGTACAAGCAGTAAAATTATTAAAGAGGAAGAAGCTCAAATTAAAAGAGGACACTTCAAGTCAACTAATGAATGCTCACATTTGAAAAGATACACTTTGGGCTTGCTATGCGCCCATGAGTTATTTTCATAAGTTACTCAATCCTTTATGTTTAATTAACGAGCATTAGAAAAAGTTAGTTTTAAATGAAAGATTTGAGGTAGATATTGAATACACCATATACATCGAACTTGAAGGGATCATAAAAAAATTTATGACTACAACAAAGAACAGGAGTTAAAAAGAAAGTTAAGAGAGCTTATAAATCTAACATCGACACAAACAATGGAACCTTCTGTACCAATAAAGTTGAGAGGTAGGTCAAATGGTATTAATAAGAAATTTAAAGAAGAGATTCTATCAACTAAAAGACTACCCTCACATTTTGAGTATGCATTGGTGGAAGATAAGGTCATCCAAAGTAATAAAACCCGCAAAAGAGTAAAGTTGGCAATTTCGGATTTGAGACTTATTATTAGTTCATGTTATAATATTGTTTTAATTCAACTCTCAAAAGTACAAAGCTGGACATTTATTCCGCTACATTCGGTTATGCCGGAGAGACCAATGCTAGCTTGTTTGCATTAGTTTTTTAAATAATAATCACTTCATACAATTGGTGTTAAAAGATTGTTTGCGAATAACCAAACCTCAAATTAGTGTTTGCGAATAGTCAAAAATACGGATAACTAAAAGTGTTGTGCGGATATCAGCGCCCTTTTTAAATATATTTCTAATTAATGGATGGCATTATCAATTAATTATAGAAACTGAATTTTTTTTTAAAATATTAGGCTTTGTTTGGTTTGGCGTTTCGCCGCCTCTGTTTGGAGCAAACGCCGCCGGACGGCGGGTAAACAAACGGGCGCCGGCGGCATTTGTTCCGTTTGCACCAGCCGGACAGAGAAAAAGCCACCAAATCAGAGATTTTCCAACCCCACATCCCCCCTCCGATTCAACACCTCCGTTTAAATCCGCTGGCTCCTCGACCACCACTCAATCAAACAAACCCTTAACTGTCCGTGTGCCTGAATGGTGATAATATATAAATTGCATGGATCGGTTATTTATTCCCCACGTGTACGTCAACTTGGCCATATTTCTAATGATCTATAGTTAATTTAACACGTTCACTATTTCTATACGCCACTATTGGTAAGCGCTGTTCGATCCGAGCAGCTGATCCTCCGCCTTCCTTTCTTCCTAAAATACAGCCTCAAATCACAGAAACGCCCCGTTCAAGCCCCTGCTAATCTAACCGTCATGAGACCAAGATCCTCTCCAGTTCAAATGAACTTGATAATATACAGTTCATGGTCCTGATCAATTTTCTCTCCCAAATCTGACGGTGAGCACAAGACGACGAGCTGAGTTGACAAGCTGAGTTTTACGATCTTTTAATTCAGTCCGTAGAATGATGAACTGGATACTATCTGGTTCATGGAGAGGATCTCATTCCAATGTTATGGGAGTCCAAATTGCAATCAGATCCCACATGTAAAGATTATTGCTTTTTTTTAGAACTTTGCTATTTTAAGAATTGATGTATAAGATTGCACGCATACGACAGAGATAACAAATAATTATGATGAGCTATTATAATGCAAAGAATGTCATACAAAATAATTATGAATATAAAATTGAGTTTTTTTAGGGTGCTGTTACTAGCAAATTCAATTTGGTTTCTAGCAAATCATTACTATTAGCAAATCCTCATTTTTCAAAATGGATATTTGAAATCATTTTGTTACTAGCAAACCGACATAATTTTTTTTAAAAAAAATAAATTTTGTTTAAAACATTTATTCTTTCAAAATAACCCACTACATATAATGACATTACAAATGATTTCAAATGTATTCATTCAACCACTTACGTTAGCATTAGAAATGAGTCAAAATGCCGCAAATTTTTGTTTAGTATGTCCAAAACTTCTTTTTCAACACAATATCATCATCTGCACCAAAATCTCTAAACAAAATATCGCCCGTTTAGAAATATATTTGATCTCTAATTCCTATAAGGGTGTGCTGTATATATATATATGAGTTAAGTGTATATAAAAATATACGTATTTTTTTGAACTGCATCTTATACGTATATTTTCATGTGAAGTGTTCAACATGAAAGTTGTAGATCTTGACGGGATCTACAACTTTCATGTTGAACGCCTTTTGATTTAAAACAATTTAGGCCTCCGATTTGATCCCGGAAAAAAGTCACGCCGAACATATGTACGGACGCCGAAAAAAGTCACGCCAAAAATCTGTACGTACGACTTGTTCGTGCGTGTCTTTTTTCAGGCCCAAATTAGAGGCGTAAATGGCTTCAAATAAAAAACTGGTCAACATGAAAGTTATAGATATCATCGAGATCTACAACTTTCATGTTGATCATTTTTTCAAATGAAAAAAATTTGGGGTTCCAACTTCAAAATTTCAAAAATTACAAAAAAAAATAAAATTGGTTTGCTAGTAATTTTTGGGAAGAAAAAAAAATGACTGAATCTGTATTTTCTGATTGGCTAAAGTCAGTTTGCTAATAATAATAATTAATATCACCTTTTTTTTTAGGAATTGATCACCAAAGTATATATTTTGAGTATAAATGTAACCCATGAAGACTAGTTTATTTTCCTACATACCAGTGAAGCATAATCATGGCTATCCTCTTCCTCCTCCTCCTCAGCACTCTCCTTATTGTCTCCATCCTCTTCTCAGCAAAGCGGCGCAGCCTCCCCAACCGCCGGCCGCCTTTTCCCCCGGGGCCTAAGGGCTGGCCGGTGCTCGGTAACCTGCCTCAGCTCGGCTCCAAGCCGCACCAAACCCTCCACTCTCTATCCCAAAAATACGGCCCACTCCTCGGCCTCCGCCTCGGCCACGTCCACGTCGTCGTCGCGTCCTCCGCCTCGACGGCAGCCATGTTCTTCCGCACCCACGACGCCAACTTCAGCAGCCGCCCTCCCAACTCCGGCGCCGAGCACGTCGCGTACAACTACCAGGACCTCGTCTTCGCTCCCTACGGCGAGAGGTGGCGCATGCTTCGCCGCCTTTGCGCGCTTAATCTCTTCTCGGCGAAGGCGATGGAGGACTTCGGCCACGTGCGAGCCGGCGAGGTGGCACGGCTCGTGTGGGGGCTGAAAACGGCCCAGGCGGCGGTGAACGTAGGCGGGGAGGTAAACGAGTGCGCGACCAACGCGCTTTCGCTGGTTCTTTTGGGGCGGCGGGTGTTCGGCGGGCGCCGTGATGAAGATCAGGCGGCGGCGGAGGAGTTTAAGGAGCTGGTTGTGGAGCTCATGAAGCTTGCCGGCGTGTTCAATGTAGGCGACTTTGTGCATGGACTTGGATGGCTTGATCTACAGGTGATTTTTTGTGAGTGTGTGTTATTTTTAAAACATAATATATAGTATCAACTGCACATTAAATAATCATTATGGTTATTATCAAATATCAATGGAGTTATTTAAATATAATAATCTTTAAAAAATAATAAGCAATTGAAGTCAACATTTCTTTAAATGGTGATAAATATTTTAGAGTATATGAAATAGATCAGTTTCATTTACTTAAAATAAGTTCCAATTTTTCTAACTTTTATTTTTTTTAGATGTTGTTATTAGCAAATTCACTTTAGCGGTTAACAAATAAAAAAAAACTCGGTTCAAGACTATTTTTTCTTATTTTTTCGATTATAAAAATTTCCCGCTAGCAAACTATTAGGGGTCGGTCAGCAGTCTGCCATTCCTCTGACGCTGCAACCGCGAGTCTTCTTCCACATCATTTGTGATTGTGATTCATCTTCCACGCCACTGTCGCCGACGATTCCATTAGATTTGGGCTAAGTTAACCGGGGTGACAACCCCGCTTAGAATCGACGAGGCATTTCGGGTTTGCAAAGTGCTTCCCCTTCTTCTTGGGTTTATGTGAGATGTAGCAGCCCTAAATCTTTTTTAGAAAAACTCAAAGCCTCTATGGTTGAAACTGTTAAAGAGAAATGAAGGTGTTGGTTTACTTATGGAGGATCTCAACAAATTGATTTTGCTTATCTCTAGGATATTTGTTTTGAGGTACACCTTCTGTGATTTTGTTACACAAGAAAATTACATATTTAATTAACAATATGTTATCATCCATGCCACTTATTTTTGGTAGTTTTTATTTTAATTTTTTTTTGAATGATTTGCTATTAATCATTTGGTTTCAAATAGCAATTTTCAAATTTCATGATTTACTGGTAGTAATGATTTGCTAAAAGTCAAAATGAATTTGCTAATAACAACACCTTTTTTTTTTTGAAATCGGTCTCACTTAAGCTCTGTTGACCGGGCGGTAGTGGTTGTGAACACAGTGGTTATAAATCATAGTTCATGAACACATGACCTCACGTAAGGAATGGTTTATCATATTTTTCGAAACTCGAAAGTCGCTCGAATATTGTGCCGAATTAGAATCGGTTACAATTCATTCGACTCAATTTGAATCTATTCAATTGAACTCAAATTTGATTTCTAGCCAATTTCAAGTCAGCGCTAAATCGCTCCAAATATGATTCTAATGAGTTTGAATTGATTAAAAATATTATGTATTTATTAATATATTTATATTTTTGTATAAAAAATCCTAAATCCTAAACCTCTAAATAAAAAGTGTAAAGACTTTAAGGTTTCATTTGTTAAATTTAGAGGTTGCTAAATTTAATTTTGAGTCAACTGGGAAAAAAGAGAAATATTGCTCAATTTTGAGCCGGCTTGACTCGCTTTGAAGCTAGCTTGGAATCGAGACATTCCGAGTCAAATCGACTCACCGGCGGCTCCAGGCCTTGTCTCCGGCTTTTGGAAAGCTCCTCCAGGATTTCGAAGCCTTCTCCAGTGATTTTGAGCGGTCCTATCATCGGGCATGCTAAAATTAATTTTTGAAATTAAATTTATACAGTAACTAATTTTTTTTTAATTCATGGGATTTTAATAATGATTTTAGGGAGTGGTGAGCAAGATGAAGAAGCTGCACAAAAAGATGGACAAATATTTCTGCAAAATAATGGAAGAGCACAAAGAGAAAGATGATGGCAATGGCAAAGCCTCCCGTGATGTTCTCAGCATCTTCATGAAGCTTAAAGATGAATCAAATGAGGATGGGGGTTTTACTGATACACACATCAAGGCCCTCCTCCTGGTATTATTTTTGACAGTTGTTATTCGCAAATCATAAATGTCTATCCGCAGATCAAATATTTCATATTTATAAATTATTATTGACGGTCAAAATTTAAATTTTAACAATCAATGTATTCTTCTCACGAGTAGTGCCCGATAATGAAGAAACATCTTTGTCAATCTTTTGAGTCAATATAGGAGGCAAAAATGGTGAAATTCATGTGAAAATAATAAAATTCATATCAAATTGTTGGAATGGAATCGTCGGCATACACTCATAAGGTTGTCGGAGAAATTCCATTGTTATCGGGCCTTCCTCAAAAGAAAAAGACATCAATTGATAAAATTTAAAGTTATTATGCGAATAATACTTTAAAAACATGAAAAATTGATCTTACCAATAGTATATAATTTGCCAATAACAACTGCCTCATTTTCTTTCATCATTTTAGGGAATTGTAAAGTACACTATAACTTTGGGTGCAATATTTTGTTAAGAGCACCGCACTGCACTAAGGCTTTGTTTAGGGGGACTTATTTTCACCAGTCAAGCGGCTACAATCGCATGAACCGAACCTTAATTATGATCGGGTTCATGCGATTGTAACGGCTTGACCTGTGAAAATAAGTCCCCCAAACAAAGCCTAAGATTGCACACATAATTGTTAGGGGCCAAAAATGAAGCTGATGACGAGGCAATGTTTTCTCCGTCGATGCAGAATCTATTTACGGCGGGCACAGACACGACGTCGAGCACGGTGGAATGGGCGCTGGCGGAGCTGATTCAGCAGCCGAGCCTCATGGCCGAAGCCCAAGCCGAGATCGACTCCATCGCCGGCCGGAGCCGCCTCGTCTCCGAGTCCGATCTCCCCAACCTGCCGTTGCTGAGAGCCATCGTGAAGGAGACACTCCGCCTCCACCCCTCCACCCCGCTATCCCTCCCGCGCGTTGCGGCGGAGGGCTGCGAGATCGCCGGATACTCGATCCCGAAGGGGGCGACCCTGCTCGTGAATATTTGGGCCATTTCGCGGGATCCGTCGTCGTGGCCGGAGGAGCCGCTCGCGTTCCGGCCGGAGAGATTCCTCGCCGGTGGATTCCACGAGGGAGTCGATGTGAAGGGCGGCGACTTCGAGCTCATACCGTTCGGCGCCGGAAGAAGGATCTGCGCGGGGATGAGCCTGGGGCTGAGGATGGTGCAGTTCATGACGGCGACTCTGGTTCACGCTTTTGATTGGAGGCTGGGCGAAGCCGCCGGAAAGCTTGATATGGAGGAAGCCTACGGGTTAACTCTGCGACGGGCGACGCCGCTTGTCGCCATACCCGTGCCTAGGTTAACCTCACAGGCTTACCCTAAACATGCTTATTAATCTCTGGCTATTATTAATGAGAATTGTTATTGCTACCCTTTTTTTATGAATATTCACGTCCATTTTAATTCGGTTCTGATAAATGACCCTGTATCATTATGGTGCTGTTATTACCAAATTCATTTTCGTTTTTAGCAAATCAGAAAAAAACAGATTCTGTCATTTTTTGTATTTTTTTCTCTTCCAAAAAATTACTACTAGCAAACTAATTTTGTTTTTTTTGTTAATTTTTGCATTTTTGAATTTTGAGCCCCAAATATTTCTCATTTGAAAAAGTGATCAACATGAAAGTTGTAGATCTCATCAAGATCTACAACTTTCATGTTGATCATTTTTTGATTTGAAGCCGTTTAGGCCTCTAATTTGGGCCTCCAAAAAGATATTCACGGAACGTACAAATTTTCGACGTGACTTTTTTCGGGGCCCAAATCGGATGTCTAAACTACTTCAAATCAAAAAGTGTTAACCATGAAAGTTGTAGATCTCGACGAGATCTACAACTTTCATGTTGAACACTTTTTGATTTGAAGCCGTTTATGCCCCCAATTTGGCCCCCAAAAAAGTCATGCTGATATCATGCGTCCGTACATATGTACGACGTAATTGTTTTCAGGGGCCAAATCGGGGATCTAAAGTACTTCAAATCAAAAAGTGTTCAACATGAAAATTGTAGTTCTCGACGAGATCTACAACTTTCATGTTGAACACTTTAAGATTTGAAGTCGTTTATGCCCCCGATTTGGCCCCCGAAAAAAGTCACGCCGTTCTCGGGCGTCCGTACATATATATGACGTAACTTTTTTCAGGGGGCAAATCGGGGGGGGGTCTAAAGTGCTTCAAATTAAAAAGTGTTCAGCATAAAAATTGTAGATCTCGTCGAGATCTACAACTTTCATGTTGAACACTTCTCATGAAATTGTACGTATAAGATGCAGTTCAAAAGGACGTATATATTCTTATATACACTTAACTCGTATATACAACACATTCTTATAGGAATTAAAAATCAAATATATTTCTAAACCGACTGATATTTTGTTTAAAGATTTTGGTGCAGATAATGATATTTTGTTGAAAAAACAGTTTTGAACATACTAAATATTTGCGGTTTTTTGACTCGTCTATAATGCTAACATAATTGGTTGAATGAATACATTTGAAATCATTTGTAATGTCATTATATGTAGCGGGTTATTTTGAAATAATGAATGTTTTAAACAAAATTTAAGTTTTTTTTTAAAAATTATGTTAGTTTGCTAGTAACAAAATGGTTTTCAAATAACAATTTTGAAAAATGAGGGTTTGCTAATAGTAATGATTTACTAGAAACCAAATTGGGTTTGCTAGTAACAGCACCCTATTATTATTACTTGATGGACTTGGACCAATGACGTGTGGGAAAAGCCAATTCGGCCGGACAAGTCGCGGGCGACGCGCTCCCCCAAGGCCCGGAAACACTCGAGCGGAGGGCAAAACCCGCGCACACGCACGTGCAGTGTCCCTGCGTGCGCAAGACCAGCCCGCCCAGGCACGCACTGCATGCGAGTGCCCGCACGAGCACCCCCGAGAGGGCGCCACACCCGGCGGAGGCCCCTGTCGCCTCCGGCCCATGCCGGCTGCCGCTGCCATCGGGCGCCCTGCCTGAGCAGCCCAGACCACCTGGGGGCACCTTCATCATTTCAATAATTTTGGTGATGCATTTGACTGAAACAGAACGACGTCATTCGCCAACACAAATCAAGCTCCGACGCAATTACTGACGTGCCCCCCTATAAAACTATAAATAATCCCTCATGACTTCATTTGAAAACAAGCAACTCCAAAGACTAGAAAGAACTATGAGATTTTTCTCCTTCAAGTGCAAAGGTTTCATCAGGCTTTCAAGGCACGACGTTCGTCTCCGCGAGAGCGCTCCCACCAAGTCTCTTCTTTAGCAGGAGCACTACCATCGAGGGTCTGTGGACTTACAGATTTCTCCTAGCCGGAACACTTTCATCGAGGTTCCGTGAACTTAGTCATTTTCCTGACCGAAGCGCTTCCATCAAGGCTCCGAGATCTTAGCTTCTTTTTCATCATTTTCACAATTTGTACTTGTAACAGAGATGCGATTTAGGGTTTAGGATGTCATCTGTCGAGTAATCATCTCAAACTCTTGTAATCTTCAAGGAAAATAGTGAATTTTGACTCGGCATAGATCCAGTCACGTGATTTTTCACAATTTTCGGATTTTTCACGTCAAAAAAGTCTTGTCGTTTAATACTGTTTTTCTTTGACTGTTTGCACGCTTGATCCGAAACCGGATGACCCGAAACATTACTATTAAATTTGGCGGAAATTTTTATAAAGATATGTTATTTTACCAGGTGGTAACGATGTGGAACAGAAACAGCTAATCAATTCTAGCCGCATTTAATCATCTCCCTTTTTATTTTATTAAATCAAAATATCTCTCTTGGGGATGCCGCTGAGATTGTAAAAGTGCCTTGGAATGACTGTGATTGGCAGACACGCCGGGTCACTAGGGTGGACCGGGTAAGGGGGATGCTGCGTTGCACCATGCAGTGCAGCATCCAACAGCTGCGAGTGCATCAGTACTCATGCACGCATCTCGATGCGAGTGTTGATGCACTCTCAATCGCTCGATATGCTGCATTGCACGGTGCAGTGCAGCACACCCCGCTTCCAGGGGGCCGCAGACAAGAGAAACCCCTTTGCACTGTCAACCGTCCATACATAATGACAATAATAACCGTGCATGGCCTCCACAAGTAAGTGCCCACACTCCACACGACAAAAACTCGTTATTAAGAAAGATATCAATACTTATGTCGTAGACGTGGACTCCCGAATTGCTTGTTTTTATACAATGAGAAGCGATTTGTATACATTATTGTGTAGTGAAATGAGAAATCTTAGCACTGTAATATAATAAGGTGATTGTTAACCGCAACCGTTATTGGCTAGTCGCACCCCAAAATCTGCTATTTTTTCACGCCTTTTCGAAATACACCTTGTACATGCAATTTCAGGAAAAGTGTTCAACACGTGTTGAACACTTTTCCTGAAATTGCATGTACAAGGCGTATTTCTGAAAGACGTAAAATCTGAGCATATTTCCAAAGTACATCTTGTACATGCATTTTTAGGAAAAGTGCTCAACACAAAAACTTTCATGTTGAGCACTTTTCCTAAAATTGCATGTACCAGACATATTTCAAAAAGACGCGAAAAATAATGAGATTTTGAGGTGCCGCTAACAAATAGCGGGTTTGCGGTTAACAATCACCTATAATAATGGAGCATTGAACAAATATATGCAAATTACTTGTTTTTAAAATATCTTGATGAAGTTTTTTAGATAAGCGTCAACGAATGACAATTTAACCCGTGTTCATGACCGCCATCACCATGCCAAACGGAGCCTTAATCACCACATCACTTCAAATTCATGTAACTACCATCAACCATAGTGTATTATGTCTCAAATCCTAATCTAGTGACGATGATTGACGCTGATCTCAATTTGCGGGGTTTAGGCCATGATTATAGATATTTTGAAAATATACAGAGTACCGATAAACTCGTAATAACGGCTGCTGCTCGTAAATGTAGTTCATCTTGAAATGAATCACGTGACTCTAAACTTTGTAATTTTGTTCATCTTGGAATGAATCACGTGACTCTAAACTTTGTAATTTTGTTTTTGTTTGATCGATTCTTGTTTCCACAACACACATCAAATATCTCTATGCTGTGATGTGCTCGCTATAAATAAAGATTAGAAATTTTCTTGTTGAAGTTTCACACGTATATAAATACACAACATAAAACCTGAATATAGCATGAACCATGTGCACAGGTGATGTGTGGGAAAATAAAAAAAATAAATGTCTCTCAGAAATAATCTTTCATGCTATACTATAGAAGAAGCAAACTTAAATTTTTTTTGGATTTTAAATGGAGATCTCACAATTCAGACCGCCGCAACCGCGATTAGACAAGGCTAACCGTCCGATTATTTCTCTAGGGTGCTAGCTGAACCAGACCGCAGGAAAGAGGGATAGAAGTCGAAACCGGCTAACTGCCATATCCTAGCCGCCAGTACGTGACGGTCTCTGCGGTCTGCCCAAATCATACCGCACAACCTCCACTTCACTCCTACTTCAACAATTTCAATACTCCCCTTGAAGTGGGAAGTGGAAACCAGCCCGAGCAAATCCTGTACCTGAATAAACAGTCCTTCAGCAACGGCTTCGTGAAGATATCCACAATGTTGTCCTGACTCTGCACATACTCGACCATCAGAGACTCATCCAGCACCTTCTCCCAAACGAAGTGATGATCGATCTTGATGTGATTGTCCGCACATGACAAATTGGATTATTGACCGATTTGAGCGAACTGTAGTTGTCACCGCGCAACAGAGTAGGACCTCGCACCTTCTCAAGGATGTCCTCCACTAACCTCCTGAGCTAGACAACCTTTTGAGATGTCAAGGCCGAAGTCTAGTACTCCGCTTCTGTAGTGGAGAGAGACACTAAATCCTGCTTCTTGCTACACCACGAGATAGCTGTCGCCCCGCACATGAAGACGTAACCTGATGTTGACTTCCGATCATCAGAATCTCCCTCATAATCAACATCCGTGTAGCCATAAAGCTTGATGTTTGTGTGCCTCTCGTAAAAGAGGCCCATGTCCGAGGTGGACTTCAGCACTTCAGAATATTTTTAACCGCCACTAGATGAGGCTTTCGCGGCTCAGCCCATGATATAGGCAATATCCGATCTTGTGATCATCAGATATATGAATCTCCACGAGAGCCCGGAACACTAAGAGATATGAAAGAACCCTCCACTCATCACGCCGAAGATTCAGATCGACCTCTAGAGGGGTAGAATTGCTCTTCTCTTTCCACATGCTGAATCGCTTAACGATTATCTCTGCATAGCTTTTCTAGGAAACAAGCATGTCATTCTTCTTTCTCTCAACCTCGAGTTCAAGGAAATTATGGAGCTCTCCAAGATCTTTCATCTCAAATCTGATAGCAAGCTCAGCTCTGAGCCTTGCGATCCCTTCCTCCAAGTTCCCGATGACGATCATATTGTCAACATACAACAACACTAGGACCTGAAGCTCCCTTTTTTCTTAACAAACAGACTGGAATCTGAGTCTGAAGCGAAGTATCCGCAGAACTGGAAATATTCTGCAATCTTCTCATATAACTCCTAAGACGTCAGTTTCAAACCATATAAGGCTTTCTTCAGCTTGCAGACGTGTCATGTATGTTCTTCAGATACATAACCCGGTGGTTGCACCATGAATATATCTTTATCAATCTCGTCGTAAAGGAAATCATTTTTTACGTTGAGTTGCCAAATCTTTCGCCATTGACAAGCCTCCAAAGAGATCACTACCCGCACTGAAATCATCTTGGCCATCGGACTAAACGTCTCTTCATAATCCTCCCCGTACTGTTGTGAGAACCCCCAAACTACAAGACGAGCATTGTACCGCTCGATGTTGTCATCAACCTTCTTCTTCAACTTGTAAACTCACTTACATGTCACAGGAGTGATGCCTTTGACTTTGGGCCCAATGTCTCAAGTCTCGTTCTTCCTGAGAACGACCATCTCCTCATCAATAGCATCTTCCCACTCCCTAATGTCAGTGGCGTTTTCAAAACTTGACGACTCCCGCTCATCCTTTTGAACCTCCGCAGGGCTTGACCCTGATCCACCACTTCTGTTACTTCTTCTAAACAAGCTCTCCTCTCAGGCACACCAGGAGCATCGCTCCCCCTGCTTTCAGATCCAGAAGCTTCCTCCACAGAGCTAAACAAAACTGGAGCACCTGGTGACACATGCAACTCTACCAGAAGATCCCAAGCAACTTGAACCTGCCCTCCGTCAGACCTGCTCTCCTTTAGCTCCACGAATGAGCTACCCTGGTATGACATCAATTCGTCAAATACCACATCCTGAGAGACAACGAACTTCCATGTCTTTGAATCCAGGCTGCCCATCACAGCAACCAAGCCACGCGAACTGATCCAATCACGGCAGCAACGGACTGCCGGACCAGCCACAAGACTGCACAGAGCAGCGATCTCTGCAACCAGTCCGCGCAAACTGCAGCAAGCGACTAGAACAAAATCTGTCTAGTCAACCTGCTGAACTCGACAAATTCTATAAGCAAACCGCTCAACACAGGCGGTCCCGACGAACTAGGCAACAACCCAGACTTGTCACAAACCCATAACCAAGTCCACTATACTAGCGAACTCTGACTATCAACCCGCTTAAGACGATTTCAGCGAACAATGCGGTTAGCTTCCACATACCACTCTTACCGCCTGCCTTCTTGCAAGCCAGAGATCTTGAAAGCTTAAGCGGGCTGTGCGGTCCCACAATCCAGATCGCCCCAGCCGCGGTTAGACAAGACTAACCGCCCGGTTACATCTCCAGGGTGCTAGCTGAACCAGACCGCAGGAAGGAGAGATAGAAGCCGAAGCCGCTAACCGTCATATCCTAGCCGCCAATCCACGGCTATTTCTGCGGTCTGTGCGGTCTACCCAAATTATGCCGCCCACCTCCACTTCAATGATTTCAACAAATAACTGGTTCCAAAGATAAAAAAAGTCAAAAAGATTGTAAGAATTTTTTTTACATTATTTGTGGGGTTAAATTCGTGGCGGAGAAAATGTAGAAGATTAGAATCGCTGCGGTTGGCCGAGGAGCAAAGTCTATTTTATCCTCAGTGCTGAGATTCTTCGATGGAGTGCTCTTGGTCGAGACCCAGATAACAATCAGAAATCAATAGGAGCTTCGTTTCCTATATAACCAGCAGGAAAGAAAAAAAAACAGTGAGATTATATGATTGTGGCTCAAATTATGCACATACTGATAACTTGGAAAGGCAAATTTACAGTTCCATCAGAGCTTAAACCGCGGGGGCAACATGAAAGTATCCTTTGTGAAGAAAATAAAACATTTTATGCAACTCTTGGGAAGGAATGTGGGATTCACGAGGGCGAGGTAGAGGGCGGACCAAGTGCGTGGCATTAAGAAGAGTGAATATGTGTCGAGATATTTGGTGGTGGCGAGATATTTGGTGGACGATAAAACTGGCAGATTGCATTTGAAGAGTTTATAAAATAATACCTGAAAGTTGACTGTTGCTGATGGTAGCTCCATTCGAGTAACCATGCGATCAGAAAAACTCGCTCTTTTCAACACATACAGTTCTGAGGTGGTAACATTCCCCAAAACTAACCACCACGCCTCATTTTTGACCTGCCAACAAAAATAAATGTTTCAAATTACAAGAGTATATAAATTGTGTAAAAAATACACCCTGTTCAAAATTGTTCATGTAAAAAAAAAAGATTTTGAGCGGTTTCTTCAATTTATATACAATTGTCTTTTGAATGTCCGAGAAAAATGAGAGTTGCCCACACCATACGCTTTCATGGGCAACACTCTTTTCCACCCAACAAACTATAAAAAAAAATCATTCAAATCCCTTGCATGTTCTCCTTATACATTTTCTTGATTGTGATAATTAAGAGGGTAGGGGCGTCTAGGCTCTTTCAATGTGTTCATGCACATGTAAACACATGTTTACAGTTACCATCAAATTAGCACAAACTATAGGCCAAATTATTGTATGAGGGGGTCTAATATACATATTTTAAAGGCAAGATTATAAGAGACCTTCATGGGATGAGGGAAGTGGGCCACTTTACCTTGGGAAAGCGGGGAACAAATGCTCTTGACGACGAATGTTTATGATTTGTCTTCTCCAATCTGACATTAAGTGCTGCTGAGGTTTCTACCATCTCTAGTTTTACTTTTACCTTGATACGTGGAAAATTAACAAGTTCCTGAAGAGTAAGTTCAAACAAACATTAATGGAGAATCTGGTGTTAAAAGAAAATGAAAGAAGACATTTCTCTCTCTCATGATTTTCTTCTGAGTGATTTTTTTATATTTATTTATTATAGTTCACTTATTTTGTTATATATATATTTATTTTAGGATTTAAAAGAATAGTCTGATAGTCGCGAAGTTGTATATATATATAATCTAGTTTCAGCCAGTAACCAGCCTGATCGGCTTCAAGATTAGTTTCAGTCAAGAGAAAGATGGAACTTTTTAAAAGAATCAAAATTAGTACCTGATACAGTTTTAAAGCAGAATATTTTTCAAGTAACATCTCGATCTTAGAATTTGGAAGCTCAAGCAACTCTTGAACAGAAAAGATGCCATGTTCTTTGAGGAGGCTTAGAACATCATCAGTCATGCTTGGAAGCATCCGCAGAGATGAATCACTCTCATACCACAAACCCTGTTAAGAAATGAAAAGCACAGAAGATAATCATATGAAAAGATGCCGTTGTTCTTGACATGATTTATTTTTTTACTAATTTCCAAGTGGCTTCCAATCATCTAAAGTTCAAATGATCAAGTTTTACACTCTCAATGTTCATAACACATGCCCTAAGATGTCTTTTAGGTGAAAAAAGAACTTTTTTTTTCAAAAAATCTTTCAGAACATGTTTAACCACTGAATATCAATGGCTAGGCCGATCAAGCTGCATAACTGGTTTCCTCGTAGTCGGGAATGAACATCAAAGTTTTATCACCTTTGAACCACACGCAATGACTTTCTCATCATGAAAATTTTCTATTCCAATGCTTCCCATGTCTTCTTCGCCTATGTTAAAGGCCAAAACAAAGACGCAATGTAGATTCTTCATCTCTCATATATTTAGTCTCACATCTCCTAATGAAGATTATGTTATGGACCCCGCCATTTATCATATTATATGTTGTTGTGAGTTTGTATAATGATTCTAGTCTTTCTTAAGTCGTATTGAATCTAGTCTTATTATACTAATATTTATGTATTTTTAATATTATATTTGCATCTTGATAGGTTTAGGGTAAAAGCGGACCAAATAAGCCATAAATTTATTATTTTATGACTCACAATGATTTGTAAGGATTGCAAAGTCATACCAGAAGAAAGTTTGATACCTCAACATATGTTATTGGTGTTACATATACAAATTAAATATAATAAATTTAAGACACGAACAAAAATGTTGTAAAAAATTCGGCGGTGGAAGTTGAAAAAGAAAAAGCAGGTTGCTTTAAAGACATCAGTTATAGAACAACTAGTTAATGACCCTTATGTTGATTATAATGTCTCATGAGAAGTTGTCTTCAAATTTAAGGATAAATGAAAAAAACATACTTGGAGTACCAAAAGGTCGTGCGTCCCCAAATAAGGAATTTTAGTGGTAGAAATAGGAAGTGCAAGACAAAGTGAGGGCAAAAAGGGTCAACTATAAATCACTCTACGCTTGTAGGAATGATGAAAACTTAGCCAAGTATAAAATCGTCAAAAGAAACTAAACAGACAGTAAGTAAATCAAGAAGTCAAGCTTATGCAGATTTTTATAAGCGACTAGATACCAAAGATAAAGTCCGTGACATATATAAAATTGCTCGATCTAGAAAAAGGAAGACAAGAGATTTAAGCCAAGTAAAATGCATAAAAAATGCGACAAATACAGTTTTGACGGATGATGTGGATATTAAAGAGCGATGAAAAAGATACTTTTATCAACTTTATAATGAAACAAAAGACAATGACTTGAACTTGGAAGAGTTAACATCTCAGAGAATCAATTTGGATTCATGTCAGGGCGGCCAACCATAGAAGCTATACATCTCTTGAGGAAACTCATTGACAACTATCAAGAAAAAAAACAAGATTTGCATATGTTGTTTATTGATCTTGAGAAGACTTATGATAGAATTCCAAGAGAGACCTTATGGAGAGTCTTAGAAAAGAAAGGTGTAAATGTATCATATATTGACTATACAAATTCAATGACAAGGGCAACGACATCTGGAGGACTAACACAAGAATTCTCTATCACTGTTGGCTTACATCAAGGTTCAAGTTTAAGCCCTTATCTCTATACCCTTATCTTAGATGAGCTCACCGAGCATATCCAACAAGCAATACCTTATAACTGTTAGCTTACATCAAGGTTCAACTTTAAGCCCTTATCTCTTTACCCTTATCTTAGATGAGCTCACCAGACATATCCAAGAAGCAATACCTTGGTGTTTATTGTTTCGGATGATATCGTTTTGGTTGATGAGACCCGCGAGGGTGTAAAAGCAAAACTTGAAGTTTGACGAGACATTTTAGAGAAGAAGGGTTTTAGGTTGAGCAAGACAAAGACAGAGTATATGAAGCTTAAATTTGGTAGTACAAGAAGGACAAATGACTTCATTATTAGGTTGGATGATCAAGATATTTCCCGTAGTGAGTGTTTTAAATATCTTGGATCGATAGTTCAAAAAGACAGAGGTATTGATAAAGATGTGACACAGAATCCAAGCGGGTTGATGATCTTATGTGATCGTAAAGTACCATTAAAACTTAAGGGCAAGTTTTATCGTATTGCAATTAGACCAGCGATGCTCTATGGTTCTGAGTGTTTGGTAGTGAATTGTGTACATGGACAAAAAATGGGAGTTGCGGAGATGAGAATGCTTAGGTGGATATGTGGACACACGTGACCGGATAAAATTAGGAATGGATGTATCAAGGATAAGACAGGAGTAACACCAATTGCAGAGGTGCGAGAAGCTTGACTAAGATGGCTTGGACACGCACAAAGGAGACCATAATAAGCACCTGCTAAGTGTTGTGAGAGTCTAGTCACTAGGCATGTTAAACGAGGGAGGGGTAGACCAATAAAGACTTAGAATGAAACTATAAGGAAAGACATGATATACTTAAGCATTAGTGAGATTATGACAAAAGATATGACACAATGGCGACAAAGGATCCATATAGCCGACCCCACTATTGTGGGATAAACGCTTGAGTGTTGTTTATGCGTCTTGAGGTAATTACGGATTTGCCACCTGGGGGGTCCTATAAATACACTCTTAGTGTCATGTAGCAGAGGGAATGAATGAAATTCTATTTTCTCTAACCCCTAAAGAGATTATGGAAGCTTTTTCTCCATGAGCAAGCCCCTCTTAGGCAGGTCATGGTTCCATAGTATCTCCACTATCTTCCTCGCCTCCGACCACTCCTTCCGGCCACCGCTCCGAGTAAGCCCATAATAGATTATTTCTCCTTTTCTACTCTATATAAAGAAGGTAGCCTTAATGTAATAAGGTAGAATGATATAATAAATAAATTTATT
The DNA here is from genome assembly GCA_039513925.1 of Platanthera zijinensis. Taxonomy (NCBI): domain Eukaryota; kingdom Viridiplantae; phylum Streptophyta; class Magnoliopsida; order Asparagales; family Orchidaceae; genus Platanthera; species Platanthera zijinensis. Next base: position 2,614,184 of record CM077090.1, on the reverse strand, counting down.
TTCAAACACTTACATGGCATTAGAACAAGACAAAATTTCTTGTTACTCTCCTCTTGCGTTAATAGTTCTAATCTCACAAAAACTTTTTCGGTCTTGCACGAACATTTTCGGCCTCACCGAGCGCTCCCTTCTCGCACGACATATGTGACATCATGAAATTATTTTTATTATTATGAAAGGTCTTATAGAAAAATTATTTTGATGATCAAGTATTTTTTTAGATTTAATAATTGTTTTAGAAGGGGAGCCTTGGCACACCGGTTAAGGTGTCTCCGTGTGATCTTGAGGTCACCAGTTCGAATCCCGGAAGCAGTCTCTTGCAAAAATGCAAGGTAAGCTTTGCCAACATTTCAACCTTGTGGTGGGACCCTTCCACGGACCCTCGCTACGTCGGGATGCTTTGTGCACCGGGCTGTCCTTTTTTATTCAATTTTTTTAGAATTTTTTTATATTTAATTCTCGAGTAATCCTATTTTATGGAATGAACGTATGATAAAAAGGATTATCTTAATATGAAATTTTTATGAAATTTTTTTCACTTAGACATAATATTTTTCTAAGATTTATTTAGATTTTCCCATTTTTTGTAATTTATTTAGAGTGGCCACCAATTATCATTTTACACTCTTTATTTTTATTTCATTATTGATGGTAGACCCCATATTTTAATTTTAAGAAATCCTGACCATCAACCAAACCATCCTTTCATCCATAACCATGTGATGATCGACGCCCCTTTGTTGCCTGGAGTCCCTCTCATGAAAGGTAGCCGGCCTCCCCAACTAATCCCCTCCTTATTTAAGCTTCCATTCATCTCCACCATATGTTTCTTTACACAAACCGTTAGAGATCCCGAAATGCTAGCTCTAAATCAAGGTTCTTTCGTGTTCTCCTTGCCTCCAAGAGCACTTCCATGGATCCTAGGAGGTACTCTCATAAGGGAAAGACCCCAATGGGTAACAATGTGTGATTCTTCAAACTTTAATCTGCTAAATGCTTTAGATATTTTTTGAATTTGTGAAAGGATGAAATGGAATGGTTGTAATGTTCTTCAAAATGGCGTATTCTGGTTTAATAGATTTCATTGTAGTAAGGAACTCACTTGATATAGTTTTCTAAATGCTTTAGGTGTAACACCAAAAATTTCACTAAATTAAACAAAATTTTCCTTTCAATTAAATATAAAAAAATTAAATGAATCCCCACTGATGATATAAGAAAAATTAGTGACACAATGCCATCATATAATTTTTGAAAATTTTTACGAGCTTTAACGACATATCCAACAAGCAATACCTTGGTGTTTATTATTTGCAGATGATATCGTTTTGGTTGATGAGACGCGCGAGGGTGTAAACACAAAACTTGAATCTTGGCGAGATACTTTAGAAAAGAAGGGTTTTAGGTTGAGCAGGGCAAAGACGGAGTATATGAAGCTTAAATTTAGCAGTACAAGAGGGATAGACGACTTCGTTATTAAGTTGGGTGATCAAGATATTTCCCGTAGTGAGTGTTTTAAATATCTTGGATCAATAGTTCAAAAAAACGGAGGTATTGATAAAAATGTGACACATAGAATCCAAGCAGGTTGGTTGAAGTGGAGAGACGCGTCAGGGATCTTATGTGATCGTAAAGTACCACTAAAACTTAAGGGCAAGTTTTACCCTACTGCAATTAGACCCGCGATGCTCTATGGTTCTGAGTGTTGGGCAGTGAATTGTGTACATGAGCAAAAAATGGGAGTTGCGGAGATGGAGATGCTTAGTTGGATGTGTGGACACACGAGATTGGATAAAATTAGGAATGAAAGTATCAGAGATAAGACAGGAGTAGCACCAATTGCAGAGAAGCTCGTCTAAGATGGTTTGGACACGTACAAAGGAGACCATTAGAGGCACTTGTTAGACGTTGTGAGAGTCTAGTAACTAGGCATGTTAAATGAGGGAGGGGTAGACCAATAAAGACTTGGAATGAAACTGTAAGGAAAAACATGATGTACTCAGGCATTAGTGAGATTACGACAAAAGATAGGGCACAATGGCGACAAAGGATCCATATAGCCGACCCCACTATAGTGGGATAAAGGCTTGAGTGTTGTTGTTGTAACGAGCTTTAACGACGAATTTTCTTTGACGATGAACTCGAATTTTTCATACAGTATTTTGATATATATATATATTAAAAATAAATAATTTCTTTTCCTTGTTTCATGCTTTAACATTTGTGATTGTATTACGCTCTACTATATGTAGAGGGTCTCTTACCATTTAGATTTTAATCAAAAAATTCCGTTTTGACATGGTATCAGAGCCCTAGCCGCTCACTCGCTCGATCAGCCGATGTCGTCCAGTCCGCCTCGCTTCCCTTTCCAATCTCCTCTCTTCTCTATTACCGATCTCGCCCTTCCTCCTCTTCTCTACTGCCGAGATCATACCCTATCGTTGTGTTGTCCTCCTATAGCCCGCCAATCGCTGCACGGGCCGCTCGGCTCGGCTGGATGACTACTCCGACAACGGTCTGATCTGTCTGATTTTTTTTCACAAAAAATTGGCTTTTCCTCCTCTATCGCATACTTAGGGGATCAATTGAAACCTCAGCTAGATTTTCCAATATTATCAATCTAGCGTTCTTCCCATCCATATGTTTTTTCGCACGAAAAGGGTTCTGCCTCCTTTTTAAGGCCTTGTTTGACTTTGACCCTTAAGGGTTTAGTGTTCTAGGATATGGGAAGGTCCTATTGGTGGTGTCCAGAATTTTTTCAGGCAACGAAAGAACTTCAAATGCAGGTCACTTGGGAGATAAGGGGCATTTGCTCTAGTAACTAAACCTTAATAATTATATGAGGATACTTCTGTCTGGTAGAAAATTTGCGAAACTTAGACTAAGGAACAAAGATACTTTTCACCATTGAAGGATAAAGTCTCTGACCACCATCAAAGGACGAGAGCTCTGCTATGCTTGTATAAATGTCAAACAATAAGTAGGATGTCATCCACTGCATTAATCTAGCACTCCCCTAGCTTTGCTAATTTCCATCATTCCCCCACAAATTCTCCCACACCGTTGGCCCCCATTTAAAACTAACAATCTTAATATTATAACCCTTCCTCTCCCTAAGATTTTAAATATAAAGGCCTGAAAACAAAAAAACTCTCTAAGTGTTTTAAAATGAACCCCAAAGTCTTCAACATAGACATTGAGCCTAGGTGGTAGCCAAGTGCCACCATTCTAGCACCAATTAGCATCCAAACTGCCTTCCCCTCGCTTGTAAATGAACTTTGAAGCTCTGTCATCCTATGAAACGAGAACCTTCTTTTCATGAAAATTTCCCCCTCTAATGCTCTCTGCACGTCCTCCTCTATGCCTCTGAGTCAGTGATGCATTCGGGAATGCATCAAGTTCTCTTCTCATTCAAAATCACAAAAGTCTAGATAACAAGCTGTATTTTTAAATTTTAAACTTGATCTTATAAACTCATTTACCGCAATTGAGTTAAATTGTGGTCTTCACTAGCAAATAATGTGTTAGCCATCCATTACCACCCTTTAACCATAACCAGGAAAAATATTGAACGTCACAGGAAATTTCAAATAAATCGCTGCGGACTTCTATATGATACATCACTTCCGGAGAAGCCCTTGCACTAGCAAAAACTAAATTGCATTATACTTTTTTTTATAAAATCTTACAATTGTTGTCGGCATAACAAAATACATCAACCTGTCTCGGAGTTTCAACTGACAATTGCGGTTTTGCACTAAGAAAAAATATAGTAACAGCAACAAGTGTAAGAAATACCTGCATGACCATTTGCAAGAGATGCATGCAATTAATTGTGCTGGACAGCCAACCGCTATTAGCTGATATGTCAATCATAGCCTGTATGATGCGTATGCTTTGATCAAGAACTGATTTTAAATCAGTCACATAGTCACTGATTGGCATTTCAATGCGAGAAAAGTGTGCCTGCAATTTAGAATTCAAAATAGATGACAATGTAAAGGAACAACAACATGAACAAGTTGAAAAAGATAAAGTACGTTCCTACCTGAAATAGCAAATTAGCTTTAACGTGAGGGTCATCAAGATGCTCCTCATCAACCAAACACGGTACTTTTGCAGACAATAATTCATTTAGGTTTTCCTGGCGAATAAAAAAATTTAGTAGTTATGTTAGAACAGTAAATTTATACCAAAACATGACTAACACAAATGATCCACTTGAAGTTTTGTTTTTCACATGAAACAAAATATTTGTACAGCTATATTTCAGTAAGAGTGCATACTGCCTTAGACATTTACAGCATACTTTCCTGTCAATCACTACAACTTCCATTGGTGATAAAACAAAGCTGACTACTTGCATATGTTTATTGATCAGTATGGAAAGGAACTACATGCCAACACCGTACACAGGTAAGATAGACAATGGCTACCGCATTGGTAGAGATGCTGTTACCAAGTTTCTCAAAACCTAGAAGATCAAAGATGATCCTAATATACCATAACCTCCTCCCTATATAGGAAGGAAACTCCTTACAATTTACCCAAACACCCTTCATAAAAAGATTACATAGATCACTAATGTAGAAGAACTATGTATAAGTCCAATGTAAAGGCCCACTTTCTTGACCCATTAGGAGATTGCTCCAAATATAGATTAGTCTCATACCTTGATTTTGAGTTAAGAAATTACTCATCCCTCCTATTTATATGTACAAATACTTTTATTTAGTGAGTTGATGTAAAGTAATAAAAAATATTGTGCTTCATATTTTACTTTTCTACATGATATCAGTGTCACGATTCCTAGCGTAAAGCTCTCGCGAAGTGTGCACTCTCGTGGCCATACTGGCTTAAGCTCACGAAGTTCGCCTACTGTGTGTGAAGCCTGCTATTACGCTGCTTGAGCTCACGAAGCTCACCTACCTACTGTGTTTGGAGCCCGATGTTACGTTGCTTGAGCTCACCAATATTTCTACTCCACGCGGATGTCAAAATAACCAACCCACCCTACCTTTAGTAGGCAATCCGACTGTTGGTGTACTCGCAAGCCCCTGCACATGAACTCGCCGCCCCCCTTCCACCGGTGTGCTCGTCGTTTGAACCCCCAGGTCTCGTTGTTTCCCTATGTCGTAGGAACTGCAGACTTCTCTCATGCCTGGGTTCGCCGCTTCCTCCCACAGAACTCGCCGCTCCTTCCCGCTGCAGGACTCACTGCTTATTCAGCCTTACACAACTCTGTCGGCTTCCCTACTTTCAATGCTCGTTGGAGCCCTAACTTTCAGAGCTCGCTTGTTGGACCTTCCCGCTTGAGCACGTCGAACCATTCGTTTCAAGAGCTCATTAACATTCCCTTCAAGAGCTCGCCAACCTCTTGACTTGTGCTTGCCAATGCTCATGGGGGCAAATACTGCGTCCTCGTCCACCATTCCGATCACTCTCTTTGGCTTCCATCTATGAAGTTTGCGATGAATTGCGAATTACCACCATCTCCCTCACTGGAAAGAACTTTGGTGAGTGGGTCAACTGGTGCGTTGAGTCCTTCAAACTAAGGGTATGCTATATCATCTGACTCGCGACCCACCCGTTGAGTCTACCAAGCAATGACTCCGGAATGATGCCAAGTTCAATCTTGGAGACTAAATTTCATGGAGAGTGAGCCATATCGCATGACTATGCATCATGAGACTGACAAGGGCAAATGTGATGAATTTCGGTCTTTATACTCTGGAAAGGGCAACCTCCAAACAGTCGAATCAGATTTGGACGGTGACCTGACATACTTCATGGTATCATACAAGATTTTCGTCGAGGCTTGGATTCAATACAAGTCTCTAGCTTTGGACTGCGTTGCCTAACAGACTCAGAAGATAGCTGATGGCATAGCGTTGATGATGGCGTGGATGGGTAGCCCCTCATCTACACAGTGTCCGTGCAAACATATTATCCTCTCCCACTATTCATCTCTCTCAGATGTTTGTTCCAAGATTTTGAAAGTGACACCGCCCACCGATGTCTCCTTGCCTCCCTCACCTCCTTACTCCTATGCTCTATTGAGTCTCACCCTCCATCTACTGTCAACCGTGGAGGTTGCAATGGTTTTCGCAGCGGTGGGCGCAATGGACGAAATTGGTCCAACGGGTTAAAAACTCATCTAAGCAGCTATTGTGGTCGGTCAAATCGTACTGAGAAAACGTGCTACCGCAAACATGGTTCACACAACAACCACCGAACGCTCCTCCCCACGCCTCTCCAGTGGTGGATATTCAAAGAACCTCTCGTTCTGACATTGAGAACAAGCGGGAGGAACTCCAGTATTTGTGAGGGCTGGTTACACAGATTTCTGACTTTATCGTCAATCTCCAATGAATTTATATTATATTTTTCCTATAGTCCCTCCAAGATAATGGACTCCATGGCCACGAATCACATTGTAATGCCCTGTGTTTCCTATCCTTGGTCATCCTTCATGGTGGAGGTTATGTGTGTTACTACGTAGCACCTTGATGTGGAGTGCTTGAGAACTTTACTCTCTCTTGATCGGATAAATGCCCTAATCTGAGCAATGCTTCAAGGAAATTTGGACGAAAAAAGACCTTTCTTATGGTCATAAATTAAGATGCACAAAGGCGCGAACTTCTGAGCCTTGTGAGCCTTAGTGGCAGAGACCAGCCCCAATCAGGTCGACGCAAAAGTATCCGACGCCGCACCTGACCGGACCTCTATCGGCCCTGAAATTTTCATATTTTTAATTGTGTCACTTTGGCAATTTTTGTGTAATTTTGCAAAAAAATTTTGGTATGTGTGAACATATATATATATATTATCTGTTAAAATATATACTTATATATATACAATACATAAAAATGTATATATATATATATATATATATATATATATATATATATATATTTGGTTTGTTAAAACTGCACCCCTCTGGTTCAACTTCATTCTACAGCCGGCCCACCCCTGTTCGCTTTCCCGTTCGGCCAGAGAAACTGCAAAGCCGCAAGATTAGGGCTAATATCCCGTCTCTGCTATTACCACTGCACGCACGAAGGAACTTCCGCATGATGCCACGCCGCAACCTCTGGAGATCCAACCGCCCGGCCACGCCTCCCTCAACTGGCAAAGGCCACGACTTCCTCCATTCAGCGCCCATGTCCAGGCCACGACATCAACACCAACCACCGGCCCACGTCTGGCTGCCGGCCTGCCGCTGGCCGCTGCTGCCCTATAAAAGGGAGTTTTGTAGTTGTTCTTAGTGGTGTTGATGAAATTGAAGAAGATTACTGTGTAGATTCCTGCAAGATGCTCCGTGTGAGAGCTGAGGAGATAGATGTTAATGAATGTTTTTAGTTAGCCTCTATCATCTTTTTCCCGAGATCAGTCCTGTGCAGTGATTGAGGAAATGAAGTTTGCTACATGTTAGAGTTAGAGTATAGGATAAAAGTTTATGTGAGAGTTTTTTTTAGAGAAGTTGAACAGTTTAACTTTAATGTTACTGATGCAAGTGACTACATTGATTCTATTTTTTAAGAGATATAAACGATAGTAATGAATGATTAATTAGTAGAATAGATGAAGAATTTGATCGAGAATATGAAATGATATTGATGTTGATTATTTACAATAGATGTAGTTGCGCCTTGCCTTCGTCAGGCGAGCGTCAGTGCCTTGAGCCTAGGCTCCAAGACCCTTTTGCGTCTTGATGCGCCTTGCGCCTTTAATAACTAAGGTCCTCGGCATGCTTGCATGTAGAAATCTGATGCGTTTCAAATTAAATATGTTGTGTTAATCCTATTTGTGGCCGTTGACACGACACAATGATATTTATTTGCTAGTTGCATTAGGGTTTGTTTCGGGGGCGGTTATGGAAGCCATAACATTGTTATAATGTCGAATTATTGTGGGAATTCATTAGCCAAAAGTTAGGGCTATGGTGTATGTGGGAAAAGAATGCGGAAAATGGTGGAAATTGCCTTTGTAGCATGCCCTAATGATGATACTTTCTGAAGCTTATATGAATGTTTCATGAAAGTATTTGATGTAGTTAATGACATGAAAATGAGGGCTGCAATAAGCCCTTAGATATGGCTGGAATAAGTCTTTAGAATTGGGATTTTGCAGGAGGCATTGGAATGGATTTGCTGTGGTCATTGGAGTTGATTTGTCATGGACAATTTGTACTTTGTGTAATTTGTAGTGGCCAATGTATGGGGTACCTTATGTATGAGTGAGCTTTCCATATATATGGAAAGGTATGATTTTGTGATTCTAAATCCAATTGGAAGGAAATATAGTGTCTGGTTTGAGATGCACACCAAGTGTGAGTGTGCATTCCGACATAAATATGGCGGTATAATTTTGTGATTGGAACAGCGTGGATTCCAATATTTTTGTGAATGTACATCCATTGCGTAATTGTGGGGTGGGGGTGATGCCGTACTTGTTATGATAGCCGGTGATTTGGTGAAAGCTTTGGTGTGCTTTTTACAATAGCCGGCGATGAGTTCATGAATTTGTATGGAAAATGAAATGAGGGAGATTTGCTATTTACTCTTTTATATGCTAAGTTATGTCTAAGTATGCATGCAAGATAATGCTATGTATCCATTGACATGCTAATGCAGCCTTTGTGGATTGGATCTGTTATATGACATATAATGCCTTGCTTTGGAGTCTTTATGAGTCTGTATGCAGTGGCACGGAAGGACTCTTTGCGGAAATAATGCATGTTATATGCTTTTGTGCATGAATAATCTCATAAGAACCTGGCTACGATGGGATTGAGTGATTAATTGGGTTGCGATACATGCGTTCGATTGCGATGAACCAAGGGTGTAGCATTGATTGTGCTTGCCTTGGGTATGTATGTATAATGTCATTTTGGGTCTTAATCATACTGCCACCTAACTACTAACATTTGATATTGTTTGTGCTTACTTTTGGTCAGTATGTATAATGTCATCGCCAAATCAGGCTTGGGTCTTTATCATACTGCCACCGTCCTTACTTGGACAAACATAGCCGCGATCTGTCGTACTTGACCCTACTGACTTTGGGTCTATACATATTTTGCCACCAAATCTGGCTAGGAACGACATGTACACTTGAGAGCTACTGTCGATAACATGACTCTTGGTCTGTAGCTATATGTTCTTGCTTGGAATGAATGGTTTGAATGCCTTGATGATATAAGTCTGTGATGAGAGTGGAATGTTCCTCTCTTGTATATGTGGATTTGTATACCCAGGTTGGGTATCATGGGAGCATTTGCATGTCTCCCTTCTGAGTTTGTAGTTCTTATGCTTGGGTGTCCTAAGTGCACTATTTTGTTGTACATGTTGGACACGGGTATGGGCTTAAGGAACTAATGAAGTGTATCTTATCACACTCGTTTTGGTGTTTTGTCATTTGTAGGACATGGTAGCCGGCTATTAAAAGTAGATTTGCATGGATACGGCATTCTTATGCTAGCATGTGGTTGTATAATAAGCCCCATTTACTTACGGCTCAACATAAAAACATGTTTGAGGGGTGTGGCACCTCACCAAGTTTACTTGTTTACTGTTTTCTATAGAGTTGTTGCGATATGCTAGCCTACAAGGGTTTTAGCTCCCTGGGCTCCGCTAGGATGCGTACGAAGAAGAAATTCATTGCACAGTTTGTGGTCAGCTCCGGCTGACCCATGTTTACGCTTATTTGTATTTAGTTGCAGGATTATGTGAGCGCTTGGAAAGCTTTGCTGCCAAAAAGAATTAAGGTGGATGGTTTTGTTTCTTGCTTATATGTAAATTGATGTACGGGATCGCTTGCCCAGAGTTTTGTAAAAGAATGTAACATGTTGACATTTGTATTATTGAAAGATCGAAATTTTATGGTGGCTTAGTACACGTGCATGCTCTGGTTTTGGCTTTAGTTAGCTTCTGTTGTAGTTATTTTATTATTCTGGTTTTGGCTTTAGTTAGCTTCTGTTGTAGTTATTTTATTATTCTGAGATGTGATTTGGGATAGTTACCTTCTTATAATACGCTACTAGTTGATGTTATGTATTGTGGCGGCCCAACCAGATCCATTCTATATGGCGAATACGGGCGGGGTGTTACATACATAACTCCACAAAAACCTTCTCGGTACACGAACACTGCTTGACCCAAGTTTATCATTGTTACCAATGGAGAAACCACCCTAGTTTGTGGGTCTGGAGATGCACCTCTCACTCTGTCTATCGCTCCTCTCTATACTTCATGTTCCTGGTTTTCAATTCAATCTCCTCTTTGTTAGTTGTCTTACTAACGATCATGATTTCTCCATCACCTTTTTCTTTTCTCTTTATGGTGCAAGATCCACGAAAGCGAGGTATCATTAGTAAAGGACAACTGTCAAATAGGCTCTACACTCTGGACATTCCCACACAGTTCTCCCTTCTGTCACTTCTGTTGATTGGCACCAGAGTCTTTGGTCATGCTGCTCTTCTTATTTTGCAGAAGGCTCTTCCTGATTTTTTTCCTAATTTTACATGCAAATCTTGGGTCTAGGAGAAACAATATTGCTCTACCTTCTCCCCTCACTGTACTAGGAGCACTGCTCCATTTGATTTAATTCATTCAGATATTAGTGACCCTTATAAAACAGATAGTTTATCAGTATATTGTTACTTTTTTACATTTATTAATGATCATTCTCGCATGACATGATTGTGCATTTGTACTTAATGCGAAATCGCTCTGAATTACTACATGTCTTTCACTTATTCATCATTGAGGCTCGAACTCAATTCTCTAGCTCAATTAAAATCCTTCGAATAGATAATGCATGAATATACGACTCACGAATTCCAGGAAACTTACACTAAATTGGGTATTAACCCCAAACATCATGTGTCTATACACAACAATAAAATGTTGTGGCCGAGCAAAAGAACCACCACCTCATTGAGGTTGTCCGCTTCCTTATGTTTCAAATACAAATTCTCAAGATCTATTGACACTTTACAATCTTCGCTGCATGTCATGTGATTAATCGTATGCCCTCGTCCATGATAAACTTTGTGAAACCATTCTTAATCATATTCCCTTCAACATCTCCCTCCCCTTACTAGTGTTTTCAGACATGTTTGTTTTGTCCATCATATTCACCCTCCTCTCGAAAAACTGGACCCACACACAACCTTCACACACAAGATATGATTTATATAAGTCTTTCATTTCATGTCAAATCATGCATCATTACCAAATTTAGAAATCATGATTCCATTGTTTTGGTTATTGCATATATTTCGATCCTCATGCATGTATACCTATGTTTAGTGCCCCATCTTCAAACTTTTCTTTACAAAAAAAACATAGGTCAGGAGATTTGCTTAGAATGATCTACCAAGGGTCTTACGCAATCTTAGTTGTTGTTTTTTTCATTTGTCTTAGAACATTTTGCAATCTTTTAAATTTAGTTTATGTGAACTTAATGTTTCAGATGGTGCAATGTCGAACATTTTGCAGACGTTTCATGTTCGTAACACCCACAACCGTTGTAATCGATTCCAAATTCCTCCCCCGCCTCAGTCCAACTTTGCACCATCTCCTTTCAACCACCACATGCCAACCCTGCCTCCAACCAACCACCAACCAAAATTTCCAACCAATCTCGATCCTTGTAGAAGATATTCTTCCATCATTCAATGGTCGTGCTATTCAACCCGAGCTCGTGCCTAACTTAACCCAACCTTCTATCACCTCTAAAGTAATTAAGTCTTCTATTTATAACTTAGGAATCCCCAACCTATAAAAATTTCCCAAGGCCACTTGACTCACCAGACCCACACAGTGAGCCCACACCTCACACTAGCCTTCATTATATTGTTTTCCCTAGCCTTCTTTACCTACAGTTCTCTGACAAGGCATTAGAATCGTTGACACAACTATGAGTCTATGGTATCTCTCACCTTCTCCAATTGCACTTCTATTGCTATTAAACTTCAATGCTCGGATTTTATTTGTTATTTTAAAAACTGAGAGCTTGCTTAATGACAAATTTTTCTATTTTCGATAATTTGCTATATTTCCATTGCTATTTCTTTACTTGTGCATGAATCAATCGTTTTGTTCTATTCAATTGCTAATACTTGAGCAAAATCCTAGCTTATTTCCCGTCGAGATTAATTTGCACCCCATAATTTCAATTTGATAGGAGGTAATATTGAAATTCACATTTTCGGCTTACAACACCACCCCGGACCGACAATTATGGATTGCCAAGCGCTCAGGGCGCAATTTTTTACCATAGAGTACAAAGGTGGACTAGTATATGTCAGCGGGCTCCTTAACCCTACGGTGGGAAGATGTCTCCCCTTGTGCTATGTCACAACCGCACTAGTTAGATAATTGTCATTCCCACTTAGGTCTGACGTGACAACCACTACGATCTGTTATTTCTAACCTCTCGCATGATCGGTACCCCAAGCATGTTCCGCTTATATGGAGAACGACTGCATTACCAAGGCCGCCTAGTGCTAGCTGACCTTCAGACTAGATCCACAATTACTTCGAAATTTCCACTCCACGGATTTTTGAGGCCATGTTGGTGCCTTTTAGACCTTCCTCTATTTAGCAACCACCATATATTGTCGTCAACTGATGAAGATGATGCATAGTTCGTAGCCACAATTTGATGAATTTCATTACTCGTCTATCCAGAACCCAAGATTTAACATCCTGGTGGTTGCTGACCGTTTATCAAAAAACAAGCACTTAGTTCCCTAGTGTCACTCTTGCACAACGATGGCTTGACAAGTCTTTGTCCACAAGGTAGTTTGTCTCCATGGGGTTCCACGCTCCATTGTCTCTATCATTCACACACGAACAATCAAACCAAAGCCCTTAACAACACATTAGAGATTTGCAATGTTTTGTGACGGAACAACCACGACATTGGGTCGCATGGATTCAAAGTGCATAATTTTCATACAACTTCTTTCAGGACGCTGCAAAAAATTCTCCATTTCAGATTGTGTATGATTGTGCTCCGCCACTTATACCGTACTTTTACCAAGAGAGAATATAATAGCCGCCCCTATCTATTGAGATGAGGCTCTTTGCCAACCAAGATCGACCTCCTTTGAGAGTTATAGCACAAAATCCAAAATGCCCACAAGCATTGTTGGGTTGTTTCCCTTGCCCTAGGTAACATAATGTTTGCCAAACTACAACCTCATAAAAACATCAGCGCCTCAATGTATCCACCCAAGGCTCAGTTTTGTTTTTATGGCCTATTACAGTTGACGAGGTGGCATACTATCTTCAGCTTCCCACACAGAGCCGCATCCACCCAATTTTCCAAGTTTCAAGCTATGCCTCGTGGTGAGTGACCACACTAGCTAGGACTCATTGTTGACTGACCTAGCCAACAAGGGAGATGACAATCTACAAGCCAAATACTATTTTAGATACCAGGCAAATTGATTGGGACGACCATTCTGTCACCAAAATTTTGATTTAGTCGAAGGTTCTCAGTGTCTGATTGTACTTGGATGTTCCATAATAATGCCATTACATAGTTTGTTTCTCTCAACCTTGAGGGAAAGGGCAATTTTCATCGATGAGCATTGGTACGACTTTGACCACGACTCTCGGGAGGTTAGTTAGGCACGTGTGGAAGCGGATTTGATCATGCGGGCTTATTCGCCTAGAGACACGTCTCGCATAAATGGATACATGAGGGCCTAGAAGGGGAAGGGTAGTGAGGTCACTTGTGCAATGTGTAAACCCCTATATAAGGAGTGGAAAGGAAAGGGTTATGACATCATAAATTCTAGCAATATTTCATAAGCACAAGGAGCTTCTTCGTTGTATGCCCTATTTTCTTAATCGTGCAATGAAAATTTTATTGTTCGAGCAAAGATCAAACCAAAGAACTTAAAAATTGTTGTTTAGAAAAATATTCTTTTAAGAAAAAAATCTGACCCACAACAACAATCGTTGCATAAAGGATACAATTATGAGTTAACACGAATGACACACAAGTATGCGACCAAAGCAAGTGGAGAACCTTGCAAAATAAAATTTTACAAATTAATTTTGCAATTTAAAGATAAATTCATATGTGCAACAGAAATTGAATAACCAATGTAAGCATACCTCATTATGCCTCACAGGAAGCTCATCATATTCGGCTGCACCAGATAGAATATGAAGGAAAACCTAACGGAAAGGGTGTTCAGAAAACAATGTAATGGAAAAGGAAAAGTTATAGTGGCCAAAAGTGTAACTTACTGAAAGGACAAATAGTTAGGCGTAAAATAGTGATGCACAGGTATTTTACCTCCAATGAAGTATTTGGCCCAATATTTGAGCCGAACAACGATAAAGTCAAATAACTGAGATAATATTGAGATGCTATTGAGCCTAGCATCGTCGGCTCCACATTATCATCATTCATCTTAACGCATCCACTGTCTTCCAGATCGTCAAATGTATTTTGTACCAAACTGTTGGAATAATTTGCAGTAGTAATATAGAAAAACCAAGCATCTTTCATGAAATAAAGTATAATATTTGCAATTTTTAACAGAAATACCTTGACAAATAAGCATTTAAAGTCTTGGTCTCGGTATCCTCTAATCCATAATATGACGGATTAATAACCTGTTAGAAGGAATGCACATTTGATAAACACCAAAAGGAGAACATAATACAATTGATGACAGAAAATTTTTCACCCAAACAGCAGTTTCCAGAGAAATACTCCTAGTTTAGTTTTGTTGAAGTAAATTGTAAAAGCCTAATATTAAGGCCCATGTTTGGGCCCATCTCGTTTAGTCCCACATTGTAGGATAGAATCTAATATCCACTTTCCTCTCTTATTTAGGTGTACAAATACTTGTACTCATATAGATGACATTTTTGAGAAATTAATACAATCTTTGAGTTTCTTCTCTCCCTTGGTCTCTTTTCCACATGGTATCAGAGCGCACGATCCACACTCGCTGATTTGTGTTGTTCTTCTCTCCTTTTGGGTTTCCGCTTCCTTTGGCGGTCAGCCTTATGTTCTAACCGCACCCCTTCGGGCGGTTAAGCATTTTCTTGCCGCCTCCTTCCTATGGCCAGTGCTCTTCTCCCCCTGTCTCCCCCATTCCCTTTTTTATAATCTCTCATGTCCAGACTGGGTCCCGCTTCCATCTGCTACCTCTTTCTCTGGACGCACTTTGTGCCAATTCCTTCTTGCGACTTCCTGCCTCTTGCTGCGGGTTGCCGCCTCTTGTGACCTCCTCACGGGTCTTCCCCTTGTCGCCACTGGATCATCTCTAGCCGATGACTCCTCTCTAGCTGCTGGATCTTCTCAAACCGCTGAACCTTCTCTAGCTTCTCCTTTGTCTGCGGCTGCTTCTGCGCCCTGCCGCAGCCCCCATGGCCAGTCCGCATGGTCCTTACCGTCACTACCTTTCTTGACCGCAGGGTCCTTGCCGCCACCTTGCCGCCGTCTTGCCTCCTCTTTGCCGCCGTCTTGCCTCCTCCTTGCCGCCAGTTCGCAGAATTCTTGCCTCCAGTCCGCCGGGTTCTTGTCGTCAGTCCGTCGGGTTCTTGCCGCCACTCCCTGTTTCTGCATCCATTATCTGTTGCAGTGCTTTCCATTACTCGTGGTCTTCCGCTGTTTGTTCGCCTTGTCGTGGTTGGTCATGGACTCTACCGCTGCTTTCTCGCTTCCTGCTCTGGCTGCTGCTCCTCTCCCGGATATCCGTGATGAGCTTCAGATCACTACCATCTCTTTAGCGGCAAACAGAACTTTGTTGAGTGGGTACACTCTGTTCGTCGTGTCCTTTAGACCAAAAGGCATCTCCACCATCTAATGGCGACCACTCATGTTGTCCCCACCAACGAGTGGCTTCATGAAGACGGACGTGTCCAATCATGGCTCCTCAATTCTATGAACACTGAGCCATATCGCATGGTTATGTATCATGAGACAGCAAAAGGCAAGTGGACGGAACCACACTCCCTCTATTTAGCCAGAACAACCTCCAACACCTGTTCGATATTATCACCAATCTTCAAACTCTTGATCTCGGAGTAACAGGTGACTTATGTTGGTGTTGGATCCAAGCTTCGATCAGAGACCGAGCCTGGGCAACAAAGGAGGTCAGATCAGTCGCGCCACCACAATCAAGGGCCTGAAGTGCAGTGATAATGTCATACAAATGGTGAAGACTATCCTTGCCGGAGTAGAGGGTATGAAGTTCGTCCCACATGCCCTTGGCGGTATCGTGGTACATGGCCAGGCGGTAAGACTCGCCATCAAGAGAATTAAGGATCCATGTCTGCACACGACCATCGTTGTGTAACTAGTCGTCGGTAGGAGTACCAGTAACTGTCTGGGTCAAGTGATGAAGAAACCCCTTTGATTGCAAGACCCGACGGACAGAGTGCGCTCATTCCACAAAATTCTTCTTGCCGGTCAGAGATATAGTAGTAATACGGAGCTCATCACGTACTTCCTGAAGAGAGGCCTGTCGGTCTGCGGGAGGAACCGCTGTTCATGAAGAGAAGCTGCGGCTAGGAAAATAGACCGCCAAGCAGAGGAGACCGCGCGACTAGAGCAGAGACAGCCAAAAAAAAGCGGAGACCGCGCGACTAGAGCGGAGATCGCCTGGTCACGATGTGAAGACACCAGCGGCAGGAGGCCGCGACCAGAGGCGGAGCCCGGCCGAGAGAAAAGGCAGCGGACAGCAGGAGAAGACCGCTAGAGGAGGAGCAGGCCGCTAGAGGCGAGCAGGGGCAGGCCGCGAGAAGAGAGTGCGGTCTGGAGGAGAGCAGAAGCCCGCACGGTAGAAGAGAAGCCGAGCAGGAAAGACAGCCCGCAGCGGACTGGAGGAGCTCGAAGTGGACTGAACAAGGAGAGGTGGACCCCACGGGACAGAGAGGGGAGGCTATAAGAAGCCTGAGGAGGAGGGTGGAACCACGGAGAAGAAGAGAAAGCGGAAGAAGAGAAGCAGGCCGCAGAAGAGGATAAGAAGCAGAGCGGACTGGCGAGACAGGCCGCAGGAGAACGCAGAATGCTGACCGGGGTGGTTAGACAAGCAGGCCGCTGGAGGCCGAACCTGGCTCTGATACCATGTAGAGAAGGAAAAACACAACCTTGTATATATATTCACTTGTATCAAATACAAAGAATGAATACATATTTATAGGAGGGAGAAAGAGAGAGGAAGGTCCTGTACATGATGTGGGACTAAAGAGAAGAGAGAAGAAACAATAAATGGGCTAAAATTACAGAAAGGGCCTTATGTTAAATGGGCTTTTCTAACAATAACCATAGAATTTGCATTATTTATTTGTTGTCCAGTCCATCCGCAGTAATCATTGAGGATGGCCAGGTATTTGTCCACACAAGCTTGAGACGCATCAACAATGATAAATATATCACCCGCATAGAGAAGATGCGAGACACGCGACCCAGTGCTCGAAAAGGAGACTCTAAGAGTGTAGACCTGTTGCTTGAATGCCAAAAAGAGCAGCTCACAACATAAAATAAAGAGATAAGGGGAAATAGGGCAAACTTGACGGAAGCCGCAACTCGCCCCCACCCATGACCCAGCGTGTTCGTTTACCATTTAATAAAAGTGAACTTTGGGGGCAACACATTGAAGAATCCAAATTGCAGAAGCCGGGAGAAAGCCAAATATCTCCAAAACCTCCAGCAAAGTAACCCAGGACATCTTATCATAGGCATGAGTCATGTCAACCTTCAGTACCATGAACCCAGTTAGTGCGGTCGAAGTTGCAAGCTTAAGCATCACCTCTTGAGCAATAAAGCACTGATGGGAAATGGAACAGCCAGACGCAAAGGCCCCTTGCTCTTCCGAGACACGGGACCGGAGACAACATTTCAACAATAATTTTTGCCTACTTTGTATATGGTCCAACAAAGACTTATTGGGCGGAAGCAATCCGGCAAGGACACATTAGGGAGCTTAGGAATCAGTACCACCAAGGTCTCGCGCCACTCCGGGGGTAACATGATACGAGTGCAGGAGACCCCATCCTAAACAAGCGCTACGCAAGGGTTTACACGTGCACGGAGACCGGGCGCGGCTTGAGGATGCGCCAGATTGAATCTGCGATTTTTATTTCCGTTATCTTATATTTCATTTTTATCTTTTATTTTCTTTTTATCATTATTACTACATTAAATGCCTTCCTATATATACGGGAAAGGAGAGCTATTATAGTAAGCAATTTCTATCTTGAGAATTGAGAATTTGGAGGGATTACGACCCAGCGTAATCATATCTTGTGTTACCTAACAATTGGTCTGACTGCCGATTTTACACGTCGCTTTTCCTCGCCGAGCCGCGCAAATCGCTACCGCTGTGACCTCGCGTTCGCAGCTTCCGTCGTTGACACCACATCTTGTGCTTGTTTTTGCACCTGCTCCCACGCAGCCTCCGTTTCTGCGCCCGTTCCGCCTCTTTTCCTAACCTCCGCGCATGCCCTCCACAAGCGGAATGACCGCTCGTGACAAGCCCAGCCCCCCTCGATGGAAGGCCTTCCGGACCGCCTGAATCAAGTCGATATGACCCTCTCCGACCTTCAAGTCGCAGTCTGGAAGATTCACTCCCTCCTCTCCGCTCGACCAGCCATGCCACCAGTGCCTCTGACTCTGATAGCCCCCTCTATTGCCTCTCCCAGCAACGCCGCCGAACCGTTCGGGTTTCTTGCGCCATTCGGTGACCAGTCGGATCCCCACCTACGCCAACTTGACATTTTGGTGTTCGATGGAACTGATCCCATAGGTCGGTTGGCCCGCACAGAGCAATATCCCTTCTCCTTCCTCGTCTGTAGCTCTGACCATGTCAATTTCTTCAGTCTCCCTTCTAGTAGCTCATTGATCTTTCTTGGTGTCCGAAAGGTTTGTAGTGTTCATTGTATTCCCACATCTGGCTTTTGTTGGTTGAATCACTGCTCTTAAATCCGGGTCAGGCTGATAGCATGGGTCAAACTGCGTGGCATTTAGGCACGCATCTCATCTTTGATGTGCTCCTTCAATCCCGAAATGAAGCAACTCATTAATGTCTTCTCTTCCCACTGTACCTTGTTAGCTAATCTTTCAAACACTGTCCGATATTCAATCACTGTCCATTTCTGCCTCAGTTTCTGAAGAAGAGCCTCAAAATCTTCATATTTGAAGGGTCAGAATCTGGCTGTGAAACCGTCAACAAAATCATCCCAAGAGGCATAGTCACGCCCTCGGAGGAACCACTGGGTCCATTGGAATGCATCATCTTCAAGTGGGAAGGACGTCAGTTGCACCCACTGCTCTTCTGGAATCTCTTGGTAGTTGTAAAATAACTCTGCTTTTTGAACTCATTCAAACGCGTCGCCCCCTTTGAATTTTGGGTAATTCATGGTGGTCCTTTTGGGGGGCATATATGCTCTCGGGTTCTACTGGTCATGTGCTCCATACTCCTGGTCGAGGCCAAAAAATCGTCAATGCTCTGTCAGCCAGTTCGGGTATCCTCCTTCCTCCTGATCCCTTAAGGTTAGGCAGAAGACCATCCCAAGAAGGGTAGATTATATCCCTAGATCGTTGGTCAATCAGGTTCTTTCGTCCACTGGCGAGGCCCCCTGGCAATTGGATCGGCCCCTGGTGAGTACTCGCTTCTTCGTTCACAGTTGTTTTGCCCTCGATACTTTGATACAAGAAGCACTTGATCTCCTCCATGCGAGCATCCAGTCGCGCTCTTCCAAACATTTCTCTGATGCCCTTAATTTTTCTTCGATGGTTGTCACCGTGTTTGACAGCCCAGTGTAGTTCTCCTCTAGGGATACTAGTCATGTGGACTCTTCCTGTGAGCGAGTCACCATGGTGAAACTCGAGAATTTAGAGAAGGGCAGCCATCTGTGTTCAAAGCAGTCTAAGGGGAGAGTTGTTGCAGTCCGACACTAGGTAGATGGATGTGCCCAGAAGAAGTCGTCGTTGGGGCGGATGAAGGCTACAAAAGATGTTAAAGGAGGCTACGGACGAAGTCGTCGTCGGCGGAAGAAGAAGTCGAACGAACGCAGCAGGCGATCAGACACCGCAATCGACTCGATCGACACAGTCGTCTCGATCGAAGGAAGACGCGGACTCGATCAAAGCAGTCGACTCGATTGACGCGGTCGGTTGTGGATTCGTTGGAGGAAACCGCGGCTGAATCGGAAGGAAAGAGTCCTCTGATACCAAAAGTTAGGGCGGTAGATAGAGATTAGCAGAAAGTAGGGGAGGGAGAGGAAAATTAGGGTTAGGGCTTGAGAGGAGGAGAGGGAAAATACCTGAATAGTCTTTGCATGCCCTCGCCGAACAAGCCCTAGAGGTATTTATACCTCTGGGCCAAGAGGGAGTCGGTCGGCCCCCCATGTGGGCTGAACCCGCGGGTTCAGCCCCTGAGCCGCCGCAGTTTAATTGGGGAGGGCTGAACCGGTAGGTTCAACCCTGCTTCGTGTTGCCTCCTTCCGCCGACGCGCATATTGTTGACCCGTGAACCGGTTGTTATGCAGGGTCATAACAATTTACCAAAGCTACTTATGGAAAGAATCATCATTTGAACTCCCTTTGGTCAGTAATGAATAGAAAACCCAAAGGTACTCCACTCTCTCAAAATAACAATACCAACATTGAAATAAATCTTCATTTCAAAGTTTGAATGTGGACATAATAGATTATTGCTAACAATCATATTCTCCTAACTTAAGTATCATAAATTGCAGCAAGTGATCAAATTATGGTAATCTTGAACTAGGTATAAAAAATGAATGTTCAAGTTGGATAACTAAAAAAAATCACAAAATAACTATTTAGAAGTAGTACTTAAAATTAAATCCTTGCTATCTGTTGCATTCCGACAAGTTTTATAGTGATAATTTGTTGAATCTCTAGAATTACTTGCACATGAAACGGCTTAAGAGATGGTCAATTTATGCACAAATAATTCACAAAAACTGAACAGTGTAAACTAAAGCATCAAAGAACGAAATACATTACTGCCTCATTACAAGGAGCTCTGATAATAATCAGTGATGAAACATACCAACCGACGAAACAGATAGGTCCATGTTAGATAATGCACAGCATCCTCTTTATGGCTAATTGTGCCGGTAACAATTTCTGCATTTATATGATCATGTAGATGCTCTCTCAGATTACTTTCAACTGGGAATGGCTCATAAAGGAACTGCCAATTACAGATAAGAGTGAAGCAAATGATTTTAGAAGCAGAATGATATTTGCAACAAATCAGCAGTATAACTCAACCTTCTTGTAAAAGCCCTTTTTTGGTTCATGAACGAGAATAACAGCCTTCCCATGCTGGTCAAACTGCGGGCGACCTGCACGACCCATCATTTGCAAGATATCTGTTATTGGGAAATCAATATATCTCTTCGTTTTTCCATCATAAAATTCAGTCCCCTGCAACAGAACTGATGTTTCAAGAACAAGATATAGAATTAGAAAAGTAAAAGAAAAGGGATACTCTCTCACTTTAATAATAACAAGATGAGCAGGAAGGTTAACTCCCCAAGCCAGTGTGCTAGTACATACTAAGATCTGCAAGGTATTTACAAGTGTGCTCTCGATTAGGACCAGGAAGAAGTGTGTTAGAATTTCTGTATTCCATATAAACATCTGACAAAAAAGAATGAAGAAATGGAGTACCAGAGCACAAATGCGATAGAGGTGGGTACCTGGATTCGGTTGTTTGCAAACAGTTCCTCTGCTAAAGACCTATCCTTGTCGTTTAAACCTGCATGGTGAAGTCCAATTCCAAACCGCAGAGTATGCCTCAAATTAATGTCAGTAATTTGTGAAATAATCATTTCTATTTCAACTTCTGGCATATTCAAAAATTGTCTGGGATTTTCATCTGCAGCCGCAAGCTACATTGGCACAAGCACATAACAAAAAGCTGATGAAATTGTTTCATGCAAAAAAAAATGTAAAACTAATGAGCAACGCACTTGAATGAGATCTAATGCTGTAAGCCTAGTCTGGCGCCGAGAAGAAACAAAAATAAGAACTGGTTTTGAAGGGGAATGAGTACATATGGCAGCATAAGCAGGTTTATTCATACTATTCATTCTTGGGCAGTAGAATTTCCCTGGATAACCCTGTTTAAAGATATAAAAGTAATGTATTTTAGAAGAGAGATTGATAAAAATCTAAAAATACATTGTTAAAAAAACAAACGACTGTCCTGGTTGGATAGCAAATTTAATTTAGGTTCCATTATCAATTAAGATTTACGCCAAGAAGCTGATTCAAAATTATCCCTTTCATAGATCAAATTATAGTTGCGTCAATGACTAAGTTAATTTCCATAGCAAGGTTACACATATCAATGCTGAGGCAAATTAACCCATAAAAGGCCAATTAAGAAAAAGGGTAATTTAAGCTTACGTGGTGCAGGACAAATCCATAGAATTTCTAAATGAAGGTGTCTGCATGCACGCAAGCCAATAAACATGATGCTCACTACCTAAAGCCTAACTCAAATGCGAAGAAAATGATTCTCATAGGAGAAAGATCTCAATGGTATACGCACTAAAAATAGTGTTATACATATATACTAATATAAATGTACAAGAGAGAGTACTCACAACACCAAAGGTGAGCCTAAACTATCTCTACCAAATATAATGTACATTGTCTACCCCCCCCCCCCCCCCTTCCCTAAAACTCACAGGGGATTCATACACCGAAAATTTGGACAATAAATAGTCATGTTGACTTTGTCTCTGCAGCTTAGTCATCAAATCTGCAATCTGCTACTCAGAAGGAACAAAAGAAGGAGGAAGAGTGTCACAACAATAATGCTCACATAGGAAGAAAGCATCCTCCCCAATATGCTTAGAGAGTGAATGTTTCACCAGGTTTATAGTAATCTGAATGGAACTTGTATTATCATAGTAGAGAGGAGCGAGATCTGGAGAAGAGACGTCAAGGTCCTCAAGAAGCCAACGTAGCCAAAAAATATCCTTAGCGGTGGTAGTCATGGCCCGAAGCTCAGCCTCCATGTTAGAACGAGAGACATCAATTTGTTTCTTGGACTTCCATCCAATACTTGAAGAACCAAAGAACAGATAAAAACCAGTGATAGAGCGACGGTCAATGGGATCACTAGTCCAGGTAGCATCCGAGTAAGAACGAAGTTGCAGAGAACTACCGCTGGCGAAGAATAGACCACGAGAAGTAGCCGTCCGGAGATAGCGCAGAAGCTGCAGCTGGTGACCATAATGCACAAAGGTAGGCGCACTAACAAACAGGCTCTACACATGAACAACACGGGCAATCTCAGGCCGAGTAATGGTAAGGTAGACGAGACTCCCAACGAGGTGGTGGTAGCGAGTAGGATTAGAGAGTGGAACCCCATCATCCGAACATAGCTGAAGGTGAAGCTTCATAGGAGTGTCCACTGTGAGAGAGTCAGAGAGAGCAGCCCGAGCTAAGAGATCTGATGTGTAACGATGCTGAGAGAGTTGAAAACCGTTGTCTGTCGAGCTGACCTCAAGGCACAAGAAGTGGCTTAGTTGTTCTGAGGCCAGTCATCTGAAACTGTTGCTGAAGGTGATGCTTGACGAAGGCCCAGGTGAGAATGATCATCACTGGTAATAATCATATCATCCATATAAAGTAACAGAAGTGTTCGACCACAAGCGGAGGAGTGCATAAACAGAGCTAGATCATGTGGATTTGGATGAAAAACAGCGCCTGCTTGAGCCCATAAAGAGCTCGCCTCAAGCGGCAGACAATGCATGAAGGAGAGGAGAGACCAGAAGGAGGAAGCCTGCCACCTCCTGTTGAAGATCGTCGTGAAGAAAGGACATTCTTCACGTCGAGCTAAGACAGAGACCAGTGGTAAATAGTTGTGTTAGAAAATACTAGGAAAAATGATATATTGACTCATGTATGAGTTAGTGTGTAGTCCCACATTGTTTGTATAGCTAGATCTTACTCTCTTCTCTCATATATATTTGTATTCATACTTGTTTTTCGGTATTCAAGAAGTATATACAAGATTTAGAACTTTCTCTACATGGTATCAGAGGGATACAATCCAGCCTGTTCTTTTCTAACCGCTTGCTCCGCCTGCTTAACGGGCGGCTTGTTCTCCTGCTTAGCCGCAGTGTCTTGCGGCCTGCTCCCTTTCTAATCGCTTCCGGGTGGTTCGAATTTCTGTTAACCGTGGCTTCCTGCGCGATTAAGGTCGTTCTAACCGCTTCCTCTGCTCTCTCTCTCTCGTGGCTTCCACCCCTTCTTCTCCTTCTCCTCCCTTTTATAACCTTTCTAACAGGTGGTCCTTCCCTCCCTTATTTCCTCTGCTTGCGCGGTTTCATCCCGGCTAACTGCTTCCCCTCTACTCGGTGTGGTCTCCCTGTCTACCCGCCGAGATCTTCCCTTCTCGCTTCTCTCCACCCTTCTCTTAGTCGCTACTCGTTGCGGTCTCCTTGTCTACCCGCCGAGTTCTTGCCTTCCCGCTGCTCTGCTCCTTGCTCGCCGCGACTTGTCTTAGTCGCCGAGACTTCTCTTCTCGCCGCGATTTGTTCTCTTAGTCGCTGCGGCTTCCCTCATCCTGGCGAGCTCCGCATCTAGGTCGCGGCATCTTCCCTTGCCGCTGGTGTGCTAACCGTGACCATGCGGCCTTCTCGACCGGCTTATTCTCTGCTTAGTCACTGCGACTTATCTCCTCGAAGGCGGCTTCTCCTCTCTACTGCGGGCTCCGCATATTGGTCACGACATCCTCCTTGCCGCTGGTGTACTATCACCGAGACCGTGTGATTTCTCCTTTTCTCTCTCCAAGTGGCCTCTCTTCTCTAACCGCATTGGGTTGTTGGTTGCGGTATGCCTCTATCCGCCCGGTCTAAGTACCTGTTCGTCGGCTTGTGCTCCTATTGCGGTCTGCCTCTAACTGCCCGGTCGAGTGCCTGTTCGCCGGCCTCTGCCTTGTTTTCCCTGGTTGTTGCCCGCTCAGGTGTCTTGTCATCTCGACTTGGCTGTTCGCGCGGTCTGTCTGCGGCTTCTCGTTTACGCCGCTACTTGTGTTGCGGTCTTCTCCTCACTGCGCTGCCTGCTCGGTTTTTTTAACCATCGCGGCGTGTTTCTATCCGTTGCGGGCTCTTTTCTTACCGCGCTGGTCGTGGCCGTTTCTTGCCGCTGGTGCGTTGTCACCATGACCGCTACGGACTGTTCCTTGCAAGATGATCAGCTGTCCTCCGGGCTCTGTCGTATCTATTTCCGATGGTGGTACCTCCTGCCTTGCTCATAGCTCATCCTGGATTTTGGATTCCGGGGCCTCTCACACATTACCTCACGGAAAACCACCACAATATTTGAACTCTGTGCATCCCAAGTTCATTACTGTTGCTAGTGGGGGCACAATTCCCGTTTCTGGCGCGGCAGATATTCACCTCACTCCCTCCATTACTCTTCGCTCTGCCCTTCATGTTCCGGGCTCTCCTTTCAACCTTCTCTCTGTTGGTCAACTCACTGCTGACCTCGATTCTGATGTTATTTTTTCTTCTAACTTGTGTGTTATGCAGGATCGCAAGACGCAAACTATCATTGGAAAAGGGCATCTGTCGAATGGTCTCTATATCCTTGATCCCTCTCCCCCAACGGTATTGCCCTCTATTAGCTCTGTAGAGTGGCATCGACGTCTGGGTCACGCTCCTCTAAACATCCTCAGAAAATCTCTCCCCGACGTGTTCCTTCCAAGAGTTCACGTGTGAGTCTTGTATCTATGGAAAATATCATCGGTCTACGTTCTCACCACATCCTACTCGGAGTCCTGCTCACTTTGATCTAGTACACTCCGATATTTGGGGACCCTTTACGAAATTGCGAGTGTTTTTGGATATCGTTACTTTGTCACATTTGTAGATGACTACTCTCGGGTGACCTGGATGTATCTCCTTCGTGACCGCTCTGAATTGTCCGGTGTATTCCGTACCTTTTTCATTGAAACTCTCAACCAATTTTCCACTACAATTAAAACTCTATGCACCGATAATGCCCGTGAATACACGAGTCATGCCTTCGCTCTCCTCTGCGCTGAGTTTGGGATCATCCATCAAACCTCCATGTGTCTATACCCCCCAACAAAATGGACGTTGCTGAACGCAAGAATCGACACCAGCTTGAGGTGACCCGCTCTCTTATGATTCAAATGAATGTTCTCAAACAGAATTGGAATATTGCAGTCTCTACCGCCTGCACTCTTACTAACTGCATGTCTTCCTCTATTCTCAATTTTGCGGTTCCCTTCAATATTCTTTTTCCCTCCAAATCTCCTTTCTCCATCACCTCTCGCGTGTTTGGTTGTGTGTGCTTTGTTCATCATCTTGGCCCGTCCACTGACAAACTTGCTTCCCGTGCCACTAAATATATGTTTGTGGGCTATTCTCGGACTCAGAAGGGCTACGTTTGTTTTTTTTCCAAGGATCGCATGGTGGTTACTTCTGCTGATGTCACCTTCCTCGAAGATCAACCATATTACTCCCAACCAGCTGATTCTCCTCTTCCACCACCTCTCCCGCGGCCTGTTATCCATGTTCATTCAAACCTTTCTCCTCTTCTTCCCACACCAGTCCCACCTAAACCACCAACACCACATGTCATTCGTGTGTACACTCAACATCCTTCTTCTTTTACTGCCCTACGGGAGCTGCCCTGCTCTAATGATGGTTTGCAGCCTGCGGATCCGACAACAGCTTCCACTGCCCACCCGCTGGCCAACTATGTCTCTTTTCACCGCCTCTCTCCGGAACTCTGACAAAATGTTCTTTCTTTATCCTCTATCTCCACCCCTAATTCTGTACAGGAGGTTCTCCAGCATCCCGGATGGCGGGTGTTTATGGACGAGGAAATGTCTGCTCTTTGGGCAAACCACACTTGGGATTTGGTCCCGCTTCCTCCTGGACAATCTTGTGTGGGATGTAAGTGGGTGTTTGCCGTCAAACAGGGTCTGTATGGGACGGTTCACCGTTTTAAAGCTCGTCTTGTAGCTCGCAGCTTCACTCAACAACAAGGCTTGGATTATGATGAGACTTTTTCTCCGATCGCTAAACTCAATACTATTTGTGTGTTGATCTCCCTCGCAGTTCACTGCCACTGGCCCTTGCACCAACTGGATGTCAAAAATGCCTTTATTAATGGCGATTTACAGGAGACCGTTTATATGCAGCAACCTCTCGGGTTTGAGACCACGGGGGAGTCTCTTGTCTGTTGTCTAAAGAAGTCTCTTTATGGTCTCAAACAGTCTCCTCGGGCATGATTTGACAAATTTAGCAAGGGCGTTAGTGTTGTTGGGTTCACTCGGAGTTCGACCGACTTCTCTTTGTTTACTCGTCATCATCCATTAAGCACAGTAATTCTTTTGGTTTATGTGGATGATATTCTGATTACAGGAGATGATCTTTCAGGAATACAGATGATCAAAAAGCATCTAGTAACTGTGTTTCAAACAAAGGACTTGAGAAGCCTTCAGTATTTTCTTAGTCTCGAAGTGGCTCGGAGACCTGATGGGGTTGTGTTATCTCAGTGAAAGTACTGTCTTGACCTACTTCATGAATATCAATCACAAGCTCCGTGTTCATGCCTAGGACTCTGATTTGCTCCTTCCAAATCCAAAGTATTATTGTCGCCTTGTGGGAAAGCCGATATACCTCATTGTTACTAGACCTGATATATCATTTGTTGTTGGAATTGTCAGTCGATTCAAGCATGAGCCACGTATCTCTCACCTTCAGGTTGTCGAACGTATTCTTCGTTACTTGAAGACTGCTCCTGGACAAGGGCTTGTATACAAGCCATCTTCATCTCCCTTATCTCTGATTGCATATTCTGATGCTGATTATGCTGGCTCTTTGGATGACCGTCGTTCCACAAATGGATACTGCACTTACTTTGGAGGACATCTTATTACATGACGCAGCAAAAAACAGTCTGTGGTTGCTCGCTCATCTGCTGAGGCTGAGTATCGATCTATGACATCTGTTATGTTTGAGCTCACGTGGCTTGAGGGTTTCCTTGATGATCTAGGAGTCAATCTCTCCTCACCCGCAACTTTATTGTGAGACGGTCAAGCTGTTAGACACATTGCCAAGAATCCGGTCTTCATGAACGGACAAAACATATTGAAGTTGACTGTCACTTCATTCGGGAGAAGGTTCGGTTGAAGAAGATAGAGTTAACACATGTTCCTGTTGCTCAGCAAGTTGCTGATATCCTCACCAAGGCCTTACCACGACATCTCTACTATCAGTTCTTGTCCAAGTTTGGTGCCTATGATTTGTACGCTCCAGCTTGCGAGGGAGTTGTATAAAATACTAGGAAAAATGATGTATTCAAGAAGTATATACAAGGTTTGGAACTTTCTCTACAAGCTGCAACTGCAATAAGAGTACGAAACATAGTCATGTGAGCGACTGGAGGAAAGGTTTAGTCGTAGTCGCATTCCTGCTCCTACTGAAAACCACAAGCCACAAGTCGAGCCTTGTACCTCTCCACAGAACCATCAAATCGAGTTTTGACCTTAAAGATCCACTTGCAAGTAATAAAAATAGCATCGGGTGGAAAAGCTTCCAACTCAGCAGAAATGACATCCTACCACTCAGATATTTGGGCAGCCTCACAATAGGAAGTCGGTTCTGGAGTAATGCAGACAGTAGCAGGAAGGGCAGACAGGCCGAATGGTAAGGTAGCAAGGCTAAGCCGGTCAGGAGGATGTCTCTCACAAAGTAGGTAGTGACGTGCTGAAGAATCATCCACAGGACACTCACTGGAGGAGACATGTACTGAGGCTAGGGACACTGGAGGCGAAGGAATAGAAGGAGGATGATGAGTGTAGTGATATGAAAGAGGAGGGACACAGTTCCCAATGGACAGCTCATCAGAGGGAGAAATGGGTGACGAATAAGAGGGGTAAGGAGGTGACAGAGAAGACTGCGGCAAGGGAAGAGGATGTGGACATACCGGAGGGGAGAATACATGAGGAAGAGTGAGAAACTGCACGTCAGAGGGAGTAACAGATGAATGTGAGGTCGAGGAGAAAGAAGACACAAAGAAAGGGTGAGACTCGTCAAAGGTGACATCATGTGAGATGCGAAGGCGGCCTGCAACATAGTCATACCATCGATAGTCCTTGTGCTTTGTGTGGTACCCAAAAAAAACACAAGGAACAGACTGAGAAAGATCTTAATGGTACACATTAACAATAGTGTTATTACGTTATAGATATATACATGTACAAGAGATGGTGCTCACAACACCCAAGGTGAGTCTAAGCTATCTCTACCATATATAATGTACACTATGTCTAATAGATTCCACCATGCAAATAATACCTGACGGACAATTAAATTAGATTTGCACTTTGCACCCCTCAATTACATTATTTTGGCACTTTGCACCTCAAATTATTAAATTTGGCACTTTGCACCCCTCATTTTCATTTTTTTTGGCACTTTGCACCCCAGCCTTAATATGAGGGAGTATTTCGGTCATTTTGTCATTTTGAGTTGAAATTTTTTTTCGTGACTGCCGCCTTCTAAAAAACTATGGACGCAAGATTACATTGTCGGCGGTCGCCTGTCTTTTAGGTCCATCTCACCCACACCGGAAGCTTTTTGAACGTTCTTTGAAGATATTGTAATCTTGTAGATATATATATATGAGTTTAATGTATATCCGCGTTACGTGGATATAATTATATACACATCTTTTAAAACTGCGTTTTTTACGGGCATTTTTAGAAAAAGTGTTCAACATGAAAGTTGTAGATCTTGACGATATCTACAACTTTCATGTTGAATAGTTTTCCTAAAAATGCCGTTTAGGCTCCCGATTTAGCCCCCGAAAAAAATCAGGAGGAACATACATATGTTCCTCCTGATTTTTTTCGGGGGCTAAATCGGGAGCCTAAACGGCATTTTTAGGAAAACTATTCAACATGAAAGTTGTAGATATCGTCGAGATCTACAACTTTCATGTTAATCACTTTTTAATTTGGAGCCGTCTTGGACCTCGATTTGGTTCCCGAAATCTGTGGCGGCGGACGCTTTATTGTAGTAGTTCCGCCGTCCCAGATTTCGGGGTCCAAATCGAGTTCCAAGAAAGTTCCAAATCAAAAAAGTTATCAACATGAAAGTTGTTCGTCTCGCCAGGATCTACAACTTTTATGTTGATCACTTTTCGATTTGAAGTCTCATTAATTTTTGCCCGTACGCCCGCACTAGAGTAACCCATATATATATATATATATAAGACTACAATATCTTCAAAGAACGATCAAAAAGCTTCCCGTGTGAGTGAGATGGACCTGAAAGACAGGCGACCGCCGACAATGCAATCTTGCGTTCATATTTTTTAGAAGGCGGCAGTCAGGAAAAAAAATTTCAACTCAAAATGACAAAATGACCGAAATACCCCTCATATTAAGGCTGGGGTGCAAAGTGCCAAAGAAAGTGTAAATGGGGGGTGCAAAGTGCCAAATTTAATAATTTAGGGTGCAAAGTGCCAAAATGATGTAATTGGGGGGTGCAAAGTGCAAATCAGCCATTAAATTAAATAACGATAATTTTAAATTTGCTTGCAATAACCATGTCTGATTACAATTATTTCTAATAAGATGAATCTAATAATAATTGCATGCACCTGAAAGTAATAGGATCCTAATTGCCAAGCAAATAAATTCTACATACTCAAATTAGTTTAGCCAATATTAATTAGAGCAAAACACTAATAGAAATAAGAGTGCACCCCTACAATGTGAGGAAATGAAAGCTAAAGTAAAATTACACAGTAACTGGATCCGATGTGTGAATGAAATTGTAGACTAGCTTGGGATGGTTATAAATGCGATGTGATTGATTGAATTTGTGGTCTGTAATATCCCAAAACGTTTCAGCATTTTTTTATGAATTTACGTTGTTGAAATTTGTTAGGGCCCGACCAGCCTTTGACACTCAATATTTTAATTCCAGACCATAATTTTTTAGTATAATGATATAACTATATTAGTTATTCCTCAAATTATTAAGGAATACATTTCTGTAATAATTCAATTGACCAGTTGATAAGCGGTACGCTTATTCAATTCCCATATACAAGCAATAAACATAGGCCGTTCACCAGATCGCCTCCCTTTCAGTTTCCTTTGCAAGCGTGAGTGTCTAGTTGCTCTTCACCGAGTTTCCCACTTCCAGTCTTTCCCGCATTTCAATCGATGAATCTATCATTGTAAGCATGGAAGGTTTCCGTGCTCTTATGATCAAAGATTGGGAGGGCTCTTGCAGTAAACAAAGGGAATCGACACCCTCACTTCCAATCATGTGCTCCCCGCCTCCGTTAGGGACGCAAGTAAGAAGATCATGCCGCTTCTTCTTTCGTTCCAGTCAAATATTAGTTAGTCACCGTGAGCATGAAAGAATAATGAACCCCTATTTTGCCGGACCCTTATAATTATCAAACCGAGCTTTTTTTATCAAAATTGTTAGTGATGGTGCGCCACGATCAACACACGTGTATTCTCACAAGAGGCGGTGATCCGTTGCCCAGTCGGACGATCCGAGCTCGTGGTTGCGTCCGGATGGTCGATCCGAGTCGATTTCATATTTTACTTTTTATGTTTTGAGTTGTAATTAGCCCCCGATCAGTCCGAACAATTTGAGTCGTCTGACTCGGGCAGTTTTATTTCATTTTCAGTTTGTATGCAGCAGTTTTATTTTAGGGTTATAAATATAGGCTGCGGCAACGGTTCAAGGGGATCGATGGTTTTGGGAAACTTCCTGGAAACTGCTCGGTCACGGTTTGGTGCGACGCCGACCCGTCCACCTCTCCTCTTTTTGGTGCGACGTCGAAACGCCCTCCTCCGCCCCCTCCTCCTTCCACTCGCCGACTGACCACCGTAAGCCCCGTCTTCTCCCTCAACCAACAAAACGACGCCAAATCAAATCCCGTCGGCCTCGTTAATTTCCAGTCCAGATCTCCTTCCCTACCCGCCTTTCTTCCATGCGTCTACACAGGGTCGTGGGCCCCCTCCCTGCTCCAAACCTGCGGCCCGCACAATCCCGGCGGCCCTTTCCCAGTCAAGCAGAGCCCCTCATCATCTAAATCGCCTCCACCCAACTCTCCTGTGGACTCCGCCAACCCGACCACTCATCATTTAATCCGCCTCCACTCAACTCTACCGTGGACTCCACTCACCAAAAACCTGATAGCCCTCTCCCTCTTTCCTGCAGTTAAATTCCTCTATCCCACTAACAGCCCAGATCCACACCACCATTACCTTCTTCGTGTTCTACAACCCTTGGATGCCCACCAACAACCGCCTTGCCTCCATCTATCATTTAATTCCACACTTTTCTTTGCAATGTGATCCACATCGTTCAAGAATCCTCTTTGCACAGAGTCCGGGCAGTGAAGAAGTGATGATTGCTCGGTCACGGTGGTTTCCAGATCTCCAAGGGTTAGGATCCACATCACTTAGCAAAGAAAAGTATCAGTAGAAGGCTCTTTATTGATATAATCATTGAATGAGTACAAATGAAGAAAACATCTTTCAAGAATAAAACCACTTCAGGTCATCTCCACTCCAGGTATGAGGGATGTCTTCCCCTTCATAAGTTTGTAGTCGATATGCACCATTCTTTAGAACCTCCTTGACGATGAATGAACCGGCCCAGTTCGGATTCAACTTATCTACTGAACCAGCTCTTGCGACTACATCAACCTTCTTTAGAACAAGGTCTCCCGCCAGAAAATGTTTGAATCTTATGTTCTTATCAAAAAACTTGGTCATCCTTCGTTTGACCTCCTCGTGTCTGACGGCGGCTTCATCCCGAATTTCCTCAATTTGATCAAAACTACATTTCATCCTTTCGTTGTTGATCTCTAACCAATATTCCCAACTTTGTCTGGCAAGCGAGACTCTTGGGGTTGGAACTTCAAACTCTACATGGATAAGAGCCTCTGAACCATGAGAGAGCTTGAAGGGGGTTTCTCCAGTGGCCGATAAAGGTGTCGTTCTTAAAGTCCATAGAACTGAAGTGAGTTGGTCAGCCCAACTTCCTTTGAGATTCTGCACCTTCTTTTTGAGCAAATTAAGAACTTGCATATTGGCTGCTTCAACTTGGTTGTTGCTTCTAGGATGATGAACTGATGAGAACCGCAGTTCTGTTTCAATCTGCTTGCAGAAGCTAGTCATTTCTTCATTGTTGAATTGGGGCCCATTGTTTGTGATAATTACCATCGGATTATCTCTCCACAAACAAAGTTTTTCATTATTTGAGTAGTTATCTTTGTCAATGTCTTAGTTTCGATCCACTTGCTGAAATAGTCGATCATAACTAAGATGAAACGTCGTTGCCCGCTTGCCATGGGAAAAGGATCGAGAAGATCCATCCTCCAAACTGCGAAGGGCTACGGTGTTGTGAATGACTTGAGTTGATGGGCTGGCTGAAGCTGAAGTGGAGCAAACTTCTGGCATTGAACACACTTCTTTGCATATGACTCGACATCTTTCTTCATGGTGGGCCAGAAATATCTCTGCCGCAAAATTCTCTTTTTCAAAGTTCTTGCTCCCGAATGGCTGTCGCATTCACCAGAATGAACCTCTTGAACCACGACAAGAATTTCTTCTTCTGACACACACCTGGCCATTGGCGAGAGAAAAGTCTTCCTGTAAAGAATTCCTGAGATAAGATAGTGATTTGCAGTTTTAATCTTGAATCTTTTCTTATCTTTGACAGACTGATGGAATTCTCCTGTTGACAGATAGAGTATGAACAGATCCATCCAAGAGAGACGCTGATCAACCTGCATCAACTTCCCTCCCTCTATTGTTGGATGAAAGAGTTCTGAGGTTGTCCCTCCTGAAGGGAGACCAAACTTTGACAACTCATCTGCTTCCGTATTCTGCATCCTCGGGATATGTTTAATGGTGAAGCTTTTGAATCTTTCAATCTCTGCCTTGACCAGTATTAGATACTTCTTCAAGATTGGCTCCATGGTCTCAAAGTTGTCAAGCACCTGTAAGACCATCACTAAAGAATCTGTCTTGACATGCACATGCTCAATTCCTAATTCTTTTGCAAATCTCAAGCCGGCCAAGAGCGCTTCATATTCTGCCTAGTTGTTTGTTGTTGGAAAGGAGAATTTTATAACTTGTTCCAATTTGATTCCATTTGGACTAATGAGAACCACTCCTGCCCCAGAGGAGTTTCTGCCTGAAGCTCCATCTACATAAATGGTCCAAGTTAAAGGGGACCGTTCTGCCTGATCAGAGCTTGATTCAGCTATATCCACCAAAAAGTCTGCCAACACTCGTGCCTTGATAGTTGTCCTGGGCACATAAGAGATTTCAAACTCGCTTAACTCGATTGCCCACGTGACCAATCTTCCCGAATGTTCCGGCTTCTCTAGCACACTCTTCAAAGGCTGATAAGTTATTACTTGAATCGAATGTGGCTGAAAATACGATCGGGGTCTTCGAACTGACATCATTAATGTCAAAGCCAACCTTTCCAAAATTGGATACCTCGTTTCAGCACTCTTGAAGATGTGGCTTACATAGTATATTGGATATTGCTTTCTCCCTTCTTCACTGACGAGGACCGAGCTTACTGACTCCGGGCCAACTCCCAGATAGATGTATAACATTTCTCCCGCCTGAGGGCTCTGGAGCAGAGGGGTTAATGTCGGCTGTTTTTTGAGTTGCTCAAAAGCTTCGGCGCACTCTTCAGTCCATTCAAACTTGGACGCTCCTCGAAGAGTTTTGAAGAAAGAAGCACTTTTATCCCCAACTCAAGAGATGAATCTTCCTATGCCTGCTAGCTTTCCTTCTAACTGTTGAACCTCCTTAGGGGAACGAAGATGTGTCATATCAAAAATGGCTTTACTTATCGGGATTGGGGGCAAGGCCTTCGGGTGTAAGGAGATGGCCAAGAAATTTCCCCTTACTCGCTTTGAAGAGGCATTTTAACGAATTTAACTTCATTTTAAACCTCCGCAGAGTAGCGAACGTCTATGCGAGGTCTTGCAAATGCAAAGAAAAGGATTTGCTTTTTATGAGGAGATCATCAACATAGACTTCAAGATTTCTCCCCTTTTGTTCGTGATGAAAGACGTGTGAGGGACGTCAGTCTTATGCATTCTAATCTGGTGATAATCAGAAAACGCATCCAAAAAACTTATGCATGGATACCCAACCGCGGAATCTACTAATGCATCTATCTGAGGCAAGAGCTAACAATCTTTCAGGCATACTTTATTTAACTTGGTAAAATCTACACACATCCGCCATTTCCCCACTGATTTCTTAACCATTACAACATTTGATACACATGCGGGGTATTGAATTTCGCGAATGAAGTTCGCCTTGAGAAGCTTGGCGACTTCCTCCCTGATGGGCTCTGCTAGTTTTGTTGCCACCTCCCTCTTCTTTTGTTGAATAGGCTTGAAATCGGGGGCGATGTTGAGATGGTGGCAAGCGACGTCAGGATCCACTCCTGGCATGTCCTCCGCTGACCAAGCGAAGACATCCAAGTTCTTCAGGAGACAAGAGATCAACTCAGCCTTCTCTTCTTCAGGTAGCTCTGAGTTGATGGAGAGCTTCCTTTCCTCCCCTTCTGCGATCGGAACTCCTTGCGTTACCTGGGCAAGTTTCAGGTGAGTTCCTTCTCGGGCTCTCTCCTCCGGTCTTCAGTTGCTTCTAGGAGAATTTTATCTTCAAGTGCAGCAATTGAAACAGCTGGAGGAGGAACTTGCTCGGTCACATTGACCGCCCTGACAAAGCATTTTCGAGCCATCTTTGGGTCGCTCCTGACCCGGTATTGTTTGCCTTCAGCGCAAACTTGATTGCAAGGTGGTGGATCAAAACAACCGCTTGTTATTCGTTGAGGAGGGGTCTTCCGAAGATGGCATAGTAGCTGCTTGGAGCGTCGACTACTACAAACTGAACGAGCTTTGTAACCCCCCCCCCCCCGAGTGTTACCAAGAGGGTAGCACTCCCTTCTACCTCTTTTCTTACGCCAGAAAAACCGTAGAGTAGCCCTTCGGTGGAAAGCAAAGGCTTCCCAATCTTCAGGGCCTCGAAAGTTTGCTTGAAGATGAGGTTCAATGAACTACCGGTATCGATCAAGATTCTCCTTACCGTGTAGTTCTCAATGACTGCCTTAATTACAAACCTCAACAAGAGCTCTCTGCAGAGCTCTGCAAAATAGGTGATGGATTGGGGGTATAACTCATGGAACCACTCTCTGGCTTGGCCGTCGAAGGTGGTTACCAATAGCTTGCACTTCATGGAATCGGTAAGGCATCTCAGAGCCACGACATCTTCAAATGCCTGCAGATGCGCAACCGGATCAAATTCCCCCGTATAGGAGGGCAAGCGAGGCTTCCTGGAATTATTTGGAGCCGGCTCCCAACGGATTCTGTCGACGAAAGGAGAGGGCTCTTTGATTTCGGCTGGAGCGGAGGTCGCGGCGGGCTGCGCGATCTGACAATCTTAATCAAAGTTGAGCCTGCGGGCAAGACTCCCCCAAGCCACCTCGCGGAAGAAATTCATAAGCGAAGAAAATTCTTCCTCCTGAGGCCGCAAGGGAGCAGCGGTCTACGCGAGCGGATAGGTTGGCGGAGAAGGCGCCACAACTGGTGTCAGACGAACTGGAGCTGGACGAACAGGAGTGTCCGCGGGTATTGATGTGGGCTGAGGCGCTAACCGCTGGGTGAGCTCAATTAGGGCCTGGCTGAAGGCATCGAGGCGTTGGTCAGTCTCCCTGCGAGACTGTTCGGCCTCTCTGCGAGATCGTTGCAGTGCATTCCATAGTGCATCTTCTGAAGAGTTCGAGCGGACTGAGCGAACTGAGCGGTGAGAGGAACAGTGGTCTGACATGGCTAATCGCGGATTTCGACAGCTACTTGTATATGAAGGTCACGTGTTAAATGTTGATGCGGGAAATGCTCCTATAGACTCGCGAAGAGGAAATAGGGCGGAGGAAACTGCAAGTAGCTGCTTACTAGCGGTCAAGGGAAAAGAGAAACAGTCAAAGTCGCAGATCGCGGCAACACCAGACTTGGCCCACCGCGGCAAATGTCACTCTTGTGACGGGCTTTCCTTTGATTAATCAAGTGTGATTACAAAAAAGGGAAAAGGTGTCGAGCTGTGCGAGCAGCATTCCGCAAAGCTTGAGAATCGAGTCTGCAGCCTTTAATAAGGGGGCTCCTGGGTTCAAGTCAGCTTGCTTTGGGCGTGTCACTCCCCCCATTTATAGGCTCGGGGGCCTGTCAAAACAGGCATGGCTAAAATAACCGTCTTCCCGGGGTACAGGAGAACCGGACAGTGGTGACGGGATACAAAGGAAAAGAAAAGAAAAAGAGATGTCGCGAGTCCGCCAAGAAGGGGGCAAACTGAGCCTCGCGACCTGGGCCCTCGGTTCGATCTGACACTGGGAAGATGCCGACCTGGGAGAACTAGACTTTCTGTCCGCCGCTGATGAAGGCGACCTGCGCAGTCCGCAAGGCTGAGGTGACGGCCTTGGGATTAAGCTTGCTTCCTGCGCGGCTTGAGAAATGAGACCGCGAAGATCTGCCGATTGAGCTAAAGATGCCTCGCGGACTCCCGAGTTAACACTCACGACGGGTGGCCATCTCGGACCGGGATAGACTGCGACGGAAAGTGTGCCGCGGAGGCTCCTTTCCACCCATGGGCTTGGGGGTGGAAAAAACGGATAGTGGTTGTGGACCAAAAAAATCACGGCGGCTTGGAGGCGGCTGGTCAAGTGCTAATAGGCGCTCGCACGCACGGGCAAGGCTCATGGATGTCGAGAGTTCTGGTGATTTCAGAAACTCAGCGTCCCAACGTAGTCGATCGGGTAAGTCGACCCGTAAAAAGAGGGAGCTGCTGCGAGGGTAACACTGAAGTGGCACGAGACAACAGCAACTGAAATTGTTCCAAATATGTCTCGATGGAGCCGGTGTGCTTGAGGGCAATGAGGTCGCCAAGAGGGTTGCCCAACATTGCCGGTCAAAAACGAAGGAAGCATGCCGTTAGAAAATCCTCACAAGAGGCGATGGGTTGTTCACGGTGAAGAAAAATTCGCAACACGTGAGCCAAGAGAGGGGGCATTCGCGTCCTTCATAGATCGGAAAATCCATCTGAATGGAGCGAGGGAGGGAGAAATTGTCCTCACGAGGAGCCGAGTCGACCCGGTTAGTAGTCGGAGAGGCCGCCTGTGCTGGCAATGGCGGGGCGGAATGCCCTGGATGGTGTCCAAGCGCGCATTGAGGGCTTCCATCTTGTCATTTTGGGTGGTGAGCATTGATTGTAAAGGCTCCATGACTTGGGTGAGGGAGGGACCTCCTTCGGCCATGATTGTTGGCAGCAATAGAGGTGCGGTCGGTGCAGGAAAGAGTCTGACAGAGGGGCTCGGCGGTGGAAGGATGGTGGTTAGGCGACACGTCCCCGTGAGAGCGGCGCAGTAGGTGTCGGCGAGAGGAAGACCAGTATTTGGCTATGATACAAAGTTGATGTGGTCTCCCGACCTAGATCGGGTGATCGGACCTTATGAGGATGAAGTCCTCCAAGGTTCGGTGGAACCCACCTTGGATCCGACCGGTGCAATGGTTGGAGATGGGGAAGTCACCAATGAAACCGAGAGAGAGAGAAGAGAGAGGAAGATAGAGAGAGGGAGGGAGAATCGGCGGAGGCCGAGAGGGCGGATCAGCAGAAGCCGAGTGAACGGCGGATTCGCTGCTAGGGTTTCGGGTCTTCGGCTGAGGAAGAGAGATGAAGAGAGAATTAGAGAGAGAGAGAAAGAGGGAACTAATTCATGCTTCCAAAAACCAAGGGTCCACCCGGTTCAAAACCGGTTCACACAAAACTTAAATTGTTCCAAATATGTCTCGATGGAGCCGGTGTGCTTGAGGGTAATGAGGTCGCCAAGAGGGTTGCCCGGCATTGCCGGTCATAAACGAAGGAAGCATGCGGTTCGAAAATCCTCACAAGAGGCGATGGGTTGTTCACGGAGGAGTTGGTTAACCCACAGTCAAGGTTGTAGATGTCGGATGTCGGGTTCATGTCGGTTTGGGTTTGAAATGTCGTATGTCGGATTGCGGGGGATATATCGGGGATATTTTACAATATCGGATTTTAATATTTAAATAAAGATAACAGTATTTATAAACATATTTTTTGCAAATAAGTAAAAATGTACAGACAAATAACTATAGTAATGTATAGACAAATAAGTATTTATAACATTTTCTTTGAAATAATTTTGAAAGATAAAGAAGAAGCCCATGTAATTATGCAGAGTTGGATGAGAGTTTTTCTTAGCTATTGCAAAAATCACTATAGCAGAAGTTAACAAAATAATGTTAACATAAGTTAGAAGTGCAAAGGGAAAACAAAAATCACTGCAGATTTACACAAGAAAAGGTATAAACTTAGCTATTGCAAGAAAAAAAACCTAACTATAGCATAAGTAAGAAGCTTACAGTAATACAAGGTTAATAAAACTTTTAGATCTTATGACTTGATCAATATAATAACTCAAAATAAAACTCGGCGTCGGCTCCTCGCGTCCTCGCCTGCGATGCCGATTCGTAGAAAGCTCGGCGTCGTCTTCTACTCCTCGCCTGTGATGCAGATTCGTTGCCTCGTCACCGGAGAAGGAGCTGTCGGGTGTCGACCACTCCGCCAGAGCGACTCTCCGGTAAAATTTAGGGTAGAGCGAGAAATGTCAAATGCGTGAAATGAACTCGTGAAGTAGAAAAATACGGGTCCTGTGAACTTTGTTTTTTATATATTAAATATAATAACCGAAATATCGGGTTAGAGATATATCGATATATCGGGATATATCGCCGTTTTTTACAAAACGATATTTTTGACAAACAAGCCGGTTTCGTTGCGGTTTACACCCAAAACCTTTATGTCGGCCGACATGTCGGCCGACATCTACAACACTGCCCACAGTTGTGCAAGACCAAGCAAGTGAAACGAGGCGAGTCCGACGCGTTCCTCGTCCGGAATGTGTTGATTGGTGAAGAAAAAATCGCAACACGTGAGCAGAGAGAAGGGGCCTTCGCGTCCTTCATAGATCGGAAAATCCATCTGAATGGAGCGAGGGAGGGAGAAATTGTCCTCGCGAGGAGCCGAGTCAACCCGGTTAGTAGTCGGAGAGGCCGCCTGTGCTGGCAATGGAGGAGCGGAATGCCCTGGATGGTGTCCAAGCACGCATTGAGGGCTTCCATCTTGTTATTTTGGGTGGTGAGCATTGATTGTAAAGGCTCCATGACTTGGGTGAGGGAGGGACCTCCTTCGGCCATGATTGTTGGCAGCAATAGAGGTGCGGTCGGTGCAGGAAAGAGTCCGACAGAGGGGCTCGGCGGCGGAAGGATGGTGGTTAGGCGACGCGTCCCCGTGAGAGCGACGCAGTAGGTGTTGGCGAGAGGAAGACCAGTATTTGGCTCTGATACCAAGTTGATGTGGTCTCCCGACCTAGATCGGGCCTTATGAGGATGAATTCCTCCAAGGTTCGGTGGACCCCACCTTGGATCCGACCGGTGCAATGGTTGGAGATGGGGAAATCACCAATGAAACCGAGAGGGAGAGAGAGAGACAAGAGAGAGGAAGATAGAGAGAGGGAGGGAGAATCGGCGGAGGCCGAGAGGGAGGATCAGCGGAAGCCGAGCGAACGGCGGATTCGCTGCTAGGGTTTCGGGACTTTGGCTGAGGAAGAGAGATGAGGAGAGAATTAGAGAGAGAGAGAGAAAAAAAAAAGAGGGAACTAATTCTTGCTTCCAAAAACCAAGGGTCCACCCGATTCAAAAGTCAAAACCGGTTCACACAAAACGCCCCCCCCCCCCACTTGGGCTTAGACACGTTGGACAAATAAAAATAGTTTTCTTTTATAAAAAACAAAATTATGACAAAATTAAAAACATAAGCGCGACCAACAAGATAGTTGATCCCCTCATACGGTCGCGGTCGGTGATCGGCGCTGATAAGTGCGGCCCAAACACGGATTGGGCTCATCATGCGTCGTAACATAGTTTTCTTTCCAATGACCAATTTAAGAGCTAAGAGTCTATCACATTTTTTACTTATCTCAACAACACCACTCAAAGTAGTATCCACAATGATACATACTCCATTATTTATTTTATTTTTTCCTGCGTACCGTAATTTAAAACCCGAGTTGTCTAAAAATTTAGTTTTCTCGCCCAACCCAAACCTCTTGCAGGCATAAAAAATTTATCATTCTCCTAATCATCATATCAACTACTTCCATATAACAAATCATTATTAAAATATGCTAGTTATTAAAAAGAATCTGAAAGTATTACAAGATGAGGCCTAATTTGAAATTAATAATTCTTATGATGCATTATAATTAATTAAGTATTGTTTGGTTAGTAGATGAGCTATTCAACCAATTACATGCCACACGGACTTTTTGGATGGGAGATTTGCAGTGATCTTCTAGATAAACAAGCATTCATTCACCGCCATTCATTTCTTCCAAGCCTTCCCAATAAAATTAGCCAATAATTGAAACATCATGGCAGAAAAATGGAAGAAGAAAGTTATTAATATGAAGAAAGTTATTACGACCGGGAACCAAATTTTGATTTAGTAAGATGAATGAATAAGACATTTTTTCTTTTACCATCCAAGTATTAAGAAACGAAGAACAAGAAAATTACAAGAGTAACTAAAAAAACAAAGTGCTTGCCTGAATGTGTACTTCGAGGGGCACTGGTCTCACACTAGGTTTGAAATTGAACAAGCCAATCTCTTCAACACCCAACCAATCAGCTAAATCGCTGAGGGGAAAGAAACAAAAAAATCAGAAATATAAAATATAAATGAACGCAGGCGCACACACATGCACAGATGTTAGAGAGAGCGTGCCTCAAATAGAAATGGTGGGGAGGGATGGAATGATAGAGGAAAGTTGCATTTCAAGAAAACAAAAATATATAAATGAGCGCAGGTGCGGGAGTGTGCGCACAGAGAGATTAGAGAGAGCGGGGCTGGGATAGAAATGGCAGGAAGGGTTGGAAGGATAGAGGGAACTTCCATTTCAAAAAGGACAATCGAATATAAAAAAAGGTTGTGCTAATGAACTCCAAAAACAAACTAGCTGCATTTTAACGTGTAAACAAGCACATCTAAGAAAAAAGACGTTACTTTTGCATAAGAAAATTCAAAGTACAGCAACAATTTTTAGCATTTCACATTTCAGACAAATAAAATATGCTATAATTTGTAACTGTTGAAGATGTTAGTATTTTAGTATTATCCAAGTCTTTCAGTATTTGTGGGTTTAGTCTCATATCTTGAGTCTAGGTTTAAGTGTTGTTTGTAATGCTATATAAAGCCCCGATGTTGATGAACAAAATGCACTCTTATATTCCTTTTTCTAATCTCCAACAGTATCATTAGAACAAGATACATTGGATCTTAATTTCAAGTTGCCATTCTATATTACTGACCAACACTTTTCAGATTTTTAGTAAATAGAACTAAAAGGAAATCTCATATTCCTATAAGTTACCAGACCAAACATTTGTTAAGCAGTATGTTGTGTTAGAGAATCCAAATAGGCCCCTATAATTACTGATTGAGAAGTTGTTTTTCATATCATTTATATATAAAGAAACAATTTGGATAACGTTCATTTCAAACCAGAATAATCCTTAACCTTGCAAAGGTATTCTGATGATTTTAGCTTTTCTCGTTTGGGATGAACATAGCAGAAAATCCGACTTTTCCGGAATGCACTAAAAAACGAGATTGGCTTGTCACGTAATTCGATAAAAAGGTTGATTCAATTATTCGTGTATCATCATACAAACAGCTATTTGATACACTCGCCAAAGATTTGCTTCAAAATATAATCAAAACATTCTTGGGCAAGCTTGGGTTCGACGACGTCTATGCTTCAACTAGAGGGAGAGGGTTAGAATATTTTCAGCGTAAAAAGCTCAACTTTTTATATATTTAGGATCCACTATATATAGATCCATACAATATATAAAATATTCAATATGTAGAGCTCAATAAAAGGCATGCATGTCTGTTTAAATCCTTCTAGGGCGTCAATAGTTCATGTCCATCCCAACATTAAGAAAATGCAGGGAAATAGCAAAGAAGAGTAGAAATACTGGAAATTCATGAAACAAGTGCAGAAACTACAAAATTGTTGCTCTAATAACAAATTCCTTTCTGGTAGAAAGCTGAACAATGCAACTGACCTTGAAAGAAAGTAAAGAAAATATACAAATATAACGACCATTCAAGATGAGGACGTTGAATCCTTGTAGCATCCAAAATGTTAACTCTTTGAAGCAGTTTTTGTCGATACTTCAAAGCCCCCAAAAAAACAAGGAAGACAAAGTGCAAGTTGCTGGAAATTTTTAAGCTCATCACAACTGATTTCTACAGAGCATAAAAATAAAAATAAATATGAAAAAAAGCAGATTCCATTAGGATAACTATCAATTAGAAGGGGAAGGAACCAAAAACCACAAGTAAATCAGGTTACAAAGAAGAGGATAGTATATTGTACGAAACCTTCATACAGTGCATGCCAATAAATAATAGCATGAAATATTGTACACAAATCAATCCACAACAAACATAACTATGAAACTGCAAAGTAAATTATATTAAGATTCAAAAAAGGAGAAAAGAAAGCACACCGGACATGGAGGGGAAAAAACAAACCGTGCATTAGCAAGTGCTGTTGAGAGACCAATGAATCGAATGGGTCGCGATGTTTGAGATGATATATATCGCATCCTTGAAACAATAACCTTGAAAAATATTATTCAAACACGATAAAAAGTATGAAGGAAAGCTTCAGAAATTATAGAACTTAAAAAATACAATACTGAAAATTAAACTATAACCATTGACTACGTATTCAAGGCATTTTAGGAAAAAAGGAGACTTCCAATAAAAGGACAAAAACTAGATAATCATCTTCAGCCAGGGAAATTCGGAAAATTTACGTTCAGATGCAGTTATCCATATTTAACAAAACAATTTTGAAAACTTACACCGAATGCAGCACTATACAAATATTATTTTGGTAATAAATTTGATTATTAAAAAATATAGTCTTAAATCGGGAAACACATTAGGCTTTCTGCTAGAAAGCTTGAGCCCCGCCACCTACACCAAAATGATATTGGGTTGGAAACATATGTTCTAGCTTGGTACAATAAGCAAGCTAGGTGAAGAACCCGCTTCCAAGTCACTCAATTAATAAAGATCATGTGTTAAGGCCAAAAACTCAACAAGGGAGGAGACATGTTATGAATATAGTTTCATACGAGTAACTCAAGTAGCCTAGTGCACTTAATATAGACCATGGGCCTCACATCAAGCCCTGTAAATAAAGCCTATGGACCCGGGCCGGCAAGGACTGTGTTTTTATAGCCCCAAGCCGGGCACAGGCCCTCCGCAAAATGGAGGGCCTGCCATGCCTTAACCAGCCATGCCAAGCCTAGCCCGGCCCATGCCTGGTTCGTATGACATGAGCAGGTGTGACAAAGATATCCTTGAGGCTCAACACAACTATCTCAACCTCATATATTAATGACTGATTTTCTTCAAGACTACGAACAATAGGACCCAAAAAAACTTAGTCTAGCATTTTGCTGGTATTGTTAACGACAAAGCCTTGTCAACAAGGGCGTAAAAACAACCATACCCAATCTCCATTCGTGTATGCAACTTCGCGATGGAAGTCAACGTAGTAGTGCTTCATGTAATTCTAGTTTTGTAATAAATATTGTCGAACCATATACAATATAACATCGCGCTGTATGAGTCCATGATGTATGTATTCCCCTCGAGATGTTGTCTGTGTACGGAAGTAAAAATGGAGGATCACAACCAAAAGCCATTTTGAAAG
Source organism: Platanthera zijinensis (assembly GCA_039513925.1). NCBI lineage: Eukaryota > Viridiplantae > Streptophyta > Magnoliopsida > Asparagales > Orchidaceae > Platanthera > Platanthera zijinensis. The sequence goes on along the minus strand of CM077090.1, from coordinate 2,569,224 downwards.
TCATAGTGTATAGTGCAACATTGTATGTTGTATTGTAACAATATTCTGCCCAAGTAAACCCCTCGGCCACTAATGGGGCTTCTCTCCTAAAAAACATTGTGGGTGCACTTCAATACACAATTTACAACATCAGACTAGCTGTACAATTGAGGATGATATACGGAAGACATAGCTAGTGTTGTGTTAGGAATAGCTCACTCCAAAAATGGCAGGTAAACACTTTATCTCTATCAAAGACAATGGATTGGTAGACCATGAAGGCAAAAAATCTAGTCGAAGACAACATGAGAGTGTTAAGACACTAGATAGATAGAGAGAGAGAGAGAGAGAGACTAGAGAGGAAGAGGAGGCTAAGAGGAATTAGGGTTAGAAGGAGGAAGGAGATTATACCTCAATTACTTGCATGCTGAACCAAGAGGGGTTCCGGGATATAAATACCCGGAACCAAAGAGGGGCCGGCCAAAGGGGCCGGCCGGCCCCAATAGGGCTGAACCGAACCGGTTCAGCCCTATTTCGGCATTTTCAGAGAGAGGGGGCTGAACCGGATGGTTCAGCCCCGTTGTGTACGGCATCCTTGCGTCTGCGAACATAGTGACGACCGGCAAAACGTTGCGGGGGCGTAACATTCCCCTCCCCATCAAGAACCAGCTTGTCCTCAAGGTGGTAGTCGGGGTAGAGTTCCTTGAAATCGAAGAAATCCACCCAAGAGTTTTGTGCCGGAGACAGGTTCTTCCACTTGACCAAGAGTTCGGGCCGGAATTCGGTGCCCCGGTGCTTCCATCTGCTTCGTAAAACATCCTCTGGAAGTGGTCTCAGCTCACCCGCTGCCGTAACGTCAGGCAAGAGAGCAGAAGGTTGGATATGCTGGCCCACCTTTCTCTTGAGCAATGAAACGTGAAAAGTGGGATGGATGCGGGAGCCCGGCGGCAAAGCCAAGGTGTAAGCTACCGGCCCCACCCTGCTGATGATCTGAAAGGGGCCGTAGTAGCGCGGGGATAACTTCTGATTGCCACGGGCTGCAACAGATAATTGCCGATATGGTTGTAACTTGAGAAAAACCTCATCACCGACGGCGAATTCCCGCTCAGTGCGGTGCTTGTCCGCTTGCACCTTCATACGATCCTGGGCCAAACGGAGGTTGGCCCGAAGAGTGACCATCATGCGATCGCGGTCCAGAAGAGCCCGATCAACCGCCGGTAGAGCGGTGCTACCCGGCTCATAAGTGCCCAAGGTCGGAGGTGGCCGACCGTAAACAACCTCAAATGGCGTCATCCTGCTGGCGGAGTGATAAGACGTGTTATAACAGTATTCGGCCCAATGTAACCACTCTGGCCAAGTGCGGGGCTCATCCATCACAAAGCACCGAAGATATGTCTCCACCCCTCGGTTAAGAACTTCTGTTTGGCCATCCGATTGCGGATGGTTGGCCGTGCTGAAATGTAAGCGAGTTCCTTGTAAGCGGAATAACTCCCTCCAAAAGCTACTAACGAAGGTCGGGTCACGATCAGAAATAATCGCGCGAGGAACGCCATGCAGACGCACAATCTCTCTAGCAAAGAGGGCGGCCACCGAGTCTCCAGTGTAAGGGTGGCTGAGGGCAATAAAGTGGTCATACTTGGAGAGTTTATCCACTACTACCAAAATGACCGACTTCCCTTTTGATTTAGGCAACCCGTCGATGAAGTCCATGGACACCGTGTCCCAAATAAGCTGCGGGATGTCCAACGGAACAAGCAGCCCCGCGGGTGAAGAAGTCTCATATTTCTGCCGCTGGCAGATCTCACACTGGCGAACGAACTGCTGAATGTCCCGTCGCATGCCCGCCCAAAAGACATTGGCCCGCGCCCGCTGAAGGGTTCGAAGTACTCCGGCATGTCCCCCCGTAGGCGACGAGTGAAACTCATGCATCAAAACTGTTCTCCAAGCTGATGCGGCCGGCACCACCACTCGGCCCCTAAAGTGAAGACGACCATTACATAAATGATAACCAGGCGTAACAGTCTCGCCCCGCTGCAAAGCCTCCACTAACGGCCGCAAGGTGTCCGAGCCCATGACTTCCTCGTGAATGTCGGCCAAAGAATCGAGCAAGGGTCCCGTAGTGTGAGTGAGAGCTGCCTCCGGCAAGCGAGAGAGAGCATCAGCGACGTCATTATCCTTGCCGCGCCGATAAACGATCTCATAATCATATCCCAAGAGCTTTGTAACCCACTTCTGTTGGAGAGGCGAGGAGACCCGTTGGTCCAGAAAATGTTTTAAGCTTTGATGATCCGTGCGCACCTTAAAGTGCCGCCCCAACAAGTACGGCTGCCAAACGCCCACCGCATGAATGATTGCTAACATTTCTTTTTCGTAAGCCGACAGGCCCAGAGTACGAGGGGCTAACGCCCTACTATAGAAAGCTATAGGCCGTCCCTCCTGCATCAAGACGGCGCCGATGCCCACCCCCGACGCATCCGTCTCGAGGACGAATTCCTTCGCAAAATCTGGTAAGGCAAGAACAGGCGTGGTCGTCATGGCCTGTTTGAGGGCCTGGAAGGCGCCCTCCGCCTCTTCTCCCCAAGAAAAAGAATCCTTCTGCAAAAGCTGAGTCAAAGGTCGTGCTATCTTGCCATAATCCCGGACGAACCGCCTGTAGTATCCCGTGAGACCCAAAAATCCGCGCAAGGCACGCACTGTAACTGGCCGCGGCCACGATTGCATACTCTGAATTTTTCGTGGGTCGGCCCGCACGCCCTGACCTGAGACCATGTGGCCCAAGTATTCCACCTCCTCCTGACCAAATGAGCACTTAGAACGGTTGGCGTAAAGACGGTGTTGCCGAAGTCGGCATAGGACCTGTTCCACATGTCCCACATGATCCTCCCAACTAGCACTGTAAATGAGAATGTCGTCGAAGAATATCAGCACAAAAGTCCGCAAGAAATCCCGAAAAATCTCATTCATGTTGGCCTGGAATGTCGCAGGTCCGCCAGTCAAGCCATTGGCCATGACCAAGAACTCATAATGGCCGTCATGTGTTCGGAAAGCCGTCTTGTGGATATCTTCTTGGGCCATGAGAATCTGATAATATCCAGAGCGAAGATCTAACTTGGTAAAAAGTTGTGCTCCATGCAGTTCATCCAGCAGCTCCTCAATGTGAGGAATCGGAAAGTTATCCTTGATCGTGGCGCCATTCAAGGCGCGGTAGTCCACACAAAACCTCCAGGAACCGTCTTTTTTCTTGACCAGAATGATGGGAGCGGAGAAGGAACTAGTACTTGGCCGAATGATACCGGCCTCCAACATCTCCCGGACACTCCGCTCGATTTCCGCCTTCTGAATGTGTGGGTAGCGATATGGTCGCACATTAGTAGGCTCGGCGCCCGCCTTGAGCGGAATACGATGATCCCGGAACCGAGGCGGTGGCAGAGTACGGGGCTCCTGAAAAACGTCAGCGTAATCTGTCAAAATGGACTGTAAGTGAACTGGTACCTCAGAATTGCCGGAGTCGCCGGCCTGAACCTCCCGTAGAATGGCCATCACTTGCCCGTCTCCGCTCAACTGTTGCATGCTGCGAAGAGATACCTCCTTAATAGGAGAAGACATAAGACCCCGCAGGCAAAACTGTTTCTCCCCGAGCACAAACTCCATGGTCATGTGCGCCCAATCAAAAGTTACCCGTTGTAATTGGCGTAACCACTGAACTCCCAAGACCATATCCGAGCCACGAATAGGTAGCAAGTAGACGTCCGTTCGTCCCGCATAGTCTCCTATCCGCAGTTCCACTCCCTTCAGCACCCCTTCACATTGCAACTTACTGCCATCCGCTACCATAACATGGAAGGCAGCCCCCTTGTCGACCCTGTGTCCAACTCTCCCTGCCACATCGGGATGCACAAAGTTGTGGGTGCTCCCACTGTCCACCAAAATAGTAACCTTCTCCTGGGCGATCCGACCCGCCAGCCGCATTGTAAGCGGAGGAACGCACCCTTCCAAAGCATGCATAGAGACCCCAAACTCAGTGTCTTCCAAGTCCACCTCCAATTCATCCTCGTCGGCCGCCGGTGCTTCCTCAGCCTCCTGATATAACATGAAGGCTTGTGTCCTCTGGCATTTATGGCCCGGAGCAAACTTCTCATCACAATTGAAGCATAGACCCTTCTCTTTGCGAGCTTGCAACTCACTCCAAGACAAGCGAGTCACCGTCGGCTTGTTAGCCGTAGGTTGTTCCCGCCGTGCAACCGTAGTAGTAGTAGTGCTGGCCGAGGGGGGCCTATTCTGCATGCGGCCTCTCTGCCTGCTGAACCGCTCCTCCTGAATACGGGCCAAGGTAATGGCGTGGTTCAACGACTGAGGCATGAGTGCCTGCACCTCATCACGAATATAATCCTTGAGACCGGAGATGAAGCAACTGTATAACGTCCTTTCTGGCCATTGCACCCGATTCGCCAACTTCTCGAACTCCGTGCGGTACTCCATCACAGAACCCTTCTGGCGGAGTTTCTGAAGCATGGCCTCATAGTTCTCATACTCTAGCGGACCAAATCGAGTCGTAAAGCCCTCCACAAACTCCCCCCAGGGCACGTACTCCCGTCCCCGCAGGAACCACTGTGTCCATTGGAAAGCGTCATCCTTTAGGTGAAAAGACGCCAACTGCACCCATTGGCCTTCAGGAACATCTTGATATTGAAAGAAGAGTTCGGCCTTCTGAATCCATTCCAAGGTGTCACCACCCTCGAACTCCGGAAAATACATGCGAGACAAGCCTGGAGACAAGCGATGCGGACCATGACCTCCTTCTCGCCTTCCGATATCGCCTTGCTCAAATACACCATAACCCGGTGGTTGGCCACCCCATGGTGGTCCATAAACCGGCGCACCCTGCTGTCCAAACCCCCGAGGAAGAGGAAGAAGACCTCCCCGCTGCTGTCCGGCCTGTTCCGGTGGCCGCCGCTGACCTGCGGCCTCATCCCAGCCCCGCCGCTGACCTGCGGCCTCATCCCAGCCCCGCCGCTGACCTGCGGCCTCATCCCAGCCCCGCCGAAACCCTGCTGGGTCATCCCAGCCACGCCGGAAGCCTGCGGGCTCATCCCAGCCCCGACGCCCCTGGTTCCGGCTTGCGACGGGCTCGCCGAAGCCGCTGTGCAAGGATGCGGGCGGCATCGGCCCCGCACAGTGCCCCGACCCCGATCCGCCAGCCCCGCCATACGCTCCTGTTGACGGAGGGGGAAAAAGTCGCGATGCGTCGTCGCCGAGCCGCGCGACTCCGCCGTCCGTGGCCCCGCGCGCAACCACAGCCGGATCTTGTCCCGATCCGGCCGAATCATCCGTAGCCGTCGCTTTTCCTTTCAATAAGGTTTTCAACTCCTCCATACCGGCCGTCATGGCCGCCACCGAATCCGTGAGAGTGGCCACCGTCCCCTCTAGGGTTTCGAGCCGTGCGGATTCCTCTTGCGTGCGCGTATTCACCATGTCGGAGACGAATCCTCTGACACCAAATGTTAAGACACTAGATAGATAGAGAGAGAGAGAGAGAGAGACTAGAGAGGAAGAGGAGGCTAAGAGGAATTAGGGTTAGAAGGAGGAAGGAGATTATACCTCAATTACTTGCATGCTGAACCAAGAGGGGTTCCGGGATATAAATACCCGGAACCAAAGAGGGGCCGGCCAAAGGGGCCGGCCGGCCCCAATAGGGCTGAACCGAACCGGTTCAGCCCTATTTCGGCATTTTCAGAGAGAGGGGACTGAACCGGATGGTTCAGCCCCGTTGTGTACGGCATCCTTGCGTCTGCGAACATAGTGACGACCGGCAAAACGTTGTGGGGGCGTAACAGAGAGCCACTTAGGGGGGTGTAAGCATGAGATTAAGGGATGATATGTGTGAATTTGGGCATTCTATCGTTCCTTTAGGGTTAAGAGGTGCTCACAGTAGTGGCCTAACATGTCGTTCATCCACGATGAATCTGTATGGATTCTGTTAATGTGGTTGTACTTTCCTATTTATATATATATATATATATAGGTGTGACTGAGTCCATTGGACAATAAGTCATTTTTCTCAATCCATCGTAACCCTAACATGGTATCAGAGGGAATCCGCCGCCGGCTAGTCTTCCGTGCGCTTCCGCTTCCGTTCCGCGTCGCAACTTCCCCGCTCCGCCCGCTCCGCTCCATCTGTCGTCGCAGCTTCCCCGCTCCGCCTTCTCCCGCGTCGCAGCGCTCCGCTCCGCCTTCTCCCGCGTCGCAGCGCTCCGCTCCGCCTTCTCCCGCGCCTTCTTCCGCGTCTTCTATCCCGTCGCACAGCAGCAACAGTCGCAGCCGCCTGGTTTCTTCCGCGACCTGACGGAGGCGTGCTCCATTCCGATGACGCCTGCCGTCCTTCTCTAATCTGTTGTGTGCTTCTGATTGCTGCCTCTTCTTGATGTTGCCGCAAGTGTGCTTCTGATTGCTACCTCTCCTCCCGCTGGTTCCTCTCGTCTCCTCCGGATCTCCCTCACATGACCTAGGGTCCATCAACCCCTCGTTCTCCTGGAGATGGGTGACTCGGCTACGAGCACCACTCAGACGACTGTTCCCTCAGGGGATTCTATCAATACTTTTCCTCCTAATGCGAGACTGGCTACTACTATCCTTACCTCCTCCAACTTTCAGTTGTGGAAAAAGGGGGTTACTATGTCTCTAGCAGGCATCCGACGTACTCACCACCTTACTCGTCTACCTACGCATGCTGTGGGGAGCGCTGAATACGACGATTGGTACAGTGATGATTGTCGTATCTTTGCCCTTCTTCTGAGTTCCATGGACCCTTCGGTTCAGCAAATGTGCAAGAACTGTGATAGCACCAAGGAGTTATGGGACACTTTACATATGATGTTTTCCCAGGCAAACAACCTTTCTCGCCTTGGTGAACTTTTTCCCAAGATGGCTGAACTACGGCAAGGAGCTCGTCCTGTCACCGAGTACTTCGCCGAATGGAAGGTCCTTGCCGATGAAATCCTGGATCTGTGGGAGATCCCCTCTACCCGTGAAGGACATCAGGCTCAACGTGAGCACCTTGTTCTCATCTGGCTTCTGAACGGACTTGATCCGAACTTTTCAACAACAAGGACAGAAATGCTTGCGAGTCCTACTTTACAGACTGCTAGTGTGTACCATCGGCTGACTAAAGCAGGCTCTGCCTCTTCCCCAGCTGCACTACAGGTGGTTTCCTCTAGCGAGTCAATGGCGCTGGCCTCTCGAGGGGGAAGGGGGACTAGCCGAGGTGGTCGATCTGGTTCTGGTCGTGGTCGGGAGACTGATACACGACATTGTACTCATTGCGGACGTCGTGGCCACACGAAGGATACTTGTTGGCTTGTGCATGGAAAGCCAGACTGGGAGTCCAAGACCTCGTCATCTTCACCTCGGTCTGCTCACGTTGCCGACTTGACACCGGGTCCCCGCACTGTTCAAATCTCTGAGGATGAGTATCATCGCCTGCAGGCTCTCCCGATTTCTTCTCCAACTCATAGTGCTGCTGTGGCTCAGACTATTCAGCCTGTTTGTACCTCCCAGCGCCCCGTCCAGTGGCTGGCAGATTCTGGAGCTTCTGACCACCTGACTAGTTCTTCAGGTATCTTACACTCATACCATCCTCATTGTGGGTCCTCTATCACTGTTGCAGATGGTTCCACTGTTCCTATCGTTGGCTTTGGAAGCTGCAATGTGACACCGGAGATGCCCCTATCCTCAGTTGCTCATGTTCCTCAATCTGCTTACAATCTATTGTCTATTAGTAAGCTTACTCGTGATTTAAACTGCACTGCTATCTTCACATCTTCTGGTTGCATTTTTCAGGAACAGTCGACGAGCCGTATTATTGGTAGAGGGAAGCTGCGTGGTGGTGTTTATGTTCTGGATGAAGTTTCCCACCTTGCTTGTTCGGCTGCTTCTGCCAAACTCCTGGACCTCCACTTTCGTCATATGGTCACCCGTCTATGCAGGTCATGCGTCGTTTGTATCCTGAGTTTGGGAACGTTTCCCATCTCAGCTGTGAGTCATGTTTGTTTGCTAAACTCCATAGAGTTAGCTATGTACCTCGTTTGGATATTCGTGCGTCTGCACCTTTTGATTTACTTCATTCTGATGTTTGGGGACCGTGTCCTGTCCCCACGTTGTTAGGACACAGATATTATGTTACCTTTATTGATGATTTCTCACGCATGACTTGGGTTTACTTAATGAAAAATCGCTCTGAAATGCTGTCAATTTTTCAACATTTGTGGAATGAAATTTTTACTCAGTTCTCTATTCGTCTGAAATGTCTCCGTACTGATAATGGGAGGGAATACCTGTCCCAGTCTATGTCTAACTTTCTCTCTGACAAAGGCATCATACACCAAACCAGTTGTCCTGATACCCCCCAACAAAACGGGGTTGCCGAACGAAAGAATCGCCACCTTCTTGAGGTTACCCGTGCTATTCTACACCATAGGCAAGTACCCAAACACTTTTGGGGCGATTCTGTTCTTACGGCTGCCCATCTCATTAATCATCTTCCTACTCATATCCTTCAGGGGGAGACACCCTATCACATCCTTTATCCCGATCACCCGGAGCCTCCTCTACCTTTAAAGGTATTTGGGTGTGTGTGTTATGTTCGGGATGCTCGTCCCTCCGTCTCTAAACTGAATCCTCGCTCTCTGAAGTGTATCTTCCTTGGATACTCTCGGACTACCAAGGGATATCGATGTTATTCTCCGGAACTTCACAAATATATTCTCTCTTCCGATGTCGACTTCCTCGAATCTGACTCTTATTGTACTACTGGCTCTCTCCTTCCCACCTCACCTTCTGATCCATCCCTTGATGATATGTTGGTTCCTCGTCATGATCCTGCTCTTATCTCTCCGACCGACATATTGTGTCCCCTTTGGGGACAAGTCTACTCTCGTCGCTCTTCTGATAGAACCGAAATGTCACCACCTCAGCCTACCTCGACCACTGATGGCACAACAACTGTTCCTCCCATTGCACCTACTAGTGAGCACCTGCGTCGAACTGAAGTGCATGCTGCTCCACCTCCGGATCGTACCGAGCATCCTATTGATCTCCGAAAGGGAAGTCGGACTTGCCAGAATAAACCTCTATATGTGAGCTCTTATCAGGGGTTGTCTGCCTCTCATACCGCTCTTCACTTGACTTTGGATCAACACACCATTCCTTCAACGGTTGGGGAGGCCAAAACTCACCCTGGATGGATGGCTGCTATGCACGAGGAATTGACGGCACTTCAACGGAACAATACTTGGGAACTTGTTTCGTTGCCTCCTGGCAAGCGTGCCATTGGTTGCAAATGGATATATTCCGTTAAAGTAAATACTGATGGCTCTCTTGCTCGCTTGAAAGCCCGCCTAGTTGCCAAAGGTTATGCCCAAACTTATGGCGTGGATTATGAGGAAACTTTTGCTCATGTTGCCAAGATGTCTTCTATTCGTATTGTGATCTCTCTTGCAGCCACTCACCGGTGGCCCCTTTATCAGTTGGATATCAAGAATGCGTTCCTTCATGGGTCCTTGGAAGAAGAAGTGTATATGAAACAACCACCTGGGTTCGTTGCTGAGGGGGAGCGTAACAAGGTGTGTCGCCTCCTTGCTTCTTTATATGGGTTGAAACAATCCCCGCGTCAGTGGTTTGCTCGTTTTCAATCCGTTGTAATCAAATTCGGGCTTAATAAGAGTATCAAAGACTCGTCTCTGTTTTATCGAAACTCCTCAGCTGGTACCGTGCTTCTAATTGTGTACGTTGATGATATTGTCATCACGGGTAGCGATTCTAAAGGGATAACTGATCTCAAGGCGTTCTTACACTCACACTTCCAAACCAAAGATCTGGGGCATTTGCGATACTTCCTCGGAATAGAAGTTGCTGATCATGACGACTCCATCTTTGTTTCTCAACGTAAATATGCTCTCGATCTATTATCTGATCTGGGAATGTCTAACTGCTGCCCTATGGATTCTCCACTTGAACCAGGAGAAAAAGGTCTTCATGTCGAGAGCAAATCTTTTGAATCTCCAGAGAAGTATCGAAGAATCGTTGGAAAACTTAACTACCTTACTATGACTCGCCCTGATATTGCATGTGTTGTGAGTAAGGTCAGTCAGTTCATGGCCACCCCAACTATCTCACAATGGGACTCTGTTCTCCGTATTGTCAGATATATAAAGAAGGATCCTGGTCTGGGAATATCATACAAGAATCGTGGGCATTCTAATATAGAGGCTTACTGTGACTCCGACTGGGCAGGCTGTTTAGCCACTCGGAAGTCTACCACAGGATTTACTATATTCATGGGAGGAAATCTTGTCTCCTGGAAGAGCAAGAAACAGACCACTGTCGCCAGATCTAGTGCCGAGGCAGAGTATCGGGCAATGTCACACACAGTTGCCGAGATCATGTGGATCAGACAGACCCTTTGTGAAATCGGATATCCTGTCCAAGACCCAACTCCGTTATGGTGCGATAATCAAGCTGCAATACAGATAGCAACTAATCATGTGTTTCATGAACGCACAAAACACATCGAGGTAGACTGTCACTTCGTGCGTGAGAAGTATGAAGGTCTTATTTCCTTAAGCCATGTGAAGACCGGGGATCAAGTTGCTGATATTCTCACGAAAGGAGTTACTGGTGTCAGAATGAATTTCATATGTAACAAGTTAGGTCTGGGAAGTTCCCACGACCCAACTTGAGGGGGAGTGTTAATGTGGTTGTACTTTCCTATTTATATATATATATATATATATATATATATATATATATATAGGTGTGACTGAGTCCATTGGACAATAAGTCATTTTTCACAATCCATCGTAACTCTAACAGATTCCACGGTGACAAATGCAAGTCAAGCTCATGATCATAATCAATTACGATGGTTTTTAACTCTGCATCAAACATAAGTCACTCTTGAAGTCCTAATGTGAAGACAAGGACCTATTGTTTCGGCCTCACTGATATTGTTCACGCAAGGGGCCCTTGAAACTTTTCTATAAAAATTCTGAATGGATCCGGTTTGTGCCATGGTAATTAAGTCCCCTAATGAATTGTCGTGGAGAGAGCATCCAAATCTTATGTTATAGAATTGCTTAAATATCTCCCAGTTCATATGTGGATGTTCAATTTCCAATTGCATGAACCAAAGTTGGACGGATCCCGACAAGTAGTACTATGCCACCTGAATTTATTCATGTCATTGTCTTCTTTGGTTCGCAAAGAAATGTTTGCATTTTGTAAGTAAACTAAATGGACCTCTCTTGCCATAGAAGAAACGGAAGTCCAACTGCAACAATATAAGAATCATCGGGCCTTCATTCAGATATTGGTATGCCACCACAATTACGCCCATGTATTATTCATCGTAAGGATAATCTCGATCTACTAAAGGATACCCCCATTGGTAGCCGCCTAGTCGTTGCTTAACAGGAATAGTTGATTGTCTTCGGGCTCACAGATGCCCGTCTAGTTCGTACTCACTTCCCTGGCCCCTAGGGCAATCTGTTATGAGCACGTGGTACCTTCAAGTAGTTGTTGTGCATCCCCAAGGCCCAAAAAACTTGTACACAGATCAATCAGTGATTGTTGGAGTTGCTCCAGACGCCCAGTGGGAAACAGATTGGTACATGTTGTAGGTTGCAGGTTGAACAATGTTGACTTTCGCGATACTGATGAGTGTCTCTGATGCCAATTTGTTGTGTAGCCTAGTAAGGGATAAGGTCACCAAGTTAGAGATAGAAGGATCGAGGTGGGGAGAAGCAAACTTATTCCCATGGTTGCCCCGATGTCCACCAATATTGGCTTCCAATTACGATCATTAGAGAGTGAGGAAGTGAGGAGATCTTCCCCTTAGAGAGTCTCAACCCTAAATTTAGGTGAGAAAAAGGGAAAGAAAGAAAAGGTAATGGTTGGGGTAAAACTTGTCTTCTCCTTCTCATTTCATCTATTAATAGTTTTACAACCCATAATTATTTAACATAAAAATTGTCAAAATATAATTGTCGAAATAAAAACTGTCGAATTAAAAAAAGATAATGAACTTTAAAAACAAAAGTGCTCGAAATTTAAAAGCTTGAATATTTATTGATGTGATCATCATGTGGGTTTGTCTTTAGCAGTGGTTGTGTGTGTGCCCACACGGTGCATCCACAAGAAAGATGCAATTTTGTCAAGCTCCAGTGCTACCGCCAGACTCTTATGGCAATACGACTTCATCAAAATCTCTGCACTCATTTAAAGTGCTCGCATCCATTGGTGAGATGGCTTATTGTTTGCATCTATGAGGTCAAAGTTGGATCCATCAAGTCATTCACATCTTGTAACTCAAGCAAGTTGTGGGATATCATCGAGTTGAGGGCGCATTGCCCTCCCACATGGCCATTTAAGACGCATTAGTATTCTCTATGGATCCATCCTAAACACCCACACGTAGATCATAACAAATTGTAGCACATAGAGAGTGATGGTGGCTTGAAAGAACTGACTATTATCGTATGCGACGTTGTTGGACCGCGAAGAATTTTTCAAGCTCTTTCTAAAGTTATGCCTTGGAAACTAGGAAATTTTTTAAGAACGGGCTATTGTTACGGAAGGGGGAGACAACCACCGTCAGAGCGAAGCAAAGGCAGGTTTGTGGCGAGTTTACTCAAGCCACACAGTAACATCAGCCACAGTCGAAGTGTCGAACATTGATGCTTCGTGTGACATCATTATCTTTTCCGTATTTTATTTTCAGTATTTACTAAGTAATTAGTAATTTTTCATTATTTCCATCTTCGCCAAAATTTAAGGGGCCTATATATGTAACCTCTCGTACAAATTTTGGTATGTTTTTATTATAAAAACCTGAGCCTAGAGTTGACCAAGTGTTAGCCATGAACTTTTCTTCCTCTTCCCCATTCTTTCTACTGCTACATGGATAGGTTACTATTAAGGGTAACAGCCTCACCGCATCTACACTTGTTCATTGTAGTGTCATCACCTCAATTTGCTGCAGCAAAATGATCTCTTTTTGTTGAGTGGAAAACGATGATAACTTGCAAAAGCATCAACATTTGATGGCATACAAAATAAACAGCTCAAGTATGTATCAGGCTCGTTGCTATCAAGAACAGAACATCTTGCCGTATGATGCTTTGCCAAGCTCCTGACATCTCTTTTATCGGCATGCTTTCTTTGAGCACTCAAGCTCTTCCATCACAAACTAGCAGTTCTGTCAGTTTTGAGACATCCTTCTTGTCCTTCTCATAAAAATATCCCAGGACTATAATAATTATTTCAAGGCATTAAAACCACACCAAAAACTTGATTGGAGAAGAACAACATTTAAACAAAGGAGTCCTCCTAACGTAGTTTCTTTGTCTATGGACACATTTGCTCTCTTAACCCTGATGGGAAAATAGAAAAGAAACCGAGTATCGAGTTTAAGAAAATCATCCCACCATTCAGCCAAGTTTAATAGAACCCAAATAGGAACTCAAGTACTCAACTATGCTGAAAACAATGTACAAAGACGGAAGATCTAAGCAACCCCAAACTTCACCTCACAGAGTATAATAGTACCTTAATAAAGTATCCACTTCAAGAATATTAGTTATTAAAGGCTCAAGGCGCACCAAAGCGCAGAGGTCTTGGATCCTAGGTGCAGGCGCGTGTTTGACGAGGGCAAAGTGCAACCACATTCATTTTAAATAATCAGCATCAAACATCAATTCATCTTATTGATCAGATTTTTCATCTATTCTATACATTAATCATTCATTATTATCATTTATATCTCTTAAAAGATAGAATCAATGTGCCCACTAGCATCATACTAAGTCTCAACGCTCGATTATGTTTCACAAATACTAAATCAAACAAAAATTATTGAGTTCTTACATTATTTTTTCTTTTTTTTGAAAAAAAAAGTTTGCGACTGAAATCTCACTCAAGCACACCTTTAATGCACCAAAGGCACAAAAAAGGAGCGCGAAGAAGAAAACCTCTGAGGCAGAAGGCACGCCTTTAATAAAATAGCCAAGAATATAAGAGTTTCATTCATAAAAAATAAGTAAACAACACTTTAGAGGCTTTAATAAGAAAATTGCTATTAAACACAACCATTATCAAGGTGTGATCATACCATACTCTGCAATCAACCATCCATCAAGTGCTTGGTTATTAGAACAATGATTATACACTCACATAGTAAAAAATAAATAAATATTTTAAAACTCTTAGAGTTTTATCAAACAAAACACATTAACAACAGTTGGAATAAACATGAGTGCCCACTCAAGTGGGAAATATGCACTAAACAGCGCAGATTAAGCCCCCTATACCTTTGGAGTATAGCACCAGAGCCCTTTTTTTATTTCAGCGTGTCGGGCATGTACTCTAGTCACCTAGAATTCATTTTACCCTTTTAGTTCCCAACGAGAATTGATGCATTTGGAAATGCATCAAGTCTTGATTTCTAATTTGTGTTCTCCGTGTAGGCAACTTGTGCATAATTGGTATATATTACCCAATGTTAGAATTAGTGTTGGAAAAATTAACAATTCCACGATACACCTTGCTTCTGTAAGATCGATGTTAGTAAAATGAGAAAATAGATTAAAAATGTTTAATTAGATAGGTGTTGTGACATAATAAAGAGTAATCAATGGAGAATAGATAGGTGATTTGTGCATGCATATGGAACGTAGTACATGCAGGCTATATAGACAAAAATAATTATTATGAGGAAAGAGGAGTTAGATAAAAGGTAACATTGCTAGAAGTTGTGCAAAAAATACTTGAATAAGAAAGAGTTAACCTGTAATGTAGCATTCAAGGTAAATGAATTGAGAATAGGGATGGATCAATCAATGAGAAAGGATTAACAAACTCAAACAGATGGGATAAAGTTAGGCAATGATGGTGGTGGTTGTTGATGTAAGAAAATATACATCACCGGTAAACAGTGTCTATAAATACATAACTGCAAAAAAAGATTTAAGCTAATGATGAATATAATGGATAATGTGAATACACACACAGAGGCAAGCAGTACACACCTATGAAGCACCGACACTTCAAAATGCTCATTCGTGTCAGTGTCCGACTCTCCGACACTCTCCGACACTCGTGTCGGAAGTTCGACACTCGTGTCGGAAGTCCGGCACGCTTGCTCACGCGGGACTCGCGTGTCCCGCTCAATCAGACACACGTGTCCCTAAGCTAGCTACTCATGGTGAGGCGGGAAGCAATTTGTTTTGAAAGTACAATTTTTATGAAAAATATTTTATAAGTTCATATACAAGAGTGGGAACACATTTGTTAATGATTGGTGGAAAAAAATTGGAAAGTGTGTAAAAGTCTCAAAGAGTGATCTATTTGAGGTAGAAAAACTAGAAGAAATGGTGAATGCTAGAATAATGAGTCTTGCTCCTAAAAAGTGTCTTTGCCCCCTTCTAGCATTTCAAGTAGTGATGGTGGATTTACTAGTGGGGTGAATATTTTTGGTAGAAAAAAGAAGATTGAAAGTGGGGGAAAATATTTGCGTGAGAATCCATTATTTTTACTGATAATATATAATGGTAACATGTTAATGTTTTATCATTTTTTAACCTTTTGTTAAGTTTTGCATTTGAATATTTAATGAGTAATATTTAAACCTGACTTAGTTTATTTGAATATTTGTTAATTGTTAATTTTTTATGTTTTGTTAAATGTTTTAGGATTTTCATAATTATAAAAAATAAAGATTTAATATACGTGTCCCTACGTGTCGGAATATGATATTTTTTGAACATTGACGAGTCGCGTGTCGTGTCGTGTCGTGTTGCGTGTCACGTGTCGGTGTCGGTGCAACATAGGTACACACATAACTGCACAAACACAAAAAACAAGTGTATTTTAATGCATGTTTTTATGTAGATGTGCATGCATGATCACAAGTTTGAAAAAAACAGACTAATAAATCGCATAAAAGGAATTAATACTTTCCTTGAAGAGATTGTTTTTAAGTTCAAAGATGTAAAATATAATCCCTTTGATCTAATAAACCATCTCAGATTTTTCTATCTTCATGCTAGAAGAATAAGATCCAACAGATTTTTTTAAATACATTCACATACAATAGTGCAGAATCTCCTTATTCACTAATATATTATTGGAGAGAAATGTAAAGAAAATACAAAAAATTATGATTTCCAAATGAAATGTTGAAGCTTGACATAATAACAATAGAATAATATACCTCAAGAATAGGCCCACGGTCAGCCCCTAACAAATGAATCTCATCCAATATCATAAGTCCCACCTATTGGTCAACAGAATCACACACAGTTGGAACAAGAAATTATGCAATGAGAAGGAAAGAATTTCATACAACCAAACTGCTACACACACATATCAAAAGAGAACTCACAAAGTTTGAAGTGGAACGCCTTACTTACAAACCACTATAATGGAAAGGAAAATATAATCCAGCAAAAAACTATTAAAAAGGTATTAAGCATAATCACCTTCATCACATAAGCTCTATTATGCCAATATCGGCTAATTCCATCCCATTTCTCAGGAGTAGCAATGATGATATCAGCTGATAATAGTGCAACAAGGTCTGGAGTAAAATCCCCAGTCATCTCAACCTAACAGTATTTTTTACTAAGATCACAACAATGATAATCATATTTCCATACAGTAAAATATGCCAGTGCATTACAACAAAATTAACATAAATTAATTGAGCAAGAGGAACACAGAAATTGCTTCATACCATCTTCTTTCCGAGTTGAGAAACCATCCGCTTTCTCCAGTCATTCATCCTTTCTCGAACTAAAGCTTTAAGCGGTGCGATGTACACCACCTGCAAAGATATAATAGTTATATAACTTGATAAATGTGATATTTTTATAAAAATATAAAACAAAACCTTCATATCAGATTGAGTGTTGAAAAGATGCAGCATTGCCAACTCGGCTGATATTGTCTTTCCACTTCCTGTTGGTGATCCTAAGAGTACATTGTGTTCGCTGTGGTAAAGGACATGAAATATCTGCCAAACAGAAAAATAGATAAATTATGAAGATGGGGATTAGCAAAAAGATCAAAAGCAAGGAAAACAGTTAATGAAACAGCCAACCTGTGTTTGTATTGGATTGAAATGTGAAAATTTGTATAAGTTCTCATAGGCTTGATGACCAATAGAGCCCACTGGAAGAGGTTTCAAGTCTAGAAGCTCCGTATGTGACATTTGTGTCTTATAAAATAGCAGAAAAGTTCAATATAGAGCAAACTATAAATGGTACAGGATGAAAAAACATCTCTAAGCAAATGCACACCTCGGGCAATGTAAGATTTTTGAAAGATACAGTATAAATTGACTCTGCATGTAACCATGAATCAGAAACCGCATGGATGTAGTATTGTGGCGGATGTGGCTCAAATATCGGAACAGTGAAAGAGATCTTCTGAGAATCTCCCCTAGCCATCTTTTTTGTTAATGTGAAGAGCTCAGAATGATAGATATGATCATTTTCAGAATCCTACACCAGAATAGACAACACAAGGTATGAAATTAAAGAACATAAGATAAAGAAATTATTTAGATGGCAAATGCATAAATGCCCGGCTTATTAAATGCATGCATCGCCACTTTTTTCCCTTAACAATAACATATGCAAGATACAATAAAGAATATGACCTAACTATTTCAATGGAAAGAGAGGAGCATGCTGTGATCAAGAAAAATAATACATTCCAAATTAATTATTCCAATTGGAGAATATGGATCAATCTATTAATCACTGGAAATCTAGGAATCTTCATCCTAACTATTGCATATTCATGATGTAATAATACATATCCACAAATAAAAGTAATTAAAGAAGCTATCCTGTTTAATGTTGTCCTATTATATTTCAAAATCCACAAAAGCCAAATATCTACTGGCCAAACAACAAAAAATGAAAAGAATAAAAAAAACACAATTAACGTGAACACATTCCCCGAATTTTACAATGTGCATGCCACATTAATAGACAAAAATACTTTTAACAGTATCCACTTCCTTTTAAAAAGTAAATATCCCTCGATATCATGTCTACTCTACAGCATCCATTTCCTTTTTAAAAATAAATATCCTTTTAAAATGAGAGTAAAATATAAAGAGCCTTAATCACACAATTACAACATCCTCCCTCAAGGTTGGAGTGAATATCCATCATGCTCAGATTGCAAGTGAAATTAGGGAACCTCTTAATGGATAGCCCTTTTGTCCAGACATTAGCAATAGTTCAGAGGGAACATGGGAAGTAATGATCAATCCACTATCAAGCTTTTCATTGATGAAGTGTAATGGGGAACGGGCCACCATTCCAGCCGACCATGGACCCAGTGCTGATTGGGACTGCTCATCATGAGCGGAGCAACGATCATACAAATTTTCGTTCTTTGCATTTTTTATTTTATTGTGTTATTTTGTTTATTTTGAGGTAGGCAACGAAAGGAGAATCATGACTGTTCGTTGCCCCCTCACTAGTCTATATATAGAGGTAGAAGACTTTAAAGAGGGGCATTTAAAGTTGAGTGCAAAAACCTACTTTTGATCATTCTGGTGCCTAAGCCGAACTCGTGTGCGTGAAATTATAGAATCTCTTAATGGATAGTTCTTTTATCAAGACATCAACAATAGTTCGGAGGGAACATGAGAAGTAGTGATCAATTTACTATCAAGCTTTTCTTTGATGAAGTGTAATGGGGATCGGACCACACAACCCGTTGGGGTCTATTCCCGCCGACCACGGACTCAGTGACGATCGGGACTGCTCATCCTGAGTGGAGCGCCGATCATAACAATTTTTGTTCTTTGCATTTTTTACTTTTTTTATGTAATTTTGTTTTTTGAGGTAGGCAACGAACAAAAAATCATGACCGTCTGTTTCCCCCTCGCTAGTCTATAAACAAAGTTAGAAGACTCTAAAAAGGGGCATTGAAACTTGAGTGCAGAAGCCTTCTTTTGACCATTTCGGTGTCGAAGCCAAACTCGTGTGTGTGATGCCCCCTCCCTCTCCCATTTGGTCGGACACTATTTCCTCCAACTCCCTTAGCCGTCCACTCTTAGTCTTCCCCTTGTCTTGGAACCACCCTTTTGACCTCCCACCCTATAGTCGACCACCCTTACCTTCCCCTTGTCGTGAAACCACCCCTATCCACCTCCCACCCATATCCAACCACCCTTACCTTCATCTTGCCGTGGAACCACCTGTCCCTACCTCCCACCACATAGCCGACCACCCCCTAAACATTCACCTCCCCAAACACCTCGGCCCACTCTCCCCTCCATTTCACACTCTGGCGATCGCTGGAGAATATTCCCCAACCACCTCAGGAGAACCTCCACCTCCCCATCCAAGTTCCCTTCACTTTCAGTTTTTCGGCGGTCGTCGTAAAACACCTCCGACCACCATCACCACAACTGAAAATCTCTCCGGCGACCGCCTCCGGCAAACTCCAACCACCTCAGGCCAACCACCTCCACATAACCACCCTAACTACCTTCCCACACTACCCTACTACCTCCACTTCCCCAATTTTAGGACACATCTCCTAAACTTCATCTCCTCCACTCAATTACGCACTTTCCCCATTCCCCAGTTCCCCTTCACATCAAAGACAAACCCCCTAGCCAAATTGATCCCTCCGCTAGTCTCTCACATCCAACCAAGCCCTCCAATCTACTCTCCCAGCAGCCCAATCTTCAGCAGCCGTCCTGAATTCCACTCCCCACTAGCTATACAAGCCTCTCACGCTTCCTACAGCCGGCAGCTGCAGGGTCTACTCCCCAGACAGCCCAATTCAACTCCAGAGAGAGATTTCCCGTCCTCCAGTTGGCAAACCTCTTCCCCTGACAGTCCAGAGCCCGCACTGGCCTACAAAATCTGAACCTGGAAGTTTTCCTGTTCACAGTCCAGCAAGATTGCAGAAGTTCCTTTCCAGCGTGGCATTCCTGCGCCTAGACATCCATCTCCTCCCTGCTGCCAGCCACTGTCCAACACTCCCCTTATTTCCATGCGGAGGGCAGCCCCCAACAGCCCCAGAAATCCAGAAACAGCTCAGTGGATTGCTGTCCAGCAGTCCAAAACTTTACTGGGAGTCCGAATTTAAGTACTTCTACTTGCCCCCACTATGGGAGATTCTCTCCAAGCCCTCTACTACTATTACCATGTGAATTTCTTTGTTTTAAAGTTAATTCTTAGTGCTGAAAAATTGTGTATATTGCCTACTCAAGGAGTGTCGTTTGTAATATTTATTTCAAGCTATCGAAGTTTGTGAGTTTCCATTTTATTAGTTATTTAAATTATGAATGTTTTTCGCATATACTCCCTCTCATGTCTCCTCGCTCGTGCGCTTTATCGTGTGTCATAATTAGTATTTTGATTTATAAATTAAAGCTTATCGCAAGTAACTTATATCACCGAACGTGTGTTTGCATACAGTACATACCCCTAGCCCTTTTAGAACCTTACCCTGCATCAGTTTGATATAAGAGGGAGACTATGGTCATTTGCATGCTTCGTGGCAGTAAGGTATTTAGGTGTATCATGACAGACTCTCTCCCTTTAGATGAACAAGCTACTGCCAGTTCTAATTCGAACTTATCAATGTCCGACTTCAAAAAAATTAGAAATTTGATTCGAACAGATGCACAATTCCAGGGTCATCAAGATGTTGACGGACTTTATGAGTGCATGTTCATTAACCCATTGGAACAGGCTCCTACACCCTTCCCCGAGAGTCCGGAGTTAGCTTATGAGCGTCGTAGAGATTACACTATTTATTGACACCACTACCCATAGGAAGAACGACCACAACCCTGATATCTGATGCATAGAGATCACCCTGGTCACAACGCACGGTTCGACCAAACTAGAGATGACTATATGGATTATCATGAGCCTCGTAGAGGTCATGTAGGAGAGGAGGATATCACACGCCGAATTCGTATCGAAGTATCGATGCTCCATCCTACGTCAAACAGTTGGATCCTAAAGTTTGTAGTGAAGGTTATTGGGCATGGACAATTATTTTGATTGGTAAGAAATGACTGACGAACGACGAGTTAAGTTTGCTAAGATGAAATTAATTGGGCAAGCTATGATTTACTGGACTAGCTTAATGCACTCATAAGATAGATATGGTTAATATCTCATCACTTGATGGGACGATATGAAGCAAAAATTTAAAGAAAAGTATCTCCTTGCTTCGTACCGTAATCATCTCATTGATCAGCTCCAGATCCTATGCCAAGGAACTCTTTTGAAAGCCGAGTATATGACTCTTTGATGAGCTTAATGTTAGAAGCAATATCATTGAAGAGTACATTGTGAACGCCTTTCTCTTTCGGGCCGGATTGAGAGCAGACATTCGTAGGGAACTCATTCCCCACCACCTGGATTCCATCGAGCAGATCTTTCAGCTCACATTAGAGTACGAACAATATTTACGCACTTCAGGTCCGAGGCGACCTAATCCACATCCTGATAGCTTTGCACCTAGAAGACCTCCTTAGCAGGGAACCATTCCATCCATGTCAAATCGTAGTCCCGTAGCGACGAGGGGCACATCTACTGACACTGGCCCCCCGAATCCCAGAGGAATCCAGTGCTATCGTTGTCAAGGTAGAGGCCATGTGGCGGAACAACGCCCTACGTGGATTCATCTTATAGAGGGGACCCGAATCCTAGTACTGATTCCATAGAGCCACCCGAAGAAGAGATTGTTGTTATCATAGAAGAAGGTTAGGAGGATGAAGCAGATCGAGCACTTGAGATGGGCGTTATCCGCCGCTTACTCCACACTCACCGCATAGATGAGGATTGGAGGCAGAGGACTATCATTTACACTTATTTCCCGAGCGTGGGCAAGAGCATGCAGGCTCGTTATCGATAGTGGCAGTTGTGTGAATATCATTGCCCAAAAGGGGTTTGAACAAATGAAGATTAAAGAAGAGCCCCACCCGCACCTATATCGAGTCGCCAGGGTAGATAAGACAACGATCCAGGTAACTCAGAGGTGACAGGTACCTATTCGGCTAGCCTTCTTCAAGGATAGAGTTTGGCATGACGTCATTCTCATGGACGTCGCACATGTATTACTGGGAAGACCTTGGCTTTACGATAGGGATGTGACTTGTTATCGATGGTCCAGCACTTGTGTATTCGTTGACAAGGGCCGCAAGATCAAATTATCACCAACCGAACCCAAGGAATTCCCAAAAAGAATGGTCGAGCCTTCAGTTACCATAGGTGCCCGGAGACCTATCCATATTGTAAGACGTAGGTGAGTTCACTCGGGAGAGCGACGATACCGGCATGGCAGCATTATTTATGTCAGTGATGCCTCACAGACGAGGAAATTATGGAGCTAGAGTCCAATCACCCGGATGTTCGACGCCTCCTAGATTAGTACAGTGACATCATGCCTGATGAACTCCTCGATGAGCTACCGCCATTATGGGATATCCAGCACGCGATTGATCGTATACGGGGACCATCTTTTCCAAATCATCCACATTACTGGATGAATCCCGACGAACATGAAGAGCTCATGACTCAGATCGTCGGCCTTTTACGAAAGTAATTTATTAGAGAAAGCGTAAGCCTTAGTGTTGTACCCACCCTTATTACTCCTAAGAAGGATGGTAGTTGGTGAATGTGCATTGATAGTAGAACTATTAACAAAATCACGATCAAATATCGATTTCTCATTCCCCGATCGAACCCAAAGAATTCCCAAAAGGAATGGTCGAGCCTCCAGTAACCACAGATGCCCCGAGACCTACCCAGATCGTACGACGTAGTGAGTTCACTCGGGAAAGTGACAATGTCGGCATAGCAGCAGCATTTAAGTCATTGATTCCTCTCAAACGAGGAAATTATGGACCTAGAGTCCATTCACCCCGATGTTCGACACCTCTTAGACGAGTACAGTGACATCATGTCTGATGAACTCCCAGATGAGCTACCCTCATTACAAGATATCCAGCGTGCGATCGATCTTATACGAGGATAATCTTTATCGAATCATCCACATTACTGGATGAAACCTGACGACCATGAAGAGCTAATGACTCAGATCGTTGACCTCCTACGAAAGTAATTTATTAGAGAAAGCTTAAGCCTTAGTGTTGTATCACCCTTATTACTCTTAAGAAGGATGGTAGTTGGCGAATGTGTATTGATAGTGGGGACTATTAAATAAATCACGATCAAACATCAGTTTCTCATTCCTTGACTCGACGACCTCTTAGACACCATGTCAGGTGCCCATATCTTTTCCAAATTAGATCTACAGAGTGGACCACCAAATCAGGGAGAGGGAGGGTGATGAGTGTAAAACCACATTAAAGACAAAAGATGGGTTACATTAGTGGTTGGTTATGCCCTTTGGGTTATTAAATACCCCTAGTACATTCGTGTGCATGATGACTAAGATTTTGTGCTCATATATGGGTAAGTTCCTCGTAGTCTACTTTGATGATATCCTAGTTTACAGTCAGACTCATGAGGAGCACCGCACACATCTACGACTGTTAAGGGAGCAATTTTATATCCATCTGAAGAAGTGCACCTTTCTATAAGAGTCTGTACACTTTCTAGGTTTCATCATTTCTTCATCGGGCGTGTCCGAAGATCCAAATAAAGTCAAGTCTACTTGAGACCGGTCAATTTCCACAAATATCCATAAAGATTGAAGCTTCCATGGGTTGACCACGTTTTATAGACACTTTGTCAGAGGTTTCAGCACCAACATGGCACCCTATACAAGTTGCCCTCGTGAGGGAAATTTTCAGTGTACACCCGCCGCCATTCAGGCATTTGAGAACATTTAAGCAAAAGTAACAACTGTGACAATCCAAAAATACGTCAACTAAATTTAATTTTTTTACCCCGATGATGAACAAGAGGCAAATCAAATTTTTACGATCAATTTTTGTGTTTTTTTCATTTCATTTTATTTGTTAAATTTTCTTTAATTTATTATTGTGGGTGTCCATAGCAAAATATTATGATTGTGTGGGCTTGTTAAGTGGGCTGCCATTTAAATGGGCTTGGTAAGTGGGCTGCCATTAGTGGGTTGGCTGGATAAGTGGGCTGGCTGGATAAGTGTTGGCTGGTTTTGACATTGGATAAGCCAAGTGTCGGCTAATTTATGCTTTGGGGCAGTTTTGGTGACACCTTGGGGTTGTTTTGACACTTGGAAGGTTTGGTGTTAGTTGGTGGTGTAGTTTGGTTTGCTTGGTAACACCTTTAAGAGGTGCAATAACTCTCTTGATTGGATTTTTGTCTTGTGACCTCTTATCTCTTGTTATAAATAGAGTTGAACCTCTCTCATTTCTTCACTCCCTTCTCTTTCCTGGTTGTTGATCCTCATCTTCTCTCCTTATGCCTCTCTTCTGCTTTGTTGTTGCTTCCTGTTGCTGCTCCCTGCAGCTGCACTCGAGTTGTTGTTGCTCCCTGCTGCTACACCCGAGTTGTTGTTGCACCCTACTGTTGCTCCCTGCTACTAACTTCTCTCTGCTGCTGCTCTCCTTGTTGTTCCCGAGTTGCTACTGCTTCCCTGTTGTTGTTCCTTGTTGGTTTCCCCTGTTGTGTTGCCTTCTGCGTAGCTTTTGTGGTTGTTGTGCGCTGCCCCTTCTCCTCTCTTTCTGGTTTGGCCATTACTCTTCTACTATTACTATATTTGGGAATATTTTGACACTTTTGTTACCATTTTGAGACAATTTCATGGGCTGTTTTGGACTGATTTTTGTATGAAACAATGTTGGTTTTAAAGGTCTCATATGCATACTTTTGGGGATTGTTTTGAGATTATTTTTGCGCTATTTAGACGTTTTTGTATTGTTTAAACGGCTGACTTTGAGACTATTTTTGAGCTATTTTAAGAGCTGTTTTTGGCTATTTTGTGTTGTTTGGCGGCTGAGTTTGAGATTCGCAGTCTCGGTTGATGATTGTTTTGGTTGGATAGCTTGTATAAACATTTCTCTTATCGTTGACTTTCGGATTTAACGGATTTTAAACGGCTATTAGTTAATCTTTTTAAAACATTAACGCTACGAATATCAAGTGACGCAACCCAAATAAAAAATGCGTACAATTTCAGTGGTTTTCGAGGCCCAAGAACAAGAGCAGGGCGTCGCAAGATAATCGTGGCAATAATGTGAACAAAAGTACTGATAAAGGCATGACCTTAGTGAGTTTCTTATTTCTCGGATTAAGTTTTATTCACGTAATTTCATATTCCTGTTTTACCTTTTAAATAAACATTGTTTGTGCATATGAGTTTAACTTAATCGCTATGGAATAAATGTGGGCGAGGGAAAAACATGAAAGCAATACATATTTCTGAGGGGAATACTTTTATTAAAAACTCATGTTTTCACGAAAATTACGATAAAGATAAGAATAATAAAACTCTGCATGAGAAAATGTGAAGGATTCGAATCCTGTGATGTAGAGGCATATACTAATGGATTCACCAGTAGGGGTGAGCCTACAATGTTTGCCCTTCGGGGGTGTGGTCAATTCAAGTTTGCATGCCTGAGTATTTCCTATTTTATGTAACTAAATTAAGGGGCAATTTAAGGGTCAGTATTGAGAGTAAATGAAATTAATGGTTTAATGTGATGTATCCATATTGCTATCTTTCATTGTTTGCATGTATAAATATTCAAGAAATGTTTTTCTCATATAGTCATAATTTTTATGAGTAACTCATTGTGCACTCATTTTTTAGGAAACAAGAACGACGCTCAGTGTACCAAAGAGGATTTTGTCGGAAGAATTAGCGAAGGTATGGTTGAAGATATTTATAGGGATCGAAGAAGCCCAGGAAAGGCATAAAACCTCTTGTACTGATCCTAATTGTGATTTTTGTATTGAGTACGGTTAAGTACTTAACATTTTCTATAACAACTATTGTAAATAAATAAATTGCTGAATGAAAATTCTGGTTTTTAAAATCTTTGTACTGTGGTTTTTATGTTGCGACCTTTTTATTGAAATAATGTTAGATCCTGGAAATCATTTCGAAAGCCTGGACTCAGGGTTTTCACAACAACGACCCTGGTACTTTGATTATCTGATTTCAGCTGAGCAAAGGTAGCTTACGACGCTTCCGTCGTAGGCACAAGAGGAGTACTTAGTCAAGAAGGTCACTCAGTTTATTACTTTAATGATAAACTGAGCGACATCTGATAGAGATATTGCAACTACGATCGGGAGTTTTACGTGATTGTGTGGTCTCAAAAGTATTGGACACACCACCTCCTCCCGCGTGATTTTGTATTATATTTGGATCACCGGGCCTTACGTAATTTAGACTCCCAGAAGAAATTGAGTCATCGTCACGCCAAGTGAATAGAATATATGCACGATTTCCATTACGTTCTTAAACACCAAGCTGAACAAACCAATCAATGTGCTTAGCCTCTGAGTAGGTCTACTCCACACCCTTACCACTGAGATCACGGAATTCGAGCATTTGATCACGGAGTTGTTGGAGTTACCATGGTGATCTAAAAGTGGTCAAACATGTAATCTCACTGCCAACGCGATATGAGCCTGCAGGGTCGCACATAAGAGCAGTGGAGAAGTTGGAAGATTGACTGTGTTGGTAAAGGTTACCAATCACCATAAAGTATGGGGTCCGGCAATCGTTGCCAAGAAAGTTCATTGAGAATGGTTAGTCGAGAGTCGTCGAGTTTGACTCGACGACTAAGACTGTTTCGACGAGAGTCGTCGAGTTTGACTCGACGACTAAGACTGTTTCGACGAGAGTCGTCGAGTTTGACTCGACGACTAAGGTTGTTTCGGCGAGAGTCGTCGAGTATGACTCGACGACTGTGGCTGGGTCGATGAATATCGTCGACCGCCGTTCGACGATTGTCGTCGAACGCGGCTCGACGATTATCGTCGACCGCCGTTCGACGATTGTCGTCGAACGCGGCTCGACGATTGTCGTCGAACGCGGCTCGACGATTGTCGTCGAACGCGGCTCGACGATTGTCGTCGAACGCGGCTCGACGATTATCGTCGACCGCCGTTCGACGATTGTCGTCGAACGCGGCTCGACGATTATAGTCGACCGCCGCTTGACGATTATCGTCGACCGCCGCTCGACGATTGTCGTTAAACGCGAGTCGACGAATGTCGTCGACCGCCGTTCGACGAATATCGTCGATCGCCGTTCGACGATTGTCGTCGACCGCCGATCGACGAGAATCGTCGAGAGCCGTCGAGTATGACTCGACGACTAAGGCTGATTCGTCGAGAGTTGTCCTTGATTCTCGTCGATTCTGGATCTGATTCTCGCCGAACCTGGAACTCATTCTCAACGAATGATTCTGTGACCCTATACTGTGTGGTCTGCGGATAGCGATACTTTTAGGTCTGTTTATACTTTTAGTATAAATAGGGACTTAGGGTTTTGGGAAAAGTGCGCGTTGTTTTTGCGGCCAAATAGAACCCGGCGGAAAGAGTTCCGCCGATCTCCCGATTCCGCCGGACGGAAACGTTCCGCCGCCGGCTGTTCGCTCCGCCGACCACCTCCTCTCCGGCGACCGTCGCTGGTCTTGCTTTCCCTGACGCGGACCTAGCAGTCCGTGGGAAGTGCAAATGTGCGGCTGATCTTCTTCCCGACCCTTCGTGCGACGAAGCTCGGGGTTCTCCCGCTCGTGTGGATTTCTGTAGAGACGTAGATATTATTCTACGTGGAACTCGCCACCGACAAGGAATCTCATTTGGAGCATCTTCGTTGAGTTGTGACTCAACGCCATCAAGGTAATTTTTGTCTAATTTTTGTTAACTTCTTGATTTAACATTCATGGCCCGATCCAATCTCTTTTGGGTTGTTCTAGATTTTATTACTTCCGCTGCGTGCACAAGTGTTGTGCCAACCTTATAGAGAAACCCAACAGGAGTATCCGACCTATCCAGACGACAATATATTTTCATTGTCTCAGGTACCACCTGAGGTCATCCCTGACTTCACGATCATTGATGGTTATCTATTTTGCAGCACACTCATATGCATTCTCAGGACATCCATCTGAGATCAATTAGTCTGGGAAATGCATGCCGGCAGTGCAGCTAATCACTTTGGCAGAGATAAAACCAACACACTGGTAGAAGATCGTTTTCATTGGCCCACACTAAAGAGGGACGTTACTCGAGTCGTCTGACATTGCTCATCTGTCAGACGGCTAAAGGGGCGTGATAGAACACGGGTTTATATACGCTACTTCTAGTACCACACCATCCTAGGATGGACATTAGTATGGATTTTGTGCTCAGATTACCTCGCACCCTGCGCAAACACAACTTTATCCTTGTCGTTGTTGAACGATTTTCCAAAATGGCTCACTTCATCGCATGCAGCAAGATTGTTGATGTGACAACACTAAATAATGGTGTGTCAATAGCAAAGAGTGATAAATAGGAGTAATCGGTTCCAAAGAGCTTGAACCGGCAAATGCCGGTTAAAATGTATCGTGGCGCATGTATAGGAAGCGGCGCCGATATTAACAGAGCAAAGGAAAGCCGCTATCCCTCTCCCCGATCCCGCACAGCACCGCAGAAGACGAGCGGAAGCCGCACGACGCCAATTCCTCCCGAGAGCTCGATTCTTCTCCGTTTCTTCCGATTCTTCCTCCGATTGAAAGGTAATCTCTTCCTCTCTAGTCCTTTTGTTTCCTTTTCAAAGATTTTTCACGGATGGAAGTTAGTATAACTCCTAGGGTTTAGGATTTTCTGATTGTTTTAGTTTGTTTTGAATGGAAAAGTTTCTGAAAGGGATTTGTAACCTAAATCCGTGATTTTCATGGATTTTGATGAAACCCTTTGTGGATTTTGATATGTAGGGTTGAAAAAGGAGAAACCCTAAAGCACCAAATAATTTTTGGAGGCTATACTCTTGCTGCCCTTTCACTAAAATGGCGAAAGTAGACTAATAAATCTAAGGCAGCAAAACCCTAGCTTGTGAAATAGGTCTTTGACCTAATTATGTCAAGTAGAACCCTCTAACATGATGTTTGACATAGTAAGGATGATATATTGTAGGCAATGGCATCACGTGGTCAAGGAAGCGGAAAGCGCAACGAAGGAAATAGGAACGAGAAAGGAAAAGAAAAAGCCACGGTGAATTCTCACCCTCTTGATATTGTTTCATGATTATGTTATGTTTATGCTATATTATGTTTATGTTTATGCATTATGTATAAGTAAGAACAATTGAAAGCAAAAGAGGATTATAGAAATAAAGAAATGGGCTAAGTTAAGGGTCAACCCAATAGTGGAGGTGGGGTGAATATCCTCCCAAAGAAATGAAATGGAAATTAACGTGCGAATATGAAAAGGCACGTTAAGAAATGTGTGCGAATATGAAAAGGCACACAAGCGCGCTATATAAATGATATGAAATGTTAATATTCCCTTAACACTGCCCAATACAAAAAGAATGATGAAAACCAGAAAATAAAATACGAATGTAGAAAATAAAATAACGAGAATGCGGAATAAGAGAGAGAACGTAATCCAGAAAATAAAATACGAGTCATTAATAAATAAGAAACAATGAGAATTCATTTAGTCTTTGACTAATATAAAGATGTAACTAAACAGGTCAAGGAGGAAGCTGCACCAGGCACGTCTAGCCGGCCCCCTTCCCGACGTGAGAAGATGTATAAAATCTGGATCGAAGTCATCACCGTGGTCTTTGGAGTCATGGAGACCCATAAAGCTACCTGTCGTGATCCGGACTGCCCGCATGATGAGTTCCAGTTCTGCTTCCAGTAGTTTCTAGTGTTTATGCTATGTAGTAGTTTATAATGTTTTGATCCGCGGCTCTATACATACTGTACTATATGTTAGCCCAGATATAGATACCCACTTTTGTACGTATATGTTAGGGTATCTTTTGATGATCAGATGTATCTGATGCTATGATATAAATAAAAGGTTTTACCTTGCTGCACTTTTATTTCTGCACTCATAAATGCTGAATGTCCATTTCCCCTCGCAACTCTATAACATAGTTAAATAAAAAGAAAATTGTAGTGGTGCCTAGAATGTAGGGCCGTAACTATTAAATGGCGCCTAGACTGTAGGGCCGTTACAGTTGATGTGTCTCACGTCACATCGATATTCATTTGGGACGTCTTTAGACTTCACTGTCTACATAAGACCATTGTATCTGATCGAGATGTCTAATTCATGAGATATTTTTGTAAAACCCTATGGAAGAAAAACGACACTACAGTACAATTCTCATCTGCTTACTACCCACAGAAGGATGGTCAGGCTGAAGTAGTAAACAAAAGTCTAGGAAACCTCTTATGATGCCTTGTCGGCGACCACACCTCCTCTTGGAATTCAGTATTACCTGTGGCAGAGTTCGTATTTAATAGCTTGATAAATAGGATAGGTCGAGGAGTTTGAGTCCATTTCCGGTAGTCTTAAGGTAATAGCCTAGGAAACTCATAGATCTTATTCATCTACCCAAAGACTCTCGCACTAGCGAGTCGGCTGAGTACTTTGCTAGACACCTCCATAGTTAGCATGAGGTTGTCCAACAAAAACAATGAAATGAATTCAAATATGAATTCTAGAAGTGTTGTTCCCCAATAGCGGTGCACCATCTATCCTGATTATAATGGGAACTAAGCAAAGGACCACATGGTACACTCAATATAAACGAATGAAAAATGAAAATTCATAAAGAGGACATCAATTGTGAATGTTAAGACTTGTATGTTTCGAATTCTGAAAAATAATACATTAAATATGGTAACTTCTTGAACTGTAAAATCAAATCAATAACAAGATCTTTTATCAAACCAAGCATAGAAGAAAAGAAAAAAAAGAAACAAAAAGATCGGCCTTGGTCACGAATATCCACTTGAGGAGAGTAACCAACTATGATAATTTAAATGCCTTAGGTAGAAATACATCTTATTGCTATTGGGAGATCAAATATAGCTTACCTCAGAGTAACACTAAAAAAGAGAGAATAAGAACATCACTTTGGGGATAAAGAGACAAGGTCTTCGGATCGCTCTATGCCTCTCCAAATGACCTAACACTCATGATTATAAGTATAGACCTCCATAAATTATGCTCCTTCCCTATGGAGCCACTCCGCCACAAATGAATCATGATAAGTGCGGGAAATAATAACCTCTCAGGTTACAATTATCATAAACAAGTATCTGTACATGAGAAGATTTTTCACCTAAGATGTCCAAAATATCCTTCAAGAATAAAAACAATGAGACTTAGGCTCTGTTTGGCGGAGCGGCAGCACAGCTGCATGCAGCTGTTTTTGCTGCCGCTCCGCCAAACCAAAATTTTGCCCGTGGCAGAAAGCCACCGCCCGTGGCAGGAAGCCACCGCCCGTGGCAAGCAGCGGCAGCACTGCAGCCCCTTTTTAGGGGCTGCAATGCTGTATTTTATAAAAAAAACATTTTTAAAAATTTAAAATATATATATATAGATATATAGAATGAATATATATTTAAAATTTTAAATATATATATATAGATATATAGAATGAATATATATTTAAAATTTTAAATGATGATATGTATACATTAAAATGATATTTAATTATAAAAAGTAAAATTTAAAAAAGTTTATTGATTGCGGGGCACTCGAGTCGTCCGTGAATCGGGCGAAAACGAACCGTCCTAGCACTGCAAAATTTTTATTTATGTATTAATGTTTTAATTAATATATATTAATATTTTATTATTAATGTTGATGGTCGCCCGGCTTGAAAATCGGATCGTCGTAACCCCGAGTCGGAGCATGTTTGGTTTGAAAATCTCTAGGGAGAGCCTCATCAATTAATAAATAAAACTTATATTAATTTATAATTAAAACATTTTAACATTTTAAATTTTTTAATAATTAATTAATGTTTAATAATTTTTGTTGTGAGTCACTCGAAGCGCTCGTAAATCGGTCAAAAATGAATCGTCCTAACTCGTGAGCGAGTCGAGCGCGCATACATGTGTTCTGACGTCCGTTTGAAAATCTTTGGCTCGTCCGAACATATTTTGGGGAACCTCATCAATATTAATAGATTTACTTTTATAATTAAATAAAATAAATGCCGAGCAATTGTTTTTTATTACTATCACTGTTTAATTCTGCACCATTGTTTCACACAGCACTGCAAATACAGTTTTCCAAACAGTTTCATAAAATTTTCCACCACTGCAAAACAGTTGATTCTTGCACCACTGTTTCCCACCACTCAGTGGCGGAACTGGGATTTTGAAGTCGCACGGACACAATCTAAGTACTGTCAATTCGGGGGGTTCGGGGGACAGCGCCCCCTGAGCGGAGGTTCGGGGGCAGCGGCCCCGATTTTTTTTTTTTTTTTGCAAAGATATCATTGTGAAATCTGGACTGTTTCAGTCCTAATTTCATTGTGAAATCTGGACTGAAATCAGTCCAGATTTCACATTTCAGTCCAGATTTCACAATGAAATCTGGACTGCAGTCCCCGATTCCTCTTATTGGAGAACTAGTCTAGTAGAAAGAATATTAACCGGCAAATTCCGATAGATAGAGTAGGGCCAAGCCCTTCTAAATAAATTCCAACCTTTCGCCTGGTCGCTAACCTATCTTTTTGAGTCCATGAGAAGAAGAGTCGATCCTTCTCCCCCATCTCGGTGACGTTCAACATCGACGGTTGTGAACTGCTTCACATAGTCCCGAACCGAGCCTGTTGAGACACATTAGACTCTGACGGGCAAGGTACTCTACATTCTCGGGAAGGAACTGAAGCTTTCACTCTTCCCTCCCGTAGTGCAATGTCCCGCCTCTGTCTCTGTCGTCGCATAGCATCGCATCATTGGTGAGGTGCATGATGCCCGTACTAAATTTCTATTCTTGAAATGAAACAAAAGACGGTCTTTCTTGTCCATTTCTTTTTTCTCTTTGTGAACTAAAACTTCAGTGGATTCCTTTCCCATCGCCTCTTTCTTTATATTCTTTATATGAAATGCTCAGCTACTATCTTGCTTGGACTAAACTAAATATGACCCATCGCCTTACGGCTCACCCCCCTTCGGGGCCCTTCGTCCCCGGAGGGACTGAACGAACGGAAGAGAGAAAAGAGAGATTCTAGATCTAGAAGCACAGTCACGAAGTCTACGGGAACATTCGTTCAACCAGTAACAGTGACCAGCTTCGCGAGATTTTCAGTCCAGATTTCAATTGTGAAATCTGGACTGAAACAGTCCAGATTTCACAACAACCTGGACTGAGATTTCAGTCCAGTCCATATTGTGAAATCTGGACTGAAACAGTCCAGATTTATCTGGACTGATTTCAGTCCAGATTTCACAATGAAATCTGGACTGTTTCAGTCCAGATTTCAGCCCGCATTTCATTCTGTCCTTAAGGAGGTTGTGGAAAGCAGAAGTTTAATCTAATATCAAGAAGCATGAGCTATGTTCCTTTAACTAAACGATTATCCAGTAAATACATTGCTGTAAATAAAGCCCATCATCATCAGAATCAGAAGAAGTACCGCAGTCCGTCGGAGCAGGGAGCGGCGACGGGCACGGGTCGGAACTACGCCTGCCGCCTGGGCACGGTAGGGCACAGTAGGGAGCGGCGACGGGATCGGGTCCTCGGAAGCAGGAGGAGCAGGGAGCGAGATGGAACTGACCTAAGTTAGCGATAAAAACCGGTCGGGCACGTGCCCTACCGTGCCCAGACTTGGATCCGCCCTTGCCACCACTGCTTCTTGCACCGCCAAAGCTTAGCCAAACAGACCCTTATTATAGAATAGTCTAGTTATTATAATTACACTATCCTCCCTCAAGCTAGAGAATGGATATCTATCCTTCCAAGCTTGTAAGTTCATAGAATCTCAATGTGGATAATTTTTATGTCAGAACATCAACAATTTGCAATTGTAAAGTAACATGAAAGGTAGATATCAACCCATCAACATTCAAAACAACTAAAAGTTCTCCAAAATAGAATAAAAAATGCATTCACAAAACTTAGACGGCAAGCCTCAAAGAAAATATTGGAACAACTAGGTCGGGGATGGGGATACTTATCGCCACAAAGGCAAGATAAGTCGAACATATCACTTCTACGGATAAAAAATCTTGTTATGCTAAGGTGAATGTTGGTTGATTTGAAGAGAGAAGAATTCCCGCAAGGAAAGCAATCGGCAGGCTTCTCTGCGCGTGCAAGCTGCGGATATTTTCTTCTTGTCAATCAGCATGTAACCTAGAGTTGTGCCCCCAATTTATGTCTCCGCAATTACTCTATTATAAATTCACATACCAAGGCTTTAAATTAAAAGTTTCAAAAAGAAAATTATCACAAAACAAACAAACCCATAAGAAATTTAAAATCACACTAAATGTGTTACGGTAGGGCTGAGCATAATAATCGAAACTCGATAATCGCTCGTTAATCGCTCGAATTTTCAGCCGAACCGAAATCGGAATAAAATGATTCGAATCATTTTGACTCGAATCAAAATGACTCGAAATTAATTTCGAGTCGATTTCGAGTCAATCACGAGTCGCTCGATTTATGATTTCGAGCCGGCTCGAATTTAAATATTAAATAATTATTATTTTTTTGAAATGACCGATCGATTCGGCGGTCCGGCGGATTCTTGCAATCTGGCCATTCTGCAAAGTTGCATTGGGAAACTGTGAATTATTAATGTAGGGTGTAGGTAGGGTAGGCAGGCAGTACTCGATAGTTTCTACTTTCTAGATAATATTTAATAGAAATCAATTATGATTGTACTGACTGCTTTAGACTTCAGAGTTCACAGTTCACGCCCTTCAATGCCTTCATCTTCTTCCCAGAATCGCAAGGCAGTGAAGGCTTTCGATTTTCACTTCTCCGGCTTTTCACTTCTCCGACTTTTCCCGCAAATCTGCAAGCATCTTCCTTCTCCTCAAGAATTCCTCCGTCTCTGGCCCCGCCGCCCCGCCGCCCCGCGCCCCCGCCGCCCCGCCTGGACTTCAGATTTCCAGCTTACTTTACGGCGACCTTGAACTGCAAGGTTGCGAGAAGCCAGCCCCGCCATATTCCTGGCACTAAGGTATGTGTCTATTTATTTCTACTCTCTCCATTTTTGATTTTCCACCTTTTCTCCCTCCCTGCTTAAGGTTTCTTCCATCGTCTTCCATTTTGATTTTCCCCCTTTTCTTCATGTTGGCTGCTGTGTGAGCCTGTGAGGTGTTTGATTAAGGTGTGAAGGAGCTTGTTCTGATGTTTTAGGAAAGATTTAGAAACAGAGCCTAAAACTGTAAAGACATCCCCCAACACATGATTCTTGGGTATTCAGAATGTTTAGAGGACTCTACAGATGAGCAAAATTTTTGATGGGGGAGAATAAGTTCCATATCCACCCTCCAAACCTTTCATTAAATAACCGGCTCCAAGCTCCAACAATATTCAATTTCTATTAAACCCTCTCCGGCTGTCCGGCAGTCCGGCTCTCCCTAGCAATTTCTTATTTATTATATCTGCTATTCTTCTTTGAGATTTGTGCTTTGGAGCACAAATCATTGGATAGGATGCATCTATTTAGCGTATTTTCATTCAGTTTCTAACTTTGTATCATACCTTCCATTATTAACTTTGTATCATAGTATCATACCTTCCATTATTAATAATAATAAAAAGGAATTTGTTTTTGGACTAGCAATATAGAGTATACTAGTGTAGGACCGCAGGTTTAGTGTTTTTTTTGTTTAAATAGAGCAACAGGAATCAGGATACAGTTATTAACATTTTTGATATAATAAGTTGTTGAAGATTAAAGCTCTGTTTGACACGGTAGTGGCGTTCATGAACATGGGGGTTAAATTGTCATTCATTAACGCCCACCTAAAGAACTTCATCCACTTTTATGTTCAAATAGATGATATTTGTTATGTGATCCTTAATGAATGACGGTTTTACCATGTGTTTACTGTTTACGACCGCCACCACCGTGCCATTTTAGTTTTCTATTCTACCAATGTATCATTTTAGTTGGCTTCTAAATATGCTTGTTATCGAATTAGAGAATTGGTCTCTAAGAATTAACATGATCTTCCAACAAGAAATGTTTTAATTCTAGCATTGTTTATTTGAGTGATGAGAATATGAGATTGGGTCCTTGTTTTTTGTGTTAGCCTTTGATTGACATTTAATTTCAATTAACTTTTCTCAGTTTTTAACTATTATTTCCTTTTTTAGTGATCTTGCTAGTAACTAGTGAGGGCATATTTGATATAATTAATGATCGGGTATAACTATGCTCTCGTTGATGTTAGTGTGTATATGTTTAATTTGTTATTATCAGCTGAATTAATTGTTTAATTTTTTTTTTATGATCCAGAACAGATCCTTATACTCTTTCTTAATCAAGATTCCAAAATTGTGGTATAACTATACTCTTGGTGTTCTATCTTCGATTATTGTGGTATAACTGTACTCGTTGTTGACAAGGACTTGAAGCTCGAACTTGGTAATTTCTTCTTGGGCCAACCATCCTATTCATAGATGTTTAATCGTTCCTTCTATGATTAAAAGACTATTGCAATGTTAGTGCTAAAATATGAATCAGAAACACTTTATATTGTTGTACAATTTCGGTAGATTTTCATTGTTCTAAACTTAGTAGTTAAACAAAAACTTGTTCTTTTTAATAATATTTAACATTTTTTTTCAGATATGAATATTATTAATTCAGTAGATGAGGCATATTGTTAATATTTTTTCAGATATGAATATTATTAATTCAGTAGATGAGACATATTGTTACTATTCAGTAGATGAGACATATCGATCCTTATACTTGTTCATATTTATGCTTTTTTTGAAGAACTTAACAAATTTTTATTTATTCAGATATTATGAGTTTAGTAGAGAATTATAGTGACTCGTCATCCTCACCGGTGGAGGATGATGCATTCCTTAGGCCCGACGCAAATGCAATCATTACTGATCTTAACATTAGAGATGTGGACGTTGCAACCATCTCCACTGTCCCTACTCCCACTGAGCCTTCATTAGGCCAACAATCTACAGAAGTTGAGAAGGACAACAAAGGAAAAAGAAAAAGAAGTGAAGTGTGGGAGCACTTCAAAGTTGAAAAAATGAAGGATAAAAGTGGAAATATTGTCCCCAAATGGCAATGTAAACATTGCTTTAAAACATACAAGTATCAATCCTCTGGATCCACCTCAAATTGTGCAAGACATATTAAAACTTGTTATAAACTTATCCAGGTTAAGAAAAATCAAACCATGTTCAATCAAGAGAGAGTTAATATGGTAGAGGATGATATTCAAATGCCTCCCATTTGTGTGTCTGGATCTTATGACTCGGTTAGCATTAGGCAACTGCTAGCCAAGTTCATAATTACTGCTGAACTTCCATTCTCAATTGTTGAGCAACCATTTTTTAATGTCTACTCCAAAGCTCTAAATCCTAATCATGTAAAAATTTCAAGACATACGATGAAGAATGACTGCATGAAAGTGTATGAAATTGAGAGGGACAAGCTTTTGAAGGTTCTTAAAAGGGTGGATAAAGTTGCACTCACTAGCGATTGTTGGACATCTAACCAATCTATTGGTTATTTATGTATTACTGTTCATTATATAGATTTTGATTGGATGCTTCAACATTCTATTATTAATTTCTTAGACCTTGATCCACCTCATAGCGGTCAAGTCATATATGATGCAATTCGTGAGTCAATATTGCAGTGGGGAATTCAAAAAAAAAGTAATGAGCATCACTCTTGACAATGCATCTGCGAATGATATAGCTGCAAGGCATTTACAGCAAAGTTTTGCAAGTTCCAATCGCTTATATTTAGGCGGCAAAGTATTTCATGTTAGATGTTGTGCTCACATACTCAACATTCTTGTGCAAGATGGTTTAAAAGAGATTTCTTCATTGATTAACATTGTTAGAGAAGCTGTGGGATACATAAGGAAGTCACCTTCACGTCTTAAATCATTTGTTGAGTCAGCCAAATTATTAGGAATTTCTACATCACGAGGACTTTCTTCAGATGTGAAAACAAGGTGGAATACTACATATTACATGCTTGATAGTGCTTATCATTATAGATTTGTCATTCATGATTTCTTTAGAAAAGATAAAGGTTTGGTGTGGGACTTTCCTGAAGAAGCGTGGCAAAGGTTTGATAAAATTAAGAATATTTTAGAAGTCTTTGAATCTGCAACAAAGTTATTTTCCGGAACTTCTTATCCAACATGCAACTTATTTTTGCCTGCATTGATTGCTATCAAAGAAGTATTGGACAAATCTTCAACATCTAATGATGAGTTTGTACGTGTCATGGTCAAACCAATGAAAATCAAATTTGACAAATATTGGAGTGATTGCAATTTACTTATGTCTCTTGCTATTATTCTTGATCCTCGAAGAAAGTTGTTGTTCATCATGTATGCTTTCAATAAATTGTACAATAATTATGAAGCGGTCCAAAAAGTGAACGTGGTAAAAAATAGCCTCTTTGAGCTTTTTTCCACTTATTGTGATAGTGGTAGCACCGAACATAACACTACAATTATTAGTTCTGGATCATCCTCTTCAAGCAGAGTGGGAGTTATTGGACTTTCAAGTGCAACAACTCATCAACAACTTATAACAAATTCTGTTCTTCTTGGCTTTGATGATTTCTTGAGTTCTAGCTCTTCGACGCAACCTCTCAAAAATGAACTTGAAATGTATCTAGAGGAAGCACCGGTACAACCTCCTCTTGAGAGTAGAGATAAATTTGATGTCTTAGAATGGTGGAAAGTAAGTTCAATGAAATATGTGAAGCTCTCTAAGATGGCAAAAGATATCCTCACAATACCCATCACAACAGTGGCTTCCGAATCAGCTTTTAGTGCTGGAGGGAGAGTACTTGATGATTATAGAAGTGCTCTAAATCCCAAAACAGTGAATGCTCTAGTGTGTTCTTCAAATTGGATTCGTTCCCAATATAAGCATCGTGTCAATGTAAGCATTTTTATTTATTTCTCATGAATGATTAAATTAGTCCTCGATTAAATTGTTTAATTCTGATGTTTGTTTTGCAATCACAGCTTGATGTTGATGATTTAACAAGTTCTCTACCAGATGAGATTATCGGGACTTCTACTAATGATTAAATATACATTAAGGTATTCTCTTTTCGACTGTTTAGATAATTTCAAGTTATTTAAGTTACCTTCGACTTGAGAAGTGGGTAGATTTATTGATGGTTAACATGGGAATATCATTGATGGTTAACATGGGAATACCATTGATATGATTCATGGGTTCAGCTAATTACTGGTGTTTGGCTCATTAAAACACATTGCGTAATATTGAGAAATTAGTGTTTTG
Organism: Platanthera zijinensis; assembly: GCA_039513925.1. NCBI lineage: Eukaryota > Viridiplantae > Streptophyta > Magnoliopsida > Asparagales > Orchidaceae > Platanthera > Platanthera zijinensis. Next base: position 2,529,787 of record CM077090.1, on the reverse strand, counting down.
GTATGTGAAAATATGATGTCATAACTGTAGTTTAAGCTTTAGTATTTCCTCTCCACTTGCTGACTTGCTATATGTAAACTGTGTATAGAGGATCAATTATTTTTACAATACTCATTGATGTATGTTTACAAGTGAAGTTGTACATATTCGACTGCTTCAAAAAAATCAGCATCTTGTTTGCATTCATATTTTACGGTCATTCAAGACCCTTTTCATCTGATGCATAATAATTGTAATGCTGGACAAACCGTTTTATGAGATTTTCTAAGGGTTTGTTCAGTGGGGCGAAATTGAGGCTTCAGAATTGGATGTGGAGATCCAATTTCAATGAAAATGGACCTCAGATTCTAATTCCAAGGCTCCAATTTCATTAAAAACAAACTCTAAGAGTACTGTTTTTCAGTTTTTTGCAGGCCCTTCAAGTTATATGACTACTTATTTACATTCTCTTAGCTCATCCAATGGCTTGTTAACTGCATGGTCTTTTTTTCCCAAGTATTGTACTTTCAAATGACACCTTCTTTGTCTCCATATATATTTTTACATTCAAAAGAATATTTTGCCATGCCTTTCTATTTTTTTCATAGAGCTCACATCTAGTTTTTTTTGTCAGCTGCTCTCATGCATCCTTTCAGTGATTGATGATACAAAGCTTGTGTCAAAGGTCAGTATATTACTCGAAGTTACTGGCTTCTTGATTTAATTGATTTAACATCTTATCTCCAATGGCAGATTATTATACGTCAGCTACAAACTATGCTAAGTGAACTTGTTTTTGATAAGGTGTGCATTCACATAATCTGTTCCTTTCCGATAAACTGATATGCAATCCATTTATATTTCTTAAACATGCCATTTTTAATGAAATACTAGAATGGAAGGCGTCCATTATTGCAGCTGCTTCATCCGCAGTGCCATGATTATTTCACTCCAGATGATCTTACTTGCTATATGCCACTTATTTAACCGTGTTATTTGAAATTGCTACATGTTGCAATGATCTGGAAAGTTATTGACAAGTATAAACTATTCATTCTCTTCTTTTGTATGCACACAACCCGCTTTTTTGCACATTATTTTTCTATAGGTCTATTTAAAATTCCACTTCTCTGATATGCTTATAATCACATAAACCATTCACTCACCTTCTACATCATGCCCGACAACATTTGCATTCTCTTCTTTGGAGTGATGTTTGGGAAGCGATTCTAGAAGGTTCTCATTAATCACTTTGTTGTACTTCAGTTTAATTGTTTTTAATTTTGGTTGTCATGCTTTCATAGTTTCATATCCGCTTGATAAGCAGGTGTAAGGAAATATTATGTGAATTTTAGGTGATTCAGAATTTCAGCTTTTGTATTGATCATCATTAGAAGCTATAGTGTTATACTCTTTGTTGATTTTTGAAATATAGCCATTTTTAATAACTTTTGTGTTTTTTTATAGATTAAGGAGCAGAAGTGGATATGATATTCTGGACCATGATAGCACAATCGACTCAAAGCTTAATATTTTTTGGGAGTGATTATCTAATTCTAATATGGAGTATGAACTCTATATGAAATTATGAATTTTGTTGGACTGTTTATGGATTTATATTGAGCTACTTATGTCCTATGAAGTATGAAGTATGAACTGTTCATTTTGTTGTTTTGTGATATTTTTAGTCAAATATTTTTATTTGGGAAGTTGTTTAATTTTTAATTTCTTTGTATGAGATTTGAGTCATTTTTATTTGGTATGTGGAATTTTCTTGCCTTGTTATTTGGAAAATAATTATTCTGAAATATATAAGTTATATTTATATATAATAATAATTTTTCTTATAAAGTTCAATCAATATAAATTTTAAATAATCAACTACTCAACGTGGCATCTTTAATTTTTTGTGATTTAAAAAATATTTTCTTAATGATGCTCTTAAACTCTTTATAGTTCATTAAATATAATTATTTAACACTATTTACTAATATGTATAAATCATATATAAATCTGTAATAAATTATTTTTTTAAAAAAAATTTATTTCGAGCCGACTCGGAATTGATTCGAGCCAGCTCGGAGTCGAATCGATTTCGAGTCGAGCCAGCTCGGAGTCGAATCAATTTCGATTTCGAGTCGACTTCGAGCCGAGTTCGAGTCGAAAAATTCGATTTCGAGCCGAGTCAGAATCGCTCGAACTCGACTCGATATCAGCCCTATGTTACGGATCCCGATGGAGCGGACAAGGGCGAAGGGTGACTGCCAGTGTGGCGAGTGTATCAACGCCGCAAGCGCGGCGTAACATGTCTGCCTAGCCGACATGGTCGAGGGGCGTTATTTTATCCTTTATATTATTGTTGTCTTATTTTTCGGTGCCGTTTTTTTATGTTGTGACCGGCGACTATATAAGTCAGAGACTTAGTATTTTGGTCATGCATGATGATATTTGCAATTTCTGGATTTTCCCTCTCTTCCTCTGTAAATCTTGCCCCTTCCCCTCTCTTTTCACTAGCCCAAACAATTGGTCCGACCCGCCTACATCCGGTCGCGTTCTTTGCCATCCGAAGTACCCGCACCTAAGCAGTCGTGCATCGCGCAGTTTTCGCTCTTCTGTCGTGTGCCCGATCAGCCGATCATGTTCCATCGCGCAATGTGCGCGTCGACGTGTCCTCGTGTGGTTTGTCTGCTTTCACCGTCGACTCGCCGGTACTAGGCGAAGCTCCAGTGGGCTTTCCGTCTCCGCATACGTCTTTTGGCGTTCAGATCCCCTCCTCCACCCGGTCGTACTGCCAGATCTGCAACCCGACGATCTCGCCTGCCCTAGACGCTGCTCCTGCGGGTTCGGTCTTCCCGCCTAAGACTTCCAGCGGCTTCTGTTTGTCTTCCTACACCCGGCCGAGTGTATGCCCCCTCGACTGCGATCGATGGTCAACACCGACACATCGCTGCAGCCCCAAACCACCGATCCCCCCATCCTTAATCGTTTGGATGAACACGATGGTTTGATCGCATCGCTGCAGACCCTCATGCTACGCAAGGATGCGAAGATCAACTCCCTCATGGCTGGCCGCCCAACCACATCTGCAACGTCAGCAGCAGCTTTGTTGTCCCTCCTCAGGACTCCCCTGAAACTCTTCCAGGCAACAACCCCGCTGCCCGGGGTGTGCTCATCAGGCTCTCGTTCCTTTGATGTCCCCTCTTTCAACGACACTAATGCCATGAGATGGATTGCCCATGCCAAATAGTTCTTCAAGAAACAGCAGATCTCAGAGCTACAGAAGGTCAGCACGGCCTTGATCGGCATGGAGGGCTCCGCCCTCCACTGGGTGTGTTGGCTCCGACAATCGAAACCAACCATATCTTGGTCGAACCTTCAGTATGAGCTCATTCTCCATTATAACACTCGCTACTCAGGCTCCGCGGCGGAGCGATTCTGCGGCGTCCTCCAGACGGGCCACCTTGACGAGTACATCGATGAGTTATTGCCCTCACGACGTATATGCCAAGACTTCCGTTGGATCACTACCTCAGCTTCTTCATGCATGGGCTCCTCCCCCGCATTCGTGCCCGGATCCACACCCACCAACCGTCGTCGATTGCGGAAATCATGGATCACGCTCGCTTGGTGGAAACAGAATTTCAGATTCGGCATCTGGACCCAGGCAAACCCCCACCCCACCTCACCTTCGGCGCACCTGGTTAATCGGCCAGCAGCAGCCCACAATCCACCGCAGATGGAGATACCCCCAGCCCCGGTCGGACCGCACTCCTGCCACGCCCTCCTAGGCCTATGGCCCACCCCCAGCTCTCCAACAGGAATACCATGAACTGCGCACCAAGGGTTTGTGCAGCCATTGCAAGCAACCCTACTCTCCTACACACGAGTGTCAGCTGAAAGACCTCTGAATCCTCATTGGCGAGGAGGAACCCGAGGTGACACTCGCGAACTTCGAGGACCTCAAGTTAGATACGGCGACCGAGGACCACCCCCCCCCCCAGCGGCCACCTTTCACTGCTTGGACCTTCCATTGTTTACCGTTGGCGGATTCTCGGGTCTACAGACAATGAAGCTTTGGGGGACACTTAACAGGGCCTTTCTTGTGGTGATGATCGATAGCAGGGCAAGCCACAACTTTATTTCTCAGCACCTAGTGGATCGTCTGGCGCTACCAGTGCAGGCCGCCGGGCGTTTCTTGGTCTGCTTAGGAGATGGGAGGCGGCGGGCCACGGGTGGCCTGCGTGCGGCCCTCACTCTCACCATCAGCAGCAACCCATTTCAGGCAAACTTCTACGCCTTCTCTTTGGGTGGGGTGGATGTTATTCACGAGGTGGTCTGGCTTCGTGCCCATGGGGACGTCAACATCAATTGGGACTGCATGACTATGCGCTTCCTCCACGGGGGCACACCCTGCTTGCTAGAGGGAAATTCGGCTTTACTTCGTCAGTCTGTCTCCTTACGGTCGCTCCAGAAATCCACCGACGTGGATTGGGCAGGCTCCTTGTGGCACGTAGAGGGGAAGTCCGTCAAATACTCTCTGGCCTCTCTGGCGCTACAGGCTATCTTGAATCTCTTTTCGGACGTCTTTGCCGACAAGACCCGTTTTCCCCCGACCAGGCCGACGGATCACTGCATCCCCCTGCAAGGGGGTGTGTCGTCCATCACGGTTTGACCCTACCTCTACAGCTGTAATGACCCCAAAATGAAAATGTAATTGAAAAGAAATTCCCGATGATGAAAAGAACAAAAAATAAGTGTTGATTCGGCTTTGCACAATTTATTTTTGAAGTTCGGGATTTTCGATGTTTTTGCGACGGTCGTCTTGTTTGAAATTTCATTTTGTTATTATATGATTCTGGAAATCGTGATGGCTGGATTCAACTTTTGTTATTTGGGTAGATTTAAATAAGCTGGCTGGTTATGATAGTGATTTTGGGATTCATTTAATAATAGTTGCATTTGGCTGGCCAGTTTGGCTTGGGTACAAATTATATGTGGTAGATCATATATCTTGAGCGGTGGATTTATTGAGCCGGTAAAGCGGCGGATGCGGTGATCTATTCCCATTATATACCTACCCCTCTAGGCATTTTTACTTTTTGAGAACTCAGGACCGCTGGTTGCTGCTAGGGTTTGTGTTATTTCCCTTTGATTCACTCGACGGGCCGTTGTTTCTTCGGCGTTGGGGCTCAAAAAAAAGCTCGGTAAAGCTTGGAGCTTGTAGTCTGTGGTACTATTGTTGTCGTTGAGAGATTCTCGGCTCAACATTTCCCTTCACTGTGAGCCTCCTTCCTCTTTCTTTTTTTTCTCCTTTATTTGTACTGGACTTGAATTTAGATGAAGTATAAGTTGTCATTTACAGTTTTTCATTTGGGAATTTTGTGGAGGAAGGAGTTTGGGTTTGCCCTCAGCCGGCCGCTGTGCTGGTTCTGTTGAGTTGCTCCTCTAATTTTGGGGGTAACCTTAGCCGGCTTTAAGTGGTGATGGGCTCAGTTGAGGTAGCTGTTCTGGTTTTGTTTTTATTCGGCTGTTGTACTGTACTTGTTGGGAGATATTGTGGATTATTATTTTGGAGTTACTTTGGGGACTAGTGTTATTTACTCCCTCCTTAGGTCGGTCGGTCAGCAATAATAGAGATTTCTAGTTGTTGATTTGGGGTGATTGTTGGCATGTGGGGGGTTTTATTGTAAGTTTCTTCTTCATTGTTAGTTGCTCCTTAATAGTATTTTAGTAGGTTTGCTGATTGGTGTCTATTGCTTGGACATGAGCTATCTTTTGGGCCATTGTTACCAGTTGTCGTGGGCTGCCATAAGAGGCTTTTGTTGGCGATACCTGATACCTCTTTTAGCTGCCATTGGAGGCTCTTATAGGCTGCCCTTGGTAACTATTTTGGGCTGCCTTTGATAGTCATTCTATGTTTTTAATCGTCGGTTTATTTATTTAGTTGTTCCCGCTTGAGTAATTACAATGTTGTAATCACCATAGAAAGTAAATCGTAGCTAATTAACGGCGCAATCCTAAGTAAATGATTTCACTGATACTGCAATGGATGGCGTCCGGTGATAATCGCGATGAAAATCCTAGTGCTGATAAAGGCCAGGGAAAAATGGTGAGTTCTTACATCTTTAATACTGCGGTCATTTTTGGCATATTAATGGCAACACTTTCTTATTTTAGAAAGTACTGTACTTTTATATTTGTACATAGTTAGAAGTTTTGGAATCACTGATATTTCGAAATCGCTAAAGGATGTGAAACTAGAAATAGCGAATATCAAGCGATAATTATGAGGGGAGTAGTAAATCAAATACACCTTGAATAATGAGACAATAATCTATATATGCAGACATACATTTTTAGAAAAGAGGAATGCAAAATGTTTAGCATCGATGCAAATGAAATGATAAGTGTTAACCCAGTGTTGTGGGGGGTGAATACCCATGGCGGAATATTTTTGAAATTGCATGCGGTAGTGGAAGGCCAAAAGCCGTTGAAGGCTCAGGGGTCGCTGATGACCCAGATCCATATTAACATACCCTTGTGATTTCTAATTAGTGAGATAAAGAAGAAATGTAGTTTGATATTTAGATAAGAAAATAGATAAAAAGAAAACGGCATAAGATTGAGATATATCGACAAGAATAAGGTGAATGATACGTTACCGATTGCATATGCACTGTATCCAACATATTGTTTTTAGCGCGTGAATAAACATATATATGTATATTGCTACTAATTTTTATTGTTTACATGGACAGTACTTGAAGAGGTATGTTTCTCGCTTAGTCATATTTTTATGACTAAGCTCGGTAAAGCCTGAAGCGACAGTGAGTGCGCAAAGAAAGACTAGGTTAACTGAGGATGAACAAAAAGGACTTGCAACAGAGCGCATGAAGGTATGAGATATATTTTGTGTTTCATTTGTACTCATGCATAGATATTTATATATATGCTGAAACGAATGCTTGACAAACGGATACAGATATAGAAATTTTGTGGGGTCTGAATTGGGACCTCGCAACGGCCACACTCAGAAAGGTGAGATCGAGATGTTGGTGGGCGACATGCTCGCAGCAGGTATCATTCGACCCAGTGCTAGCTCCTTCTTGAGCCTGGTCCTCTTGATTCACAAGGGCAGTAGTTGGCGCTTTTGCGTGGAATACCGGAAACTCAACAAAGTCACTGTCCCAAATAAGTACCTATTCTTGTCATTCAGGAGCTCCTGAATGAGTTACGAGGAGCAGTCTATTTCTCTAAGTTGAACCTATGCACCGACTACCATCAGATAAGGGTTCGGGGGAAGATGTTCCCAAGACGGCGTTTCGCACGCATGGTGGTCATTACGAGTTCCTAGTCATCAATTTTGACCTGACCAATGCTCCAGCCACCATTCAGGCTACCATGAATGATCTGTTCCGACCAGTTGTGCGTAGGTATATATTGATTTTCTTCGATGACATTCTAGTTTACAGCTCATCTTGGGCAGGACCATTTGGACCACGTTCGGGCCACTCTACCCACTCTCCTAGAGCACTCTTTCTGTGTGAACCCCCAAGAAATGCATCTTCGTCTGGACAAAAATTAGTTACTTGGGGCACACCATATCCGCCAACGACATAACTATGGATTCGGACAAGGTTCGGGCCGTCCTCCAGTCGCCTGCACCCCGATCACTTTGCGACGTCCGGATATTCTTGGGTCTCACTGGATACAACCGACGGTTCACCCGGGACTACGACAAGATCGCCAAACCGCTCTCCAGCCTACTGAAGAAGTCAGAGACCGACATTTTTCAGTGGCTACCGACGGCGATCGCGGCATTTCAGGCCTCTCAGCAGACCCTCAGCACCGCCCCCGTGTTAGTTTTGCCAGATTTTTCGCAACCCTGTGTTGTGGAATGCAACGCCTCCGTCTCGGGCGTCGGTGCGATTTTGACGCATGCGGGACAACCCGTCACCTATTTCAGTCGTTCGTTTGCGGCCACCATGCGTCCTCGCTCCGCATATAAGTCCAAGTTGATGGCATTGGTTCTAGCAGTACAACAATGGTGGCCCTACCTGCTTGGCTGCCACTTCATGGTTCGGACAGATTATCACAACCTACGTTATCTCCTCCACCAGAATATTGTGACCCCGGCGCAGTAGGTTTGGGTGGTCAACTGTTGGGGTACGACTTTGACATCGAGTTTTGAGCGGGATCGTCCAACCGGACGGCAGACGCCCTCTAACGCCAATCGCAGACGGCGAATCTGACTGCCATTTCCCGACCAGTCTGGGAGAACACCTCCATTATTCAGCGTGGAGTTGCAGCCGACCCCGAGCTCTAGTAAATTGTGGATAGCTTCCGGTTGGACGCCACCGCCAACCCTCCTTATTGCTTTATGGGCACCTCCCCTACTATCAGGATCGTTTGGTCTTTTCTGCCTCCTCTCGGCTGCTTCCCCGCCTACTCATCGAGTTCCATGCGACCCTGGAAGGGGGTCACGCAGGCGCCTTCAGAACATATCGCCGCCTCGTCGCCTCGCCTCCTTACTGTATTTGCCGGGAATGTTCCAACGGGTGAAGACCTTCGTCGCGGCCTACCTACCATGCCAGCGTACAAAGTACGAGGCCACTTTTCCTGGGGGCCTCCTCCAGCCGCTTTTCGTTCTAACACAGATTTGGGAAGACATTTCAATGGACTTCATCTCATGGCTTCCCCGCTCCAAGACATAGGACTCGTGCAGTGCTCACAGTCGAGTGCTCACGTCTCGTATAGAAATTCGAGTAGAATTAATTTTTCTTTATGCTTCTAGTTTTATACTTTTTCTATTTGCGTAAATATTGTTTATTCTACTCAAAAATTGGTGAATCCAGTGTGAATCAAACGGTAGCGCGGGAATGTTTGTAGACGGTTGTTATCCTCGTATTACTCGAGTCGGGGGGAAGGATAGTCTTTCTCGGTGATTATAATTTTAATACTCCCGCTAGAATGCACTTTGTGTTAGGATACATGTTTGGTTTGGTTTCAATACGTAACTCTGCTAACTGTCTGCGGTATATGGCGTGGGGCCCCGGTCGGACCTTCTATTATATCCTATGTGACGGATGGGGGTGTTACATTAGCGTTGAGGCGTACGTAAGGTCTAGGCATGGTAGTGTGTCTGCCCGCCTAGGAGTGGAGATATCCGCTCCACTGCCACCGTGAGCCACGACGGTTGGTACCTGAGAGGCTAGCTACCTCCAAAAAGTGGGGAATGTTTAAAAGGTTTGTGCACAGAGTCAGGTGGGTGAGTTGCATCTCAAATCATTGCATTGCATCGCATAGCATGACATACATTAATTAGTATAGTTTAGATTATAATTGCAGACGCTCATCATATAAATTAGTATGGGCTCTTTTATATGATGAGTTACTTTGGAAACCTTAACTTATAAGTTTGTATGAACATTCATATAAGTTAAGGTACGCTCTGTGATGGTCGCATAGCTCGTTTACTTTACCTTTTTGTACATTACTGCACTACGCTTACTTTACATTTACTGTCTTATAATAGTTTTCTTTATACCTATATATTGCTGCTAGTATAGTTCCATGTCACCTTTTTACTTGTTAATACTGCCTTTGTTGTCATTGGCGAGATAGTAACCTTGCGAGGCAGCGAGATCTGTTTGCATCTATGCCTGGGACCCGGCAAGGTTCAGGGCAGGGGGAGAAGACGGCGGAGGAAGGCGAGAAGATTCAGGAGCCGATTGCTCAGGAATGTCGCTCAACCCGAGATCATCGAGGAGTTTTTGAGTGAGAGCTGGAATTTCGGAATGGTCGGCCGGAGAGGCGACATCCTCGGTACCCGGATGCGGGTTGTCATTTTTCGAGGCCAGCGATTTCTTTTTCTTCTTCAACTTCTTTCAGCATCCAAAACAGACTACGTCTTTAGAAAAATGTTTGTTTTGTTTTGAATCATACCTGTCCCCTTTTGATCTATGAGGGTAGCTGCTTCTCCTTGAGTTGGATGAGGAGGTGGATCTTCCATTATTCCTCCAATTCTTTTTAAGGAACTTCATAAAATTCTTGGAGAAGAGTGTAAGTTCTCCAATCACGGCTCCTGGAGTGGTCGTTGCCTTCGTTGATGGGGCGGTCCGCCTCCATAGGTTCCCTCGCTCTATTGTGAGTGACCGTGACCCCCTCTTCTTGAGTTCCTTTCGGCAGGCGTTACTCAAGATGCAGGGTACGCAACTTTGGATGAGCACGGTCTACCACCCGCAGACGAACGGATAGTCTGAGGTCATGAATCAATGCTTGGAGACCTATTTGCGTTGTTTTGTGTGTGATCACCAGCGGGCTTGGGCCGAGTGGATCTCCTGGACAGAGTACTCCTTCAACACGTCCTTCCACTCCAGCACTGACACCACACCGTTCGAGGCAGTTTATGGAAGGTTTTTGCTCGTCCTGACACAGGTCGTGTCGGGCGAATGCGCGGTAGCCGCCGTGGACGGCCTCCTCCATGACCGCGATGTCATGCTCCGTCAGCTGCGTCAACACCTCCAGTGTGCCCGGGATAGGATGGTGGCCTCAGCCAACCGCCACCGGCGCAACGTCCAGTTCATCGAGGTTGATTCAGTGTTTCTCAAGCTCTGGCCACATCGACAGGTCACGGTGACCCCGCGGACACACTCCAAACTGGCGGCCAAGTTCTACGGCCCCTTCAAGATCCTAGCCCGGGTGGGCACTGAGGCATATCACCTTCTCCTACCTCCGGAGAGCCGCATCCATCCGATGTTTCATGTCTCGCAGGCTCAAGCGGGTGATCGGTGATCACCCAGTCGAGGAGGCACTTCCACAGAGTCCTCGGCACCAACCCAGCGGTGTTCCTTCCTCAGAGCATTACGGACACGCGCACGATTCTCCGTGCAGAGCAGCCAGTGGATCGGGTCTTGGTGGATTGGCAAGATCGCCCACCCTCGGAGGAGACATGGGTGGACCAAGCGAATATGCGCCACCAGTTCCCCGACTTCGGCCTTGAGGACAAGGAAAATTTCTCAGAGGGCGGTATTGTTACGGATCTCAATGGAGCGGACGATGGCGAAGGGCGACCACCAGTGTGGCGGGTGTATCAAAGCTGTGACCACGGCGCATGTAACTTGTCGGCCTAGCCGACATGGCCGAGGGGCGTTATTTTATCCTTTATATTATTGTTGTCTTATTCTTTGGTACCGTTATTTTATGTTATGACCGACGACTATATAAGCTGGAGACTATTGTATTTTGGGCATGCTTGATGATATTTGGAATTTCTGGATTTTCCCTCTCTTCCTCTCTAAATCTTCCCCCTTCCCCTCTCTCTCTTTTCCCTAGCCCGAACAAAATGCATCACGAATAAGACCCTAAAACTTCCAAACATATCTAAAGTCCTGGGAGGCTGGGAAGGCAACATAACGGCATTCCGACACCATTTAGTGCCATGAATGCTCCATGTCACCTCCTCCATGTTCGGGGTTGAACTCCAAAGCTATTTAATCCAACAAATCATGCCCGAGAGTACTAATTTTGCTTTAAAAAATCTGTCTCTGAAACTCCTAACATGAATGTCCTATTCTCCACGACAACCCAAAGCACACAAAAATTCATAATATTGCTCCATATCATCTATTTTTATAGTAAAAAATAAGCATAAGCACTCCATGTTTCTAAGAGCAAAAGAGATGAAGCTTGACAAAAAGAAAAAATGGGTGTGGGATATGATTATTTTCCTCCTATGATGAAAATTGTTGGAGGGTGAACCTTTACTGTTAAGCATAGTGTGGATGTGGTTATTGAAGTTATAAGGCACGATTGCAGACATTTGGCATTAATTAACCAAATATATTTGCCAATAGAAATCTGGTTGAAGAAGAATATATGAGCATCCCTCTCGAGCTATTTAAACAATCTCGAAGAGCATGGCCCAATCGTTTCTACATAGTCATTCTATATCTTGAAATATTACGATACTTTCTTGGGATTGAAGTTGTAAACGAATTAGATATTACATCTTCATACCTCAGAGGTGATCGTTTCAAATGTTTCAACGAAGTCATGTTAAATTTAAGATATGCACAAAGCTATGTTGATTGTACATCATTCATTAAAAGAAAACAGAGAAAAATACCAGCTTTGATTGTAAATGTAGATGGCAGAACATACACTAGAAATTACATTCTTAAAAGACAGGCTTGTTAAGGAATTTTAAAGTGAAATATCATGGAATTTTACGATACTTCCTTGGGATTAGTTAAACAAACTGAAAAAGACTATCATATCTCAGAGGAAGTATACTTTGCACCACTTGAAATACTTTGCACCACTTGAAGACACTGAAAGGTTAGGACACTAGCCCATTAGCTTTCCTATTGAGACTGTAGAGAATTCCAAAAAAATAAAGAGAATTTTTATTTCTCAAAAAAATTGCCTCCTTTACTACATGAGTTTGTACATATTTATAGGAAGAGAGAGAGAAGTGTCTCAATCCTAAGATGTGGGACAAATACAAGAATACAAGAGGGCGAATAAATGGGCCTTAATAATGGGTCTTTTACATGATTTTCTCTAACACTCCCCCGCAAGCTGGATCATGCAAATCGTATGCACCAAGCTTGAATAAGAACTGATGATATAACGATCGAAGTAAGGCTCTGGTGAGAATGTCAGCAACTTGCTCGGTAGCCGAGACATGCTCTAATTTCAACTTCTTTAATTGAATCTTTTCTCGAATGAAGTGGCAGTCAACCTCAATGTGTTTGATCCGCTCATGAAATACATGATTCTTGGTAATATGTATAGCAGCTTGACTGTCACAAAAGAGAGTTGTTGGTGAGGAAAGTATAACTCCCAAATCCCCAAGGAGACCTTCTAGCTAGGTGAGCTCCGACACAACTTCTGTCATCGCACGATACTCGGCTTCAGCAGATGAGCGAGCAACCGCTGATTGCTTCTTGCTACGCCAAGTAATAAAGTTTCCACCGAAGTACGTACAGAAACTAGTTGTGGATCGTCAATCATCAAGAGAACCTGCATAGTCAGCATCAGAATATGCAATCAGAGATAAAGAAGATGAAAGTTTGTACACAAGCCCTTGTCCTGGAGTAGTCTTCAAGTATCTGAGAATATGCTCGACGGCCTGGGGATGAGTGGGCCGTGGAGCATGCATAAACCGACTGACAACTCCAACGGCAAACGAGATATCATGTATTTTAACCGTAAGATATATCAGCTTTCCTACAAGACGTCGATAATACTCTGGATTCGTAAGTAGAGGATCAGAGTCAGATTTATGTGCGCAGAGCTTGTGGTTGACATCCATAGGAGTGTCAGCAGGTTTGCATCCTAAATAGTTTGCATCCTGAAGATGGTCAAGACAGTACTTTTGTTGTGATAGGACAAGGCCATCAGGTCGTCTGGCAACCCCTAGTCCAAGAAAATACCGAAGATTTCCCAGATCTTTAGTTTAAAAGACGGAGTTTAAGTCCTGCTTGATTTGTTGGAACCCGGTCGAGTCATTACCAGTAATCAGAAGATCATCAACATAAACTAGGAGAATGACTGTGTCAGTTGGTTGATGACGAGTAAACAGAGAAAAGTCAGTCGAGCTCCGCGTGAATCCAATTTCACGAAAAACCTTGCTAAACTTGTCAAACCAAGCTCGAGGAGACTATTTGAGACCATAAATAGATTTTCTAAGATGACAGGCACGAGACTCTCGTGATCTCAAATCCGGTAGGTTGGTGCATGTAGACAGTTTCGAGAAGGTCGTCATCGAAAAATGCATTCTTGATATCCAACTGATGGAGGGGCCATTGTCGGTGAACAGCCAAGGAGATCAGGACCCGAACGGTATTTAACTTGGTGACTGATAAGAAAGTCTCATCATAGTAGAGGCCATGTTATTGAGTGAACCCGCGAGCCAAAAGTCGAGCTTTTAGGCGTTCAACTATCTCGTCGGGAGCATGTTTGATTGCAAAGACCCACTTACAGTCGACACAAGTCTGTCCTGGAGGGATAAGGATAAGATCCCAAGTCTGGTTTGCCCAAAGAGACATCATTTTCTCATCCAAGGCCGCACGCCACCCTGGATGTTGGAGAGCCTCCTGTAAAGAGATAGGTATATAAATGGAGGAGATATAGAGCGCGAATTTGTGAAGAGGTGGGGAGAGGCGATGTAAGGATGCATAATTCGCCAAGGGATGAGCTGTAGAGGTCGATATCGGATCAACAGGCCGTGAGAGTGCACTTGTAGAGGGAAGTTGTTGTAGAGCATCAGATTTGGGAGGGCGGCGAGTATAAACACGAAGGGGTAGTTTGGGTTGTACGGGTGTCGGGTTTGGTGTGGGAAGAAGAGGTGGAAGCAAATACATGACTAGAACCGAGGACGAGGTAATGAAGGAGGAAGAAGATGAGCTGTAGGAGCGGAGTGAAACGGTTGGTCCTCAAGAAAGGTTATATCTGCCGAAATGATTATTTTACCATCGGTGGGAGAGTAACATACATAACCCTTCTGAGTGCGAGAGTATCCAACGAACATAAATTTTGTAGCACGATAAGCAAACTTTTCAGTAGGCGGACCAAGGGTATAAACATAACATGTACATCCAAAAACACGAGGCGCAAGGAAAAAGGGAGCCTTTGAAAGGAAAAGGGGATTAAACGAGGCCGCAAAGTTGAGTATGGATGAGGGCATACGATTGATGAGATGACAGGCAGTAGAAACAGTGAAGTTCCAATATAGTGGAGAAACCTGAATTTGAAACATAAGAGATCGGTCGACATCAAGAATGTGACGATTTTTCCGCTCTGCCATCCTATTTTGCTGAGGAGTATAAGCGCACGAAGTCTGATGGATAATTCCAAACTAAGTGCACAAATAAGAGAAGGTACGGCCGGTATATTCACGTGTATTATCTGTGCGAAGGACTTTCACGGAAGTGAAAAACTGAGTGCGAGTCTCCGTAATAAAGGCACAAAAGATAGATGGAAGTTCAGCACGATTACGAAGTATATACAACCAGGTGACGAGTGAGTAATCGTCAATAAAAGTAACAAATTAACGATAACCATAAATACTAGGATTTTATACGGTCCCCAAATATCAGAATGCACTAAACAAAAAGGAGCATTGCTCCAAGTACAGGTATAATTAAAATAGATACGATGTTGTTTGTCAAAGATACAAGATTCACAAGTAAACTCATGAAAGGAAACATCCTGAAGAGTTTTCTTGAGAATCTAGAGAGAAGTGCCCAAGACAACGATGTCAATCAACAGAAGAGACTGTGGAAAGAACAGTGGGTGGAACAGAAGATAAAGCTCATTACACAGCCGCCCCCTACCAATGATATTATGTGTTTGTCGATTCTGCACAACAAAGGAGGAGGGTGAGAATGTGACACAATAATCAAGTTCTTGAGTAAGGCGGCTAACAGAAAGCAGGTTAAAAGGGCATCCAGGAACATGAAGAACCGAGGATAAAGATAGAGTTGGAGTGAGAGGCACATGAGAAATGCCAGAAACTGCGGTGGTGTCACAATTGGCCACTGTAATGAATTTGGGATAGGCATAGTATAAGTATTGAGGCGGTTTCTGTGGAAAAATATGATATGTGGCACCCGAGTCCACAATCCAGTGGGAACTTTGGGAGAGACGGGATATACCTTCATTGGAGATCGATGCACCGGAGCCATATGAGCGACTAATCACCCCTTGTAATTGTTGAAGCTGGGTGCGCAAAGTATCAATGTCAAGGTGACCATCCCGACCACAATTAGTACATTTAAAGAGAGGTCGCCCAGTATGTCCCCATCCCCGAGAAGTGGTGCAACCTCCACGAGCATGTGGACCACGAGCTGAAGGAGCAAGAGTAGATAGGGGCTACTAGAGAAGAGCCGAAGATAGATTTCCAGGAGCATTCAGGGGAGGAGTAAGCTTCAAGAGCATCGAGCAAACGTCCGACAGAGAGGGAGTTATGGATGAGGAAAGAATCTGAGCTCGAACACTCTGAAGATGGGGTGGAACACGGGCCATCATCATGGCAATCCCAACAACTTCTTTTTGTGCCCATTGTGAACCTAGATTCATGGTGGGAGGCCGATGTTGTATCCAGGCCTCAACAAGAGTCTTGGCCCGAGCAACAAAGGAAGTCAAGTCACTTGTTGTCCCGCGATCAAGTGTTTGAAGATCGGTAATGATGTTGAACATGTGACGCTTGACATTTTCTTGTAAGTGATTTACACGTTATGAAATCGTTAAAATTATGAAATATCCCCTATGATGATAAAATAAAGAAAATCAGTGGTGATATGAGCTAAATCTCTATTTATTAGGCTTTAGAGTTTTCTTTCGTATGTTGACAACACAATTTTACGACAGTTTGATGATGGGAGATTGGCAGGGCTTTGTTTGAACTGAATTTAGTTGGGCTTGTGTTTTCGTATTGAATCAGTGCCTAGGTTTTCTAATTTCACTGTAAGTATTCTTTTTCTTCTAATTTCCTGTTATTTTTGAGATCTATAAGTGCATGAGTTTATTGGTTGGTTTAGTAGCTTGCCCTTTCTTCCTGCTAATGATTGTAAACCAAGATCGGCCGAATTTTACTGTACGCATATTTTTCTTCTTATTCCTCTGAGTTTTCTCCTGTTTGAGTTGGATACGATGATGAGTCATGTTCGGCTTTTCGTTTCATGTCTGAAATTGAATGACTGTTGTTTGGTCAGTTGGTGGCCCTAAACTGCTTTGCTAAGGAATAGTGTTATGGGAGTTCCTTCTTCTTATTGACCGATTCTGGCTTGGGTGTAACTACGTTCTATGTTAGTTATTCTCTCCCAAATTTATTCTTGATCTGCTATAGTTTGATGCTTGAACTGGAGAAAAAGGATGGTTTTATTCAGTATCTATATGTTTTGTGGTTGGCCGATTGTTTGGTTGTGATCGGCTGTTGCTCCTCTTTTTCCTATTGTGCATGGCTATGATTGTGAAGTTATTAAGGCTTCTTAGCCTGCTGCTGATTTTTTTTGTTGTGGGATTCTTGGTTTTAGCTGATTATACAGGTGCACTGCATGGGGTTTTTGGTCAGTTGTTGATATGCTATTCATTCCAGTTGGGGAATGTTAATCTGCATATATTTCTCTTTCGATGATGTTTCCCCCGGAAGGCTAATTGAGTTATCCTTCATTTGTTTGCACATGTCATCTTGCATTTCCAGCTTTCCTCCTTAGACAACCTCTAAAGAAAAATCTAATCAACCCTAAGTGTCAACGTCGTAGCTATAAAGTGGTGCAACCCCGATACTTCTGACCCCTAATAATACGATCCTAAACAGATATCGCGAAAGATGACATCCCAAAATAGACGTGACGATGACGTAGGGCGTGACAATGGGAAGGAAAACAGAACGATGAGAACTATTTCTTTAATTTATGCTTACTTTAATTATTTTCACTACTGGCATGAGTACTTTCAAGGATATAAATAGATTTGTTGTTCGTGCAATCATGGATTTGGTTTCTTATCACTGATACTCAAACGCTATAAATGTGTCTAGCCTTGTACGAAGGCAAGTAAGTGATTACTATTCTGAGGGGATTAACTAATTTAATAAACCATCATATATATATATATATATATATATATATATATATATATATATATATATATATATATTGTATTTCATTGCATACGACTAATATAAACGTATGTGTCGACACATCGATAATGTTAAGGGTAATATAAAATGACACTGATGATTTGCCAAATCAGTCGACCAAAAAGGTATAGACGCGTGTTGAACGTACTAATTTGGATACTGAAAATCCTGACGGGTCGGGCCTAAAGACGGAAATACGGATCATGAAATGGACATTGTTATTGTTATCCTTAATCATTCTTGTCACGGCGTCAATGCGAACCAAGGCGAGTGTCGGGCGCCTGGACGCTTAGGCGACAAGGCGGACGCCTAGGCGACAATAAGGCGAGCAAGTCGAAAGGAGACAACTTAATATATAAAAAATCTAATGCAGACTATAGACAGCGGTTATTATAATAACCGCTGTTTATAGTCTGTCAGGCAGGCTATAGACAGCGGTTATTACAATAACCGTTGTCTAAAGTTTCTTTTTTTTAATTTGATAGATTGTTTACCAACACACAGCCACACAGATTGTTACTTCATAGCAGTAAGCAGTAAGCACAGATTCTGATATCATGAATTCATGATATCTCAAATTCTCAAATCTCAATATATTTATATCATTAGACAATAAGCAACTAAGCACACAAGTTCTGAATCTTCTGATATCATGAATTCATGATATCTTCATATCTCCACACATTCATACCATGAAGTAGCAAGCACAAATGTTCTGATATCATGAATTCATGATATCTCAATTCTCAATACATTCATACCATAAAGCAGTAAGCAGTAAGAAAAAAACAATATCACTCAATACAGACTTCAGAGAAAAAAATAACAGAAAAGTAAACACAAAAATATCATAGTATTATGATCAAATCCAAAATGTCTTCATCATACACAATAGCATATTAGCATGAATAATATTTTTAACATAAACTTTAAATAATCATAAAAGATCAAATAAAATTATCATCTAGTAAGTCGTCATTGGTATTACATGTGCTTGGTTGGTTTGAGATACTCGTCATTTGTCCATAATTATCATTAATATCTTCATCATCATTAGCAAATCCAAAATGATCTAAATCTTCATCCCCTCCAGCTATTAGTTGAAGATTAGCTTCAGCTCTGCTTAGTAAATTTCGAGCTCCAGTTCCAATAGCTCTCTCTACAGCTTCCCATGTGAGATTATCATCATCAAAAACTAGAGCATCCTCTGGTTTGTTCATCATTCACTCACTACTCCAATCTAGCTCATCAAGCACTAAAGGACTGTAATTTCTTCCTTTTTCACGTCTTTTTTAGAATCGTGCTTGTAGACGATGATTATATTAGATGTATACAAGATCATTAAGCATTTGATGCTCCAATCTATTTCTTTTCTTTTTGTGAATCTGAATCAAGATAATTGTAAACTTATTAGTAGATATAAAAATATTAAATTTTATATTGAATATTTATATACTTACAAACTCAAAAGTATTCTAGTTGCGCTCATAACTAAAAGAAGAACAACATAAGTCAAGTATGCGCAATGCTACCTTTGTAAGGTCAACATTCGGTCCTCCATGTGTACCCCACCAATCCACTATTTATTTAATACAAATATAAATTATTTAACATATAAATAATTTAAGAAAAAATAAAAACATAATCAATACTTACTTGAATTTAAGGTGCTTCGTTGCCTAATAGACATAGGTTTATATATAAATTATATATAAACCGTTGTCTATTCTAGGGTTCAGGGTAGAATAGACAGCGATTTATATATAAACCGCTGTCTATTCTACCCTGAACCCTAGAATAGACAGCGGTTTATATATAAACCGTTGTCTACTCTATGGTTCAGGTTAGAATAGTCAGTTGTTTTTTTTTAAACCGCTGTCTATTCTAGGGTTCAGGGTAGAATAAATAACGGTTTATATATAAACCACTGTCTATTCCCATATTTTTTAAAAAAAATATAACGCCCAATGCTTTGTTTACAATTGGGCGCCTGGACGCCTAGGCGTCGCCTAGGCGACGCCATGACAAGAATGCCCTTAACATTTCCTATAAAAATATAAATAGAAAATTCAGTGATTATGTTGTTACATTGTTATACTATACATTGTTCTTTGATTTACAAATCATATTATACTCAAGTTGATATACTTAGTTATATGGCAGAATTGTATTGAAATACAGCTTCTTAGATGGTAGATTTTCATGTATTGTTAACTGATTATCCTACATTGCATATTGTTAACATTGCCTATTTGCTTGTATAGCAGATTAAGGCTGTGTTTGGCTCCACGTTTTATCACCAGCCTGCCGTAGTTTCATGTGCCGCTCCGCCAAACAGAAAAAATGGCCTCGATTCTGTAGTCGTCGCCACCCTGAAATCGCGAAATAACAGAGATCTGGAGTCGCGATATTTTCTCACGACTCCAGATCGCGGAAATTTCGCGATTCCGCTGCTCAGACCTAACCCCGCTCCGCCGACTCCAAACTCCTCCATCGCGCCCTCCACACCGCCGACTATCAGCGATCTCCGGCGAGGAATCTTCTTCTTCCTCCACTCCGACGACGTTTCTGGCCTTCTCATCTTCCTCCAGAGGTGCTTATTCTTCTTCCGGTGACTTTTTGATCACCGTCCAGGCGTTCTTCTTGTTCCTCCATCTGCACGAGTTGCCCAGGCAATCGATCCAAGTGTCGCCCCCTTTCCTCCTCTCGGACGACCACAATGAGGAATATCTTCCTCAACGCCTACTACGGTTCATTCTCAGGGAAACTTCTCACCAGACAAGGTATAAAATTTTCCAAAAAAAATTTCCTGCAAAGAGAGGATACACACTAGTATATGTTAATTTGTTTTTGTGATATCTCATAGTTAATGTGATTTTATTTTTATGGTGTGTGTGTGTATGTTTATGTATGTTTAATTTGTGTTTGTGTGTTTGATTTGTGTTTGTGTGTTTGATTTGTGTTTGTGTATTTGATTTGTGTTGTGTGTGTATGATTTGTGTTTGTGTGTGTGTGTGGTTGTGTTTGTGTGTTTAGGGTGATTGGGATTGTGTGTGTGTGAGTGAGTTTGTGTGTGTGTGTGTGTTTAGGATGTGTATGTTTGTGTTTGTGTGATTGTGCTAGTGTGTGTTTGTGTGTGTGATTGTGTAAAGTGTGTGTGTGCGTTTGATTTGTGATTGTGTAAGTGTATGTTTGTGTGTGTGTTTGTGTGTTTAGGGTGTTTGGGAATGTGTGTGTGTGTATGATTGTGTTTGTGTGTGTGTTTAGGGTGTGTATGATTGCGTTTGTGTGTGTGTGTTTAGGGTGTGTATGATTGTGTTTGTGTGTGTGTGTTTAGGGTGTGTATGTATGTGTTACGTGCCTCTTTCGGTGGTTGCCGGAGGGGCAGCGGGTGAAGGATACAAAGGGGGTTAACCCTTAGAAGTGGTGGAGGGGATGAGAGAGTGGGCCGAAACCCTAGAAGGGAGATGAGGAAGGAGAAGAGCTTGGGATGAGAAAGCAACTTAATATTTCTTCTTTGCATAATCCATACATGACCCCAAGGGCCCTATAAATATAGGAGCCGATGGCATAACCGTAAATAACATGAACTTTAAACAAATATTAAACTACTTAGACGCTACGACTAATATGACTCAAGCCAACACGACTTGATACAACATGACTCGACTCAACATAATAATAATAATAATAATAATAATAATAATAATAATAATAATAATACAAGATACGTGGATGGAGGATCCGTAACACCTCATCCGTCCTTGACATCGAGCTTGTCCCCAAGCTCGAACTCCAGCTGGATGGCGGATCATCAGGCAGCTTGATCTCGCGCCAGAATAGCGCCTGCTGGGCTCTAGCGGTAGCGGCGGTGTAGGGAAGTAGCGGCGGCCCCGTCGGAAAGACGTGCGGCGGAGGTAATGGCTTCCGCCCTGTCGGTGGAGCGGTGGTGAGCAGCAGTAGTACGACGGATGGAGGAGCGGCGACCGTCAGCAGAAACGGATCCGTCGGGGCCCACGGAGCACGGGTCTGCAGGAGAGGCGATGGAGTGGCCGGTAGTAGTGGCAAGGCGGGGGCCGGCGGTGGAGTGGCCGGTGGGAGTGGCAAGGCGGTGGACGGCGGTAGAGTGGCCGGTGGTAGTGGCTTGGCGGGGGCCGACGGTGCAGGGGCCGGAAGAGGAGGCAGAGAGAGGGCCGGAGAAAGCGGCAATGCAGGAGCCGGAGGAAGGAGAGGGGGTGGAGGAGGCGAAAGCGGGGGAAGGAGGACCACCATGGACACAGATGGTAGATCGGCGAGGAGTGGTGGCGGCGACGGTGGTAGCGACGACGGTGATGGCGGTGATGACGGCAGTGGCGGCGACTGCAGGAGGCGAGCTGGTGGCGACGGTGATGGCGGCGATGACAGCGGTGGCGGCGGTGCGTCATGAAGGACGGAGGATGGTGGTGACACCATCAGTGGAGGGGGAGGCGGCGAGTCCAGCTCCGGTGGTGGTGGTGGTGATAGAAAAACCACCAACGAATCGCGAGACATGCAGAGGGCGTCAAGCTTGAGGTCGAGCCGAGCATCGGCGTGGCCGAGTTGAGCCTCCCGAGAAGCAATACGGCGGTTGATCTTGGCGAGGGCGGCGAGAAGCTCAATGCGGTCGGCATCGGTAAGTAACATGATGAAATTGTTGTAATAAGTACTTAGCAGGAAGGAAGTAAGGAATTAGAGGAAATGAAATGAGTGAGGGGGGTGGCTGAACGAGAGGAAGAAAATTAAATTAAAAAGAAGTGGGGTAGTTGATTGTGTTAATGGTGGAAGGGACTAGAGGGGTAATGATGAAGCAGTAGAGGTTTGACTTTAGAGAATAGTGGCGGGATGTGATTTGTAGGAAAAAAGAAATAAAATTTAAGGGAAAGGAGGGAGGTGGTGGGGTCAGGGATATGAAAAGGTAATTAAGATATAAATAGAGAGAGGGGGCGGATGGGATAGGTTGACTGCAGGAAAAATAAAAAAATAAAAAGGGAAGTGAGCAGCCCAAGAGAAGGGAGCGCCCCGAGAAGTGTTTGGACGGGATGGGGGGTAATGACTGATATAGTAAAGAAGGAAAAGAGGAAGGGGAAAGGACAGGCGGCTAATCGAATAAAAAAAATACAGGCGGAGGGGCCTAGGTACTGCGGGATGGGCAGATGACGGGGCTCGAGAGCCGGTTGCGAGCAAGGAAGAAAAGTTATGGCGGTGTGGATCGGCCGGGAAAGGCGGATCGGGAGTATTTTCGTCTGATTCGAGCGCAGAGAGGTGTTGGACGGCGTTATCGGGGCGGATCTGCGTCGGGCTGGGCGCGGAGGAGTCGTGCGGGCCGGAGGAGGACGGGGAGGGGCCGGACGGGCCGCAGCAGGTCGGAGAAGTGTCGTGCGGCCGGCGGATGGCGGAACGTCGCTGGTCGGGCGGATCTGCGTCGGCCTGGCTGTAGCGGCCCCCGCAAGGGCGAGAAATGTTGGATCGGCCTCGGCAAGTGGATCGGGAGGTGCGGCAGCGAGGGCTGCTAACGGAAACAGCGGCGACACAGGGGCGGCTTGCGGCGGCAGTCGGAAGGATGGCTTGCAAGAACTCAGCGTCCGGTGGGGAGGAAAGTCCCTCTGATACCAAGTTGTTACGTGCCTCTTTCGGTGGTTGCCGGAGGGGCAGCGGGTGAAGGATACAAAGGGGGTTAACCCTTAGAAGTGGTGGAGGGGATGAGAGAGTGGGCCGAAACCCTAGAAGGGAGATGAGGAAGGAGAAGAGCTTGGGATGAGAAAGCAACTTAATATTTCTTCTTTGCATAATCCATACATGACCCCAAGGGCCCTATAAATATAGGAGCCGATGGCATAACCGTAAATAACATGAACTTTAAACAAATATTAAACTACTTAGACGCTACGACTAATATGACTCAAGCCAACACGACTTGATACAACATGACTCGACTCAACATAATAATAATAATAATAATAATAATAATAATAATAATACAAGATACGTGGATGGAGGATCCGTAACAGTATGTTTGTGTGTGTGTGTTTGTATGTGTGTTTGTCTCTGTGACAATGTGTATGTGTGCGTGTGTAATTGTGTAAGTGTATGTTTGTGTGTGTGATTGTGTAAGTGTATGTTTGTGTGTGTGATTGTGTAAGTGTATGTGTGCGTGTGTGTTTAGGGTGTGTATGATTGTGTTTGTGTGTGTGTGGTTAGGGTGTGTAAGATTGTGTTTGTGTGTGTGTGTTTGTTTATGTGTAATTGTTTAGGTTGTTTATGTGTAATTGTTTAGGTTGTTTATGTGTATGTGTGTGTATGTTAATGTGTAATTGTGTGTGTTTATGTTAATGTGTATGTTAATGTGTAATTGTTTAGAGTGTTTAAGTGTAAGTTTAATTTTTCTCATAGATGGGTAAATCAAAGGAAGGTGGAATTTCTGCAAATTGGGAGACATCGCATGCTTTGCTTTTTTGCGATCTTTCTAGCCGAGAGATAGATTTAGGGAATAGACCTACCACCCATTTCAATAAGGACGGCTGGGGCAATTTGGTGAAAAACTTCAAAGAGCGCACAGGCTTGGAGTACAGTCGGGCACAGATGAAAAACAAATGGGATCAACTTAAGTGTGATTGAAAATTATGGCGTGAACTCAAAAGAGGTGAGACCGACCTTGGTTGGAATCCCACTAAACGGACAATTGACGTGTCTGATGAATGGTGAAAAGAACGTATTGAGGTTAGAATTTTTATATATAATTTGATTAATATAATAATGAATAATTGATTAGGATGTGCATTTATTTTCAATCTTCTTTTATGTTATAGAAGATTCCCAATGCGAAGAAATTTCGTTTTGGTGGAATAGCGTCCGAGCTTGAGGAAAAACAAGACAAAATGTTTAGTTTGGTTGTTGTGACCGGAGAAAATGTATGGATGCCTTCTTCTGGAGAACTTCCTGGAATTTTTTCACAATCGGACACCTTATCAGAGAAAGCTGATGATCACATCAATGAGAGCAATAACACACAAACTTTTGCTACTAAAGATCTTGACTCGGCTACACCTGGGCAAAGTTCGCAAAGTGGTGCAGCTTCAAAACGAAAATGGAACGGGAAGAGACATGAAATGGGGACCAAACAGGTTATGTTTGCACATGTACAGGTTATGTTTGCACATGTAGAGAAGTTATTTTCCTCCTCAGAAACAATTATGCAGCGCGTTACATCCGCATGACAGAGCACATTTATGATTTTCAGAAATGAAATAATCCTTTTGAAAACAGTTTGTTTTTTTAAAATTTGGTACTGGGCACTTAGAATGCATTAAGTTAACTTGTTTTTTATGTTATTGTTTATTGTGTTTACCTTCAAAAAAATGAACTGTCCACCGCACAGCTGTTTTGCCAAACAGATTCAACAGCTTCTTTGTTTGAAACAGCTCTGCAAAAGCTGTTCATCCAAACAGTTTCACATATTCTGACACCACTCTGCAAAACAGCTGATTATTTCATCACTGCTTCTGCAGTCGCTGCAGTTAAGCCAAACGGAGCCTAAGGCTCTGTTTGGTTGGGTTGTTGCTGATGGTAAGCTGCTGATAGAAAAAGTGTTGATTATGAAAAATAGAGTTTTATTAAAAAAACAGTTTGGGTGAAATGGAGTTTGCAAAAATGGAGTCTTTAAAACGTTGTTTGGAAACAAAACAGAGTTTTGAGTGATTTGTTTTCCACATTTTTTAATTACCAACAATTAAATATTTGGACAAATAATACACACACACACATAATACAACATGTAATACACACACACACAAAATACATGTAATACACACACATACATGCAACACACACATATAATACACACACACACATACAAAGCACACACACACATATACACAACACACATTATACCCAGCACATATACACAAACACATACAATACAACATGTAATACACACACACATACATACAACACACACACATATAATACACACACACATATACACAACACACACACATAATACACACACACACATTATACACAGCACACTCATACACATATATACAGCACACACACACACACATATACAACACACATACATATAATACACACACATATATACAACACACATACATATAATACACACACATACATATAATACACACACATATACAGACAACACACACAAAACACACACAGAACAATCAAAATAATCAACATGTGTAATTCCTCCAGAAGAATCAAAACACAACACAAACTCTGGACAATCATTTGTAGATATATCAAAAATTGAACCCAGCACAAGCATACTTCAATAGTTGGGCGTTGATCAGATCTGGAGGAAGAAGGTGACCTGGAAGAAGACAGAAAAGCTGGATGTTGGCCTTGATCTGCAGATTTCAAAAGAGGGAAGGTGTACTTGCCGACGCAAACCCTAGACGCGTCGGGAAGGTGTACTGTCGATGCAAGCAGTACCAGATGCCGTCGGAGAAGAGGACCGGATGTTGTCGGAGAAGAGCGTCGGATGCCGTCGGAGAAGAGGACCGGATGTCGTTGGAGAAGAAGCGGTGGGCTGGATTGGCTGAATGAGAGAACTGCAGCTTGGCGGGAAAGGGCTTCGCGATGGAATAGGGTTTGCGAGGAACTGCGGTTGGACGCGTGAAATTATTGCGGACGGAAAACTATTAAAAACTGCGGAAAAACCCAAACGGGTTTTTTAAAATAAGCTGTGTTTTGACGCAACTTATGCTCTAAATGGCGGTGCGTTTTCACCGCACCGCAGACCATAAGCTCAACCAAACGCCACCTAAAGCGGTAAGTTCTCGCTTAGTCTTTATAAAAGACTAACGGTTTATATTTCTAACATTTTTAGGCACAGAGAAGTCGCAAGCTAGTCAACGCTAGTGATCCTATTGGTGGATATGGAGGTGTGTAGCTTCTTTTGTTGAAGTGCACTTACTGACGTAGTGGTTTTCTCTTTCATATGTTTGTATATAAATACATGTGTAGATGGTAATTAGGTCATGTTTTGTATGAGTAGATGGTAACTCCTATAGTATGAACATGTGTTATGTATACGTTTGGACTTGTACTTATGTACTTACTCATTGTGAATGCTGAATGGAATTGTATGAAATGCTTCATGGTATATGGATATGATATTACTGTTGATTGTGGCAGATATCGGGCCGTTACAGAACAAGTGTTGGAGGCTATCCTTGTCAGAATAGAGGAAGTGGAGGTCCTCCCACATAGCATGGGCCGTCTCATGGTACATGGTCATCCTATACGGCTCGGTGTCCAGGGAATTGAGGATCCATGATTGAACACGATCGTCACCACGGATCCACTCCTCGGTGGGAATAGTTGGAGGATCCCTTATCAAATGATGAAGGCCTTTGGTTTGCAAGGCGTATCGAACTGAGTGCACCCACTCAACAAAGTTCTACTTCCCGCGTAGAGAGATGGTTGTGATTCGGAGCTTATCACGAAGTTCAAGAGGAGCAGCAGTAGCACAGGCAGGGAGGGAGGAAGCAGCAGGCGAATCCATGAAATAAATAGCTCCAGCCAGCGGGTAGAGAAATGCGCAGGCGAACAGAGAGCGCCACTAGCCAGGCAAAGTCTGGAGACTAGCCCCGTGACAAGCAGCGGCTAGGCAAAATAAAAAATAGCAAGATCCGGCTAGGCAACGACGCATCAAGCGGCAAGAGTAGATATACAACCAACGGCTAGGAGACGAGGTAGAATGGGCGGCTAAGCACCCCGCGGCAAAAGCGTCAAGAGAACTTTGTCGAGGAGGATTGGACCAAGAGAGAGGGAAGACAAAGACAGATCAACTCGCGCGATAAGAAGAGGAGGCGGCGAGACCACAGAGCAAAGAGACCACGCAAGAGCAGAGCAGCAGTCAAGGCTGCGACCAGACAGACCGCGATGTAAAGGGAAAGGCAGGCGATCTGGCACGAGCTCGGCGAAGAGCGAGCATAGCACGCGAATAGACAGACTGTGGCGGCTAGGCAAAGAGAGACGAGCTGGCACGAGCTCGCGGAGGACAGAGGAGAAGCATCAGGTTGCGCGAGCAGAGTCAAGGAAGAACCGTCGGTGAAGGCAGCGGTTCAGCCAGGCCGCAAAAAAACTATAATCACAGAGGATAGCGGAGAAGAACCAGGTCACGAGATCTGAGGCAAGGAAGAACCGTCGGTGAAAGCAACGACTTAGCCGGGTCGCAGAAAAACCAGGCAGGCGGGACCCACAGAGAAAAGCTATAAAAGACACTGATGGGAAGGCGGAAAACAGGGGATGGGATCCAAGAGCAAACAACACAAATGCTGCAGTTTGAAAAAAATAGGTCGCTCAAGATCAAACCACACACGAATGGCGGTTAGAGAAACGCAAACTACAAGAAGATCGTGTAGAGCGAAAAACCAGAAGACCGATTGGCTTTGATACCATGTAGAGAATTCCGGAAAAATAAAGAGAATTTTTATTTCTCAGAAAAATTGTATGATTTACTACATGAGTATGTACATATTTATAGGAAGAGAGAGAAGAGAAGTATCTCAATCCTAAGATGTGGGGCAAACACAGGAATACAAGAGGGCAAATACATGGGCCTTAATAGTGGCCTTTTTACATGATTTTCTCTAACAGAGACCAATCATAAAATTAGTAGATGATGGAGAATCAATCCAAAATATTGGGAGGTTTCAATGTTTAATGGCCATCTCATTTATCTCTCACATAATAGGTATGATATTTCCTACATTGTTTACGTTCAGAGTTGGTTAATGAATGATACAATAGAAAGACATTATGAATGAATATTAGAATTCTTCCATATCTGAAAGTTGCTGCTGAGAAAGGTATTCTATGTTGTTTCTACAATAAGACTAGACTCAGAGTAATATTTATTCCCACAATAGTGACAAAATAGGAATAAAAATTGTAACTAATGTTGATTAGGTTGTATCTATTGTAGGCAAACTTTCTACACAAGAAATGTAATTTTGTAAGTGGAAATTTTATAACATAGCATGTGCAAAAGCAGAGTATAGGGTCATAGCACATTGGATTTTGGTCAGGTACATGACTCAAGGTTCTAATGAAAGAGCTAGGGATGCTTTCTAAGGATTCAACTTGCTTGTTCTGCGCAATAAAGCTCTTATTTTATTGAATATATTAGGGTCCAATATGACTCCCTTAAGCATATAAAGATAAATAGAAATTTATAGGAAATAGTTGACAGTTCATTTTGCATTCCTTGTGCTAAATCTAAAGAGCTATTCGCATATTTTTACTATTGGTTTGAGTTTCTCTCATATTTTTTAAATGTAAAAAGTCGGTATACTGCACTTCATACACAACTAGAGGGGGAGCGTTACGATTAAATATTAGTTTAGTGAAAATATTTGTGTTTATAGTTTTACTTAATATTTTACTTTATGAGGACAAACTTGAAACCTATGTGTGAATCACCTAATACCAATATCTCATACATCAATAAAGTACTTTGGCTTCTTAAATGATGTTACGCGCAAGCATCATTCCTAATAATAGTGTTAAAACACATGATTTCTCCATCTTAGACATACAAAAAGATCTTCTATCCACGGCTTCAAAGCCATTTAAGTTCCAGTATTTACAACACAACATAATATAGGGAAACAATTCAACTTTTGTATATGTATCATCTACATAAATATAATCATTCCATTGAATGGTTCTAACCTCAACAGAAAACCACCAACGTTCAGAGGCACCATGAAACCGATCTTTCCAAACGAAGTCTGGAGTTATAATTACATCTACCTATAATTGAGTTATTACAAAAGAAGATCAGTGGATAGTTATAAACATTTGGAATTAAACGAGTAAAGGTATGACTACAATCTATTATACTAAAAGGCAAACCTTCAGAACAGTTCTGGTAATTGGGCTAATATTTGCAGATAAACTGATATTCGGGAAATAACTGAGATATTGCTTGACCACCTATCAGAAATGAAAGAAAGGAGTAGAGATGTGAAAAAAGAATTCAAATAAAATCACAAGAAAAAATAAACTACCTTTCCTCCAGGAGCATAACGAATTAGGACGCCAATGTCTTTTTCTTCCATTTCAAATAGATGTTCCAAATCAGCTTCTCTTTCTTCAAGTTTCCGTAATACCTAAGGAATGGAAAAGCATAAACTTAAAACAATGAAAAGAGTAAAATGGTAGATCAGAAGGTTGAAAGTTCACAACAAACTTCTGCTGGAACATCCTTATCGAATTGTCTCAATGGATGCTGATGAGGCCAGATTTGACGATCCACAGCTTTGCAATAATCTAACATTAAAAAGGACATCGCAGACCATCCTCGACGTAAGCAAATTTCAAACAAAGCACGCATAATACGACCCAAACTTGCACTAATATAGGCTGCATCAGATATTAAAGAGAAACTATCCATTGATCCCCGAGATATATGCACCTGCAAGTATTGAACAACTGTAAAATTCAGGTACTTAGCTCCTGATACTAAAACATTGAAAGCAGATCCATAATTAAAAACCTGAATCAGAATTGAAACTTTCCCATGCTTATCATTTGTTCCACCCTTAACTTCTACAGGACAAAACATTTTGGATAATTTTTCAAGCTCCTCCTGTTCTTCGTCTCTAACGACAATATTTTCAAATTCAGAAGAATGGGCAACCATATTAATAACCTGCAGCAGAAACATCACCAGAAGCAATAATAAGTAGTGAGAGATAGTCAAAAAGGGCATCAGAATGAACAATATGGAATGAGGTGTCTACTTCACTATCACTCATGTGGCGTCTAAGCATTTCATTGTAAGTTTCAACACTTGAGTATTGAAGGTAGAAATGGCTGGCAATACGACCTAGCTCGGTGCAGTAAAAATTGCCACTTTTCTCATCAAATCGCATCATCTTTGCCTTATCAAGAGCACGGGCAGCATCCACAACTAATGATCTTTGTTTGGATGTTAACAATGGATCGGCAATGACCTAAAAGTCTCAAAAGTGTAAAAGTAAGATCAAGATAAAAAATTAAGAAACAACAGAGAAATATAAATTGCACAGTTCTCCAAATGTTAAACAATTGAAGTTGGTTAACATAATCAAACCGCAATCATTCAGTAAGCCTCTAATGAGAAATGTTAAAATGAAAAATCTTCCCCATGTTCGTAACAAAACATAGAACCACTAGAGCAAGCCAGGTGCGTGAAGTAGACGTACTTAAAACATTTAAAACCAAGTCTGAAGTCGCATTCTTCATCATTTCTTCACTCACACATGACATTTCACTAAATGTTAAAAAACTGAAAGAAAACTGAAGGGTTCAAGCAATCCACACCTCCAAAGTTTCTCCTTGCTGAAATTGGCTAGAAAATGATCCCACACAACCCAAAAAAAGCTCCGAATCTTCGATGACTTAAAACAAAATTTTACTAAAATAACCACTTCAATACGAATTCACTGACGCGCCTCTCCACTTCCAAAATTTTTCCTAATTTTATCCAATCTCGTGCATCCACACATCCACCTAGGGGTGTGCATAAAAACTGGGCCCGGGGGGCCGGGCCGGGCCCGGGCCAGTAAAAGCCCGGCTAGGCCCGCCCCGGGCCCAGGTCGGGCTATGGGGCCTAACAAGGCCCCATATATGAGCATTTGCTGGCCCGGTGCCCGGCCCGAGCCAGGCCGGGGAAAGCCCGGTTTCTAGGCCCGGGCTAAGCCCGGGGCCGGGCCGGGCAAAGCCCGGGCCCGGCTCCTACGCGCCTTTAAAAACTGCGTCTTTTATGGACATTTTCAGGAGAAGTGTTCAACATGAAAGGTGTAGATCTCGACGATATCTACAACGTTCATGTTGAACACTTTTTGATTTGAAGCCGTTTAGGCCCCCGATTTGGCCCCCGAAAAAAATCACGCGGAACATTTCGGAACATGATTTTTTTCGGGGGCCAAATCGGGGGCCTAAACGGCTTCAAATCAAAAAGTGTTCAACATGAAAGTTGTAGATATCGTCGAGATCTACAACTTTCATGTTGAACACTTCTCCCGAAAATGCACCTAGAAGACGCAGTTCAAAAAGGCGCGTATTTCTTTTTTAAAAAAAATAATTTTTTTTATAAAAACAAGGCTCGGGCTAAGCCTGGCCCCGGCCCGGCCCGGCCATGGGGGCCTTAACAGGCCCCCTCCCGGAGCCAGAAGCCCGGCCCGGCCCGGCTGCAATCAGGGCCCGGGCCCGGTTTGGGAAAGTCCGGGCCTGGGAGGCCCGGTTTAGGCCCGGGCCCGGGGGGCTTTTTGAACACGACTACATCCACCTAAGCATTTTCATCTCCGCAACTCCCATTTTTTGCTCATGTACACAATTCACTGCCCATCACTCAGAACCATAGAGCATCGTGGGTCTAATTGCAGTACGGTAAAACTTGTCCTTAAGTTTTTGTGGTACTTTACGATCACATAAGATCCCTGACGCGCCTCTCCACTTCCATGCGGGTTGGTTGAAGTGGAGAAGCGTGGCAGGGATCTTATGTGATCGTAAAGTACCACTAAAACTTAAGGGCAAGTTTTACCGTACTGCAATTAGACTCGCGATGCTCTATGGTTCTGAGTGTTGGGCAGTGAATTGTGTACATGAGCAAAAAATGGAAGTTGCGGAGATGAGATGCTTAGGTGGATGTGTGGACACACGAGATTGGATAAAATTAGGAATGAAAGTATCAGGGATAAGACAGGAGTAGCACCAATTTCATAGAAGATGCGAGAAGCTCGTCTAAGATGGTTTGGACACGTACAAAGGAGACCATTAGAGGCACCTGTTAGGTGTTGTGAGAGGCTAGTCACTAGGCATGTTATACGAGGGAGGGGTAGACCAATAAAGACTTGGAATGAAACTATAAAGAAAGACATGATGTACTTAGGCATTAGTGAGATTATGACAAAAGCTAGGGCACAATGGCAACAAAGGATCCATATAGCCGACCCAACTATAGTGGGATAAAGGCCTCAGTGTTGTTGTTTGTTTGTTGTTGTCATCCACTTCAATACGAAAAGATTTTGTCATAAAACAGTGAAATCAGATTTAAAATTCAATGAGAATAATTCCCACAGCAATTGGATAATCCAAAATAGCAAATACCACCTTTGAAATCGAAAATACCACCTTCAAAGTAGCAATGGCAAACCAGAATATCCAAAAGAGTGACAAATTTCAGCCATTAGAGAATAACAGTTGGAAAAAGTGCCCAGATAAAATAAATTCTCACAAAAGCTTATTGTGTCACAGGGTCCACAACTTCAATACAAAAGATACTATAAAAAGTGTGGAAAAATATTCATTTCATTGAAAATTTAATCCTTACACAGGTAAGCACTCCATATATTGAAGTGGAAAGATACATGGAGAAATAACAGAAAAGTAAATATACTTTAAAAATGCTAACACTTCCTCTCAAGTTGGGCTCCTAATACTTGTCATGCCTAACTTGGTAATGATCATTTCAAAAGTGCTCGCACTCAAGCCTTTGGTGAGAACATCGGCCGGTTGTCGGTCAAAAGGAACAAACGGTGTAAAAACCATTCCTCTCACGATATTTTCTTTGATAAGTGTGTCAACTTCAATATGCTTAGTGTGGTTGTGTTAAACAAAATTTTGTCCAATGCTAATTGCCGCCATGTTGTCACGATATAGTTTTGAAGAGGTTTTCTTTTTCTCGAGGCCAAGATCTCTGATACTAGTATGAATGTCCTTCGCCAATTTCGTGAGGCATAGCTCTGAACTCAGCTTCGGAACGGCATGTTGCCTTTTGTTTCCCCATGTAACTGTTAGGAAGAAGAAAGAGAAGAGAGAAGATCTAAGGTGACTAGAGAATTTAGGGTTGAGGAAGGAGGAAAGGGGAAATACCTGAATAATACTTGTCATATCCATCCAATGAGGGGGTCTGGTATATTTATACCCGGACCCAGGGCCGGCCGGCCAAGGGGCCCGGTCGGCCCCAATGGGGGCCTGAACCAACTTAGTTCAGCCCCCCCCCCCTCTTGGGCCGAAAATTATGAAGAGGGGCTGAACCTTATGAAGAGGGGGCTGAACCAATTGGTTCAGCCCCGTTGTCGCCTCCGTCACGCCTCAGCCGCCGCCTGTATTATCGGCCAAATAGTCGGGCCTCGTCCGGGGGCGTAACATTCTCATCCCCATCAAAAACCAGCTTGTCCCCAAGGTGCTAATCGGGGTAGAGCTCCCGAAACTCTAGCAAATCCACCCAGGTGTTGTGCTCTGCGTCGAGACCCTTCCACTTGACCAGTAGCTCAGGACAGTACGTCGTGTCGCGGCGCTTCCAATTGATCAAAAGTACGTCGTCAGGAATTGGGCGCAGCTCGCCCCCGCTAGTAGCTTCTGGCAAACAAGGGCTGACCTGGACAGTGTCGTCAATCTTCTGCTTCAACATGGAGACGTGAAAAGTGGGATGAATCCTGGACCCTTCAGGCAGCGCCAACGTATAAGCAACTAGTCCCACACGCCGGGTGATTCGAAATGGACCATAATAACGGGGTGCAACCTTCTGATTCGTCTGTTGTGCAACGGACAACTGCCGATAGGGGCGGAGCTTGAGAAAAACCTCGTCCCCCGCCTGAAATTCCCGCTCGGTGCGATGTCCGTTGGATCATACAATCCTGTGTCGTCCGGAGATTCTCACGCAAGGTAGCAAGTGTGCGGTCAAAGTCACGGAGTGCTCGGTCAACTGCTGCCACCGTCGTACCACCTGACTCATAACTGCTCAGAGAAGGAGGCGGACGCATCGTAGACCACCTCAAAGGGAGTCAGCTTGCTGGCTGAATGATAGGAAGTGTTGAAGCAGTATTCAGCCCAATGCAACCAACTCGTCCACGTGCGCGACTCGTCCATGACGAAGCATCGGAGGTAGGTCTCTGTGCCCCGATTCAATACCTCAGTCTGACCGTCCGTTTGCGGATGGTGAGCCGTGCTGAAGCGCAGGGTGGTCCCTTGTAAACGAAAGAATTCCCGCCAAAAATTGCCAACAAAAGTGGGATCGCGATCCGAGATAATCGCCCGAGGTACGTCATGAAGCCGAACAATCTCGCGAGCGAAAAGAGCAGCAACAGACTCGCCGGTATAGGGATGCTCAGGGCGAGGAAATGTCCGTATTTGGACAACTTATCAACCACCACCAAAATGACCGTCTTGCCCTTAGACTGAGGCAAGCCATCAATGAAATCCATGGACACGGTATCCCAAATCTGGTGCGGAATCTCCAAGGGCGTAAGTAGCCCAGCCGGGGAGGTTGTCTTGTACTTCTGCCGCTGGCACACATCACACTGCTGAACAAATAATTGAATATCCCGTCGCATTCCCTTCCAAAACACATTGGCCCGTGCTCGCTGAAGAGTGCGGAGAACACCGGCGTGGCCACCCGTCGGGGACGAGTGGAACTGGTGCATCATGACCGTCCTCCAAGCCGACTGGGAGGGTATGACCACCCGACCCCGATAGTATAGCTGGTCATTTTGTAGATGATAGCCTGGAGCTGCCTCACGCGCCTGCCGTAGATCATGCACAATAGCCTGCAGCTCGGGGTCCCGCTGGACCTCCTCCTGAATCTCATCGATAGCATCCAGCTGGGGTGTAGAAATGTGGGCTATAGTGCCCTCCGGCAAGCGAGACAAGGCATCAGCAACCCGATTGTCCTTCCCTTGCCGGTAAACAATCTCGTAGTCGTACCCCAAAAGCTTGGTGACCCACTTCTGTTGGAGGGGGGAGGAAACCCGCTGGTCCAAGAAGTGCTTCAAACTCTGATGATCTGTCCGGATCTTGAAATGACGGCCCAACAGGTACGGTCGCCAGAGGCCCACAGCATGGATGACGGCCAGCATCTCTTTCTCATAAGCCGATAATCCCAACGTCCTCGGAGCCAATGCCTTGCTATAAAAGGCAATCGGCCGCCCCTCCTGCATCAACACAGAACCCAATCCCACCCTGGAGGCGTCCGTCTCCACGACGAACTCCTTGGTGAAATCCGGGAGTGCTAAGACTGGAGTCGTCGTCATAGCCCGCTTGAGTGCCTGAAAAGCAGCCTCATCCTGCCAAGAAAAGGCGTCCTTCTATAACAGTTGTGTCAGTGGCCTGGCAATCTTCCCGTAATCATGCACGAACCGCCGGCAGTAGCCGGTAAGGCCCAAGAATCCCCGCAGAGCCCGAAGGGTCTGGGGCCGCGGCCAAGAGACCATGCTCTCAATCTTCCGAGGATCGGCTTTCACCCCTGCGGTCGAGACCAAGTGCCTCAGATACTCCACTTCCTATTGACCAAACGAACACTTTGATCTCTTAGCATACAAATGGTGCTGGCGTAAAATGGAGAATACCTGGTCAACTGGCGCAAGTGGTCCTCCCAAGTAGCACTGTAAATAAGGATATCATCGAAGAAGATGAGCACGAAGTGACGAAGAAGGTCCCTGAAGATCTCGTTCATATTCGCCTGGAAGGTGGACGGTCCACCCGTCAACCTGTTGGCCATCACCAAGAATTCATAATGACCGTCATGAGTTCTGAATGCTGTCTTGTGGATGTCTTCCTCCTTCATGAGGATCTGCTAATATCCAGACCGTAGATCAAGCTTGCTGAACCGTGTCGCCCCATGTAACTCGTCTAACAGTTCCTCAATCAACGGGATGGGAAACTTATCCTTCAGTGTGGAACTGTTCAGGGCACGGTAATCTACACAAAACCGTCAAGACCCATCCTTTTTCTTGCCGAGAATGATCGGAGCCGAGAAGGAACTCGTGCTCGGCCTTATGATATCTGCATCGAGCATCTCTCGCACGCTGCACTCAATCTCGGCCTTCTGCATGTGCGGGTACCTGTAGGGTCGGATATTGGGAGGCTCCGTCCCTGTCTTAAGTACAATCTGATGATCCCGAAACCGTGAAGGCGGAAGTGTACGTGGCTCTTGGAAAATGTTTGTGTACTGCTCTACCAAAGCCTGCATCTGCATAGGCACCTCAACTGACTCCATCTCATCCGTCCTCACCCCCAAAAGTACCGCCATCAAACTTCCCGCCTCCTCGAGTTGTTGGAGACTGCGTAGAGAAATTTCCTTGACCGGCGAAGAAGTGAGACCCCGCAAACAGAACTACTTCCCACTCTGCAAGAACTCCATTGTCATCTGGTCCCAATCGAAGGTGACCCTCCTCAACTGCTACTGCCACTGAACTCCCAGCACCATGTCCAAGCCCCGAATGGGTAAAAGATAGACATCTGTGCGTCCGACGTACCCCTGCATCCGAACCTCCACTCCCTTCAGTACACCCTGGCACTGCAATTTGCTGTCATCGGTCACCATGACCTGGAAGGCAGCCCCAGTGTCAATCAAATGCCCAATCTTCTGTGTCACATCCGGATGGATGAAATTGTGCGTGCTCCCGCTGTCCACCAGGATGGTCACCTTCTCCTGTCGGACCCGCCCCGCAAGCTACATAGTAAGCGGAGGGGGGTAACACCCCTCCATGTCATGCAGAGAGACCCCGAGCTCGGTCAGGTCCAAGTCGCCTCCGAAATCAAGCTCCTCTGGACTCAACTCGTCATCCACCTCCGGTTGTAACATAAAGACCTGGACCTTCTGGCATTTGTGTCATGTCGTAAACTTCTCAGCACAGTTGAAACAGCGTCCTTTTTCCTTTCGTGCTTGTAACTCGCTCCAGGACAGCCGTGTCATTGTCGGTCGTCCCGCTACCGGCGGGTCCTTCCTGGCAGTAGTCGGTGTAGTAGTAGTGGGCCTCACCGCAGTGCGAGACCGCTGCCTGTTGAACCGCTCTTCCTGAATGCGGGTCAGAATGATGGCGTGATTCAAGCTACGGGGCATGTACGCATGAACCTCATCTTTTAAGTGGTCCTTCAATCCAGAGACAAAACAACTGAGGAGTGTCCTCTCCTCCCAGTGCACCCTATTTGCCAACTTTTAGAACTCCGTCCTGTATTCCATCACGGTGCCCTTCTGACGTAATTTTTGCAAGAGAGCCTCAAAGTCTTCAAACTCCAGGGGCCCGAACCGAGCGGTGAACCCATCAACAAACTCTTCCCACGGCACGTCGGCACATAATCCCGCCCCCGTAGGAACCACTGCGTCCACTGAAAAGCATCGTCCTCCAAGTGGAAGGACGCCAGTTGCACCCACTGTACCTCGGGTACCTCTTGATAGCTGAAAAACAACTCCGTCTTTTGTACCTATTCCAAGGCGTCCCCTCCGGCATATCGAGGGAAATTCATGTGTGCCAGTTTCGGCGGCATGTACGGCCGCTGACCGGCCTGTCCTCACCACCCCGTCTCCTGTCCAAATCCCGGCGGTCTCCTTGGTTCTTCATGTTCAAAAGGCACGCCCGGGAAGCCACGGCGAAACTGCCCCTCTGCCGGAGAACCACCCCACTGCATGCTTCCTCTTGCTGGATGAGGTAGCAGGCCCTCCCCTCCTCCATATAGGGGAACCGGACACCCACCTCCTCTAGCGCCCAAATCGTCGAAACCGGCTGTGTCGAACCCACTGGGGCCACCGCCGCATGCGTCATAACCCACCGGAGCCAAATCCGGCCGATCTGATCCCACCGGAGCCACCTCCAGACCCGCCGACACCCATGATGCCTCCTGCGCCAGATCCAAGCCCGTCGAGCCCCCCCCCCCCCCCCCCCCACGCCCTATCTGAACCCGTCGGCGCCTCCAACGCCCGATCTGAACCCGGGACCGCCTGGCGTGCTCGATCCGACCCCGCCGGGGCCACCCCCGCCTGCTCCGACCCGGCCGACGCCCCCCGTGCTCGATCCGGCCCCCTGCGTGGCGCTGGCACCCCTTACCGCGCCCGCCTGGCCGATCCGGTGCGGATCGAGTCCTGCAGCGGGAGATCCGCTCGGATCCTCCTCCATCACCGCCTTACCCTTCAAGCTTTGTGCCAAAAATGTCATGATCTCTTCCATTCGGGTGTTGATCCGTTCTTCGAGCCTTTGGGTGGAAGTTTTCACGTTTTCCTCGATTGCGGCCACGGAATCCGTCAACCCTACGAGATTGTCCTCTAGGGTTTCCAAGCGGCCGACTTCCTCTTGCGTGCGAGTGGTTACCATGGTGGAGAAAAGAGCCTCTGATACCAAATGTTAGGAAGAAGGAGAAGAGAGAAGATATAAGGTGACTAGAGAATTTAGGGTTGAGGAAGGAGGAAAGGGGAAATACCTGAATAATACTTTTCAAATCCATCCAAAGAGGGGGTCCGGTATATTTATACCCGGACCCAGGGCCGGCCGGCCCCAATGGGGGCAGAACCAACTTGGTTCAGCCCCCCCCCCCTTGGGCCGAAACTTATGAAGAGGGGGCTGAACCAATTGGTTCAGCCCCGTTGTCGCCTCTGTCGCGCCTCAATCGCCGCCTGTATTGCCGGCCAAATAGTCGGGCCTCGTCTGGGGGCGTAACAGTAACCTAGTTCCCAATTCCCATTGACCAGGGAACAATAGCCCGAAGTAG
Organism: Platanthera zijinensis; assembly: GCA_039513925.1. Lineage (NCBI taxonomy): Eukaryota > Viridiplantae > Streptophyta > Magnoliopsida > Asparagales > Orchidaceae > Platanthera > Platanthera zijinensis. The sequence continues at coordinate 2,490,642 of CM077090.1, read as the reverse complement.
ATCGTTGGTAATCAGTAGATCCAGCCCTGTCTGCATCAGTGTAGACTTCAATTTTTAGGTCATCATTCAATGAGAATAGAATGCCACTTCCAGGAGAGCTCCTGAGGTATCTCAAGATTCGGTGGGCAGCATCCAAGGGGCGAGCCTTTGGAGAATGCATGTATTGGAAGATCACTCCAACAACAGCGAGATGTTTGAACAAGTATGAGACAAGTAAATAAGCCTCCCAACTAATCGCTGAAAATCAGTTATGTCAACAACAGCTTCAACGCCATCCCTTCCTAATCTGTGGTTAACTTCAATAGAAGTGTCGGCAGGTCTGCACCCACTCATCTCAACATCTAAAGCAAATTGAGGATATATTTTTCATGTGATATGAACATCTCATGTCTGTACTTGGCAACTTCAATGCCCAGAAAATACTTGAGGTTTACCAAGTCTTTCACCTCAAACTCCTTTGTCATTCTTCCCTTCAGAGTTTGAATCTCATCATGATCATCTCATGTTATAACAATATCCTCCACATAAAGAATAAGGATGGTCAACTTATCTCCCATGTGCTTGATAAATAGAATATGATCAGCAATACTCTGAGTATATCCAAAACACGCCTAGGAGACTGTTTAAGACCGTATAGAGCCTTTTTTAACCAATGATTTCTCCTTCAAATTCTTTAATGGCAAGTCCATGAGGTAGGGACATATAAACTTCCTCTTCTAAGTCTTTATTGAGAAATGTGTTCTTCACATCTAATTGACAGAGGTTTCATCCCTTACAAGCAACATAGGAGAGGAGAATTCTTATGGAGTTCATTTTGCCATAGAAGAGAACATCTCTTGATAATCAATCCCAATTGTCTGTGTATATCCTCTAGCCATCAATCTTGCCTTGTACCTTACCACAATTTTTTGAGAGCCCTGTTTGACAGAAAAAATCCACTTGCACCTAATAATTGTCTTCCTTGAGGAAGATGTACTAGATCTCTTATGCAACTTTTTCAAGCACGCGCATTTCCTCAAACATCGCTTCCTGCCATTTAGTTGATCAAGGATTTCCCACAAGGATGATGGAATAAAAATGGAGGACAAGGAGGAAATGAAAGCTTTATGTGAAGCAATTAGTGAGGTATAAGACACAAACTGGGATAGAATGTGGTGGGTAGAAATACCTTCTCTTAGAGCGATCAATAGGCTCTGAAGATGGATGAGGAGTTACTTAGCCCTGGTAGCATGGGAGAAGAATGTGTGTTTATACCTGTGTTTCTACGAGAGTACATCTGCAAAGGATGATCACGAAAATTTTTTTACCCTTTGGGTTCAACAAGAGAGGCGGTGGTAGGAAGTTGATATGAAGAAGGAATGGGTAGATATATAGGTGCGGACTCCCCTTGAAGAGATAGTGAGCTCACTTTCATCATAGATGAGAACTACCCCTGAAGTGAGGTCTGACAATAGGTCACAGATTCACAAAAGGAAACATCCATGGTAACAAAGATCTTCTAGATTATACGATGAAAACATTTATAACCCTTCTGAGTGAAGAATAACTAATGAAAACACATTTCAAGACATGGGAGCCGAGTTTGGTTCTTTGATGCATACGTACAAAGCAAGCCCCAAAAAATAAGAGGATGAAGATGGGTAGGAGTAACCTGGAGTGCTGGGAGGAGTTTTATGCCCGAGAACATGAGCAGACATACAATTAATAAGTTAAGTTGCAGTAATACTCAGGGAGATGCATCCTAAGGAAGAGATATATATGAATTATAGCAAATGTATAATACTATGAAGAGAAACATAATTAAAAAAAAGTATGATGATGTTTACTCAACTCACGTACATTACAGCTGATATAGATGGCATAGTAGGAAAAAATAGTTTCATAGTAAAAATACGGGGTTGACCAAAACGACAATGTCAAGAATCTAGAAGGGAAGACTGGTATGCATGGAAGGCTTGTGAAAGTGAAGAACTGGAAATATCAAGCACGTAGAGGCCGTCACGCAGGCTACCAGAGCCAATCACATTTTCCGTCTTCAGACCCTGAAATACACAAGAGGAGAAAAAAAAGTGGATGGATCCCATTCCAACAATGGGGGAAAAAGATTTATCAACAATGTTCACTTTGTCTCTACCAGACAAGGGAAAATAGAACACAAAATCTGTAGGGGAGCTAGTCATGTGGTCAGTGGCTTCGGAGTCAATGATCCAGTGAGTGGAAAGGAGAGTGGATGCAAAGTCGGCAACTGGAAATCCCAGATGAGCATAAGAGAAGGACAGAGAAGCAGATGGCTTAGTGGAATGACTATGCATTTGTTACGGTCCTGCTTAGTCCCGCTGACGACGCCCATGCCGCGGACCTTTTATCTGCTTCTATTTTTATCTTATTATTATGTGTATTTTGATCCTCCGTGTCTAAGCCCAAAGAGGGGGCAATTGGGTTATGACTATTAATACCCGGATGGGGTGAACAAAGAAACCAAGCAAACAAGTATTTTATTTTTAATTCTCTATTCCTCTCTCTAGTTCCTATATCTCTCTCTCTCTAAAATTCTTTCTCTTATCTCACAGAAGCCCGCACCCCGTCTGAACCTTAGCCGCCGCTCTAGATTCGCGATATCTGCGACCCGCACGCCGCCGTCCACCGTTTGCAAGCCGCGGATCGCAGCCCGCCGCCATATCACGTCGACCTTCTTCCTCCACCACCCTTGAGGACTTTCCTCCTCCCCCCCCCCCCGGTGCACACGCTCCCAATCCCGGACCCGTAAAAACTTCGTATCAGAGGGAACCTTCTTCCCCGCCACTGACGCACCAAATCCGGCTATCCCCGCAACCGACGAACCAAATCCGTCCATTCCCTCCCTCGCCGAAGCCGACTTGGCCATTCCTCCGCTGCAACTCTCCGTCCAGCCCACCCCTTCCAATTTTTTGCGCCAGCAGTCACTGATCGGGCCCGATCGTCCCGTCCAGCCAATACCGCCGCCTCGTTCGCCGTCCAGCCGTTCTTCCTCGTGGCCTATTCTACTCGGCTCCTCCATCGACGGTCGTTCCTTGCTCGCGGACTCTACCGGGTTGCTTCCGCCGCCGGTCTCCCCTTCCTCCACTCCCTCTGGCACCGACAACCCATGATTTTCGTCCCACGTGATGGCCGACCAGCTCTCCATCTCGCAAATTTTTGAGTCTCTCGCCAAGCTACTCACGGATAACAACAACGCCCTCATTGCCTCCATCACCACCCAACTAGAGGCTAACCAACCGGCCCAACCGGCAACGGGGTCCTCCAGTGAGGCGCCGATCCCGCCAACCCTGCCGGAATTTTATCGCCCGCGACACGAGGGCAACGGGGTGCCACGTTACTTACGGCTGAACTTTCCCATATTCGATGGCCACGAAGACCCCTTAGCCTGGCTCTCTCGTTGCGAGCAGTTCTTCGGACATCAGCGCACCCCTTGGGAAGAGTGGCTCCACATTGCTGCCTTTCACATGATGGGCCCCGCGCAACTTTGGTTTTCTCAGTTGCAATGGGAGAAACCACTCCTCTCTTGGGAAGAATTCAAGGTCAACTGTACCCTCTGCTTCGGCCCACCGCTCCACAGCAATCCCTTTGGGGATCTCACTTCTCTACGGCAGACCAAACCGATCAACGAGTACCTCGAGCAATTTCAAGTCCACCTGGCCCGCATAACCTCTGTTCTTCCAGCACAGCAAGTGTCCATTTTCACGGCCGGACTCCATGAGCGCTTCCGTATGGACGTGGAATTTCAAGCAGCCGCAGATCTAACCACTGCAATGAGCTTGGCTCGCATCTGCGATAAGCGTCTGCTTTTGGATCGCCCTTATCTACATCATCAGGACACTGAGGGATCCAGTCGTACTCAGCGCACTATGCCATCAGCCAAAGCCAGTCTCCTCGCCCCGGACCGCGACATTGGCTGCCCTGCTGCCATTCGCCGACTGTCGTTGTAGGAGATGAGTAACCGTCGTGTCAAGGGCCTCTGCTACAATTGCGACGAGCCATTTTTCTATGGACATCATTGCAAGCGCCTCGTCTGGTTGGAGGTAGACGACCCGGCTGCTGAACGGGATGTTGACACTGACACGGGAGATCCGACGCCGACCGTCACCAAGCTTGAGGGCAAGCATGTCGTCGAGCAGGGTGGGGATGTAACGGTCCCGCTTGGCCCCGCCGCCGACGCGCATGTCGCGGACCTTTTATCTGCTTCTATTTTTATCTTATTATTATGCGTATTTTGATCCTCCGTGTCTAAGACCAAGGAGGGGGCAATTGGGTTATGACTATTAATACCCGGGAGGGGTGAACAAAGAAACCAAGCAAGCAAGTATTTTATTTTAAGTACTTTATTCCACTCTCTAGTTCCTATCTCTCTCTCGAAAACTCTTTCTCTTATCTCATGGAAGCCCGCACCCCGTCCGAACCCTAGCCGCCGCTCCAGATTCGTGATATCCGCGACCCGCACGCCGCCGTCCCCCGTCCGCCGTTCGCAAGCCGTGGATCATAGCTTGTCTCCATAGCTCGCCGACCTTCTTCCTCCGCCTCCCTTGAGGACTTTCCTCCTCTCCCCCGGTGCACACACTCCCAATCTCGGGCCCGTAACAGCATCATGCGGTTATATCTCATCAGCAGAAAGAGTCATGGGAAATCTAGTAGGATCAGTGTCAACACCTGGTATAGTCCCCTCAGAGGCCTCTGAAAGATGAGCGGACTGAGATGAAGGTGGCAGGCCCTGAGAGCGACCAAAGCTACAACCCCCTCATGGAGCAGAACCTCATCTCTAAGGTAAGAAGTCATGAAGCTTAAAGCCTGTCTCAGGAGTGGCGACTTTTCCCTCAATAATCATAAGTCAAATAATCTTTATTTGTAAGCTTTGATAAAAAGACGAGGGTAGTACGACTCCTAGAAATGTAGTGAGCTACGAGGTTTGATCCCTCAAAAACCCAATCAGGTGGCTAGGTCTATCGTCAAACAAACTCTTCATGGACAAGGCTGAAAACTTCTAGAAGAGGGGAAATGAGAGAGCGTCTGAGAATCTGAATATCGATCTAATCAAAGTCATGATGTGGCCAATGTATGAATTCAATTATACTATTGCATTCTTCCCGAGCTCGAACCAAAGCTTCATCCACAGGTGACACAAGGGTGGTTGAATCAAGTGATCATATTCCTTGAAGAATTAAGTGAATTCCAAGTAGAAGATAAAAGGAGGATGGTCACCGTGTCTTAGAAGGAAGAGCCACTGTCGAAGTTGGAAGATTTGCGTTGCATTCCAATGGCAAGAATAGATGGTATCTACTCTTTTCCAAATATTTGTCGTTATATCTAGGAACAAGTAGTTGCGGGCAATGGATTTCGGCATAAAATTTGTGAGTCAAGCCAAGATATATCCAAATATTCGCCGACTTTTCATGGCAAGGGTGATGGAGCGAGTCCATGGAAGGAAGTTCAATCCATTTAATCTAATAATAATAATTTGAAGGGTGTTGTGATCATAGCTTGCACGGATGGATCCCGAGGTAGTCACGAAAGAAGAAGAAGAGGCACCTACTTTGAATGAAGGAACAAGAGATCTAACACGCACCGACATGGCGATCCAAAAATAGAAATCAACGGATCGCAAAAAACTAGATTTAGAGGGTTGGAGAGTTAAGTCTTTCCCACAGAAAGAAAAAAAACATGAGATTGATGAAATGGATCCAAGTGAATTCTCAATAGGAACGAGGAAAGAAGAGGAAGGAACATTTCCTCAAGAATAGAGAGGAAGGGATGCCAGAAGGGGAGGCACAACTCCATCAAGGGGTTCCGGCACCCTACGTGCCGATCGGCACAAAACAGCGATGGGAAAGGATAGGCAGAAGCGGATCAGGATCAGAACTCGCAACTGGAAGCGGGCTCAGGACGAGACCCAGCGGTCGGAGGTGAGTGGTAGGAAGCGAGAACAAGGTCGAGATCGGGATCAAGTTGGCAACTGGAAGTGGAATCGGGATCGAGTGCAGGAGACGGGACGCGGGAGGCGAAAGCGGAAAAAGATTGAGCCGAGACTAGGGCTCTGATACCATGTTTACAAATATTTGTTTCATTAAAAAAATAATTTTTACAAAGGTAAGCACTCCTCTATACATTAGAGTGGACAGAAACACGGAGAAATAAAAAAAAACAAATACAAGCAAGAAATACTAAAAGCTACAACAAGCACTTCTACAAGCTGTTTAAAACTGCATTTAAGAACTTTCAAATAGCAAACCTAAAATCTGGGAAGAAGAATAGGATGGGGAAGGAGGATGCTTGCTCACCACCAACGCATGATAAGGTCGCCCGCCACAACCAAAAGATAAGAGCTCTCTACATGCTTGGATGGATGTCAAACGATTAGAGAAGGCGGAACAGACTCCTTAAAAACCCTAAATCCCGATGGGAAAGGAGAGGCAGAAGAGGATCAGCATCGGAACTTGCAATTGCAAGCGGGCCCGGGACGAGACCCAACGGCTGGAGGCGAGTGGTAGGATGCGAGAACAAGATCAGAATCGGGATCAAGTTGGCGGCTAGAAGCGGAATCGGGATCAAGTTGGCGGCTAGAAGCGGAATCGGGATCGAATGCGGGAGATGGGATGCGAGAGGCGAAAGCAGATAAGGACTCGGCCGAGACTAGGGCTCTGATATCATATTGAAAAAAAAATTGTTTCGTTGAAAAATTAAATCTTACACAGTAAGCACTCCTGTATATATTGGAGTGGAGAGATATAAAGAAAAATACAAGAAAAACAAATGCTAACAACAAGCACTTCTACAAGCTGTTTAAAACTTCTTTTAAGAACTTCTATATATGTTTAGAACTCCTTTTAAGAACTATATAGCAAACCTAAAATCTGGGAAGAAGAATAGGATGGGGATGGAAGATGGTTGATCGCCACCAACGCATGATAAGGCTGACCGCCACAACCGAAGGATAAGAGCTCTTTACATGCTTGGATGGATGTTGAAGAATAAGAGAAGGACGGAGGAAAGGAATCCCTAAAGAAGTGCCGACGGCTGCTCCAAGTGCATGATGTGGTGTTATCCTATTCTTTTATGTATCTCCAAATTACCATGACCTAGGGGCGTCCTTCCCTGATAAGCTTCAACACATACATTATCATAAAACCACCTCCTAAAGCTTTTTAATCTAAATATTAAAATTACTTGTCGCATTAAAAAACCTAACGGTTTTAAATCATAAGGATATTATAAGACTTTACAAAATAGACTCTAGACAACCCCAAAGCTTAAATTAAGAGTTTTGGACTTGCATATCATTAACTCCGGCCATTTAGCATCGGAGATGCTACATGCCTCCTCCGTGCTTGGGGTTAAACTCCAAAGCTCCATCATCTGTTCAATCATGCTCGAGAACGGTCAATTCACTAAGAATTTTGTCTCCTACATCAGAACATAAACATCTTCACCTCGTCAATTGAACAAATGCATCAGGAATTGCAAGAAAAACAAAATCAGCAGAATGAAGGTAAACAAAAATAAATTACATTAAGATAGACCAATGAAGATATGACTAAAAACATTAGAATAAACTGTTATTGCTAATCCAAATCCTTAACGTACAGATGTCTTAGACAAATAAAACATTCATACTCAACCTAGAAATTCAGCTGAGATGATTTAGAATACGCTTCGAGAACATCAGAAAGACATTTACTCAAGATTTGCAGCATATTTTATCATAATTCTAAAGACTAAGCCAATAAACTAATCAGATCAAGGAAAATGAAGTAATCAGCAATGGCTTAAAAACAACAAAATATACCTACTTAAATTTGGGTGCAAAGGAAAAGCGTTTTCCTTTGTTAACATCATACTGTATATAACAGTAATACTGTTCAGAAATTACCTAAAGGGACTAAAACCGTGCATCCAATGGCCAATTTTGTAAATACAGTAAAGTACCTCATCCCAAGCAACTCCATATGCCAATGGATTTGTTTTCATCCTAATAAATAAATATGTATACCCAAGCCATGCACAAGCTTCTTTGACATTAGTTACTGTGCCCAAGGCCACTTCTGCATTCAGGTTGTCCTTCAAGGAGCTAATAAACTGCAAACAACCAAGATCAAAAAAAATGAAACAGTTGAGCATAAGATAATAAGAAACAGGTCAAACCATAAAGGTCAAATAAGCCCTCAGGAAACAAAGTAATTAACTCAAAGCACAATGCCTAAATTCAATGTGTTTTAAGTTATGAATCACCCTATTTGGTTTTCTACGGTTTGGAACTGAACAAGAATTTTGAATAGTGAATAATTTGGGGGAAAAACTATAACCAAAAAAACCTGTCAGCGATGCCACTAATGTATAGTATACTTAATGCATATTTATCGCCTGTTTATCCCTTATATTTCATTTCCTAATGGCCTGCACATTATTGATTTTTAATAGTTTCTTTGATAATGATGTGCAACTATATATCTTAATAGCCTCTCTTATTTGAATATATTATAATTTAAGTTTGATTAGTCATTTAAGTCATTGCAGGTCCCTCGTGTGGATGGGAAAGATTAAGGTTTACTGTTATGATGCACTGAATCATAAAAGTCGGATAAATAAAATAAATCCAATTTTGACTTTTGTTAATGGTATAGGGTTATCCATTAATGATGTACCGCAACTTAATGTAAATGTGGTGAAAATATGTAAAGAATATACTAGAAGTCTAGAACGTACACCTTTAAGTGGCACACCACAACTTAACTCAATTTTAGTGAAAAGTAGGCAAGGGGCATTGTTGCGGATCGGTCTCGGATCATTCGCCGTTTATCATATTATATGTTGTACGGAGTTCGTATTAGGAGTCGGGTCTAATTATAATAATATTTGTGTATTTTTAATATTTCTTGCATCATCATGTAATTACAGGTTTGCCTCCCAGGGGTTCTATAAATAGACCCTTAGAGTCTTGTATCAATTATCAATGAATGAAGTTCTAGTTTTTGTCCCCTTGTTGTGAGATCTTGGTGGCACTCTCCTCTAACGAGCAACCTCGCTTAGGTAACGGTGGTAAGGGCTCTGTTGTATCCTCTGCCACCATCTTCTGCCTCCGGCCACTACTCCGGCGAGTTACCGTTGTTACGGAAGTAGGCTCGTAACAATTTGGTATCAGAAGTTTTGGTCCTCTTCCGCGGACGCACGCCATTCCACTCATCGTCCACCCCCACGAAACTCCTCATCTGTTGGTCGTAGCAGATCCAACGCCAACACACACCTCCGATTTCATTTCAATCTTCCCCCTTTTTTGTCGCTCCAGCAACAACATCATCTCCAGTCGGCCCTCCTCTCTGCGTCTCCAACGACGCGTGCACCGTTCTGCAGCCAACACCGCAGCTACTCCTCCCTCTGGCTTTCACGGGAATCCTCCATCCCCGACAACAAGCCCTTGCAGGACCCTAGTCTACTTTCTGCAAGGCTGGGTGCGCAAACGGCAAGTGCACCGGTCACTCAAGTAATATAAAATGGGCGAATTTCCCCAAGTATCGATCTCGCGTGGAACACAGTAAGATGGAGTTATCTTTCGAGAAATAACTTGAGATTGAAATCCTTAAGGTCGGATGGATAACGAAAAGTTTCGTGAATTTATGAAAACAACAAAATAAAAGAAATCTAATTTAACAATGCGGGTCGTCGGCACCGCTTTGCAACGAGCGGGACTATGCAGACTGATATGCACTGCTTCGCTCGGTGGATGGACAAGTAAGCACGTGGAATGGCGCGTAGTCAAGCAGAATGGACGAGTAGGCTTGCGGAATGGGCGGATAGGCTTGCGAAACAGAGTGGGGGTGATGGTGATGGAAGGGTGGTAAACCTCATACACACATATAAACCAAATAATCTCATGCAAATGAAATAAACATTACAAACTAGGGTTTATAGTACACATCATCAAAATATAGAGAATCTAGCTACAAATATCAAAACAAGAGGAAAGAAGCAAGGAAATCGACCACATCCAAAGCCTAGTTGGGATTCACAATAGGAGTCGTTGGGTTGTCAATCTGCGTCCTAGCTCGGACCACAACTATGTCCAGGGTAGAGGAGGGTTGTCACTTCCTCCCAATGGACCCATCTTCTTCGTCTCATGACCCCGATCTTTTCCCGAGCGAAGCTCTCCTTGCTTGATAATGAAATTAGGGCTAGAACCCTCTCCTTGGAAGCTCGTGGATGGAGGCAGAAGGAGGAACTGGAGCTCTCCCCCTAGGGCTTGCGGCGAAAGAAATTCGTGGAATAGAGAAGTGATCCCAAATAGGGCAAATCATGCGGCTTAATAGAAAAACGCGTTAGAAAATGGTCACGCACGGTCGAACGCACGACCGTGCGTGAATCGTGTGATATTAAACGCGCAGAAAACGCCCAGCCTGATACAGCAGGAGACCGTGTGTTTTCTATCACGCACGGGCAAAACAGCCCATGCGAGAACAAATCGCACGGTTAATGACAGATCACTGAAAATCAGGCCAACAGAGCAGATCGTGCATTTTCCTTTGCGCGCGATTGAATCCAACCGTGCGGAAGAAAACGCATGAGAGATAAATACATAAAATTTTAGACAAAAAAGACGAGGTCGTGCGATTTGGTCACACACGGGCAAAACCGCCCGTGCGCGAGTAAATCGCACGGCCCGGGGCAAATCACCAGAAAACGGCTCGGTAGGCATCGCACAATCGGAGTGTCGATCGTGCGTGAAGGAAAACGCACGACCGAGCGATTTCAACAGGAAAGAACCTGGGCAGCATAGGAGATCTGCCCACCTGCACAGCAAAACAAACAGCTGGGGCGCAGTGCTCCAACACACACAGCAGAAAAAAGAATAAAAACAGGCATGGGGAGCACCATGTGCTTACCCCCAACAAAACATAGCGCAATTGCGCACCACAATGGACAAAAAGTGCACTTCGTGTAAAAACTGTAAACAAGTGAAAAATGAGCAATAACAATATTAAAGTGAAGTGCAAGTGAAACTAGACCAGATGAGTCCAAAAAACACTATAAATATCGGACACATCACTGGGAAGCCTCTCTCTGATCTTCTACATCTAGTATTCTCGATCAGCTTTCGTCGACGCAACTCCATTTCAGACAACTACAGCTTCAACTTGTCGCTACATCATCCCACGTCACTACACGGCACTCCTCGGTCCATCAACAGTCGTCGAGCCTTGCTCCGCCCTATCAACCTCCCTGCCCTCAAGCCCCACGAAACCACCTCCCTGCTACATCGACACCATAGGATTCCCCGCTTGTCAAATAGCTTCTTCCTTCCCCTGCCAGAAGACCGCGTCGCTTCTTCCGCGACCAGTCGACGCCCTATTCTGTGAAGTCTCCGCCTCTCGACGCTAAACAACGCTCCTTTCGGGACCAATCGACGCTTGTCTTTTGCCATTATTTCACCATCGTTATTTCATCGCCGTTATTTCCACTCTGCCGTCTTTGTTTTATTCTTGAGCCCACTGCCCACCGCTAGCATTGCACGTCATTCCTTTTTAACGAGCCATGTGCAAAACTTATCAGTTGAACCAATTCGAACTCTGTCTGTTATCATTGAGCCCCGTGCACAGAAACATATCTGCCTGGTCATATTCTCAAATCAAAATTAATGAAATTTACATTTTAATTGGTTAATCAATTCTTGATTAATTAATTATTAATAAATTCATTTCTCTAACTGATTAATTCTTAATTGAATAAATTAAGTCATCATATTATCTCATTATGGGGTACACCAAGCTGACTGCCGCGGATGCGGCCGCCATCCAATCGACGCTACAAGAAATAATGAGCTTCATGGATGCATGTCTTCGAGACGTCGAAGCCCGTCGTCAGGACGCCATGACAACGCCCCTCCGCAAACTTGATAATTTGATAGCGGCTCTTCCGCCGAAGCTGCCATCCTTGCCGCCGCCTCTTCTTGTGAAATCGCCATCTACACCGGTCGCTGACGTGTCACCGCTCTTAACGGTAATTTCCCTTCCACCATCACCTTCTGTGGTGGTGCCGCCCCACCTTGGGCCACCTTTGTCAGACACCGTGGTCGCCTTTCCGCCAAGACTTGCTCTGTCAGCCCTGCTCCGCCGACCCCGATGGACCCGTTCCTGCCTCCGGCCACCTTACTTCCTTCAGATCTGTTCCTTTTGTCGGTCGTCGCTTCCCCGACCGACTTGTTGTTGCTCATCACCGCTTCACAGACCTTGCTGAAGTCATTACTCCTTCCGCTCGTCATCCCAACAGCGCCGCCGCTACTCACCAACGTCGTCGCCGCCGCAACGCGATATCATGCATTATTCTAGCAGAAGATCAAGATGCTAGATGATCTTGTCACCACGTAGATTCGAGCTTAAGGGCAAGCTCAATTTCCAAGGCGGATAAGATGTTACGGATCGGTCTTGAATCCTTCGGGGTTTATCTTATTATATGTTGTATGGAGTTCGTATTAGAAGTCAAGTCTTATTATATTAGTATTTATGTATTTTTAATATTTCATGCATAATCATGTAATTACGGGTTTGTCGCCGGGGAGTTCTATAAATAGACCTTTAGAGTCTTGTATCAATTATCAATTAATGAAGTTCTAGTTCTTGTCTCATTGTCGTGAGATCTTGGTGGCTCACCTCTAACGAGCAACCTCGCTTAGGCAGTCGCGGTAAGGGCTCTATTGTATCCTCCACCACCATCATCTCCACCTCCGTCCACTACTCTGGCGAGTTACCGCTGTTACGGAAGTAGGTCCGTAATAGGCATCTAAGTGGAGTGTCAAAATTTAACCTGAACATGGTGACGAGTCAACTTGGTCTAATATTAGGATTTAGGAATAAACTTTTTTAAGTGGAATTTAGGGACCTTAAATGGAAAGACGGGAGAATAAGAAGAATAAGCATCATTTTGCATTTTTTTTGCAAGCGACCAAGTGGAAAGGAGAAAGTTTCAAAGCTATTAAGGATGGTTATACATTATTATATGCAAGTTAATAATGGAAATGGAGTTGAGATAGTGGTGGATAAATTAAAATAAATTATATACCCTACCACTGGTCATATTCAAATAAATAATTATAGGTAATAATATATATTTGTTGAAGTTATGAGGATTAGCACATTAGTAGAGTCCTCCTTTAGAAGTGTTTGGGTTGTCTCATATTGTCGTCGTTTTAAAGCTTAAGAGTCTTTGTATGTCCTACATAAACACCTTTGTGGATGAATATATGACATAGTATTATTTCTTTTTTTCTTCCAACATCATATATAATGGCTAGGTTACATTCCTCCTTGAAATTTCAAAGCCCTAAAATGTTGGTCATCTGAAATTTCAGACAAATATTTCCTCCCGTTCTTCTGGTCTCACTCCTTTTCACTCTCGTTCTCATAGATCTCGTCTGCGACTCCTCCCGTCGAGACGATCTTGCCCTTGCTCCCGTCAAGCCCTTCTACTTCTGCTCCCGTCGCCGAAATCGATCTCTGATTCCGTCGACGGGAGCGGAACTTGGTTTTCACGAATTTTGCACCTATGTGGCCTCTCATCTGTGTCCTCGACATTGTTGTTCGTTGATCCCGGTCACTGTTTTCTCCCATCTTCAGAGATTGTGCACCGCATCTTCTTCTGCTGGCTTTGCCTATCTTCCGCAACAGTCTCTCCATTGACGATCTCTGCCTCATCGACTTCTGATCTTGTCGACACTCATGGCTGCTTATCCAGTCGCTAATCTTATCGCCGGTTGTTTTTTGTTGTGCCTTCTGTCACCTCTGCCCGAGCTTGTGCCTGCTGATGTCAATATTCTATGTTACTGTTTTGGTCATGATATGAATCTCGCCCCCGCTGTTGTTTCAGTTGTTCTTGTCAATTACTGCTTCCGGTTGTTGTCGGGGTTCCCATGGTCGTTCTGATCGACTGCTTCTGATCCTCGATGTTTCCAGCCGTTGTTAGCCCTTCAGGAGCGTTGATCTCTCGATGAAGTTGATGTTTTTGTGTTGTTTTTGATCATTTTGTGGTTTTTTAATTGACTGATGTTAGTATTTGCTCTGTATCATCTTTTTGTGCATATATCAAGCTTGTAGATTGCGGCCGACATGTAGGACATGTCGGTTTTGAGGGGGAAACGACACGTTATCGCCACATATGACTTTTCTGGCGTTTTCCAGTATTGCGGCCGACATGTCGGACATGTCGGCCCAATATTGCGGCAAATGTCGGCTAATGTCGGGTAATGTCGGCCCAATATTGCGGCAAATGTCGGCTAATGTCGGGTAATGTCGGCCCAATATTGCGGGATTTTTTTGTTCAAAAATAAATTATAATTTTTTATAGAATGAATTCATCAGAAGATTCTAACAAGATACCTAGTGCTTCTTTCATAGTATGTAGAGATTTATGTTGGGCATTTGGTGAGAAGGTGACTCCAAATGATATCAATCAAATATGATTTAACACTCGTTAGTAGTTTAATTTTCTCTAATAAATTTTAGTTTACATTTAATCGGATAAAATAATTACCATCTAATTAATATATGAAAATATTATGAAACATATATATATATAACAATACAATCCGACATTTTGAAATGTCCCCAATATATCCCCCGCAATCCGACATCCGACATAAAAAACTCAAACCGACATGAGTCTGACATCCGACATCTGCAACTTTGGCATATATGCACGTGTTTTTCACGTGAGGTGGAGTGTTTGGGACAAAAACGACTCGGATGATCTTTCTCGACCATTTGCCTTCGTTCCACACGGCCTCTAGGCGTATGTCGAATGTTGTTATGCATCTCCCCATTTTCTTCGATTGGTCGTGTGTTGGGATGGGAGATTGATGTTGGTGCTCCTAATCTCAGCGGGATATGTCATGTGGGGCTGTGTCGTGCGGGACTGTCGTGTGGGACTGCCCGATTATCCTCAACAGATTATCCTCTGGTTGTCCGTTTGATGATTTACTCCACATCTTTTCGTTTCTCTTTCACATGTTGTGTGTTGATGAAGTTGGTTGACCTGATTCCAGCGAGTCCATGTCGTGTATGCGGGTCCATGCGTCGTGTGTGGGCTTGCGTTGTGTGTGGCTATGTCCCTGCCTTGATTTGCCAGGTTTGGAATTTCCCTTGATGGCTCGTCTAATGTTTTGTCCCGCATTGCCTGCCATTGTTGCCTTTATTTGATGTGTCCAAGCTGGAGGTTTTCCCTCCAGCTTGAGGAGGAGTGTTGAATTTATGAGTATTATCACATTAGTAGAGTCCTTTAGGAGTGTTTGGCTTTAGTCCCACATTGTAGTTTTTTAAGTTTAAGAGTCCTTGAATGTCCTATATAATCCCCTTTATGGATGAATATATGATAGAGTATTACTTCTTTTCTTTCTTCCAACAATATTGTATCGGGTTAGGCTCATAGTGGGTGTGAAATAGAAGATAAAAACACAATGGGAAGTTATATTTGATTTCCATGTAGCATATGATCTTGCGAAAGGGAACACCTTCCCTACAAAAAAGTTAGCATAAAATAAATAAGCAAGCACCATGTACAAAATGCACTGTGGAAAAAATAGGAGGCCTCAGATAACAAAATATTTATGGACGTTCAATAGAAACCACAAAATAATCAGCAAAGAACAAGTGATTTTACCTGGCTTTCAATAGGTAGTTGGTTTGTCAATAGCCTCAGGTAATAGGCTAATTTTTCATGAGATGTAATTATAATGCCTTCTCCACTTTTATCAAACTGTGGGCGACCAGCTCGTCCAAAAATCTAAGGGTAGAGAAGTAGAACAGATTCATTATGTTTTGGAATTTTTATAAAATAAAAAATCATATATTAAATAGCCCTCTAGAGTTCACCTGCATAACATCAAGCATACCAAGATCTCGCCAGCCACCAACCTTCGGGTCATATAGTTGAGTACCCTATATTGAATAGGAAACTATGGAATGGCATGCAACTCATGAACAAGAAATAGCTATTTACTTACAGAATGAAACTAACAACACAACACATGGTATATTTTAACATAAGATCAACTAAAATGACAAAGCCCTTAATCTGCTCACAATAAATATGTGAATCGATAGTTTTAGCATTATTCTCCTGCATTATTTTAAAGGGTTTTGGTCACTAATGGATAATGCGACAATATTTAGCTAGGTCTTTGCAAAGTCGTTGGGAGAAACATTTATTTGATAAAATGAAAGGTTAAGCTCAGAATTGCCCAGCTGATACCCTCATATTGGGAGATGTGCACGGCAGCTAATGCCAATTGGCAGTGGCATATTTTGGCAAAAAGAAACAGGGAAAATTGGTACATCTAATTTTAACCAATATAATATGCTGCTTTCATGATTGTGCAATATGTTTCCCATTCAAAACAACGTCCTGAACCACAGGCAGTATAATAATTTTTTATGCAATTAAAAACCAACTGCAGCATATGCCAAAATGGTCCCCATAGACCACATTAGTATCAGCCACATCAGCACACCCGAGGATGAACCTAGCTTAGTGTTACGGATATTCGTGGCGGACGTGGCGCGGACCGATGAAGATGAACCGGGCGCGTCGGGAGTGGCTTGGACCGACGAGGACGACCTAGGCGGGGTCGGCGTAGATGATATTTAATATTAAATATGTTGTTATGTTTGGTTAATGCACTTTTAGTTATTTCCTATTTCTGCTATTTCCTTTTGTATTGGCTCCTCTCCTATAAGAGGGCATGTGGACCTTGTATTATTTTTATCTGGAATGCGTTATGAAAAGGGTTGTCCCATTGTTTCCTCTCAAACCTTAATCCCCTTCTTCTCCTTCTTCCCTCGTCGGCCCTCCTCTGCCAGATTCCTCTCCTAGATTGTATCAATTTGGTTCAACCTACCGGAGGAGATGAACCGGGCGCGTCGGGAGCGGCTTGGACCGACGAGGACGACCTAGGCGGGGTCGGCGCGAAAGATATTTAATATTAAATATGTTTCTATGTTTCGTTAATGCACTTTTATTAATTTTTGTTATTTCCTTATTTCTGCTATTTCCTTTTGTATTCGCTCCTCGCATATAAGAGGGCATGTGGACCTTGTATTATTTTTATCTGGGATGTGTTATGAAAAGGGTTGTCCCCTTGTTTCCTCTCAAACCCTAATCCCCTTCCTCTCCTTCTTCCCTCGCCGGCCCTCCTCTGTCGGATTCCTCTCCTAGACTGTATCACTCGGTGAGTTGGCAAAGCTTTGAAACGGAAGCTCTTCAACCATAAGTGCTTGTAATCCAGTAACTCAGCAGGAGACCTATTCGCTACTCGGTGTCCAGCGGAGTCCAACGAGTAGAATAATACTCACTACTTGCAATTCTCCATGCATCAAGTCAGTAGTCCACCTACAAGGCACATATGGGACTATTCCAACAAAGTACACCCCACATTTATTCAATATTCATATTCTCCGCTCAACCTAATGGGTTTGCAAGACCTTAGTCAGAAGACCTATTGATGTGGAGCAGAGACGAGCACGAGCTTTGGGCCCGTTCGGGGCTGATTTGGCGACTTACATATATGGCGTGCCCGGATCGACGATCGGATTCCGCGGTTGCGTCTGGCACGTCGTCGTGAGTCAAAAACATATATTAGTTTATTTTTTTGAGTTTATTTTCATGTATATTTTGCGTCAAGTTGGTATCAGAGCCCAGATTGTGCGCAATTCTCGATACGCAATTGTAGAGTCTATAGGTTTCATAATCCTCTATGTATCACCGTTATTCTGAGTCCACTTACATACGCTCCCATAGAGCCTCTTCAGAGAGACCCTCACGTTACTACGACAATTATTCTCGATCGCAGTACACTACTTTTAGAGATCGTGTTGACCCACCGACACGACCCCACTACACTAGTGACGATGAGTATAATGATTGTCGTCGTTCATATCCTTGCACGCGAGCAGATCGTGTTAATCCTTTGACACGACTCGATTACCTTATGGATGACTATTATGAGGATTGTCGCTTTGAGAGAGATTTTGAGAGTCAGTTTCGTACTGTTACCCCTTCCTTTGACGGCTCTTCGAGTCCCGAGTCTTTCAGCTATTGGCTCGTGGATATGGAGTATTATCTTGATCATTTTGAGTTATTCGGTGAGCGTTGCGTCAAGTTTGCGAAACTTAGACTTTTAGATCAGGCGAGAGTTTATTGGTTCTAGCGTTGAGAGGACCCGCGAGCGAGACCGTCTTCGTCCGCATCACAAGTTGGGTGGACATGAAACGTATATTGTGTCAGAGGTATCTGCCTTCGTCGTATCGGAGTCGCTTGCTCGACCAATTATTTTCCCTTCAGCAAGGATCTATGTCAGTCGCTGAGTACAGGGATTTCTTCGATGAGTTAGTTGTGAGGAGTGATATCCGAGAGGACCCAACCAAGACCACTTCCCGATTTCAGTCTGGGCTTCGATCTAACACTCGTACTAAGGTGATTTATCATAGCTCGAAGTCTCTCGAGTCACATATCAGCTCGCCCTTCGTTACGAACACTCTTTGAGATCCGCAAGAGTTAGTCGATGGGATTCTCACCTTGACCTCCGCAGTACGAGTCCCTCCCATACTAAGGTCACCACAATGCGTACTATTGTCCTTCCAGCCACGACAGAAGTGATATTTGATGTGGATTGCTCCCACCCCAGTGAGGTGCTTAGCCCAGTGAGTGACCATATCTCTTGCTTTTGGTCCGTCTCTTGTGACCCCGACTGAGAGCGGGCATGAGCGGCCTATTGAGTCTGTAGTGTTGTGTTCCTCACCCACACCTCTTCCTCTGCCATTCACCGGGTTAGTTAGCACCCTACCTACGGATCCATTCTTGAGTGTAGGTCTATATCGCTCTGTCATGGTCAATGCCCTGAGGCACATCACGACCGAGAGCCCGGAGCCTGGTACTGATCTCGTAGTGGCAATGTCACCCATTCACGGGGACACTACCCCTCACGATGGTACTCATCTGGAGGACCACGACCCTAGTGACGAGTTCTATCATGAGTCCCCCAGATGAGCCCCCAGATGATCCGCCACATTCGGGCGAGGATGCGATTCAGGTGAGCCGCTTGTTCACGAGCTCTGAGTTATTGGCGCCTCTTCCATTATCGTCCCTAGCCTTGCCCCAGAGAATGGATATTGTGTGGAGCATTGAGTGTCTAGGGCACCACCAGTTGATGCACCGCACTCTAGATGAGATTTGGGACGCACCACCTGCTGAGCCACCAGACGAATTCTTCATTTTCGGGGATACTCCCCGCACTATAGAGTGACGCCTTCTGGTCTGTGTACACGATTTTCACCTAGGTGGTCGTCTCATTCGCGATGAATTTTCTTACACACCTCCTAGTGAGCCCACTGATGTGCTACATTCCCCGGGAGACATTTGGCACTTTACGAGCTCAGGTTTGAGTATAGACTTCTCTCACGGTCATCTGAGGACTCGTTTCACACGGGATGGTTTTTTCTACACGCCACCGAGAGAGCCTCCCGATAGGCCACCTCCCTTGATAGATTTTCAGGTCATTATTAGATTTTTCCCATAGAGAGCGTGTTGTGTCGGTCATGTGTCATTGGCATCATTTGCATGAGTCTGTTGAGTCATTTCGTCATCATTTGCATGAGTCTGTTGTGTTGTCTGTTCGACATTTGCATGAGTTGCATGAGTAGGTTCCGCCGACGAATAATAACAAGCAATGAAAATTATAAAGCTCATGCAGATAAGCGAAGACGAGAACGAATATTTAATGAAGGTGAAAGGGTAATGGTACGAATCAGCCCCGAGAGGCTCCCTTCGGGGCCTTCCAAGAAGTTAAGCGCTAGGCGAATGGGTATGCACTCTGTTATTAGTCGCATTGGGACAAATGCCTACCGGCTCGATATCTCGGACTAGTACGGAAAATTCACCCGGTGTTTAATGTTGAGGACCTGATTCCATACTACGAACCTCACGAGTATGTGGACCCGAGCAGTGGAGATACCCAGCCACCCCCACCCCCACTGTCGTTACCTTACCACCCTCATACGTCACCACCGTCTGATGGCCAACCACAGTCCACCCACTGTTGACATCCACCCACCTGGGGACTCGTCTTCTCTGGTTTCACCACCGGCACCACCGATCGCACCAGGACCTACCTTTCAAGAGATGAGAGATGAGAGCATCAACAGAGTTCAGATTCCACCAGCATGTTCCTACTTTCAGATGGGTCGCGTTGTCGCTACATGGTACATTGGCGGGGCCGCCCCGACGCAGTTGACGCTTGGATACTTGCAGCAGAGCTTGATCGATTCGCCCCTGGACTTTGACTTCAGCACGACCGTCTCCATTCACCGGAGATGACAGCTTTTCAGTCAGGGAGAGTTGATGGGCGAGGACACTCTCCGTCGACGACACTTGAACGACTCCCGGCGGACCACTTCGAGTTGTACCTGGCATTCATCGAGAGAATTCCGATCCCAATTCATCGGGAGATGAACTCTTTCAAGCCGGGGAGATTGATGCGGAGCAGAGACGAGCACGAGCTTTGGGCCCGTTCGAGGCTGATTTGGCGACTTACCATATATGGCGTGCCCGGATCGACGATCGGACTCCGCGAAGTTGCGTCTGGCACGTTCGTCGCAAGTCAAAAACATATATTAGTTTATTTTCATGTATTTAGTGGCCGATCCCACCGGCCAATCATAGTCGCTGATGGTGAAGCCCTAATTTGTTCTCTTCTTATAAATATTGGTCTAAGTGGCTGAACCAAAGCATTGCAGAATTTGGAGACTTCAATTCCTCGTATTCCAGCGATCACTCCCCGGTGCCGACGTCGTGGAACCCTAGGTGACGACTCCTAGGCACTCAAACTTCCCCCCAAGGTACTACCCTATCCATAGCCTTTCTTCTTCCCCCTTCGAAACCCTCATCCGCAACCCCTACAGCCCCTAAATCCCAACCCCAACAGCAAAACACTATTCACGGAACTGTTCACTGGAAACACTGTTCACGTGGGGACTTGTTCAACGAAGCCACTGTTCATCCGAACACTGTTCACTCGACTACTGTTCACCCGATTACTATTCACCTGAACTATTGCCCGCTGAAGTACTGTTCACGCCGACCCTCCACTTCTTCCCTCCCGTGGATCCACCCTCCGTTAGCCCTAATTTCTTGGATCAATTCAGATCTAAAAATTTCAGCCCCGATCCGTTATTTCCACCTTTCGTTTATCACCCCCTCCACTCGGATTCCACCCTAAATAGCGGATCCACCCCTCTTCGGCCCGGATCTGCTTGTATCTGGTCGGATCTATCCATTCCCCACCCGATCTCATCCTTTACCGCCAAGGACAGCAACCGTCCTCGTTTTAACGCCGCCGGTTCCATCTCCGATCGCCGATTCCATCTCCGATCGCCGATCTACACATCTGGCCCTCCAAATCTTCAGTACCTTCGGTTCAGCCTCTTTACTTTGTGAGTTCTCTTGTGGTATTGGTTTATGTGATTTGACATTTATCATTGGTGAATTAATATACATCACTTTGATTCTTGCTAGTAGAGATTTGTTTCGATGCACTACTAACTTGCATGAGGAAGTATTCGTCGAATCGTCGTGCGCTTCGCTTTGGCCCTCCAAGCGGAGGAAAGCCATTAAAATATTGCCAAAGTAAATATTTGCTTGTTCTATTTTAATATCTGTGTGCCGCTAAATTTTCATTGTTTATATTCATTCGTCGAAGCATTGATCTTCGCATCGCATATAGGTTTGGATTAGTGTGTCACCCGTATGCACTCACACCTAGCGTTGTAGGTTTGTGCACCACTAGCCTACCCCTACATCATCTATTAGGCTATTCGCAAAAACACATATAAGTAACAGAAATCTTGGTAAGGATCTCTCCCACTTTTCCTCATTAAGAAGACCCGTATCCCCAAGCATCTAGTAGAGTTTTCATAAGATGTTTATAATCTTTAATTATAATTTAACTTATTTTACTAAAGTGAATCTCGCACCCAAGTATCCATAATTATTCATTTAATCGAGTGAGAAGGATCTTCGTAATCTCTTTCCAAGTCTGTGACTCTAGTTTTTGGTTCTTTCTCCTTTTGCCCCTTTGTAATCTGTTGGTGTGCTTGAGAGGAAGATTTTTTATATACCCTTAGTAAAGAGGAGGGGCACCAAAACATAAACCAGGTAATTTATCTCATTCCCTGTCACACCCTGTAAGCAGGCAATTAGTGAGGCGAGTACGCGGGTGCCGTGAAGGATGTTTAAGCATTCCAAAACTCAATAAATAAAATAAAACAAAGTTTTGCATACAATTGATGCTTCCTTAACATTTGCAAAACTTGGGACAAAGGAGATGTATGATCATCAGTCTTTTGTTAAATTTCAAGCTCATATTAATGAGGTAATACCGGGGGTGATGGCAACACCCCAAATAACTAAATGAATTAATTAATTGGAGTTAGGGTTTGATATTAAAGGTTGTACTTTAAATACCATAGGAAAGTGTCTATCAGAAACATAATCAGATCGGCACCCGGGCATTTAGTAGAAGGTATTCTAATCTTCCATCGCTCATGGTATCAGATCCTGGAGCACACCGATGAAGGTGACGAATAGGTCTGTCTATTGCGTAAGCTAAATACATCGTCTGCTTGGCGCACGCACGCTAAAGACACCTATTCTTCTAGTTAACACTGAGATTGGAGATACCGACCGTAGTTAATCCTGATTGGAGCTTTGATCCATCAATCTGATCTCCTTCAAGCTTCGAAAAATCTCTTTGACGTGAAAACGGGAGATGTCAAAAAAAAAGAACTTCCCTACGTTTATCAATTGCACTCCGAACTTGTTTCTATGGACTATATGCGGGACTTCAAAAACTATTATAGTAAGTTAACAAATAAATGGGACTTCCGTTTGGTTGAAGACTACAGAAAATCCCTTATGCAGAGGCGGGTATTTGAGATGCTTTCAGTTCTACCACGTGAAATTGAATTTCAGAGAGTTCAATTATTAGGCTGAGACAGTTCTACCACTTTCAGCTCTACCACTTTGTCGCTCACTATATAAGAGGAGAAACCAGTCAAATCAATTCTTCTTGCGCGAGTGGAGTTAAGGAAAATGAGAAATCAGCCTTAATTGTTGATCAAAGGAGATTAATCTATAGAACTCTCAAACATGGCACTGAACCCAACTTTAAGAATGAAAAGGGCAAGCTGAAATGTTTCCATTGTGGAAAGAAAGGGCAAAACAAGGACAAGTGTTGGGAGATTCATCCCAATTTAGTTCTTAGAGGTTGGCTCAGAGGTACGGATGGGAGGTATGCTCGACCGAAGACTGCATTGTATAGCACCCTCGATGGCATAGAGAGACTCGCAGTTGGGAAGGAAATCCTTGTTAGAGAACTTGCAGCCTTGAAGGCTAGTTTGGTAGATCCTCATTGTAGGAAACTACAGTTACAACCACTTAAGCTTCCTCAGTAAAGTCTAGTATTTCATGGATTATTAACTCTCCAGCATCTGATCATATGACAGGGTCTCCAATTAAGGTTACCTCTCTTGGTCTTTATTTTGGAAATATTAGACGTGTTAATAAGTCATCTGACTCTATATCTAGTAAAGGAACTCTTCACATCTCTCCTAACCTTTACCAAACAACTTATCTGCATTGTCACCTTTTTTTCATCTTGTTATGTTTTCAGGATTTAGTGAGCATGAAGGCAATTGGTGGTAGACATGAGTCTCATGGGGACTACATTATGGATATTGGGTAGGCCTATAAAGTGCGATTTTTTGTAAGTGTGAGAGTTTAAACTAAAAGAATTTATTATCTTAAAAAATATAAGTTAGTATATGAGAGTTCTCCTCTTTATATAGACTAGAGGAGGAAGTATGAAACAATTTGGATATGTGGGACTAAAGACAAGGAGGAGAAAAAATACAATTGGCCTTTTTGTTGTTCTTAGGCTTTAACACTCCACCTAAGTTAGAGCATATATATTAATCATTGTCTGTTTGGCACAAAGAGGAAAAAAATCGGTTTGGTGAAGACATCCAACAACTCCTTATCTTAAGGAATAAACAGAGTGAATATTTGTTATTTTTCAATTTCCTCTTTGATGAAGTGACAATCAACTTCGATATGCTTCGGTCTTTCATGAAATACTGGATTTGGTGAAGACGACGAACAACTCCTTATCTAAGGGAATAAACAGAGTGAATACTTGTTACTTTTCATTTTCCTCTCTGATGAAGTGACAATCAACTTTGATATGCGTCGTTATTTCATGAAACACTGAAGTTTTAGATATGTAGATTACAATTTTAATATAACAAAACATCGGTAGCAAATAATCATAGATTTCTCCCAAGTCTTTTAGTGTTCTCAATCACTTCAACTCACAAGTAGCCTTGATCATACTTCTGTATTCAGCGTTATCACTTAGCCTGGATACAACTACTTGTTTCTTATTTTTTCATGTAACTAAATTTCCTCCCTGAAATCTATGCAAAATCCGGAAACATATTTTCAATCTCTTTTGTCATCTGTGTAGCTTGCACCAGAATACGTCTTACTGCATAAGTGGCTTTTTATTTGAAACAGCGGTCCTTTTCCTGGAGACTCTTTTATATATTCTAATATTTTTAGAACAGCTTGCAGATAACACTCAGCCTACATGAATTTGATCGACCCTTACAACAACATAAGAGATGTCAGGTTTGGTTATGGTAAGATGGATAAGTTTACTGATCAGACATCTGTAAGAGAGGGAATGTCTCGTCCTAAATATTGTCAAGTGCACATAGGCATGGGATTCCGAGCAGGTTTCGTTCCAAGGAGACCGGCTTCATTGAGTAGATCTAGAGCATACTTGTGGTGAGAGAGAACTATGGAGTTATTGCGTCACGCAAATTTAATTCTCAAGAAGTGTCTTGGAGGGCACATATCTTTCGTAACAAAATGCTCCTGAAGATGTTTAGAAATTTTTTCTATTCCAGAGGAGTCATTTTTGGTAAGAAAAATGTCGTCAATGTAGACAACAAGAATAACTAGATCGTGGTTGGTTTTTTGTACAAAAAAGAGTGGTCAACATTGCTTCTGGTGAAACCAATAGTAGAGACAACCTGACTAAATTTGTCAAACCATGTGTGAGGGATTGTTTAAGACCACAGATGGCCTTCCGAAGCTTACACACATGAGATTCTCCCTGAGCAACATAACTAGGAGGACTTTTTTGCGAGAGCATCCATATAGACTTCCAACTGACAGCAACAAAGAAAAGGACCCGGATAGTACTAGTACGGGAAACCAAAGAGAATGTGTCAAATAAATTAACACCATAAGTCTGGGTGAACCCCTTAGCAACAAGCCGAGTCTTGTATCGATCCACAGTGTCGTCTGGGAGAAACTTGATGACAAAGATCCAACGACACACGATAACATCTCCTTTATAAGGGGTAGGGACAAGGGTTCAGATACCCCGGGAATTTAAAGCGAAAATTTCCTCATCCACTAAAAGCTTCCTCATGTGTAGCAGGAACAATGATGATAGAGAGTGCCCATGCAAACTTGATGCATAAGGAACTGAGATTGTCATATGAGGCAACATTAGTCAAAGGATATCTTTTTTGAGTTGGAGAGTGCCCCCACAAAGATACATTTGGTGGCGCAAGCGGAGAGTTTAGCGGGACCAGATGCAGGAGTGTGGACGAAAGCAGTACAACAAAACACAAGAAAGAAGAACCCATTTTGTTGGGAGAAAAAGGTAAACGGTTAATTAGAAAACAAGAAAGAAGAACCACATGACCCTAATAGGAGTGGTGAATATTCATCTGACATAGGAGTGTCCGAGTAATATCAAGGAGAAGATGATTTTTCCTTTCGGCCACCCCATTTTGCTGGGAAGTGTAACATCCGAAAATTTGACGCGAAATGTATTTTTTTAATGTAGGGCCAAGTTGCGACGATTTCTGACCGAGGCAGCGCATCGTCGAGGTATGATATAAGTTTGGCCAATTGACCGCATTCATTCAAATGGGATTTAGGTTAGTCATAATTAGTAAGACGCATTTATAGTTGTAGCAAATGCGCGAAAAGAATCGTCTATTTAAAAAGGCGTCAGTGTAGTGTGATAAACTCTTTGGGGTGCTAATATAGATTTCCCCCCCTCTCTTATTTCGGTTATTAAGAAAAACCGCTAGCATAATATTAAGCCTTAAACCGCACCATGCGATAGTCTTAAAAGCCCGCACTCTTATTTCTCACGGGAGACAAGCCGAACCGCAAGCCATTTCTCCCGTTACGCTCCTGTTCGCAAAGCAGCCGCCCGACTCCGCCTTCCGCAGTCCAGCGCCTCCCGCTGCCCTAGCCGGCGGCCGATCCTCCTCCAGAAGCCCTTTCCGACCACTCCTCCCTCCTCTGCAGGCGCCAACAAGCATTCCTTTTCATTCCTTGGCCTTGGAAGTGCCGGGTTTCAACCCTAGCCGGAGGTGTTGTGTTTCGTTTTGATTCCGGTGAGTCGTTTCCTCCCTTACCTCGATTTCCTCTTGAAATCCTTCGTTTTGGAGGTATACTAAACTAATTTTCATTCCTATTGCCCTAATTAGGTTTTGGGGTTCGAGTTTCACCCGGAATTCGAGTAGGACGTTTTGAGAGCCCCATTTCTCCGCATAAAGGTAATAACGAAGCTAGTACCGTATTTTTGCAACCTTAGTGACTTGAATTTTTCCACCGGAAAACCCTAAACGAAAAATTATGAGTTTAGGTTGCCTTGATTGCAGGACTTTGGTGGGGTTCGGGGAGCATTCTGAAGGTCCCCAGTAGTAGGATTTGCCTTCGGAATAGAAATGTCGACGCGCCGAGTCTACGAGCGTCGCACCACCACTGTAAGGAAACCTAACTTCTGCTAATTAGACATAGTAAAAAGTATATGTTTTGTATACACATGAGTAGATTTATTTCAATAGCAGTCCATGCATAGAAAGGTGTGGTGTTAGGAAAACGGTTACGAAAAATGTGTAGGGTGACACGATTTCCCTAAGACCCAAGTAGTCAGATATGAACAGAAACGTAGGGTACGAAAGCGGTAACCGTGTTCGTAGTTGGAGAACAAGGGCGTGTGCCCCCAAGTCGACCGCCAGGAAGTCAAGGGTCGTTTAGTAGTACACCAGAAAAGATATCCCTTGCAGGTAGCGTCAGACCAAAAAGGTCGCCAGCACACAGAGTTTCTTCCGTGCTAGGTAGAGGCGCACTACCTTTCTCATGAGGCACATGGAACCTTATGAGTAGTACAGACTTGGGAAGTGTCTTCCCTTGAGCCAGCTAGTAGATTCGAGACCGTGTCCGCGTGACACTAGAACAATTGTTCATAAGATGGTCTCGGGTCGTCGTTTCAGTTGCGCGTTAGGAGCACTCTGCCTAGAGCCTTCCTAGTAGATAACAAAACACAAGATAACCTGAAGAACTAGTTAGTAAATGTCAGGTATTGAGTTAGAAAAATAAAAGTCATTTTGTTTGACCAGGAGAAAAAGGTAAAACGGTTAATTATGTAAAACTGGGTTTTAGTGTCACTAGGAGGGGTTAAGAACTGTTTTTCAGGTGACCCAGGTGGAAAACTAGGATGAGCATTACAGTTTGTATTATTTATCTTATTCTAATTTAGGAGATGAGAACATTGTAACAGATATTCATCAGACTGACATAGGAGTGTCCGAGTTTAATATCAAGGAGAAGATGATTTTTCCTTTCGGCCACCCCATTTTGCTGGGAAGTACGCACACAATTTGTCTGATGAATAATATCGTTGGAGGTGCATAAAGATAAGAACTGTTCGCACATGTATCCTATTGCATTATTTGTTCGAATTATTTTGAGTGGCAATACCAAACTGAGAGTGAATTTCATTATAAATTTAAGAAAATAAAAAAAGGTCAAAACATTTGTTTAAAAGATATACCCAAGTACACATTCTAAAGTGGAGTCGTCCCTGAAGGAGGACATGATCTGGTGGAGAAGACGCAGTGGAGGATGACCAAGACGACAGTGCCACTGGGCTAGATAAATGGAGACAGCAGATGCAGAGGAAGTGGGAAGATTGTCAAGATAGTAGAGAATGTCGCGTTCAATCCCAGTGGCCCTCGTCCCCTGCGAGTAAAGGTCCTGAAAATAACAAGAAGTAGAAAATGAGATAAAGCATTGGAATTGTCATGAGAGCATTGACAGACAACAAATTGCAAGGAAAATTAGGGATGAATAGAGTGTCGTCAAACTAGAGAAGAGAGGTAATAGTCACAACTCCAGATCCACACATAAGTGCAAGAGAGTCATCAACCACAAAGATCGGAGGTAGACGATGTTTCTCGAGGTGCGAGCAGAGAGTTTATCATGACAAGATGCAGGAGTGTGGACGAAAGCAGTACAACTAAACACATGTTGAATGATGGGAAAAGATGTACCCATCTAATATATAAGAGAGAAAGGTTTCTTATCCAAAAGAAGAGAAAAAGGTAAACGGTTAATTAGAAAACAATAAAGAAGAACCATGTGACACCAATAGGAGGGGAGAACATTCATCCGACACCAGAGTGTCCGATTAATATTGAGGAGAAGACGATTTTTCCTTTTGGCCATCCCATTTTGTTGAGCATATGCACACAATTGGTCCAATGAATAATATCATTGGAGGTGTAGAAAGATAAGAATTGTTGGCACGTGTACTCTTTCGCATTATTTGTTCGAATAATTCTGAATGACAATATCAAACTGAGTGTGAATTTCATTATAAAATTTGAGAAAACGGAAAAAAGGTCAGAACGTTCCTTTAACAGATATACTCAAGTACATCAATAAAAGTTACAAAGTACAGACTACCTCCACCAACAGATTTGATGGGACTAAAAGCCCAGATGTCTGAACAAACAAGATCAAAAGAACGAATAGAACTTTGGCATTATTTAGAAGGAAAAGAAGTACGATGATACTTGACATATTGGCAAGTTTCACATTCTAAAGTGGAGTCGACAACTGAAGGAGGGCAAGATCTGGTGGAGGAGACACAGCGGAGGATGACCAAGATGACAGTGCCACTGGAGTAAAGAAGTGGAGACGACGGGTGAAGAGAAAGTGGGAAGAATGTCAAGATAGTAGAGACGGTCATGTTCAGTCCTAGTAGCACTCGTCCCCGGCGAGTAAAGGTCCTAAAAATAACAAGCAGTAAGAGAAAATGAGATAGAGCATTGAAACTGTCGTGAGAGAGCATTGACAGACTACAAATTGCAAGAAAAATTAGGGACGAATAGAGTGTCATCAAACTAGAAAAAGAGGTAGTAGTCACAACTCCAGATCCACACATAGGAGCGGGAGAGTCATCAGCCACAAAGATCATAGGTAGTCGATTATGTTTCTCGAGGTGCGAGAAGAGAAGAGGGTTTTCGGACAAAAGATTGGTCGTACCCAAGCCGATGAGCCACTTACCCTGAGTAGCGACAAACACGCAGACGGTGAGGCAGAAGGTTCAGGCATAGTAATACTGACATGGGCCTGAGGATGGAGGTGAGGATACTTCACAAAACACCTCTCGACAAGATAGCCAAGTCGCCCACAATGGGAACAAAGAAGGTGAGGTCCTCCACGGCCCCCGGTGCGACTGCCACGACCACAGTGAGCTCCATGACCAGCCGAATGGGCAAATATCTCGGAGGGCGGAGGGACACGAACAAAGATCACTGCAGAATATAAGCAACAACCAACAGCAGAGATGCGAGAGGCAATAGCATCCAACATAGGGGTGTCAAGTTTTCCCAAGATCTGTTGGCAGATAACCTCGTAGAAATTTGAAAAACGAAGAAGATAGCAGGCCACCAAGAGTTCCTGAAAATGTTTCTGATGAGTGGTGATGTCCACAGAAATAGGGCGATGTTGGAGAAGTTCATCACTGAGAGATTGAACTTCATGATACGCAGCATCTAGAGACAGTTGGTCGAGCAAATAGATAAGAATACAGGGAGTAGATGCGAGATGTTTTGGCACCCCTGGAGTAAACAACGGCAAGATGGTTTCATGTTGCCTTCACAGTAACGTCGCGGTGTATGATAGGAAAACATGCATCAAAGAGGTTGTTTGCAAGACAGGTGCGAACAAGGGCGTCACTGGTGTCCCAATCAGCATAGGCAGGAGACGCGGGGTAAGGAGGAGCATTAGTAAGATGGTGGTGTTTGCGTTGAGAGCGCAAAAGAAAGGTGAAGGAAACACTCCAATCGGGATAATTGGGTCCAATTAACTTAGACGTTGTGACGAGATTTCCAAAGGTACTGAGAATGACTATAGGAGAAATGCTGGCGGGAGAAGAAAGAAGTGGTGGATTGGTCATAGTTGAAAACAAGATCGGTAAGCACGGTAGGCCGGGAAGCAATTACACAGAAAAAGCTCAAACAAATACGTAGGAAAAAGTGTATGGTAGAAAAACTCGTCGGGGGGCAAAGAGTACAGAGATAGCGGGATCAGCGAGTTTGCATGATGGAGGAGCTCGCAAGACCGGCGATAAGCATAGGGTACGGCAGATGGTTTAGCGAGACTGTTGGTTGCAGAAATGAGCTCGCACAGGGAGGGTGGCAGCGAGTTCTAGGGACAAGCAGGTTGGCGAGCACGGAATTGACGAGAACAACGAAAACTGCTTGGGATGGATCGTTGAGCACAGGGGATCAACAAATCCTTCGTCGTCAGGATAAATGTCAGATCGTCGAGAGGGATTGACGAATTATGTGGTGATGGAGAGTGTAGGGAGATGTCTCGCGGCGCAAAGAACTCGCGAAAGGAGATAGAAGCGGCAGAAACTTCAGCAGAGAGCTCCCATACACTGTTGAAGGTTCGGGAGGAGGTCGCAACCAGACATTTGAAGTCTATAAATATGCCACGGAAGAGGCAAATTTAAGCATCGAGCCCAGACGACGGAGGAGCAGAGGCAGGGGCGAGTACATTAAGTTGAGCGAGTACATTAAGTTGAGCGAGTACATTAAATTGAGCGAGTACCTGAGCTTAATAAAGGGGCTATCGGATCAGTGCAGGAAATTTTGTGTGATGCTGTGAGAGTTCAGTGTGAGATCGGAAAGATTTTGTGCAAGGTCGGGAGTATCCACACAAGATTAAAACAAGCAGGGATTTTGTCCCTCTGAAACCATGTGAAAGTTCGAAATAAAAGAATTTATTGTTCCAAAAAATCTATGTTATTACATGAGAATTCTCCTTTTTATATAGAATAGAGGAGAAATATGAATAATTTCGAGATACGAGACTAAATACACGGAGGAAAAATACAATGAGCCCCTTTGTGGGCTTTTGTTCTAAGGCTTTAACAGTATGGGTGATTGGTTGGCTCTTTAGCATCATATATTTGGGTATATCAGTTAAAGAACTAAAAATCAATTTTACCACACTTATCCTTAGATTGTAATAAACAAATCCAGGGCCAAACCTGTTAGCTTGGAAAATATTGTACTAATGAATATCTGTCAAGTACTAGTACGAGAACTAAATGCTTTAATATTATACATTTAGGTGTGTGGACTACACCCCACAATTTTGTCAATAGTTTATGATATTTTGCATCTTTCATTGATGATTGATGATTAATCAAAAAGAAAATTGAAGTCTCTTGTTTTACTTGGACATATCTAATCAAAAAGAAAATTGAAGTCAGCCAAATGTGTCCGCTACAAGAAATGCAGATTTAAATTGTTTTACAATTATGTGAAATCTCAATTTGATGCTATGATAAAAGTGCTCAGCAGTGATAATGGGGGAGATTCACAATTTTGGTATACTTATCATTTATTTAGTTGAGTTGTTACCTTAGGTAAAAATCTTCTTGTTGGGCTACCTTGGGGTACATTTGGCCTTTTCGCTTGTTGGGCTGAAGTTGATTTTTTTTCTTAGTAAATCTTGGTTGTGTGCTGGCTTTTAGAGCTGGCTGCTTGTTTTTAATTTAAAAAAGGCTTAACCGGATCAAGTGTGTCCGTACAAATATCATCCTCTTCTTCTCCTTCTTCTTACCCCTTCTCGGGTTGAGTCCTGCAAGGCTGCAACTGGCCCAGCGGAATGCTCTACTTCTCTGCCTCTGAGCTTGGGACCTGCTGTGCCTTGTTCTTTTTGCCGCTGCTGCCCTCCTTGTGCCTTCAGTTGGAAAGGGAGAACAGACAAGAGATATTGGATAAGCATTTTTCCTTTCCCTCTTCTAATTGTCAGTAATTTAATTTGCGTTCGTTTTTAGTTTGCTGTTTTTGTGATCATTCCGCTACAAGAAATGCCAGATTACCAAAGGGATATGGAATATAGCCGTGCTCAAAGCGCCCATCATTAATTGAATGCCTTCCAACATATTGGGAGGAAGTTACCTGTTATAAATCTTATTACATAACTCTGTTCTATTTAGACTGAGCCTCCTCCTAAAATATTTGGAGGCATGTTTTTGTTCATATTGTGAGGCCTAATGGGAGATAATTTGGACATATTTTTGTGAGGGCCCTAATGGGAAGAAATTTGGACCACAAACAGTCAAATGTCAGTTTGTTGGGATACCTGCTTTGCGGTTGACTAGAAAGGGTATAAATGTTATTATCCTCACATGCATAAGAGATTTATATCCAAAGATGTTTCTTTTTTTGAAACCATTCCATATTACTATGAGCAAGGTAAACAATTAACTATTTATAAAGAAACTCAAAACTCTTATGCTCTAAATACTAACATCTCCATATTCTTGTTGATATTCATCAAGAAGCCAAATGTGTGTCATTAGGCAAGCGCATGTTAAAAAAAAGTTGACCCCAGGGGAAAGGAAGGAGTGGTAAGGTGTTAAAATTCAAACATATCAGATACGGAGAAAGCTTCATTGTCCACCACTTATGTCTCCTCCAAGTGATCCAAAGGCCAAGTCTACCTTTTTTCTGGTACTAAAAAGTGGATGGACTAAGTATCCTATTAATCAATATATTGGGCAATACTCTATCTCTCCATCTCTACAATCATATATTGTTTCTATTTCTCCAATTGTCATTCCTAATAATTTTGGAAGTGGTTATTGATCCTTTTTGGATGGATCATGGATGTCATAGATGATGTTGAAATGCAAGCCTAACACATGCCAAACATATGAGAGATTATTCTTGTGTATACTATAAATATCAACAAGATGACACTCTTGATCGATATAAGGCTAGATTTGTCGCTAAGAGGTTTTACTCAAATCAATAGGGTGGACTTTCAAGAGGCATTTACCCCATTGATAAATTTAACTCTGCAAGGATCATCATCTCTGTTGCGGCTAACAAGTCGTGGGCACTTCATCAACTTGATGAGAAGAATGTGTTTCTTCACAGGGTCCTTTATGAAGAGATTTATAAGTCGTCTCTGACAAGATTGAAGAAGTCTATTTATGATCTCAAACATTCTCATCGAGCTTGGTCCAAATTGTTGAATTCTAAACTTTTTGATATGCAATTATGATGTGGAACGCGCCGCATTTTGGGTCCACGGATGATTAGGACTATTCAATTTGAGTGGATTGTCAGCGTAGGATTTTAAGTATTTTTCTGGTTTTTATTGAACTTTTTTGAGAGGTCGTCATGATCAAAGAATCCAGACCATTTGTGACTCCTTCTTAGTCTATATATAGAGGTAGAAGGCTCCATTTGAAGGCAATTGAAATTTAGAGAGAAATTTCCTCCTTTGATCATCAGTGCTAAAGTCGGAGTCAGGGTGTGAGGCTTGGATGCATCCTCCAACTCCCTCACATTGGTTGGCTAAACCAAGTTTCCTCCACTCAAATTTCAGCCACCATCACTCCTCCAACGGCCACCAATATCGCCTCCGGCCACCACCTCCACCTCCACTCCCCCACAACTTCAAAGTAACCACCCTTCATTACACATAAATACCAATAACTACCACACACCTGCCCTAATCTTCCCCCCCCCCCCAAAAAACAATTCCTGTTGCTGGAATTCACGTTTATACTCTTTCTATTACAGCCAACATCCCATTTTTGAGTCCAAATACAAAACAAATCCCTTTTTTCCTATTCCAACACAAGGCCGCCATGGCAACCAAAATCCAGACTCTGTCCACCTACATTCTCCCTTCCTTTCACTTCCCCAAACTCCAATCCACTGAAAAGCCGCATCCAGCCCTCCAAATCCACTCCGAAAATCCAGATTCAATCTACCATTGTCTCTCCAGCCATTGGCAACTCACCAGACACCCACGGAGCCTTCTAACCCATAACCATCATAAGTTTATTGAATGGTTGTAATTTTTCTGTCTTTAAACTTTGTAAATTCACTGTTTTTGGATATATTAGTTCGTAATTGTTGCCTCAAGCATCTTGAAATTTGTTGGGGTTAATTCGTTTGTGTGTTTGCTTATCAGCTCTCTTGCATATATACTACATTAAATAATATTATTGCAGGGCGATTGTCTACAGAAACGATTCCTGGTTCTCAACCTAGGTTATAACTCATTCTAACAATCACACGATTTATATCAAAGATAAATAAGGAGGGAAAGTGTTTAATTTTAGAGAGCATACGGTTTGCGTCAGTGTAATCACCGCGTCATCCTCAAAGCACAGAAGCTCCAAACATCAAATTTTGGTAAGAGAAGAAAAGCATATTCCCAAACCAAATCCCACACACATCATCGGTCCATTCATCTCAGATTTGAGGAACAAGAAGGAGAAAGAAGAAGAGTAAGTTTTACTTAATTGTGGTTTGCCTTGTGATATTTTTATAATATTTATTTTTGCAGATTTAGTTGCTAGTTAATTGTTTATTGCATATAGAGTTGTCTCAGCTACTCTCCATACACACTGTTACAATCAACCCTACATCAAATTGTGATCACTTTATATTCATTCATCAAAGTGCGAAGCATAATATCATTGTTATCATGTATGTCAATGGCATTATTATCACAAAAAACAGTGGCCAACATATTGTTGATGTTAAGAGGGATATGTCATCTGCTTTTGAAATTAAAGATCTCGGATTACTGAAGTATTTCTTGGGATTGAGGTGGCTAGATATATTAAAGGGATCTTTATTTCTCAGAAAAAGTATGTGTTAGACCTTCTTGAAGAAACTGGGTACCTTGTTGTAAAACCGGTGGATAGTCTCACAGATCCCAACTACAAAATTCAAAGAGATGACCCTCTTGACTTGGACCAGAAATTCAAGTTTCAACAATTGGTGGGAAAGTTGGTTTACTTAACCATCACTCGTCTCTATATCTCATATGTTAGTCTTGTGAGTTATTTCATGCACACCCTAAAGTCCACCATTATGAAGTTGTCCTGAAAATCCGTAAGTATCTTAAGAAGGTTCTGGGAAAGGGGATCCTCTATAAGAACAGTCGACATCTAGATGTGCATGGCTTTTGTGATGTTGACTATGTTGGATCTGTTGCTAATAAACGATCTACTAGTGGCTATACTATGTTCGTGGGCGGGACGTTTTGTGACTTGGAATAGTAAGAAATTGAACATGGTTGCTCGATCCTCTACAAAGGTTGCATATAGAATCAAGGCCTTGGTTATTCATGCGTGGCAAAAAGTTATTCTTGGATAACTGATTTTTATTGTCCAAGGCTCTATGCCTATTTATTGTGACAATTAGGCTTCTATTCACATAGCATCTAATCATATCTTACATGAGAAGCTATTTAGAAATGTGGATATTGATTGTTTACGGTATTCGCTTGAGGAAGGGTGTTAAAACGCAAGCACATAATAATGAGGTGAGAATACCACAGGGTGACTGCAACGCCCCAAATAACTCAATGGATCAATTAGTTGGAACTGAGTTTACTATATAAGGTTGTATTCTACTCCTAAAAAATTAATAAGAAAGAGCATCTCAGAAACGTAATCAGATTGGTTGGTACCCGACATTCACTCAAAGGTATTTTCTCTTCCATCATTCATCTTTAAGTAAAGTAAAATAACTTCCTAAGTCGCACGGTATATAAAAATATCTTCAAAGAAAATTAGTACAAATCAGCACATATGAGCAGGGAATGCCACATTCATCAATGTTGGGAAGATAGAGAGTGTATTGGTGAGACTGAAAAGCACCATCAGAAGTTTGAAATTCCCATGAAATACAGATTTCTTAATGTCGGTGGCACATGTGCAGACAACAGACCAAATGTAGCCGGAACACAAGTTGATCGCTTAAAAAAATTTCAACCTATATAGCTTGACTAAGAACACCACCAGAATTGAAAATTATTCCTTAATTGTCCTGGTATTAGGCTCACATTAGTTCCAGCATTATCTCCATGTTTCATCATTCTTGCGCAATGGGAGGTTCGAAGAAGATAAAAGAGATTGGCTTGGGCAAATGATGAGTAGTTAAAGCATCAAACTCAATTGACTTTCAATCTAGTCTTTTTTGTAAAAAAAATTATATATATGGATGAACCACCGCGTGTGGGGTGCCCAGAAGAAAACTATAAGGTGATCATGTTTGCAATGCACATATAGACCCTTAAGTTCTTTCGTAATGTCATCAAATTTCTCTGGAAGTTGCGTCATGTCCTCACCATCCATGGAATGTATGAGCACATCAGGCTAAGGTCTGCATCCCTTCAAAATAATATTCCTCATGTGCAAGTGCACCTTCATCACTAACAGGTCGAAAAACCAAACAATCGTCCCTAGGGATCTCAATCACTTCCCTCTCTAAACCATATCAAAACCCTAGAGAGGAATGACATAAATATACTATAAGGACATCTACTTCCAGTATTCCACATATTTTAACGCACTTTGCAAGTTCCAAGACTCTGTATCATGTCCATATTGGCCACAGCCACTTGCATGCATGCACGATGTTTGACGTTAAGCTCAGCACTCGGGCCATATTCTCACTTGTGAAATTATGTGTGCTACCAAAATCCACCAAAGTGGGAGTACCCCCATCGGCCACTTGCACCACCATTTGCACAGTGCATGCAAAGCGAGCGCCCATGATAGCATTGATTGAGATCTCTCGATCATCGGCCTTTGAACTGGCCTCCTTTTAAGTTGGGTCCTCCATCTCAACCATAATAGCCTCTTACATACATGATCTACGGTTTATAGCACACTGCAGTTGAAACGCAAGTCTCTCATCTTTAGATAAGTCATCTCCTCGTGTGCAACCACTTAAAAATGGAGCATGTCCCCCATCGATCCCTTTCCATGATTGAGGTAGGGTGAGGTAATCAACCCCTCCGTGCAACTCATATCCCTCTGAAATGTCTATCCATGAAGAGTTGTTTTGGCAAATCTGCGATAGACTCATCCCCATAATCAAATATGGGATACTTCCACATCAAGATGCAATCAATCGTGTAGACCAGCATGGAAAAGGGAACTTGGTGCTCTGGAAGGATATTTATGCCTCAGGCGAGGAGATTTTGGAACTTCTCCATGTAGTCTTCCATTGACCTGATCTACTTCAAGAAGAAGAATTACCACAACGGATTGTTGCGTCAAGTGAACCTCAGATTGCGGTATTATTTAAACAAGCCCATGACAGGTTAAGCTTCTATCTTTCTAATTGGGTAAAATATAGATGAGTAGATACCATAAGAAAAAAGGATGTTAATCCAATCTACTCCATCCACAGAGTGTGTTGGTTGTCAAGAATTGCTCGCACCGTGTGAGTCATATAAAGTGGTCTTCCATGCTGTTAAAGAGGGGAAACTCTCGCTTCATGTATCAGTGTACATCTCCCCCATTATGTAGACCTCTAAGATGTAACATTATGAAACCGATGAGTATCTAATGAGGACAGGAAGAGTGAAGTCTGGATAAAATAGCGCTTGACACATTTACGGGTGAAAGGAGGTGCAAAAATGAATTGAATCTTGCATCTAAATTGAATATAATGTAATTGGGCATAAGTAATGATTTGGAGCCACAAATATCATAGTCATATTTTCAGAGTTGGGAACTCTATAGTTAAGTATGTTTAAGGTGGGAGTAATTTTGCAAGGGAAAAACCTCATGGGAAGTAATCGTAGGCAACCTCAAAACAAGGTTAAAACTATATGGTTCAACTTAGTATGAGATGGAGTGAACCAGAGTTGTGAGTTGGGTTGTTATAAAGGAAGTGCAGCGCATAACATACCTCGGGCCACCCCAAATGGAGCTAGTTGTGGAACACCCCAAACTTGTGGAATGGTGCGAGTGTTGTTGTAAGTTCATGGCACCAACGTGACTGGACGGTGCTTAAAAGATAGCAGCGTTGGCAGTTTGCTGGGTCGTAGAGGTGGTGTGTTCTTAAGTCGCCATAATTACTTGATTGATTAACTTCTAGATCAGTTACATGACTTAAGCGAGAGTGCATCACCTCCTCCTGCATTAAATTAGGAGCCTCCTCCAGAAGGTGCATGTGTAGCCGTAGTGAACTACATAAATTCTTTCCATCAACAGAGAGGTTGGGCCTTACGTTTGGCACTGTCGTTGAAACTATCTGGAGTTGATAGATGATGGATCATGCAGAGATTCAAGTGCTCTAGACGCTGGGTCCAGTGGCAATGCTCCATGTTGGGCCCCGCTTGATCGTAAGGAAAAGAGGTTGTGTTGCCTCTGATACCTATTTAGTATGTCTAGTCTCCTTGGATCACGTGTGATGCCTAATGAGGAAGAAGTCTTTCACCTATTGAAAGATCTCTTTGTAGGGTAAGCTACATGGGTGTGCGACTAAATGCAATCCTAGTAAAGTGCGGGGAAGTTGATATCTCCTAATATTAGATATTATATGTAGCATGTAAACAGGACACAGCAGAGAGAGCCAAAACAAGTAATAAAATTTTAAATCACATGCATATAATTTTAACAAAGCAAAATTATTTATTTTAGGCAAAGCTAGCTATGTCTTTCCTCCGCGTGGAGGGTCAAAGCAAGAATACACGGAGAATAATTCCGGCAAATCACAGAATAATCTAGAACAAACAACCACGATACTATAGTTCCAAACTAGTTTGAAATCACCTCACCAAATTTTAATATCGAAAACGAAGGTCCATACAATAATAAGACACCCACAGAGTAAGGGGGAAGTCATGGACGAGGTAGATCCGATGGTAAGAGGTGTAGGTATGGAGCCACGGGAGGGGAGGCGGTGGAAAATTTGAGGCCGCAGGTGGCTGACGAAGAGGGGTACTGTAGGAGGGACAATGGGGATGTTGGGTGGAGGCCTAAGTGGGGGAAATGTGGGGTTCTTATAGACTGAAGGGAGCGGAGGAGAGGGTAAAGTGAGGTATCCGGTGTTTTTTTTTCAGGAGAAAAGTGCGGTGGAGGTGGGTTTCGTGTAGGTTTAATAAAAAGTGTGTTGGCTGGTACAGGTAGTTTCTGGGGAAAACGAAGGTTTGGGGGCACAGAGGTGGGTTTCTTGAAGGTAAAAAAAGCAAAAGAATAGGTTTATGGGCTGGTACGTGGAGTTTCTTGGGGAAATTACGGTTTGTGGCCTGGATTGGGTGGTAGCTCAGGTTTGTCCATGAATGGTGGTTGACGGGAATTCAGAGGGAGTATGGAAGAGTGGGCGGCGGCAAGGAGAGGGGGATACAAAGGATGATAGGAAAATACCAAGGAGTCATCACCTAGGACCTCCCGGAGTCGTCACTGAGAGAGAATCGCTAGATTCCGAGAATTTTTCTCTAAAATCTGAATAATCTGACAATTGTACTCTTACTCTTATATATAATAGAATTACTTTGGGGCACTCTTACATCAACGGCTATGATTGACTGCTAATGTAATAGACCTGATTACATTAAGCAATACAACAACAACACGCAAGCCTTTATCCCACTATAGTGGGGTCGGCTATATGGATCCTTTGTCGCCATTGTGCCCTATCTTTTGTCATAATCTCACTAATGCCTAAGTACATCATGTCTTTCCATATAGTTTCATTCCAAGTCTTTATTGGTTTACCCCATGCCTAGTGACTAGACTCTCACAACGCCTAACAGGTGCCTATAATGGTCTCATTTGAACAAACAATAACAACAACACTCAAGCCTTTATCCCGCTATAGTGGGGTCGGCTATATGGATCATTTGTTTCCATTGTGCCCTATCTTTTGTCATAATCTCACTAATGCCTAAGTATATCATGTCTTTCCTTATAGTTTCATTCCAAGTCTTTATTGGTCTACCCCTCCCTCGTTTAACATGCCTAGTGACTAGACTCTCACAATGCCTAACAGGTGCCTCTAATGGTCTCCTTTGTATGTGTCCAAACCATCTTAGATGAGCTTCTCGCATCTTCTCTGCAATTGGTGCTACTCCTGTTTTATCACTGATACGTTCATTCCTAATTTTATCCAATCTCGTGTGTCCATACATCTACCTAAGCATTCTCATCTCCGCAACTCCCATTTTTTGCTCATGTACACAATTCACTGCCC
This sequence comes from Platanthera zijinensis, assembly GCA_039513925.1. Lineage (NCBI taxonomy): Eukaryota > Viridiplantae > Streptophyta > Magnoliopsida > Asparagales > Orchidaceae > Platanthera > Platanthera zijinensis. The sequence goes on along the minus strand of CM077090.1, from coordinate 2,450,164 downwards.
AACACTCAGAATCATAGAGCATCGCGGGTCTAATTGAAGTACGGTAAAACTTGCCCATAAATTTTAGTAGTACTTTAAAGATCACATAAGATCCCTGACGCGCCTCTCCACTTCAACCAACCCGCTTGGATTCTATATGTCACATCTTTATCAATACCTCCGCCTTTTTGAACTATCGATCCAAGATATTTAAAACACTCACTACGGGAAATATCTTGATCACCCAACTTAATAACGAAGTAATCTATCCTTCTTGTACTGCTAAATTTAAGCTCCATATACTCTGTATTTGCCCTGCTCAACCGAAAACACTTCTTTTCTAAAGTATCTCGCCAAGATTCAAGTTTTGCGTTTACACCCTCGCACGTCTCATCAACCAAAACGATATCATCCGCAAACAATAAACACCAAGGTATTGCTTGTTGGATATGTCTTGTGAGCTCATCTAAGATAAGGGTAAAGAGATAGGGTTTAAAGCTGAATCTTGATGTAAGCCAACAGTGATAGGGAATTCCTTTATTAATCCTCCAGAAATCCTCACCCTTGTCACTGAATTTGTATACATATCTTTGATTGTATCAATATATGATATATTTACACCTTTTTTTAAGACTCTCTATAAGATCTCTCTTGGAACTCTATCATAAGCCTTCTCAAGATCAATAAATAGCATATGCAAATCTTATTTTCTTTTTCGATAGTTATCAGTGAGTTTCCTCAAGAGATGTATAGCTTCCAAGGTCGACCTCCCTAGCATGAATCCAAATTGATTCTCTGAGATGTTAGTCTCTCGTCTTAATCTTTTTCTATTACTCGTTCTCATAGTTCCATGGTATGACTCATCAATTTAATTTCTCTGTAATTAACACAATTTTGTATATCCCCTTTATTCTTATACAAAGGTACCAAGATACTTTCTCTCCATTGATCTGGCATCCTCTTTGACTTCAGTATCTGGACAAACATAAATGAAAAAAATACAATATATGAAAAATGTAAGTAAACAAAAATCTGGATGTAACTGCAGAGTCAGAACGTCGATCTGAAGATACCAAATCTGACAGGCAGCCAATCGGCCCCGAACGAGCCCAAATTTTGTGCTTCACTACGGGTTCTCGTCGCCGATCCTCATCATTTTCCCCGGCTTGAAAGAATTCATATCCTGAGGAATAGAGATCAGAATCCTCTCCAATGGTACTCTTAATGATATCCGGCGGGCATGGCTATGCACTCGTGGTTCATGATGTCAGTAATGTTCTCAAAAATCAAATGATGTGCAAGTAGTCTCGGTGCGATCACAGGTGCAAACGATGAAGGCATAGACAATTGACATCAAGGTGGGTGGGGCTCGAGAGTGGATTGGGTGTGGGGTTGGGGATGTGGTGGTATAGGCTCCGGTAAATATCTACAATACGGGTCCACATACTCGAGAGGCTCGTACATGGCGTCAGTCCTCAATATTAAATATTGGATGAATACCCATGCTTGTAGGGATGTCAAGCTCGTAGGCATTTGTTTTGATCCATCTCATGAATGTGTAGGGACTCATTCGCCTAGCACTCAAATTTGAGGGGCCTCTTAGTACAGATTCTCACACCGCATGCTCGTCTTCATGAAATGCATTCTCCCGCCTGCGGGTATATGCATGAGATTTATAAGATTCATTATCAGTATTGATTATCCATCGTACTGACTCATGTGGCCAATGCAAATAACAAACAAGTGACTTAATAAACTCATACAAGTAATGCAAATGAAGTGCAGCAGACGCGACACATGCTTTAGGGGGAAATCTGATAACGAACTATCTCTAAAACGGGATGACATATCAAGAGGCTCTTTGGGTGGAGTGTATAAAATATTCATCGAGTGTGCGATAAATACCTGAATGACTACTTGAGACATCGGTACTCAGCTGCAGAACAATGGGATGTCAAATACCTCCTAAGGGTTGTGAGTCATAGGGGGGGACCATTTGGGGGTTGATGGAAAACTTTGTTGCGAATGATGTCATCACCCAAAAGGAATGTCGCAAATAGTGACAAAAGAACGCAACGCAGAGGTGTGTCGGATACCTCTCAAATGGTAAGGCCCGACAGGTGGCTCTTCAGGAAGTATATAGAAAATTCATTACAAGCATAAAGCTCACTCGTGCGAAAGCACAAGCTACCCATACTATGGTGAGTGCTCCCTGGGAAGAGAGGCTCGTAAAATGGGTCTCTCTGGGACTCAGCGAAGGGTTTCCTGAGGGGAGAAATAATGAGAGGATGATCCTCCCATCACATAAATGGAATAAGTGTCATCATGCTAGACTCTTGATAATGTCCAGGTTGGAAATAAGTGTCATACCACAAAAAGTCCTCAATGCTACAAGACTCTTGACCATACTTATGGGTTATAAGGGATGGGTAGTGGCTAAATAGTGTCAAGAGAAAGTTCATCACTGGGAGGTTCGATAACAATGATCAATTCGACTTCAATAATAGCGATGGGATGATCCTCCAGACGAGTATAGACTTTACTGATAAATAAGAGTGTCGATCAAATCATAAGCGGGCTTTGAGACAACCACTACAAGATCAACATTAGGCTCTCGGCTCTCGGTCATGATGTGGTTCAGTGTAATGACGTGAGAGGAAGAGTAGAAAGAGCCCATACTTATGGGTGGGCCAATATGTGGAGTGTCGAGGAATGGGTCTCTATGTGCCGAAGGAGTAATTAGGTCTAAATGGAGTGTGCAAGATGGAGGATTTGATGGTAGGAGGTGTAGGTATGTTGTCCTGGGAGTGGCGGCGATGGAGGATTTGAGACCACAAGTGGCTAACGGAGAGGGGTACTGCAGGAGGGGGTATGAGGTTGTCGTTGGAGGCCTGGGTGAGGGGAAAAGTGGGGTTCTTGGGGGATGAAGGGTGCAGTGGAGGGGAAAAGTGAGGTATCAAGTGTGTATTTTTTCTGGGAGAAAAGTGAGGCGGTGGTGGGTTTCCTGGAGGTAAAAAAACAAAATAAAAACGTTTGATGGATGGTACATGGAGTTTCTAGGTAAAATGAAGGTTTGTGGGCACGGAGGTGGGTTTCCTAGAGGTAAAAAAAAGGCAAAAAAAAATAGGCATGTTGGTTCGTACATGGAGTTCCCGGAGAAAATGAAGGTTTGTGGGCTAAATTGGGCAGAAGCTAGGTTTGTCCGTGAGTGATGGCTAGCGGGATTTCAACGGGAGTTTGGGAGAGTGGGTAGCGGCAAGGTGAGAAGTATACAAAGGATGATAGAAAAATACATAGGAGTCGTCATCTTTGGCCTCACGGAGTCATCACCATTAGAGAATTGTTGGACTCCGAGAATTCTTCAACAAAATCTGCAATACCCTGACGGTTTCCCCCTTACTCTTATTTATAATAGAGCTACTCTAGAACACTCTTACATCAATGGCTATGATTGATCGTTAAAGTAATGGACCAGATTACATTAAATAATAACTGAAAACAAAAATATAATGCATGAAAATGCAAGTAAACAAAAATCTGAACGCATCCACAGAATCGGCTCATCGAGCCGGAGATACCAAATATGGCAGGTAGCCTATCGATCCCAAACAGACCCAAAATTTGTGCTTCACTGCGGGTATGCGTCACCAATCCTCATCACTCTCCCTCTTCAAACAACACCTATCATTGTTCCATATAGCGTTGGTAAAACTGCAACCTCCCCAAACATCGTGGTTAGAGAAAGCATGGTAATCGTTTGTGATAGCAACGCTAGGTGTGAGCTCTACTAGTCGGTCTGAGGAGCAAAGCTCGATCCTTACCGGAAAAAAAAAAGATAAAATTTGTGTTCCTTTCCATCTCATTCTCAAAACCTTTTTATAAGAATTTACAAGTTCCCCAAAGGTTAGTTACAAGGGCTTATACAAAACATAAACCTCTCCATTAAAATAAAGTAGAATGTGATGGAGACATAAATAGTAAAAGAAAAATAAATAACACGACTACGGAAGAAGTTTGAGGGTGGGCCAATCAAGCCTTATTCCTCCATAGGTAAGCCCGTCCCCAAAGTGAGCCCGGAACAATGTATGGCATGCAATCTTGATAAGAATTTTACAAAGAAAAGAATTGGCAATAGCTCTTTCCTTAAGAAGAAGGGGAAGAATCTAAGAATAGCTATCCTATATTGAGTTCGATGATGGTGTGCATTCTTATCCCCAATCAATTCTCAAAATCGGGATATTCGAATATTTTGAGGAGTCTCCATCAACCTCTATAGAGTAAAAGCAATCCTTCATGTCCAAACCGGTCCATTGGGTACTTTTGTATTCTTCTTGTTAAATCTGAAAATCAACTTGCACATATTTTTACTAAATTTAAGAATTCACTTACATTTTTGTGCAAATGTAACCGAGACAAATCTCCAAATTCAAATGAAGAGAAAGTGTTGGGATTTAATATTTGATACACTTTTATCGGATGTAGAAAACCAACTTTTGTAACCAAATTGACTAATCAATACAACACAATCTTTCCTACACAAAGGCTACCAAACACAAACTCAAAAAATTACATGTGAAACGCCAATGTAAAACAAACCTTGATAACCACGGTGTGCGCAGGAAGATTTACTCCCCATGCCAAAGTTGCAGTACATACAAGAACCTAAAGCAAAAAAACAAAGAAAGATGTTTGCAGCTTCACGTATACAGGGCCCAGCAGTGAAACAGACAATCACATACTTTCAAATGCCCAGCTGAAAAAAGTCTCTCAGTCAAGCCTCTGTCAGAACGTAGCATACCAGCATGATGTATGCCAAATCCAAAATCAAACAACTGAGCAAGCTCGCGATTCTTTGATTTACCAACTTCTTTCTGAAACCATAAGTAGTATAAAGAAGAAAAATTTAAATTTATTAAGCTGTTTAAAAACAAAAGAAGATGATGGGCCTAGTTCCTAGCATACCTTAATCAAAGAAAATTGAGCATGGTCCTCATTACTAAATAACTCCAACTGCTCAGCAAACTGGGCTGACTCAACCTGCACCAAAGCATGAATTAAAGACGGGAGTATCAGTAAACCAGAAGGAGATAGTACTGCCAACTAATAAAAATCTATTTATCCTGGCTTCTACACGTATCTATATGATTTGGGGACCTCTTTAACTATTACCGGCTATTTTTTTAATTGGAAGCGCCCAGGTTTCTGCAATTGAAATGGTACAAATCTATTGTTCGAATATATCTCGTCTAATGAAACACCTAACTTTAAACTCATTACATAGCTTATACTAGATCACATATCCACATAAATTTTTCCACTGTTTCTACAAATCTCACTAAGATTCTCTCTCTAGAAATATATCTCAATAAAAAAATTCTAGAAATCTCATTAATCATTTTAATATTTTATGAGAATTCTCTCATGCTCAATTGTCTCAAACAATTTTCTTTCAAGAATATCTCTTTAGAAATTTTAATATTTTATGAGAATTCTCTCCCTAGAAATCCATTTTTCAAATATTTATCTCATTAGAACTCTCCCACTAAAAATTATTTTGGCACTAGAAATTTTCTTTTTAGATATATCACACTAAAATTCTCTCAAGAAAAAATTAACTCTAGAACTTTGGAAATCTAACTATAATATTCTCTAGAAATCTATTTTTCAAACTTTCTATGTCACTTGGTTCCTCTCAGAAACCGTCACTCACAAAATTTATATCAAACTTCTCTCTCTAAAAAATCACATTATGTTTATGATAGGGTTACGCTACTCCTATGGCAGAAAACGGAAAATACATGAGATTACTCTTCTTTCATGCCCTAGGAGTGCCGCCGCACCCCCCCATATACCAAGCCGTAGACCGGCTGGGCCCTCCCGGTTCATTTAGGAGGAGGATGATGAGACTGAACCAATATGTTCAGTCTCCGCAATCTTCGGCGAGAGGAACGTTCCTTTCTCCACGATTCAACGACGCAGCCCTAGATGTCTCTCGTTTTCTTCCCTTATTCAAGCGAGAGGAGCATTACCCATCCTGTAAACACCAACGGGAGTCTCTGGTGGCCTTCCAGAAGCATTCTCCAGCCACTTCGTTACCTCTGCAGTTCTTGCAGCCGGTCTCAGATCGCTTGCCGACGATCCCAACATCACCTTCACTCCTCCTAAAGGTGGTGTTTCTCCTTACAACCGCAGACCGGCGCCTCTGTGATTGATGACAACTCGAAGATCGGGAGGTAAAAAATTCTTTTTCGACCTAAAAATTGGTTGCTAGTGTTGGTTTTTGGGGTATCTCGTCGATTGTTGCTTCTTTTTTAGATGTTAGGATTTTCTACGATTAGCATGTATCAGTTTGAATTGAAGTCGGGAAGCCCTAATATATATACTTTTAAGGTGAAAATTTATTGTGTTCATTTCTTCATCGATCATTTTTCAAGTTATCATAGGTGGGGTTGAAAAAACTAGGGGGTTAAGATATATTTATCAATGAAACAGTTGACTGGAATGTGAGATGGATCATCTAACATAGTTCAATAACCTCTTTATTAAGGTCCAGGTAATATTCAATCACCCAATTTAAAATTGAATCTTTCTTTAGCTAATATAAATAACAAAAGACTGGAATTGGAATTGGGGGGTCCTTCAATTGGACCTCAATTCCAATCATGAAGCATTTGGATGGAATTGTTATCTCTGTTCTTTTAGTTCTCCATGCTTTATATCTTTTAGTTCTCCATGCTTTAATATTGATGAAATGTGGTTAATATTAATTAGACCTGTGTTAGGCGAATGATGGGTAAACCAAAAGATTGTGGAATTTCTACAAAATGGGAGTCTGCTCGTGTGATATTATTTTGCGAACTTTGTATACGAGAGATTGAATTAGGCAATAGACCGACCACTCATTTCAGCAGAGATGGTTGGATTAATTTGATAAAAAAAAAACTTCAAAGAGGGGAGACTGGCTTGGTTTGGAACCCAATCAAAAGATCGATCGATGTCTCCAATGAATGGTGGATAGAGCGAATTAAGGTTAGGAATTAGGATTTTGTTATGAGTTAGTTCCCAACATTTATGAATATTATTTATAACTTTTTTCATTTTAGATGACACATGTTGCCAAAAAAAATTAATACACAAGCATATAATCGGTACTAAAAGAAAATTTTGACAAGATGTTTACTTTGGTCGTTGCTACGGGAGCACAGAGATGAATGCAAAGAAGGCAGAAAGGCCCGTCAACAGACGACGGGAATCACCTATGGACCTGGCAACCACAGGGTCGGCGCGGATTTCTGTCGCGGTAGCCGGAAACGGCGCTGGAGGCGCGTCCATTGCGGCGGTTGTCGGGATCGATGTTGGAGGTGCGGAGTCAAGAAGATGCGGGCTGCTATGGGTGCCACCGGAGGCAGCGCTGGAGGTGTGGGCCATGGCCGCTGCTGCAGATAGCATTTGCGGGCCCGAAACGGCGGCTGTGGGGGGATGTTCGATGGTGTTGGGTGCGGCTGTTGGCGCGGACTGGAGCGGGACGTCGGAGCAGTGCCTGCAAGGATGCAGCCAGCAAGGCGAGGAGGTGTGCGTTGATGTCAAAGCGACGTTTGATGGAGGCGAGTGTATCAAGTGTGGCTTGAGCCCCGTTAGCGTGGATCGAGCAGGCGGGGGCGCCTACGATCGAAGGACAAGACATGGTTGCATTAAACGGCAAATACGGATGCAAATCGGAGCGAACTCCGGCCAAGATCAAGAAGGTTGGTTCCTCCTATGACCCCTCTCTCAAGAATGAGAGTCAAACCCTAAATCCAAGATAATAAAACACTCTCATACCACCTCCTTATATAGGGAAGGGAGCTCACATAATGATAACATAAAATAAGTTATAATTAATATTAATTAATATCAATTAATTACATGAATTAATTAAGGAGGTTTCCATATGTGCGCGTCGATAGTCTTGATGATGTGTGGCTCCTTCGGCGAGTGCGAGCGGGTAACAACCTCATTCATCGGAGAAATGCACCCTATGTTTTTTGAACCTGATTTGCTCTATGATGAAAACAATCATGTTATCGAGAATAATTTGGCCAACACTGATAATATTAGCGCAAGTGTGCACATAGAATGTGATGTTGGCGTGAGGGGTAGTACAGAACATGATGTTGGCTCGAGTTCGCAAACTGTGTCAGGTCCAAAAAGATTGTGTAAAGGTAAGAAAAAGGAATTTAACGCAAAGAATGTGATGTTATCAATGTTGAGATGTTAATGGAAGTATATCATGCACGCGGGGCTTACAGCTGCAGCACTTGTTGGAGCTCCGAGTGTATTCATGTTGAGTGACGCACTTCATGAGCATGAGAAGTTTCTAGAGGTTTTCATTGATCTGGGCTTGTATTATTTTGCCACATTGTACTTCATTACTCCTACCAATAGGGTGACTTTTTTGAATATGCCAGATGATAGTAAGGTTGTGTGGTTGACGAAACGTTACATGGATTCATTGAAGTGATGTAGCGGCATATTGTGTGATCATGTAGTCCACAATGGAGTATTCTATGTTTTGTGTAGTCCATTTTGTAGTAGTGTGTAATTTGTGTCCTTTAGTATCAATGTTATGTATTAGTATGTATTTTGTGATCAAAGCAATGACAACACCAATGATATGTATCAATTCTGCCTTTTGTGATCAATGCAATAACAACATCAATGTTATGTATCAATGATATGTTTCAATTATTTTGTGTTTTTTACATTTTACAACCTCACATTATTTAGGTTATCAATGTAGCAGAAGAGAACGTGGATGAATATTTGGCAGATGATGAGGCGCTACTACTCACCAAATGAATTGACAACGTCAATTTTATATTTTTCAGAATCCCTTAGCAACGACACGTGTTATGAATATGTTTCACTATATTCTGACAAGACATCTTGCATGACCTCATTGCAAACATGCGACAAATGGGTCTGAGAGTCATTAGAGGGGCATTCAGAAAGATTCTGCAACATGTTTCATATGTCGAAACAAATACTTTTGTACTTGCTCGTTTTACTTGAAAATGGTTTAAAAGGATCAAGAACTACTACATGTGAGGTATCGCCAATAACATTATACACTCTTGGGCACAATGAATCGATGAGAGAAACGGCTGAGCATTTCCAACATTCGACTGAAACTATAAGTCGATATTTCATGAACGAGCTTCGCGCACAGACGCATCTTTCAATGGATATCATAGCTCCTACCGATCCACAATTACAAGAAATTCACGTTAATCTTAAATGATGAAAGATACATGTGTACTTCAAGGACTGCAATGGATTAATTGATGGAATACACGTAAATGTGTGAGTTTCTGTACAAAATCAAGTGGTATACATTGTCCGGCAATGAACACCAACTCAAAATGTCATGGGAGTGTGCGATTTCAATGTGTTTTACATATGTTGTGTTCGGATGGGAGAGTTCAGCACATGATAGCCGCATTTATCACCGTGTAGTGAGAGATACAAGGTGTAAATTTTCTTATGCACCTTCAGGTGATTGTTCAGCACTTTGGTTATACCATTATCATGAACAAGTATCATTTTATGGTTTATTATAATAAATCAAGTTATTGTAGGAAAATATTACATGGTTGATGTCAGATGTTCGTTAGAACCCGGGCTTTTGAAACCATTCCACAAAACAAAATATCGCTCGTCAGATTTTGCTCGAGGTGAATGCCCAGTTGAAGGTCGGCTTGAGATCTTTAACAAAACACACTCCTCACTTCGTAGCATTATTGAACGAACCTTTGGCGTATGCAAAAATAAGTGGTGCATCCTAAGGAATATGAGACAATACACATTCTCAAAGCAATGCATAATTGTTGAGGCTACAATTGCCCTCCATAATTACATAAGAAGGCATCCTCAAGGGTAGATCCGGAGTTTGTACCATGTGATGATGATAAAAAACTTTGTGCATCCAGAGGCATACGAACATATGGCAAGAAATCGACGTACCGATAAGAACACAAATCCGAGTGTAGAGCCAATTACACATGAGAGGACTGGTGCAGTTGAGATGTCTGCTTTGAGAGAATTCATTACGGACCAATTACTGAATGCTCACAAATACAATTCAATTTATAGTTAAGCATAATAATTATTTGATTTATGTTTGCGATACAGACACGGGAGCATGGTGTGATTCTTTGTGCAGTTATTAATTTATCTATTTGCTTTTTGATTTCTTGCAGACTACTATGTCGAGTAAAATGTACTTCATTTTGATTTGTGTTAGAATATATAGTGTTTTTTTATGATTTGTTTTTTGTTTTTTTATCCCCTCTATATATAGAGGGGGTTCTTTGTCCAAATGAATATGAATTACAATTTTCAGCCGACCAACATGGTATCAGAGCCTGACATGCTCCCGGTGCCCTAATCTCATGTCCGCTCCACCGTTCGCACTTGCCCGCCCTCGCCGACACCCGCAAGTCCCCCGTCTCTCTTCCCCGAGCCCTCGCCAACACCCGCGAGCGCCCCCCCCCCTCTTCCGCGAGCCAGGTTCTTCTTTTTTCCGCTCGGTTCCACTCAGCACTCTTCCGTCGGGTTCCGTTAGGTGCTTCTTCTTCATCCCGTGTTCCGGCGCCGGATCCCTCAATGCAGTGAGTGTTCTGCTTCTTCCAACGCCATCAACCCTTCTTGGTGATCTTATGGAGTGGATTTCTCCGGATTTTATTCCTGAGCCATTATGTCTAGTGATGTTGATTCTCCGGATCCTTTGTCTGTGGTTGTCCCTCCTGCGAGTTTTCGTTGTGGGAACCCCGATCATAATACTCCTCAGATCACTACCATTCATCTAGATGACTCTAATTACCTTTCATGGTCCTGGTCTATCACCCTAGCGCTCAAGAGTCGTCGTCTCTTTGTCTATGTCACTGGACAAATGTAGGAACCAGACAAGACCTCTTCTGAATGGATACAGTGGGAGTCGGAAAATTCCTTAGTCATGTCCTGGCTTACTAATTCGATGCAGGAGTCCATTACCCGTAAATATCTATTCCTCGACAATGTTGCGGACATTTGGCGACGAGCGGAGTCTACCTACTCCTATCGAGACAATGTTGCTCAGAGCTTTCAGTTGCGACGGAAGATATCCCTACTCTGCCATGATGACCATCCTCCTACTGCGTACTGCTTTAAGTTCACACAACTGTATCAAGAATAAGATCATTTTGATCCTCTTACTTTTGTTAGCCCTATTGATGGGACGATGGTCTGTGCTAGAGAAGACCGCAATCGCATATTTGTGTTTCTTCATGGCTTGCATCGGAACTTCAATCAGATCATTGTTCAGATTTTGGGGCGTTCGCAGTTACCTTCTCTTTCTGAGGTCTACAACATTCTGCAGCAGGAATTTGATCACCGCCAGACCCTACTTCCTGATACTGAGCCTGAGGGCTCTGCTCCGGCGGCTACATCCCCTTCTCTTCTTGGTTGTCGTCCATCCCATGACTCAAATTTGAAGGGCTCTGATAAGCATCATCTCCTCTGTAATTATTGTGGAAAGAATCGTTACACTCGGGACACTTGCTTCAGGCTCCATGGGTTCTCTCCGCCAAGAGGGGGTGCTCCGCCTCGCGACGATCGTGGTTTTGGGCGCTCCTCTGGTCGTCATGCTTCTCCTCGTGTGGCTCATCTCACTGATGCTACTGCATATATTCCTCCTAGCTATTCCAGCTTTGATGGCTCAGCCCCTCCTAGTGCATTCACAGCGAATGAAATATTTTCCCTTCGTCGCTTGATGCAGCCATGCAGGGCCTTTCTACGGAGCCTTCTGCCTCTTCCTCCTATGCTCACACGGGACTTCTAGGTACTCACTATGTTGTCTATCATCCTTCCACCAGTGGATAATTGACTCTGGGGCCACAGATTATATGATTGGATCCTCTACAGGTTTTATCTCTTATACCCCTCTCTCTGGCTGCGATAAGGTGAGCATTGCAGATGGTTCTCTTTCCTCTATTGTCGGAAAGGGTTTCATCTTCTGCTGCTCTCTCACCTTATCCTCTAACCTTCATATTCCCAATTTTACTCATAATTTGTTTTTTATTGGTCATCTCGCTAACTCCATGCACTGCTTTGTGACCTTTTTTTCCTTCCTCTTGTGTTTTTCAGACCCTGGTGATGGGGAAGGTGATTGGATCTGGTAGTAAGGTCAATGGACTATGTGCTCGACTCCAGCCCAGCTCCACCTCCTCTGACTCTTCATTCCAGCACTACCCATCATGGTATTCTTAGCATTGACTTCTGGGCCACCCGTCTACTTCTGTTATGAAATTGTTATTTCCTTCCATGTCTACTGTTGTCTTTGATTCACTTGTATGTGATGTCTGTGTTATTAACAAACATCATCGTACTTCGTTTAATCATATTTTGTTACCTAGTTCTACATCTTTTGATGTTATCATACTGATATTTGGGGGGCCTGCCTCATACCTTCTATTTCTGGTTGTATGTGGTTTGTTACTTTTATTGATTGTTTCTTTCGTACTACTTGGTAATATTTGATGCGCAACAAAAAAAAAAATTCGATGATTTCATAGCATGATCTCCACTTAATTTCACACTAACATTAAAACTCTTTGCAGTGACAATGACCGCGAAAACATGGATTTGCAGTTTGAGCAATATCTTGTTGATCATGGCATCCACCAACAGACTATATATGTTTATTCCCCGGCACAGAATGGTGTTGCTGAGCGGAAAAATCTTCATCTCCTGGAAGTTGCTCATTGTCTCTTGTCCACCATTGCATCTTCCCAAATTATATTAGGGTGATGCGGTCCTTACTGCGGCATATCATATTAATCGTATGTCCTCTTGTGTCCTTGGGAATGCAACCATCTTTTCTACCTGCACGTCGATGATTCTGACGACGAGGGCATCGGATAAAGCTGGAGGACAAGCTTTTTTTAGTAAGGGTAGGATGTTATGTGTTATGATGTTACGTGTTATGAATTGTTGTGAGTCTCGAGCATCGGGCTCCATATTATCATTATTATTAGTGTCTTTATGTTATGTTAGGGGAGTGTTAGGTGAGTGTTAGAGTCATTATTATGTTGCAGCCTATATAAAGGCTTTGAGTGTGTTGTTGAAAGCAAGCAATGACAAGGTTCTAATTCTCATCTTCTTTGTGAGATCTTGGTGGCTCTCTCCTCCGACGAGCAACCCCGCTAAGGCAGCCGCGGACACGGCTCCACGGTATCTCCGATAATCCACTGCTCATCGCGACCACCTCCGAGATAACCTTAATGAGCATTCCAGAGAATTTAAAAGTAAAATTGCGCGATATACGAAAAATTCACAATAGTAAATTTTTATTTTACGCATGTAAACTTCATCTTTGATGAACTCTGTGTTGGACTCTATGTTTGCTATCTATGATGTCTGTATGTGGAACTATTATTTGTGCTTGTTACTTTCTTCAGTTGCTGCAATATTATCTATTTTTGATGATGTTTGGCTGATTTCTACGCACCTTTGAGAAATAGAAATAATTGAACCAGAAAGGTAGTTGTCAAATTTATTTGATATGGAACAGATAATATTAGATAGATTACTAAATTATGGAATTAATAAAGAAAAGGGAAAAAGATCAATATTACTACAGCATTCCATAACAAAATCGGTTTCACATCCGGTTCTAAGAATATTTGGAACCATGTAGGTTGATTAACCTATCTACATTCACACTCAAGCAGTAGGTTTATTAACACTTATCGATCAAAATAAAATCAGCTTAAAGCCTAATCAATCTATTTAAACACAATTGAAGAAAGTAGTGACTATCTGCATTAGCAATTACCAGCATCCTAGCAACTTTTCCAGTGTCTTTCCGCGAGTGAACAAAAACCATTGCTTGATGCCCTTGTTTCACAGATTCCACAACCTAGATACATCAATATCAAACAAAAGAACCTCGGTTAACAGTTATCAAAGCCTTCAGATGTAATGACTTAGAAAAAGTATCAGATTAATACTATGTATAACCTTTTCATAGCATATCCTATTGAACAAGTCATTCCTTTTAGCGAAGTCTTTCTCACTAATGCCAATGTATTGCTGAGCTAGAGGAACCGGCCTATAACTAGAATCAAAAAAGAACATTCCAGTTTCTGCATTGACTCTTAAAAATTGGGCAACCTAATCAATATAAATTAATTAGATTCATGAGATGCAAGTATAAAAGGCAATACAGACTGCAAAATAACACTACTCAAATCTAACGGCATTGGAACCTCTAAATAATTAGGTAGTGTTGCAGATAATCCAACAATCCTTATCATCGATTGTGTTGACTCAACCTGTCAAAGTTAAGAAGAAAATGATTATAATGTGCAAACTTGAAGACCCGTCGAAAATGCACAAATAAACAATATTAAATAGAAACAACTTTAACATAATCTGATTGTGACTGACATAAATAATTTGAAGAACTATCATATTGTGTTCAATTATCTTTCTAACAAAATAATGCCACAGATTTTTCTTGGTAGCCAAGCCATTCAGTAATACAACTACTTATTGTACCTCAAACCTTTTCAAAACCAGTTGGTAGTAAAATGAATACACCCTGCTCAAGGCAATCATGGAGCCAAAATAGAAAGGAGAGCTTGGTAAAACTTTAGATCATGGAGATCAGTTTTGTAGCAGATAATAATCTCCTACTATAGATTTTGAAATTAAGTTCAACAAAATGTTTGTGGGAACTAATCTAATAGTGAAATAATAGAAAATTATCTGAAGTGCCGGAAAAAAACAGGATGAACAAATTGATGTTGTAGAAAACATGCCTGCCGAAGTGTGCGAGCAACCAAAGCTTCTATCACAGAGCCTCTATCGTCATTCAGAAGGTGCACTTCATCAATAATTAACAGCTTCACTAACATTGACAGTGACATGTCGCTACTTTTTCGTGTAATCACATCCCACTTCTCAGGTGTTGTCACTATCATCTGAGTTGTGTGAGCAAAGAAGACTAGAACTGCATGTTACAACAAATAATAACAAAACAAAGAGGTAGAATCACAAACCTGGGTTTGTTCTAGCTCATTCCTAGAAAGCTGCATGTCGCCTGTAAGTTCTTTCACAACAAGATTTAAGGGTGATAACCTGTGACTGAAAGTTGCAGTAACCTCTGCTGCCAAAGCCTTTAGAGTACATGAATTAGCATGATAAATCTTCAAATAATTACGCAAATAATGCAAAAATATCGAAACTGCACCTTCATTGGAGCCACATACACAATCTTAAATTCTTTGTGCAGAACCCCATCCCTGAAATGCTGCTTAATCTGCAGCATACAAGTTCCTTTTACTCCACATGTAGATATATGATAGGGAACAAAAAAATAAGTGTAATTTGAGGGTTTCTTAAGTGGAGTATGGCTTGAACAATCAAATAAAATTTACTACATGAACAAAAAAACACAGATCCAACTTGTTTGCCAGATTAAAACCTCATGAAGAACAGATATCATTGCAATATTCGTCTTTCCTGCACCAGTTGGGGCACAAACCTGCATAGGATTTGACAATGTATAAAGCATTCATTCACAGATTGTTAACAAATAAATTTTTCTTTCTACAAAGACTGAAGTTAGGCAATAAAATAGAAAAACTGTAACAACATCATGAACAGAAAAAGTTCAAAAATGAAAGGCAAAAGTAATTACTAAAATATTCTCATTGGAGTAATAAGTTTTGTGGAATATGCGACTCTGTATGCGATTAAGGGACTTGTAACCACGAAAAGCGGCTTGAGCAAAATCATCCAGTTCACTTATCTCAATCTGAAAAGAGATGAAAACTGCAGTCAGCTAAAATGATCAACATCACGGTGAAGTAAAGCCCTCGTTTCAAATTTACTAACTAGATAAAAGTATATTAAAAATAACTCAAAAGCACAAGCTATAGATAACAATACATGTGCAAAAACCTTCCGTAGCCAAGTAAAAATCTGCAAAAATAAGCTTTATCTGCTGCCCCCTACTTGAAAATTAAGAACTTAGAAATGCATAAATTGCATAAACCAATAAACATAACTCATTTCCTAGGTTCTTCGTTAATATAACTCTATTTATTAGATGATCAAATAAAGCAGTCATAAAATGGTTGGGTTGAAGTAAATATTAGTTGATATGTAGTTTAACATATATATTTATTACTTGTGTATGTGCGCACGTGTGTGTGTTCCCCACAAGAAGAGCGGGAGAAAGGAAATATTATGTGCAGTATCAGCGTCATTACTCTAGCCGATTCTCCTCTTTGCCTTGCGAATAATCCAGCATCTACTTTGTCGCGCTCGAGGCTCCTATTGACGTTGTTTGATACGAGCTCTCCATACTCTCATGTTCTAAAATGATGTGTCACTCTTGATGCTACACAGCTCCTTCATCTTCTTCAAACAGCCTCTTCTTCGATCAGGCCATCTCTCTCACTTCAAGCTTCAGTTGAGCTTCATATCTTTTGAGTACTTGGTCGGGCTACAATCAGAATTGCGCATCTGTACTCGGTCAAGTTCTAGGTGACGCCTTATTGTTGTTACTCTTAATGCTTTTGCATCATTCCCCGTAAATGTGATCCCCTCTAGTCGACGCCATATTGTTGGTTCTTCATCCTCATTGAACAGAGCTACTTCATCACAGGATAGTTGCAAGTTTCTTCGTCCGATTCTCCCTTATTGTTGGGTTCCTCACCAAATATACAGCAACTTCCTTTGATTGTTATTTACTATTGATTTTGTTAGTTTCTCATTTGTAGGGGTTCTTATCCTGTTATTGTTTTTTCCAGTTATTGTATCATTTCTATCGAAGCTTATGTTATGATTTTCACAAGCACTATTTGATTTCCATTGCTATGTTGTCGTGCTCGGTTTCAGCCCTACACTTTTCCCAAAAATATCCCTTTTGTTGGTGAAGCTTCTTATGGTTGTAACTAAATCAACAATCATCTTTAATATGGTCACAAAAATACGTGTCTTGTGAATTAAGAGAGCATTGTCGCTCGTCCTTCCCTTCGCTTAAGCTCCCTTGTAGTTCTCATTTATTTGCTTTAGGCCACCCTACTGTGTGAAGTCCTTTACGAATTTCTAATGTAACCTCCTTTTAGTACGTTATTATATTTGAGGGTAAGCATCTCTCCCTTAGTTATCTCTTAAATAATCACTCTAAAGTATTTATTTCTTAAAAAAAATATCATAAAATCCTCACTGTTGACAGAAATAAGTTTTGAAATATGGTAAAGTATAGAGGCACATTGGTTAATGACGCAGGGTAAAAAATCTTAGGTGTATACCTCTTAATAAAATGGGGTAGCAACGGCACTTCTACTCCAGATGAATGCACTTGACAATTTTTGGACTTTATTATTCCACCCTTGTGGTGGGACCCTTCCCAGACCCGCTTGGCGTGGGGATGCTTTGTGCACTATTGATTGAATCTAATGTTTTCTCATCAGTCGAATGTCGTCTTTCTGTTATTAATAAAAAATAATTGTAATCAATTTTACACTGAATATTGAATCGTATTCCTTATATTTAAAAGGTTTTGATTCCACGAGCATTATTTATAGTCAGTTCACTCATATTAATAGGTTAGCACTGTGTTGTGTCATATATTTTGTGTTTACTCAATTTGTTACATTTGAATATTTGATGATGTGCTACATTTCGAGATATTTTATTGATGGTGATGCAATTCCTTGAAGTGTGTATCATTTTACCCTTCTTTTTGGTGACTAGTTACCCCTTCCAAAATTGACTGTTAGCATATGGATGTCAGTCTATCACATCCAAACCTTCATGGTCTAAAGATAATCATTAGATTTATCAGCGAGACAGGAACCCTATATGTTTGAGCATTCCTATGAAGAAGAAAACATGAATGAACATATTATCTTGTGATGTCAGCCTTCCATCATTTATAACATCCGTCGTTATTATCTCAAATTATGTCTCCACTCCAAAGCATCTCCATTCTCTATATTTTGTATTTCTCTTTCCTTTGTTACTATTCCCACTAATGAACTTGAGTAGGCATTATCTAAACCTTAAGCTAGAAAAAGGCTATGGACAAATAAAATATTAATGGTCTAATAAAAATGCAACTGAAACTTGGCTCCATTACCTACTTGAGAGCAGTATGTGGGTTGTCTGTGGATATTTATATGAAGCATAAACTTGATAACTCAGTTGAAACACTGAAGCTTTATCTTGCTGCTAAAAGACACACTAAGCTCTATCTTACTGAATTTGATGAGTTTTTTCTCTGGATGTAAAGCTAAATTCTGTGCAAGTTATTATATTTCTTGAAGCGAATAAATCCTGGTTACATATCAACTTAATGCAAAGAACGATCTCTTTGATAGAGATTTATAAGAGACTATATATGAACCAACTACTACGTTTTAACCGAAGGAAGAAATCGGTATGCCATCTTAAGAATATGTTATACAGTTTTAAGTAATCACTGGAACCTTGTTTGAAACTTTCAATCATGTGACCAATGACCATGGTCTAATGGGATTTCGAGGATCGGCGCATATCTATTATGGGCTTCGAGCCAAGTTATCTTATTATGCACGAGTCAATCAAGTCTTTTTATATGTCATATATTTTTCTTATTTACATTATTATACTTCATGTATGTTATTAAATCGTGTAAGTTTGGAGTCTGTCCGAGTCTAGGAACCTTAGAGTCTTAATGTGCCAACTTGTATTCTCTTATTTAAAGGCTTCTTGAGCTAATGAAAAGGTATGCATGAATTGAAGTATCTTATAGTCTTTGTTAAGAAATTGTGGTAGCTCTCTTTCTCTCCGAATTTACCCTGCCTAGGCCACTGCAGTTAGCTATGAAGTATCGGTACGAGTAAGAGTACCAGGCACGATACATATCCAGTACGGTGATATGATAAAATTAAAAAAAATACAGGTACGCCAAGGTACAACTTAATTAAATTTGATTTATGCAAGCACACAATATATATACCCACATTTTATATATATATATACCCACATTCCAAAAATGCCCTTGGGCGTGTAATTTGTCTGCAATTCGGATTTTCCAAAAAAACAAAAACATGTTTGTTGTCTGTGTAGAGCCCTCGCATTCGCTCTCTCCGTATAGCTCAATGTTGATCTCGTTGTTGTTGTGTAGTTATCAGAAGTCAGAGGGGATCAGCGGAACGAGGTCGCCTGAGGTTGGCAGCGGGATTGTCAGAAGGAGGTCGTTCACCCAGGAGAAGGGGTCGATCGAGTATAACATTTGCCCACTTTCCAAACCGGAAGAAGGTCATTGGCCCAGGGCAAGGATTACATTTGCCCACTTCCCAAATCGGAAGGAGGTCATCCGCCCAAGGGGAAGGCGTTGATCGAAGATAAAGGGGCAGGGATCATTGATCGGTAAGTGGTCAAAGTAAGATGATCGGTAATCGACGATCGTGCTCGATCATCGGTCGCCTGATCGACGGTCATCAATTGAAAGTAAATTGGGCAAGTAATCTTATTTTGGATACAAGTGAAAGTGCATTGGGGACGCAACAATACCCCAGTAACAGTTGTCCCTCCATCAAAGCTCGAATGCCCTCGAGCAAATGGGTTTTGCACAACGGTACTCCCACCGCTCACAGCCCCCACCCCACCCACCCACCCACCTCCCACCCACCCCCCGATGCAAGGAGTACTGTCGTGCGGAGCCTGTGCGCTAAAGAGCAGGCGAACACGGACGGAGGTACTGTCATTTCAAGGGTACAGTCGCGGCCGCATGGGGAGCTCCTGTGCATTGTCGCTCGTATAATATTTATATATATGTGGTCATTTACTGGGACCTCCCCTATAAGTTTGCTAAATTACAGGTTGCACTCCTCTTTTTAAATTATAAAAACATCCCCTGAAAATTTACATTTCATAACATCCATACACAAAAAGACCCCCATGAAGATTTACTCCAAGGGAGTATTTTTGTGCATAAATGTTATGAAATGTAAACTTACAGAGTAGTTTTTGTAATTTCAAAAAAAAGAGGGGTGTTTCCAGTATTTATGCTAACTTCCAAAGGAAGTTTTGGTAATTATTCATATATATATATATATATATATATATGTGCAACCATTTTAAAAGAGGAAGAACATACAAAGTAGAAAAATCCATATTGAACAAGCATAAACATAACCAATATGAAGTATCAAACCCTCAAATACATAATAAATAAATACAATCAATTTTTTTGTAATTTTAACGTAAAAAGAAACATAAATATTTGGTACATTGTCTTATTATAATAAACAATTATCACTAGCCGCAGTTATGTGTCACAATTTTTTCTTTTCAAAAATACATGGAATCAACTTTAATTTACTTTTGAAAAACATACTTTTATCACAATATACAAAACGATTTGTCAAGTCCAAGCGAGTCCGCAAAGTAGCATGTCTATCAACTGCGTACCAAGTACATACCTGGTGCGAGTACGCCGCCCTCGAGGAAGTATCGGTGCTTCATGGGCTCCGTAGAGTATTCCCTCCTCATTCCCACCATCATTTTCACCTTCGACGACGTTATCGATGTGTTACGAGTTATATTGTGACAATTTAATATCAAAGATATCTGATCCAACCCTTATGTCTGTAGCAACACACGCTTCTTCCTTCCACTGCGCGCTTGAATCCATCCATAAGGATCGGGGACTCGAGTTCCATCTTCTTTGGATCGTCCGCCAATACTCCACAATGTGTGCACCTACCTTAACATATAGATTCCACGCGCCCACTGAGCTCCACATGCAACAATCTTCACAAATAGAACCGGTGTCAATATTTCCATGTTCTTCCAAACAAGTAGATCCAAGGGCGCGAACATTTTTCTACATCGACGAAGACACAAAACTGCAAGTCGCGGAGTCGACTCAACTCAGCATGCCAGTACTAAAAAACATGTCGCCCATCCTCATCCAGTTGATCCTCACAATCGTCATTGAAGGGGTCCAGTCATCATTCTGTTTGTTGTTCAAGCCATGCAACCTTCATGCATTCTCCTTTCCTTGATCTGACAAGCTACAAGGAACACCCTTCTCTTTTCCTCTGCTCTGTTGAAAGCATCAAGCCCAGCGTCGTAACATTATCAATCTGCAAGCCTAGCCTTAGGTCTTGTCTTCAATAAATTAATCAATTTGATTAATTAACTAAATAATTTACAAAAAAGGGGAAACGTCGTGGTAAACCCTCAACATAGGGACGCTTTGTGTATCTTGTGACACTCCTAGCATGTCATTGACATCAGTTCTCGGAGACTCGATCCGCCCCGTAACCGGCCCCTTTTCACATTCCTCTCGCAACATGGGGAAATCCAAAAACCAAATGAATTAGCTTAGTGTCTTAATGCAGACAATCGTCGCGATTCAAACCAGCGATGAAAAATGACACCAAGAAACTACCTTTGTCATTCAAACCAGGTTTGACGACCACACATCAGTCGTCCAAGCCATCATTTTTTCATCACAGGACCAAGCCAGTAGCAGTCAGGGACCTCTGCCACCCCTCCTACACATTAAGGCCCCAACTTTTGTAGGAAAAGAAGCTGACATTGTTTCCCATTACGTTAAGTTGGACTTTCCGACATACAATGGGAAGACAAATTCGTAGAGATGGCTCACCCGATGTGAGTAATTTTTCGGCCACCAGCAAACACCGACATCGGTATGGATAATTCTAACGTTCATTCACCTTCTCGATTCAATGTAACTACGGTTTGCCCATTTGCAAGTCGAAAAACAAGGGATGACTTGAAACGACTTCGAAATATTATGCAGCATGTAATTTGGTCCTCCCATTCGAACCAATCCCCTTGCATGCACTTATTACCTTACAACAAACAGGTACTATGGATGTCTGTCTGGAACAGTTGTAAGTTCTTCTTTCTCATGTTACGATATGCCTGGAGTGGCAGGTCAAAATTTTAACAACAAGATTTCAGGAATGCCTGTGAATGGATGTCGAATTTGAGGGCCCCTCGAGATTTAGTTATTGCGATGAATTTGGCTAGGCTTTGTGAACACCGATTACATATGGATGGCAGCAACTATAGACACACAGGCGCCACACCAAACACCCCAGTAGACTAGCTTGAGGGTGCCTAGCACTGAAGTGAAGTTATGGGTTTCGGGCAAGTTATCTTATCATGCCACGAGTCAATTGATCGTGTTAAATCTTGTGTCTTTTCATTTTCGTGTTATCATATTTAATGTAAGTTATTATAGTCTAAAGTTTGGAGTCGGTCCGAGTGTAAGGAAATTAGTCTAAAAGTGTCAATTTTTATCCACTTATGCATAAACCTCTTAGGCTAGTGAAACGGTATGCATGAATTAAATCTCTTCTTGTCTTTGTTAAGAGATTGTGGTAGCACCCAACTTAGGCAGTCATGGTTCCAGCTACATAGTATCCCCTCCTCATCTCCACCATCATCTCCACCTCCGGCCACTTCTCCAACGATGTTACCGACGCACTACGGGTTAGCACATAACAATATCATTCACTCTTCAAGAAGAAAGCTTGCATTGGAACTACTATTCTTCTAGTGCATGTGAATGATATTACTAGCACTTGGGTAATAAATGAGATATTATATATATTGAAGCATCTTTGGTGTAGCATTTCTGGACAATACATTTTTGTCTATTCAAATATTTCCTTGAAATTGAAGTTGACAACAAAATAATGAAATCCATTTGACATGGAGAAAGTATGACCTTGACTTCCTCGAAGACCAGTGGCTCTGGAAAATCTGAACCAAAACGTCAATGCCCTCACCTCTAGCGTACGTGCAAATAAATAGAGAATGAGGACTCAGGAAACCAATATGGACGGCTCATAATGTCTATTCATATTGATTGTGATCAATACTAAACAAAACAAGAAATAAATAAATTGATACATGATAAAATGTCGAAACAACCGTCCGGAAGGATCCATGGATCATTCAGATGAGAACTAGATCAAGGACTCATGTGAGCATACACATGGGTGGGCCATCGGGACCTTCAAATTCCATCAATAAATTAATTTACATTAATGTAACCAGGCCAAATATAATTTCATGTTACAAAGTTTAGTTAATATATGCTTTCGCCTACTATTACACATTGGCAGATGGATATGTGCATTCTTCGCCATATTAAAAGTTTTATCAATGTGGACTTGTGTTTAATGCTAGTTAGGATGACCAACTACTATATTGTATGTTCTTTAGAGGAAATCTGATATTCAAGATAAGTTTAAAAATATATAAGATTGTTGCCAGAACCAAAGCTGACTCAGGATATGCATCACAGCAGAACTCTTATTCTTTTTTGATATGACAATAAAATTGTTAAGCATAGTGCACATAACCATGTGTTTCACGAAAGGACAGAGCATATAAAGGTAGATTGTCATTTTATTTGGAATCATGTGATTCAAGAGACCATCTTAGCATGTTTCAAGTACTTCTCAATGTGCAGATATATTTTTAAAGCTTTACATAGGCAATCATTTCAGGCCTTTTTGTTAAAAGTTGAAATTTGCTAGCGAAGTGATAATTAATGGGTATTTTTGTGTATACAGTACTTAAACTCGTGCATATATATAAAGCCCAAAGAGTCAATAGAAAAGGCACTTTTTGTGACATAAACATGAATCTTATAAACTACATCAAGATAAACAGTTTTACAAGAAAAAGATAAATAAGAATTATACTATCGGATATGCTCATTTAGTACAAATTTGTTGATGGAAATCTTAACTAAATGAAAATGAAACATACTAGCTTCTCATCAGGCCTTAATGGTGCTGTTGCAGTAGGTGGAATCCTAACTTCTTCATATTTATTTCCATGAAATCTCGTTGTACCTTGTGGAAGAGCACCCACAGAAAATGAGCTGGGGCCTTGGCCAGTCCCAATCAAATCATCAAATGGCTGCTTTTTTTCACTTGCTATTAACAGAGATGAAAAACTATCAGCAGCAATATCCTGAATGCCACTTTGATCCATCACTCGTTTATTCCGCTTCTCTTCTTTGCGCCTTAGTTTATCCATCTGGCGCTCAGATTCTGTCTGCACGGTGACCTGTAAAATTGTTTCAAGAAACAATTCATGAATGACAAAAAAGAAAAAAAAATCTTGGTAATAAGAAGATTAGATTGAGTAGTGACATACTTGAGTACCATAACTTGGCATTCTTGCTTGGGAGTTCGAAGATAATTTCTCAGATTTAAGTATAAAAAGCCCGTGTTGGATACCATTCAATAATTCCTTTCGGTGCTGCAACCAAAATTGCAATTGCGTCAAGAAGTTCAATTCCCACACGTTATCATAAGAATGAAAGAATAGGTTCATGACAAAATAACTATTCTAACTATAACTAATCAAAACTAATGCAGTAAATTCCAACAAAAGAACAAAATCTATACAGTATAAATGAAAGATAAAAGAAAACTAATATCAGGTACGACCTAGATAATAATTGACTAACTTGGTTAACCGATACCCATTGACATGTACACTTTCATTCACATCATGATGTAATCATTAGCATGGACAACATACGAAAAAATCAATGAAAGAATAAAAATTGCACTACTATTTTGTGCAGCAAGTCTAAGTGATCAGACATTGGATGATACAGTAAGAACAAAACGTCATGGGAAGACAATAGTCACTGGATAAACAACAAGTGGATCAAACACAAGATCGGTGTGTCAAGTTTATCATTCTCACCGATAGAAGATCTTGTACTAATTCAAAAGCGCCATCGCCAGCAAGGTCCAACAAATCACCGGCAATCTAAAAATTCAGAAATTTTCATTGAAAAATCCAAAAGGTAACTCACAAGGAGATAATGAGAAGAAAAAATTTATTTACGAAAAGGCAGGCGAAATAATTCAATGTAGCATCTAAGAACAATAAAAATACCACATCGCCTGCTTTGTTTGATAAAAGAACGCGACAAACAGCCATTGCCAGTTCATCTCCAGAAAGTGGTGAGCTTCCTTGTCTAACTATCCTTTCACATGCTTCTTTCAGCCATCTTAAATTTATGTTGTCCCTCTCAGCATTCGAAGCATGATCTTCATGCATCAGGTTTTGCCTTTCATAAGGTATGGCACTCATTAAACTATCACCGACAGGAGTTGCACCATTTTCCAACAGCTCCTCGAGAAGGAAACGAGCAGGAACCTTGAATGCAATATCAGAGCCAAATTCTGGGGCATCACTATATCCATCTGTGATACCTGTCCAGGATGACGCAGTCTCATGATCACCATGCTGCAGCATGAAAAGGTTATAAGCCGATTCAGCTACTTTATGTAGACTTGAGTCCGGAGCAGAATAACCAACAAGTCTTTGCAATTCACCCCTGCTCGAAAGTAATAAGTCAGGGACACATCCATCAACAACAAAATAATTATGGCTTATTTTTCGCCTCCAGTAATTACTGTATTACTGATATATTTGAGTGAAAGAAACATTTCTCGTAACATTATTCATATGGTAAATTATATGTTAAACGCATAATATCAACTAGCATTGTTATCATCACCGTCATTACCATCATCATCTTAATTCCCAAACACTGGGACAAATTTAGGAATCATCATATTTCATGTTTTTCTACCAAATAACGCATGAGGTGTTACACCTATTTTGTACAAACCTTTAGCAAACTTCCATGTTACTTTTGAAACCTTAATTAGTTTTATCCATGTTTAATGATGCAGAATTAGTTTTATCCATGTTTAACGATGCATATTCTGCCCATCATTATACTCCATCTTATGTTCAAAAGATATTAGTCCCCCCATTCATTTGGAACAAAAATTTCTCAATCTATCCTTCATAATTTTTGTGAAAAAAAAACCATCTTAAACACTCCCATTCATGTCACGTAGCATATCCTCCAATGAATTCTTTGTTAGAAAATGATAACTGAAATAAAAAAGAAATGATGTAACTTGGTAGTCCGGTCCAATCTAGAGTTTTCCACTCAATATTACAAATAATACAAATGAAATTTATCCGGAAAGTTCTTTTATATTAGTATATATACATGTACTGGTATTATGATGAATGTTAAGAAAATATTTCTCCAACTCTTCTACTTTGCATTCTTCTTTCTACTACATTGTGGTATCAGAGCCAGGTTCCATCCATCAGTAGACCTGTGTAGAATCTGAAGTCCCGGTGATCAAGAGCAAAGCAACATCATCAGTACCGGTGACAAAGAGCAAGGCCTCATCATATGGCGGCGGCAACTTCATCCGGTCAAGCATTCTCATACACCCAAACCGGCATTCCCATCTTTGAAGGCGAAACATACGACTTTTGGAGTAAGCAAATGAAAATTTACTTCATATCTCAAGGACTGTGGGAATTAGTCCAAAATGGATACACACATCCCACTGAGAAATCTCCTGCAGAAAATCAGGATGCGGCATACTTAAAAACTTTGCAATACAATCAAAAAAAGATGAAAAGCCTTCCTGACCATTCCGCAAGGAGTAGGGAAATCAATCCTTCCCTTAATCATCGATGTCGAGACCTCCAAAGAAGCCTGGGAAATTTTAAAAACAGGATTCAGAGGTGATGAAAGAGTGATCTCCATGAAATTAACTGTTCTATGGAAGGAGCTCGACACCACCAATATGAGAGAAGGAGAGACAATCCATAGCTTCTTCTCAAGGGTCACTTCAATTGCAAATCAACTTAAAACATATGGAGAAAACCTTCCAGAAAGAAGAGTTGTGTTGAAACTAATCAGCAGTCGAACACCAAGGTTTGAGCATGTGGTGGCAGTCATTCAAGAGGCAAGAGACATCACCAAGCTCACTGTGGCCGACCTAATGGGGTCACTAAAAGGCCATGAAGAAAGAATGAAGAAGAAAGAGCCAAAATTGGAGCAAGCTTTTCAAAGCAAGCTTCACTTTGGCACAGAAAAGAAGGACTGGAAAGTGAATAAGTTAACTGAGAACAAGGGAGAGAAGAAATTTGAAAACAAAGGTACCAGCCTTTTTTTGCAAATTATGCAACAAGAAAATCCACAATACCAAAGATTGTTACTCTAAATGTACCAAATGCAAGATTAAAAATCATTTAAAAAAGGATTGTTGGTTCAAAAACACGAAAAACATAGAAGAAGCAAATGTGAGTGAACAGAAACAAGAATTCATGTTTTATTCCTGCTCTCAAACAAGTAAGAATGAAAAAAATGTATGGTTATTGGATAGTGGTTGTTCTAACCACATGACCAATAACAAACTTTCTATCTCTTATCTGAATGAGGACGAGAAATCAGAAGTAATCATGGGGAATGGAGATGTTTCAGTCATAGAAGGGAAAAGCTCAATTGCTGTAAAACTAAAATCTGGAGAAACAAAGCTCATCCAGGATGTGCAATACGTGTCAGGTCTCTCCCAAAACCTGCTAAGCATTGGACAGCTACTAAGTAAAGGCAACAAAATTATATTTGATGAAGAAGAGTGCAGGATCTTCAAAAACAATCAGTTGATCACAACATCCAAAATTGCAAGGAACAGAATATTTCCTTTGCTCAGAAGGACTAAAAGCATCAAGGCTCAAACTACAAAAACAATATAAGAAGCATTTCTCTGGCATACAAGGTTTGGGGACATTAATTTCAAACATTTATCAAAGCTGAGTAGTTTGGTAATGGGAACACCACAAATACAAAATAGCAATCCTGTTAGTGAAACTTCCGCCTTGAACAAGATACACAAACAAAGCTTCCCACACTAAATTCAATGGAGGGCTTCAAAGCTACTTGAATTAGTCCATGTCGACATTTGGGGGCCCTCCACTACACCCACCTGGATGGGAAAGCGTTATTTTCTACTATTTATAGATGATAAAAGTAGGATGGCATGGATCTATTTCCTTTATCAAAAGTCTGAAGCCTACCAAACCTTTCTACAATTCAAAATATACGTAGAAGATCAAACGGGACTGAAAATTAAAGACCTAAGAACCGACAGAGGAGAGTTCACCAGCTCAGAATTCACCTCCTACTGTCAATCTCAAGGCATAAAAAGACAACTAACGATCTCAAAAATCCTCAACAAAATGGTATTGTAGAAAGAAAAAACCAAACATAAGTTGAAATGGGAAGAATCATGCTACAATATAAGAAATTACCAAAGGAATTCTGGAGAGAGGCATTCAACACAGCTGTTTATATTCTGAATAGAATCCCTACTAAAGCTCTTCAAAATTGCACACCATATGAAGTTTGGTACCAAAAAAGGCCAAATGTAAAGCATATGAGGGTGTTTGGAAGCATTGCCTACACTTTACTTCCAAAAGAAAACGGAGATAAGCTAGAGCAAAAAGGAGAAAAACTCATCATGGTAGGATACAGCCGTGAATCAAAGGGATACAGTCTCTTCAATCCAGTCACCAAAAAGATTGTTGTTAATAGGGACATCATATTATGTGAAGGAACATGGTGTTGGGATGAACCCATGGATCAGAGTCCAATATTCGAAAATCCCCTAGATATTGAGATTGAAGCCACACAAACAAGTGAGGCAGCACCACCTGCCAGTCCAAGGGGGCCGTATCTTCTGATCAATTATCAGATCACAGTCCAGACTCATCACCTCCAAGGAAATTCTGATCAATTTCTGAAATTTACAATTCACAAAACATTGCTCTTATCTGCGCCGAACCCACAAGTTATGGGGAAGCCATAAAAGACCCAAAGTGGGTTGCAGCAATGGATGAAGAAATACTAATGATCCACAAAAATCAAACCTGGGAGTTAGTTCCTAAACCTCCACGAAAGGGGATCATTGGTATAAAATGGGTTTACAAAATTCAACTAGATGAAAAAGGGCAAATTCAAAAATACAAAGTCCGTATAATAGCGAAAGGATACTCACAGAAGCCTGGAACAGACTTCACAGGAACCTTCTCACCGGTGATTAGAATGGAAACAATAAGAACCCTTCTAGCCTATGTTGCTCAGTGCAACCTGCAAGTGCATCAATTAGACGTAAAATCTGCATTTTTAAATGGAGAATTAGAAGAAGAGATTCTAGTTCAACAGCCGAAAGGATATGTTGAGAAAGGGGAGAAAGAGAAGGTATGCAAACTCAAGAAAGCCCTATATGGACTTAAACAGGCACCCTGTGTCGGTGCCTGGTACTCCAAGATAAACAATTTTCTCTGCAGCAGTCAATTCATAAAAAGCCTAAATGATCCAACATTATATATTCAAAGGCATGAAAATGATTATCTGCTAATTTGTATTTATGTGGATGATATCCTAGTAACTGGCACGAACACAACTCTCATATATGAATTAAAACAAAGGATGATGACAGCCTTTGAGATGAGCAACCCTGGAATCATGAGATACTTTCTAGGATTGCAAATTTATCAACAACCTGGAAAGATCTTCATCAATCAACAAAAATACATCATGGAGCTATTAAAAAATTTGGAATGAAAGATTGCAATCCCTCTCGCACTCCAATATCCATTGCAGAAAAATTGACCTGCAAAGAATGATAAGAAAAAGTAGATGAGGAGACTTATAGGAGCATAGTCGGTTCTTTGATGTTTCTTACCAACACACGCCCTGATATTGAATATGCAATTAAAATTGCTTCAAGATTTGTCAGCAATCCAAGTATAATGCACATGTAAGCAGTAAAACGCATACTAAGATACCTTCAAGAGACTAAAGACTATGGTCTACTTTACTCAAGAAAAGAAGAGGAAGAAGAAAAGAGGCTAATCGGATATTTTGATAGTGATTGGGCAGGAAGCCCAGAAAATCGCAAGAGCACTGGGAGCTTTGTGTTTCAGCTAGGTCAAAATACCATTTCCTGGAGCTCTCGTAAACAAAAAAGCATCGCTCTTTCCTCCGCCGAGGCAGAGTACATTGTCATTGGAGAAGCAGCTAAAGAAATTGTGTGGTTAATAAGGCTAATAAAAGAAATAAGAGGAGAAGACGCTGGTGCAACAGAGATAAAAGTCGATAGCACCTCAGCCATGGCAATATGCAAAAATCCTATATTTCACAATAACACAAAGCATATTAAGATAAAATATCACTTTGTCAGAGAGATTTCAGAAGATAATCAGATCTATTTGAGGCATTGTCGTACAACAGAGCAGCTCGCCGACGGACTGACCAAGCCGCTCGATGTCGACAACTTTGATGCTTTTTGTCGTGCTCTCTGAGTTTTAAAAGCTGAAGAAGCCCTCGATTGAGGAGGGGAAATATTAGAAAATGATAAATGAAATAAAAAAGAAATGATGTAACTTTGTAGTCCGGTCCAATCCAAAGCTTTCCACTCAATATTACAAACAAAACAAATGAATGTATCTGGAAAGTTCTTTTATATTAGTATATAGGTATTATGATGAATGTTAAGAAAAAATTTCTCCAACTCTTCTACTTTGCATTCCTCTTTCTCCTACATTCTTTACTAGCTTATAAACATATTGTTAGTATTTACGGGTATTGCATGTATTGTTGTATTCCTCTTCTCTCCATTGTATGTTTACCTCTTCCTTTCCGGCATTCCTTCCTCATTGTTTTAGGAGATGATTTTGCTTCCTTTCATCTCCAAGATTTTGGTGATTTCTTTATGTTTCTTGGATTGGATCATGGATCTTGGATGATTTAAGGTTTCCCACTTGTTCCGAAAAATCCTTCAAAAAATTTTCGTATGTAGTGATCTTCGACTTTCTTTTTTGAATCACCATATCGGGAAGTGTTGATTCTCATGTTACCTCCTTGCACTTATTATTCCTATGGGATCTCTTAGGGGGAGTCATGATCATAATACTTCTTAGATTACTACCATTCATTTGGATAATTTCAACTACATCTCGTGTTCTTGCTCCATCACCTTGGTTCTAAAAAGTCGTCGTCTATTTGATTATGTAAATGGCATGAGAAATTGTGAAGAACTCGTCGTATTGGATGCAATAAGAGTCTGAAAACTCCTTAGTCATGTCCCCGGCTCACGAATTCTATGCAAGAATCCATTGCCCGTAACGATTTGTTTATGAACATTGTTGTTGAGATTTGGAGGAGTCACCATGTCTACCTGCTCCTACAGAGGCAATGTCACTCAGATATTAAGTTAAGATGGAAGATCCCTCCTTTGCTAAGGAGATCGTCCTCCCTCAATTTGCTACTTGAAGTTTACTCGAATGTACCAAGAATACTACCATTTTGACTCTCTCAATCTTATAAATCATGAGGATGAGGTATTGATTCAGGCTCACAAAGAACACAACATGATTCTTGAGTTCCTTCATGGCCTCCATCATGACTTTGATCAGATCAATACTCAGATAATTGGGCGGCACCACTTACCATCCTTACCTAAGGTGTGTGTGTGTGTGCGCGTGTGCAAGCGCGGGCGCGGGCACGTACGTGTGTGTGTGTGCCATGCAACGAGAGTTTGATTGTCGTCAGACTTACTTCCAGACTCCGATCCAAAGGAAACTGCTCAAACTGCCACAAACATTGTTTCTCGTGGTCGGATGACATGAGATTCTAAAATGAAGTCCTTGATAAAGACTTGGCTTGTGATTACCGTGGGAAGGGCCACCACACTAGAGACACTGCTTCTGACTTCATGGTATTCCACTGGATAGAGGAGGTGCAGCACCAAGGGGTGATCGTGGATATGAGAGTTCTCAAGGCCGGCCATCTCCTTCTTGTTCGGCTCACTTCACAAATGCAATTGATGACACATCCTAACAATGTCTGGTCTTATTCATCTTGCCACCCTGCTACGCTCTCTGTTGAAAAGGTGCAAGGACTTTGCTGAATGATACATGATCTCTCTATTGAGTCTATTGTCTTACAATTGTCCTCTAATGCTCACACGGGGACTCCAGGAGCCCATTCTGCTACATATCATCCCTCCACCCAGTGCATCATTAACTCAGGAGCCACTAATCACATGGTTGTCATAGCCTCAAATTTTTATCCTATATTACCCTTATTCGATAGAGATAAGGTGGGCATCAATGATTTCACTTTCCCCCATTACTAGAAAGGGCTTCATTCCTTGCTCCTCTCTCACCTTATCATTACTCCATGTCTCAAATTTTACTCAAAATCTTTTCCAATTAGCCATGCTATGAACTGTTCAGTAATTTTTTACTCTTCGGGTGTTTTTAGGGCCTAAAGATGGGAGGGTGGTTAGCTTTGGTAGTATATGCAATGGTTTCTATTAGAATATATGAAAAGGAAATAAAAGGTGCATTGTATTAATCCACATAGGGGGCAATTTATAACATTACAACAAGACGCAAAACACTGATAGGCAGTGTGGGACTAAAAACAAGCATTAATAATACTCATGAATTAACAACTCTAACACTCCCCCTCAAAGTGGAGGGGAAACCCCCATCTTGGAGGAAACATACAAGGAGAGGTAAAGGTGGGTGGCAATGTGGGACAAAAACTGCAACCGCAGAGGCCCAACCGCGTGTCACCGGGGATACTTCGACCGGGAATAAGCCACAAAACGTTGGTCCACAAACCGACCATGAACACGTTGGATGCTCTCTGAAACTAGGTCAACCAACAAACGCAAAACCAACCCTACCTCAAATCGAAGAAATATATGGGGAGACACAAACAACGGACGAAATAAGCCTGGAGGCCAGATGTGACTAAGGCAAGAGTCGAAAAAAAGCATTGGAGTCGTTATCACAAACACTCCCCCCCCCACGTGGGTCATGTGCATGAAGGCATAGACTATGTCTGGAGTCCATGTATGACTAAATGACGCAGGACGAATTTATAGGATGTCGACTTATGATGCCTTAACCCTAAATGCAACACTCGTGAGCATGCGATGAATGTAATTGGCCGAATATGAACCCTACGATGAATATATAGACAAACACAAGCACACAATCCAATGGACTACCGGAGGATAACCCAAACGCAATGCACATGCGATGAATCAATCATGCAAGTATTTTTTGACGCACAATTAATTAAACAAATTAATTTTAAAACCTTGTGCAACCGTCACAATTGATTAAAAATATTGCAATGAAGGTAAGCAGTCAAAAATTACAAGTTAATTGAGAGTGCACTGAAATCAAAATGTGAAACGAATAGTTTTTGCATGTCAATAAAGAAGAAATGAACCCTAGAAAGTAAAAGCGCACCAAGTAATGGGTGTCGGTGGAGGTGGTGGCAGTCCGGAAATGAGAATATTTTTAGGGTTGAGGGTTTCAGAGAGGGTGGTGGTTGTTTGGTGGACTAGAAGGGTTGTTGGAGGCGGGCAAAATGCAGATTTAGTGTTGGGGAAGCGCTGGAGTGGGTACACGGAGGGGGTACTGCTGTGGAAATGGAAGAGGGCTGTTGGGGCTCCAGGAGGGTGATTGGGAAGGGATTTGTCACTGAAAAGGGTTGGACAACAAATTTTGACAGTGAGGAGGGACTGGACAGCGGGGTTTGACAGCGGGTAGGGGCTGGAATGTTGAATGTTGTGGCGAGGAAGGTCGAGAATGTTGCAGAGAGGTGTTGGGAGGTTGGGAAGAGGGCTGGAATGTGCAGGTATCTATAGCGGGGAGTAGCTATGGGCGGATAGAGGTCGGACAGGGACTAGAGGAGGGTTGGAGACTGTTGCGGCTTGGGGAGGAGGTTGTATGTAGGAGAAGGGAGGGGAGGCCAGTGGTTGTGTTGGGGAGGCGGCGGCGGCTGGAGAAGGCTAGGGAGACGGTGGTTTGCGGCATGAACAGCGGAGGAAGGCGTGGAAGGCTCACGAGAAGGCGGAGGTGGCTAATGGAGTATCTGACGTTGGCACCAGTGGCGGCGACAGCGGCTGGAGAAGGCTGGGGAGACGGCGGTTTATGGGAGGAAGGCGCGGAGGAAGGCACGGAAGGCTCACGGGAGGGCGGAGGTGGCTGATGGAGGGGCTGGCATTGGTACCAGCGGCGGCGGAAGAGGCTCCCGGCATCGGCACCGTGAGAGGGAGGCATCAGCACCTCCTAGACTGAGCGGTTTTTCGCAAAAACCAAATCTCTCGATAATTCATTTATGCGATTGCTGGGGAATATAAAAGGGGGGAATTAGGTTGAGCTTATTCGACGGCTACGATCGCCCGACGAATAAATCATCCTAACTCTCAAAAAATATGTAGTAAAATTAAAAAAAATGCATATAACAACACTCAAGCCATTATCCCACTATAGTGGGATAGGCTATATGGATTCTTTGTCGCCATTGTGCCATATCTTTTGCCATAATCTCACTAATGCCTAAGTACATCATGTCTTTCCATATAGTTTCATTCAAAGTCTTTATGGGTCTACCCCTCCCTCGTTTAACATGCCTAGTGAGTAGACTCTCACAGTGCCTAATAGGTGTCTCTAATGGTCTCCTTTGTACGTGTCCAAACCATCTTAGTCAAGCTTCTCGCATCTTCTCTGCAATTGGTACTACTCCTGTCTTATACATGATACATTCATTCCGAATTTTATCCAGTCTCGTGTGTCCACACATTCACCTAAGCATTCTCATCTCCGCAACTCCCATTTTTTGCTCATGTACACAATTCACTGCCCAACACTCAGAACCATAAAGCATCGCTGGTCAAATTGCAATATGGTAAAACTTGCCCTTAAATTTTAATGGTACATTACAATCACATAAGATCCCTAACGTACCTCACCACTTCAACCAACAGGCTTGGATTCTAAGTGTCACATCTTTATCAATACCTCCGTTTTTTGGAACTATCGATCCAAAATATTTAAAACACTCACTATGGGAAATATTTTGATCACCCAACTTAATAACGAAATCATTCGTCCTTCTTGCACTGCTAAATTTAAGTTCTATATACTTCGTTTTTACCCTGCTCAACCTAAAACCCTTCTTTTCTAAAGTGTCTCGCCAACATTCAAGTTTTGCGTTTACACCCTCGCGCGTCTCATCGAACAAAACGATATAATCCACAAACAATCAAACACCACGGTATTGCTTGTTGGATATGTCTGGTGAGCTCATCTAAGAGAAGGTTAAAGAGATAAGGGCTTAAAGTTGAACTTTGATGTAAGCCAACAATGATAATCCTTTAATGTCCTCCCCCTTGTCACTGAATTTGTATACATATCTTTGATTATGTCAATGTATGGATACATTTACGCCTTTCTTTTATAAGACTCTTCATAAGATCTCTCTAGGAACTCTATCATAAGCTTTCTCAAGATCGATAAATAGCATATGCAAATCTTGTTTTCTTTCTCGGTAGTCACTACCAATGAGTATCCACAAGAGATGTATAGCTTCCATAATCTACCGCCCTAGCATGAATCCAAATTGATTTTTCGAGATGTTAGTCTCTCAGCTTACTCTTCTTTTTATTACCCATTCTCATAGTTTTATGGTATGATTCATCAATTTAATTCCTCTATAATTAACACAATTTTGTATATCTCTTTTGTTCTTATACAAAGGTACCAAGATATTTTCTCTCCATTGCTCTGACATCCTCTTTGATTTTAGTATCTTATTGAAAAAACATGTAATTGTGTTAATTACAAAGGAATTAAATTGATGAGTCATACTATGGGAACAAGTAATAGAAAGAAGATTAAGACGAGAGACTAATATCTCGGAGAATCAATTTGGATTCATGTCAGGAAGGTCGACCGTGGAAGTTATACATCTCTTGAGAAAACTCATTGACAACTATCGAGAAAGAAAACAAGATTTGCATATGTTGTTTATTGATCTTGAGAAGGCTTATGATAGAGTTCCAAGAGAGATCTTATGGAGAGTCTTAGAAAAGAAAGGTGTAAATATATCATATATTGACACAATCAAAGATATGTATACAAATTCAGTGATAACGGTGAGGACATCTGGAAGATTAACACAGGAATTCCCTATCATTGTTGGCTTACATCAAGGTTCAGCTTTAAGCCCTTATCTCTTTACCCTTATCTTAGATTAGCTCACCAGACATATCCAACAAGCAATACCTTGGTGTTTATTGTTGCAGATGATATCGTTTTGGTTGATGAGACGCGCGAGGGTGTAAACGCAAAACTTGAATCTTGTCGGGATACTTTAAAAAAGAAGAGTTTTAGGTTGAGAAGGGCAAAAACGGAGTATATGGAGCTTAAATTTAGCAGTACAAGAAGGACGGGCGACTTCGTTATTAAGCTGGGTGAACAAGATATTTCCCGTAGTGAGTGTTTTAAATATCTTGAATCGATAGTTCAAAAAGACGGAGGTATTGATAAAGATGTGACACATAGAATCCAAGCACGTTGGTTGAAGTGGAGAGCCACGTCAGGGATCTTATGTGATCGTAAAGTACCACTAAAACTTAAGGACAAGTTTTACCGTACTGCAATTATACTCGCGATGCTCTATGGTTCTGAGTGTTGGGCAGTGAATTGTGTACATGCGCAAAAAATGGAAGTTGCGGAGATGAGAATGCTTAGGTGGATGTGTGGACACACGAGATTGGATAAAATTAGGAATGAAAGTATCAGGGATAAGACAAGGGTAGCACCAATTGCAAAGAAGATGCGAGAAGCTCATCTAAGATGATTTGGACACGTACAAAGGAGACCATTAGACGCACTTGTTAGGCGTTGTGAGAGTCTAGTCACTAGGCATGTTAAACGAGGGAGGGGTAGACCAATAAAGACTTGGAATGAAACTGTAAGGAAAGACATGATGTACTTAGGCATTAGTGAGATTATGACAAAAGATAGGGCACAATGGCGACAAAGGATCCATATAGCCGACCCACTATAGTGGGATAAAGGCTTGAGTGTTGTTGTATTGAAAAAACATGTAAGCCACAAAATTCTTTCATTCCCTAGACATTTTCATACCTCGATGGGTATATCGTCTGGTCCAACCGTCTTTCCATTTTTCATCTTCTTTACAGTATCATTTACCTCTGATACTTAAATTTTACGATAAAAAGTTATGTTTCTATACTCCTCCAATTTATTTAACTCTTTCAAGTTCACTTCATTGTCTTTTGTTTCATTAAATAATTGATAAAAGTATTTTTTTCATCGCTCTTTAATATTCACATCATCCGTCAAAACTGTATCTGTTTCATCATTTATGCATTTTACTTGTCTTAAATCTCTTGTCTTTCTTTCTCTAGCTCGAGCAATTTTATATATGTCATGTTCTCCATCTTTGATATCTAGTCGCTTATAAAACTCTTCATAAGCTTGACTTCTTGTTTTACTTACTGCATGTTTAGCTTCTTTTTTGGCAACTTTATATTTGGCTAAGTTTTTATCATTCTACAAGCGTATAGTGATTTATAGCTGACCCTCTTTGCCCTCACTTTGTCGCGCACTTCCTATTTTCACCATCAAGATTCTTTATTTGGGGGACACACGACCTTTTGATACTTCAAGTACGTTATTTTCACTTATCCTTAAATGTAAAGACATAACTTCTAATAAAACATTAGGACCAACAATTGGGTCATCAATCTCTCGGGCTCAGAAACATTCATCTCCGGAGAATGAAGACTATATGCTCGCAAGGCAAGCCAAATAAGACTCTCTATCGCTCCACAAAGGAAGTGTCTCTGCATAAGGTTGTCATACAGCTAAAGTAGTCGTGGATCCCATGTAGTAAGCAAGTCGCAACAAGGGTGAAGGGTAGGGATATAATGGTAGTGGGTAGAGCTATAGTGGAGATCGGGAGTATAGGAGAGGCTATAGTTATTGTGGAAACTGAAGGTAGAAGGGATGGCTAAAGGCCCAAAACTATGTGGCTCCATGTCTAGAGTAAAATCCTCAGCATTGAGAGTTGGATGAACATTCGTATTCCTAGTAACATTAGGCTTGAAAAAATTTGACTCAGGCTTCCTCATGACGGTGTATAACCATATTCGCCTAACATTTAAATACATAGTTGTCCCCAATGGGAACCTCTTAAATAATATGCAAATCATCACCCAAGTACCTTCTTTGAATATTTGTTTTCTCATGTTCTTGCGAGCGCAAGTTTTAAAATGTTCATTATTTAATACAACTTTACTTCGAAATATGCCATGCAAACCATGCAACATATGCAAATGCAAAATGACAAACTCAGCAAACTTACTAAATGTAGATTTTACATGGCAGTGAGAGTTCTTAAAATGGGTGAGTTATCTGGCGGTTCTTGGGTGGGGTGTATAAATAATCGTCGAGTGTACGGTGAACGCCTAGATACCTAACGGGGTATCAACAGTGAGATAAAGTATCGTGGAATGACAAATATCTCTCATGAGGTGTAAATCATCAAGGGGCTTACCGAGAGGTCGATAGAAAATTTCAGTATAGAAGGAATCTTCTGAAGGAGTGTTGAAAATAGCAACATAAGAATGTAAACCAGGTGGTTCATCTGGTGGTACGTATGTAAATTCATCGTGAATGTGATGATCTAAAAGGATGTGTGAGACAAGGACACAAGGGTATAACATCGGGGTCGGTTGAACGTATCATAAAAGAAATAACTCCTCAAGTGGCCCTCCAAGAGTCTCAACGGGAGGCTCATCGAGGAGTTTATACATAGCAAGATGAACTTTGAGATGCGTGTCATCAATAATAGTAGTGTCCTCATCCTCAAGATAGGAAGAGACAGGTACTACAAAGTCGAAACTATGCTCTCGACCCTCACATTGGATATGACTCGTCATGACAATATAGGGAGGTTCAGGTGAACATGCATGCAAGGGCGAGTCAATGATCGGAGCAGGGGTGGGGAAAGAACACATCATGATAGGGTCACTAAGTCGATCAAGCTCGCTTTCAATAAGGGCCCTTGGGGATGAGTCAAAATCAAAGGATGGATCACTCGTCGGAATTAGTACCTCACTGGGGTGAGAAAATCAGTCACAGACACCACTTTTATCGTGTCCTACGGGCCAAGATTAGCAAAAGTGATTGCCTCAAAATGGAAGGGACTCGTACTGGTGAGGTCAAACTACCTCTAGTGGATCTCAAGAACTGCTCATAATGAAACACAAGGTGAAATGTTTACTCGAGAGACTCAGAGTGGTGATAGGTCAACTTAGCACGTATCTCAGATCAAAGCCCACACCGAAATCGGAAAGCGGTCATAGCTGGCTCCTCTCGGATGTTGCTCATCACTCCTAACTCACCAAATGATACTTATACTCGGTGACGGAAGTGAATCTCTGCTGAAGGGAGAATAAATGCTCGAATAGGTAACTCCGATAGAAAGCAGATAAATATCTCTGACATAAAATATGTTTCATCTCCATCCAACTAGTGATGTGGTGGAGACGTTCACGCTCATGGGTCCTTTCAATGCTAAGCCAATATACCCTCGCATGATCTAGCAATATAAGTTTAGCAAATTTTACGTGTCGCTCACCGAATAACTCAAAATGATTGAGGTAATATTCCATGTCCACGAGCCAATAATTAAAGGACTCGGGCCTCGATGAGCCGTCAAAAGTAGGTGCAACAGTACGAAACTGGCACTCGAGATATCTCCAAAACGATGATCCTCATAATAATCATCCCTAAGGTGATCAAATCGTGTTAAATGATCAACTCGATCAACTCGCATGTAGGGATATAAACGACGGCAATCATCATATTGATCGTCTCTAGTATAATGGGACCATGACAGCGGATCAATACGATCTCTAGAAGTGGTGAGCAGCGATCGAAAATAATCATCGTAGTAATGCGAGGATCTCCCTGAAGGGGCACTATGAGAGAGGGTGTAAATGGACTCGGGATCCATAAAAAGGGGATCAGTGTAGTGCGACCCCTATGATAAGGCATTGGGTGGAATAACATGTAGTCTCGCGTAGTTTAAAGTAACCCCTAACCTGGCTCTGATATCAATTTGACGCAGGACGAATATATAGAATGTGGACTTATGATGTCCTAACCCTAAATGCAACACTCGGGAGCATGCGATGAATGTAATTGATCGAAGATGGACCCTACGATGAATATGCAGACGAACACAAGCACACAATCCAATGGACTACCGGAGGATAACCCTAACATGATGCACATACGATGACTCAATCATGCAAGTATTTTT
Organism: Platanthera zijinensis; assembly: GCA_039513925.1. Classification (NCBI taxonomy): domain Eukaryota; kingdom Viridiplantae; phylum Streptophyta; class Magnoliopsida; order Asparagales; family Orchidaceae; genus Platanthera; species Platanthera zijinensis. The sequence goes on along the minus strand of CM077090.1, from coordinate 2,410,041 downwards.
CGGCGCACAATTAATTAAACAAATTAATTTAAAAAACTTGTGCAAGCGTCACAATTTATTAAAAATAATGCAATGAAAGTAAGCAGTCAACAATTACAAATAAATTGAGAGTACACTGAAATTAAAATGCAAAGCGAATAGTTTTTGCATGTCAATAAAAAAAAATTAACACTAGAAAGTAAAAGCGCACCAAGTAATAATGGATGTCGGTGGAGGTGGTGGTTGTTCGGAAATGAAAATACTGTAATATTGAGGGTTTCGGAGAGGGGCGGTGGTTGTGTGGTGGAATGGGAGAGTTGTTGGAGGCGGGCAAAATGCAGATTTGGTGTTGGGGAAGGGCTGGAGTCGGTACACGGAGGGGGTACTGTTGTGGAAATGGAAGAGGGCTGGTAGGGCTCCGGGAGGGTGATTGGGAGGGGATTTGTCACTGAAAAGGGTTGGACAGCAGATTTTGACAGTGAGGAGGGACTTGACAGTGGGGTTTGACAGCGGATAGGGACTGGTCAGCGGGGTTTGACAGCGGGTAGCGGGGATTGAAAGCGGGTAGCGGTTGGAATGGTGAATGTTATGGCGAGGAAGGTTGAGAATGCTGCGGAGAGGTGTTGGGAAGCTGGGAAGAAGGCTGGAATGCAGGGATCTGCAACAGGGAGTAGTTGTGGGGCGGATGGAGATCGGACGGGGACTGGAGGAGGACTGGAGACTCCTAAGGCTTGGGGAGGAGGTTGTATGCAGAGGAAGAGAGGGGGAGGTCGGTGATTGTGCTAGGAAGAGGCGGTAGCGGCAGGAGAAGACTGGGGAGACGGTGGTTTGCGGCAGGAATAGCGGGGGAAGGCGCGGAAGGCTCGCGGGAAGGCGGAGGTGGTTGATGGAGGGGCTGGCGTCAGCACCAGCGGCGGCGGCAGCAGTTGGAGAAGATTGGGGAGACAGCGGTTTGCAGCAGGAACAGCAGAAGAAGGCGCGGAAGGCTCACGGGAGGACGGAGGTGGCTGATGGGCGGAATTTTTTCGTCCGCTCCGGAAATATTAGGTGGTTGATGGAGGGGTTGGCTTCGGCACTAGCAGCGGCGATAGAGGCTCCGGGCGTCGGCACCGAGAGAGGGAGGCGTCGACACCTCCTGGACCGAGCGTTTTTTCGCAAAAACCAAATATCTCAATAATTCATTTCTGCGGCTACTGGGGAATATTAAAGGGGGGAATTCGGTTGAGATTATTTGACGGCTACAATCGCCTGACGAATAACTCAACCAAACTCTCAAAATACACGTTAGAAAAAATAAAAATTGAATACATGTCGTGATCACAATCTCTGATCGTCTATCTGATGATCCAAATGTCGTCGATCTCCATCACTAAGGCAGAAGTCTGAAAAGAGACATCTGAGTCGTTGTTATCACAAACACTCTCCCTCATGTGGAATACATGCATGAAGGCATACAACACCTGGAGGCCATGACGTACATTCCTCCTCACATAAAACATGTGCATGAAAGCATAGATCGCATGGTGACACTAACAACACAATAACTAAGACAACAACACAACACAAAAAAACTTAAAAAAAATAGCAAAATACTTCATTAGCACCATCATGGACGAGAGAAGCGAGCTGAGGGACTGAGACAAAAGAAGGCTTGTTGCTGGAGAACAGCAACGACGGAGGAGCTCGACCAGAAAGAAGAGACGCAAAAGCCGCAATTGTAGAAGAAGCATTCCGGGGAGATGCGCAACCAAGACATATAAGGCAAGAAACCATCGTCGAGATCGGAGGAGAGGAACAGGCGCAGCAGTCGCTCGACGGGAACAGGGACTGAATCGTCGTCGATAATCTGCGACAGAAACGCAGACGGGAGTGGGACGACTAACGGGAAGTAGCGGAGCCCGTCGACGGGAGCGACGAAGGAGGTCATCGTCGTCAAGGGGATAGAAGGTCGCTCCCGTCGATGGAATCAAACGACGATTCAGTCGACGGGAGCGAAAAGAGAGGTGCTCGGCGGGAGCGCTACCAGGCGCGGTCAACGGGAACGAAAGTGGAAAGGCAGAAGCTTATGGAATCGAGAGGAAAGCTGAGAACTTTAGGTCGCCAACAAATTAGGACGACGAAACATTTCCTAGAGTCGACTTCAGCTCTGATACCATGTTAGAATATATGAAAAAGAAATAAAAGGTGCATTTTATTCATCTATATATGAGACAAATTATAACATTACAACAAAACGCAAAACACTAATATGCGGTGTGGGACTAAACACAAACATTAATAATATTCAAATATCAATAACTCTAACATTTTCTATGTGTTCGAGCCCAGCCCGGTGCAAACTTGGCAAGCCTTTCATTCTAGCCATCCCATATTTTATGTTTTTGTCCATGTCACCTCGAACGTTCATCTATCCTTAATATAAAATTGTTATTCCATGTTATGTTTGCAACTATGTTAGATTTTTTGCTTGTGATGCATGTGCACTTAACAGACATCGATGTACTTTGTTCTATGTCTAGTACTACTATTTTTAAAATTATTCACACTGATGTGTGGAAACCTTGTCTTTGTGCCTTCTATTTATGATTGTGCTTGGTTCGTTACTTTATGACCTTTTTTTAAATACTACTTGGGTATATTTTCTAAAGAACATAATTGAAAGTTTCTCTACTTTTCAAAGATTTTATGAATTGATCTACGCTAAGTTAAATACAAATATTAAGATTTTGCACAGTGACAATGATTATTAAATATTCTTCATGGTCTCGGTGGGCCCTTGCGATATACACGCCCGACGTGTGTAGACTTGTCATGGTGGCTCGTCGTCATGTAGTTCCGTAACATTTGAACATGTAACACTCCATCCGTCCTTCAAAATGAGCTTGCCCCAAAGCTCGTGTACCAAGTGGGTGGTCGGATCATCTGGTACCTTGACCTTCCGCCGAACAAGGCCAGGTAGCGCGTATCAGTGGCGGTGGTGTTGGTGAGTAGCGGTGGCGCCATCGAAAGGACGGACAGCAGGAGTAATGGCTTTCGCAAGATCGGTGGGGCAGTGGTGAGCAGCCGCCACAAGGATGTCAGAGACGCGACGACCGACAGCGGGAACAGATCCGTCGGGAGCAGCAGGGCACGGGGCGGCAGAAAAGGCGACGATGCGGCCGGTAGAAGTGGCAGGGCAGGAGCCGGCGGAGCAAGAGCCGGGAGAGGAGGCGGTGAGATGGTCGGAGGGGGCGGTAAGACTGGGGCCGACGGAGAAAGAGCCGGTAGAGGGGGCGGTGAGTTTACCGGACGGCGCGGCAGAAGAGGCGGCGATGCAGCCGGTGGAAGCGGCGGAGGGACGACCACCGTGGAGAGAGGTGGTACATCAGCGACCGTGGAGAGCGATGGCATGACTAGGAAACTTTTGCATGGTGCAGGAGGTAGCCGTGGTGGAGACGGTTTAGGGCAGGGAACCTCGTGGGGGGTTGCGGAAGCCCATCCATCGAGCACGAGGAGAAGATCGACTTTGGCATGGAGGGCGAGGGAGGCGTGCATGGAGGCGACAAGTTGTTCATGAGCCTCGACGCGACGGCTAAGTGCTTCGGAGGCGGAATCCAAAGCGGGGTCGCCGGAGAAGCTAGTGGTGAGAGCCATGAGGCTGGTGACAACGGAGGGCGACCGGAAAAAGCCGGATCTATTGTAGATTGTCGAAAGAGTGACCCTTGGTGCGGATCCGGCGAATCGGGAAGCGGGCGGCTTGTCGCTGGGCGAAATCGGAGGAAAAGGCCGAACTGGGCGGAAAGTAGGGCCGCGGGTTTCTGTGGTCGATCGGCGCTGAGACGTGGCTTGCGGAACGACGCGATCGGGAGGAAGCGGGCGGCGGAACACACGGAGGCACGGTCGGCAGCTTGGTGGTGACGGAAATTGGACGCGGAGGCCCGAAATCCAGACGCGAAGGTGCTGAGTGGCGGGATCGGAGGAATCTGGACGCAACCTGTTTATTATTAAATATTGAAAATTAGGAAATACTGAAAATTAGGAAATACTGGAAATACTAAAAATGCATCAAACAAACATAGCAGCCTATTTATTATTAAATATTATCCGCGGTCTCGGTGGGCCCTTGAGATAAAAGCGCCTGGCGTGTGCAGACTTGTCATAGTGGCTCGTCGTCGTGTAGTTCCATAACATTTGAACCTGTAACAGACAATGGTGGTAAGTATATTGATTCTCAATTTGAGAAATATCTTAGGGATCTTGGCATTATTCAACAACCCACTTGTGACTATTCTCCCGCTCGTAATGGAATTGTTGAGCAAAAAACTTTTCACTGAATGGAAGCTACTACATGTCTATAGTCAACTATGCACCTTTCAAAATACTACTAGAGTAATGTTGTTCACACTACGGCTTATTTTATTAATTGTATGCCTACTAGTTTTCTCGAGAACATCCCCTTAGCGCTCTCCATGTCTGTTACTCAACTTTCTCTAGTTCTGTGATGTGTTTGTTTTGTTCACGCTCATCACCCTACTCATACAACTTGATCACAGTGTCCTAAAGTGTGCCTTCCTTTGATACCCACCCAAAAAGGGTATAAATGCTTGCACCCACCTATCAAAAAACGGTGTTACTATGGATGACACTTTATTGTGAATCCAAGGCCAATATGAGTGATCACATCAGGGGAGTATGTACATTCAAAAATGAAAAGTCTATAAATTCAAAATTGAGCTCTCATATTATTCCTCTACATGTTCTTACACCTTGCAGTCCCCCAATTGGTATTATTTCTTCTACTAATGCTCCTACATTGACTAGGAGAAATATGGGGGATAAATATACAGGATCATTCAATGATACCAAAACTGACACTGAATTCATATTTCATGGTCTACTGATTTATCCATTGCTCCCGGGAAAGGTATTAAATCATGTACCCAGCATCTTCTATCTCATTAAGTTTTTATGACTTTCACGGATTCACATAAGGCCTTTGTCTTCCTTGGATTCTATTTCGGTGTCCTCATTTTGGCAGTATATGCTTAGAATTCTTAAGTGGCACGAAGCGATGCTTGAGGAGATGCGAGCTGGAAAATAAATGCACTTGGAATCTATTACATCTTCCTCAAGGGAAGAAAATTTTCAGGCGTAAGTGGGTATTCTCTGTCAATGGGTAGCTGAAAGGTGCAAAGCAAGACTTGTGGCAAGAGGATATACTCAAACTCGTGTGATATATTATTAGGAAACATTTTCCAATGTCGCAAAGATGGACTCTATATGGTTTTATTATCTTTCATTGCTTGCAGGGGCTAAAACCTAGGCAAGTTAAATGCGACGAATGTGTACCTACATGGGTGCTTAGAAGTGGAAGTTTACATGGCTCTGCCACTTGACCTTGTTATTGAGGGGTCTAAATGAATAGAATGTGAGTTAAAAAAAGCTCAATATGAGTTGAAAAAATCTCCTAGATGGGTTAGGAGATATGAGTCTATGATGTCCTTTGGATACAACCAGAGAAATACAGATAACATTGTTCATAAAGCACAAGGTACATAAACTAATTGACATCATTGTCTATGTTGATGACATTGTCATACCAATGGATAATGTTGAAGAGATCCATATATTAAAGAATTTAAGAGATGAGTTTGAGGTAAAAGACATGAAAAAACACATGTACATCTTGAGCATTTAAAATGCAAAAATCAGGGCATGGTGTCCTCATTTATCAAAAAATAGGTGCATCATGGGCCTTCTTGAGAAGACAGAAATGAGTGGGTAACTGGGTATAGATATGTCGATGCCTTAATGAAGCAAACCACAAATTAGGGAGAGATTAGAAAAGGGAAAGGGCAGCTCGGTGCACAAAGCATTCCCGCACAGCGAGGGTCCGGGGAAGGGTCCCACCATGAGGGTGAAATGTAGGCAAATAGGGAGAGATTACGGGAAAAATTTGAATATCTCAATGAATTTTAGAAATTGGTTGGAAGACTAATTTATTTGTCTCATGCACGCCCTCATATCTCTTATGTCATGGAAGTAATCAGTCAGTACATGCACTCACCAAAAACTCGTAGTGTTGATGTTGTTTATAGAATTTTGATATATGTCAAGTTCTCGTCAAAAAGTGGCATCATATTCGCTCTCAATACTGAATTGAAGATTGAATTTTACACAGATGCAGATTGGGTCGTGTCTACTAACAATCGAAGATCCACTACAGGACATTACTTTCTTATGGGGGAATCTTGTCCCCTAAAAGAGCAAAAATATATATATTGTGGCAAGACCATACGCAGAAGTAGATTTCAAGGTCATGGATCATGGAGTCTGTGAAGTCTAATGGTTATGCTCTTTGATTGGTGGCCTAGGCCTTGCTAAAGATGAACCCTGTGATATATTGTGATAACAACGCCGCTATCAGCATCACTCACAATCTTGTCAAACATGGCCGCACAAAACGCATTAAAGTGAAACCCACTTAATCAAATAGAACACTGATAGATGGGTCCTTTGTACAACTTCTCAACATTCTTATGAAGGAATTGTGAGTGACTGTTTTTGGAAAAAAATTTGGCAAGTTTAGCATGATAAACATCTCATCTCTAACTTGAGGGGAGTGTCAATATCTACAGGTATTGCATGTGTTTTCTTGTCCCTCTCTATTGTATGTTTATCTCCCCTATGTAATGGAGATGGGGTACTTGTTAAAAAATGAAGTTGTTTTATTTTACAACATATATCATTATAAATACCCTTAACGCAATCTTTAAATTTTATTTTTAGGTGAATGATATAATCTTGAAGAAACGTGAAATTTTTCTTCTGCTCGCATTTAGATATAATTAGACAAAATAATCCGCAATGAAATACAAAATATTATAAATGTCACTGGCATTAACTAAATTTCTTCATCACTTTGCTTAGAGATCAATAAAATAAGATAGTGATTACAATATATACAAAATTGTAGAATATGTATGTGCTCCAAGATGGAACAACTAGGAATCGTAAAATAGAGGTTTATAGATTTACCTCTTCTCGAGGATTCTCCGCGTGATGTCAATATCAGGAACACCAAATAAACCATATATGAATATTGCAACTTCTCGGAACTCATTCAAACCAAATTCTCCATCAGTCAATTCTCGTACAGAAGCAAGAAATAACTTATAAGCTTGTTGAACTTCACTAGGAGCTGAATAAAAGTACAAATTAAAAATAAAAGAGCTTAAGAATCAAAAAAAATAATAACAAGTAAACAAAAATAAAGAGAGAAATGAAAATTGAATAAGTAAACGTGGAATCTTAACACTCGGTTAACTTCACCCTTGACGTGAATGAAATTGAACTTATTCTCGTACAAAAATTTTGCATGTACCTCTCCACGTGAATATCAATTTGAAACTGCTAATCAAGAAATGCAGTAAACCTATAAGCTATTCATAACACTATAAATGACGTTCCAAATCCCTTTTAAATTATTGATACTTTGTAAATGTTTCCTTACAAACATCTCCAACAGATGGAGGCATAATTTCACATTTGTTAGACGAACCTATAATAGTGCAGGAAGTTCATCTCCTGGGATTCCAAGAAAAAGTTTATACATATAATAAGACGTCATATTACCAATTAAATAAACTAGAACAAGTGAAGCATATGTCAAATGGTGGGGGAAGGTGCTCTGCAAACACAATTAATAGAAAGAACCAGAGTAGTGTGTAAACTGAACAAAAATCCAGTATGGTACAGTTAAATTAAGCACCAGAAACAGTACATTTGGATGAAAATTACTTACCATTGTCCCACCGAAGAACCAACCTTCGAGCGAGTTCCAAATCATCGCGAGACCTAAATAAAACACCAGAAATAGAAACGGGGCAAAATTATGATCTCATGAATTTCAAAATAATAAGTAATCAAATCGGTTCTATGCAGGCGAGGAATATTCAGGTACCTCTTTGATTTGATGCTCTGTAAGACATCTTTGCGCTGCAGATACGCTCGATCGACATCTAAGTGATCTCTTAGGGAACTGGTCAGGCGGGGTAGCTGCACCAGCATCCTTCTTCCCACTGTTCTGAACTCTCAGCCTCTCCCAAAACACTAAAGTACTGCTAATCCTCCAATGGGGAATGATAAACCCTAGAATAACTGTAAGCCGTGTAATTTGCAGTGAAAGGCACAGCTTCGTCCTTCGGTTCGCGTTGCAGTCACCATAAATGCAGCCTCCCTTATATCCAACCCGATTAGTGGTGGCATTTTCGTAAATGGGCCAGACATAAAATGAGAGAAATTATTGTGTTATGCAAATATATGAATTTTACACTTGTTTTCTTAAGTCACAAGAGTCAAGGGGTACTCTCACGAGCATCAATCGTTGGTGAACAATGGTTTAGGGGGCACCCTCATTTATGCATGGCTACGCGCATATGCTACTAAAGTAGAGTGTTCTTATAAGCACGTGCATACGTACTATTTGCACACCTTAAATTTGCTCACAGTCGGTTTGTTTTTGCGGTGAGAATGGGAGTGGTGGAATGCAGTGTTGAGAGATATAAGGAGGTGACTGTTGTCGCGGATTTGCCTCCTTGCCAAAACTCTTGTGGCATTAGCTCTTTATTGTCACTCTGTGCAGCGTTGTTAAATCAACTTCCAACAAGATTTTGTTGGTGAAGAAGAGAAAAGTGGAGAAACAACGTAGAAAAAAACTAGACGGTGAAAAGAAGTTTATTGTTTGCCCGAAATTTAGATGGATATAAATGGGGAGGTCTTCCCATTTTATAGGCCACAAAAAAATTTACTCCAAAGTGGGGTAAGATCTAGAATGTCTTGTATTCTAGATTGGATACATGGAATTTCTCGTAACATCGTTAGTGATCGAGATGAGCATTTCACGTTGAATGATTAGAGGCATATCTATCAGATGTTGGACAAATTGAAATTTAACATTGTCTTTCATTTGCAATCGGAGGGACAAACCGCGAGGAACGATAGGACAATTGAGGATATGATGTGGATGTGCATCTTGGACTTTAGAAAAATAATGGGAGGATCATTTCTACATGATTGAGTTTGCCTGCAACAATAACTATCAGACGAGTATCCAAATGGCTTCTGCAAATATCCACCTCATTATCACTTCTTTGCAATTTTCAAGCCCATGTGTAAGAGTTTGCACACAATAGTTCTGCCCTTCGGCATACTTCGGTGGGATTTGATTTTGGCATGTAGTTGCTTGCCTGTGTATTTGCGCAGTGGAATTGTTAAGTTGAAGTTTTAGAGGACGGCTGCAGATGGCTTCATCCAGCATGGCACGTAGTTTGTTGAGCATGCATATCAGCATTGAGCTCTATCACACCTTAAGCTCTAGTTAACCAGCTTGCTAGCTGAGCATTCATGTGTGTTAACCCAATTCTTGCGACAAAAGTTGAGAGCATCCGTCGGGCACGGATAGGGTCAGAAAGCAATTATCTTTAGAGTTCGCCGACCTCTCAGGCGGACATTGCAGAGGTCTTGTGGGCATTACCAGAAGCGTGACAACGATTGGCAAGGATAGACAGCTAGCGGCCTTCGGGCGGCTTCTCAAGGTGCAATGCGGAAGTTCCAGACGGGAGTGCGCGCGGGTAATTTGACCAAGGGCGTGCGGACTCCTCCTTCGGATTCAGCTCAGGCATCCCCGCGCGGCTTTGCACGGCCTCACCTTTAGTATTCTCCGCCTGACTCTTCATGTTCCTCGGGCGGCTGCACATTTAATATCATAATTTATAAGGCACTAAATGCCCGTCGGTTCGATTATCGTGCACACCGCCTACCCTCTAGTATAAAAGGGGGACCAGGGGGTTTGGGTAGGAAGTATCGCACGTCCTTGGCTTGGGAAGATGCGGAGGACATGAAGTTGTTGAATCATGAGGACGTTGACGAAGCAAACACGATGATTAGGTTGATACACGAGAGGTTGCAAGTTACTTAGGATAGGCAGGCATAGTACTGCTATGTCAAGCACAAGAATGTAAAGTTCATCATGATCGGCTGGGTGTATTTGAAGATCAAATACTTTAAACGAGTGTTGAGGATTCGACGCTTTGAGAAGCGAAGTCCGCGATATCGAGGACAATTTCAAATTACAGAGTGCATTAGCAACGTTACATATCGACTTGTATTATCTTTGGAGCTTAGTGAATTGCATGACATCTTCCGCTTTTCAATGTTGATCGAGGAAGGTCGTACAATAGCCTTCTTAAATCGTCGTGGCCGGCAAAATGTCCTTTGATAGAGAATGATCTGCCAAAGATGGTCTCACTTGCATTGAAACTTAGAAGTAAGGCAATTGCAAAGCAAGATGATAAATATGGTAAAGGTTCGTTGGAACAACTGTTGATGCAAGGAGCTCTCTTGGGAGTTAAAGCAAATCATACGCGAGGCACGCCATGAGTTTTCTCTCAAGTTTGAAGAGTTCTGTTGTGTTTCCTATTTTAAAATTTTGCAATGAATTTTATCAAATGTGAGAGAATTGTAACGCCCCAAGTTTATGATTTTTTGTCATCAAATAAATGTTATCAGTGTTGAACCTTCTGCAGTGCGATATGTGGTTCTGAGCATATAACATCTTGATTCTGATGAGGGCGAGGAGTACTTTAAGGACAATGAAGCCTATGTAAAGTGGCACCCGATAGACATCGAAGTGAAAAAGGTGCAAAAATGAATCAGATCTCGTATCGAAATTGGAGGAAAAGTTGTTGGATTTATGTAATAATCCAAATTCTCAAATACTATTAGAAGCATCTTTTCTGAGCAACTGATGGAGTTATGTTGGAAACTCCGAGGTTAAGCGTGTTTTAGTGAGAGTGGTCTTGGTATTAGTGATCTCCTGGGAATTGCTCATTGGCCGCTTTGTAAAAAGGCAAAATTATGTCATTCAGCTCAGCATGGACAATGATAAATCAAAGCTGGTAATACAGGGTTATTATAGTTGATGCCCTGTGTATAAAATGTGTAGCAAAATTGCCAAGTTTATGAAAGATGATCGCGCACACAATCAAGAAAATTTTTAAGAAAAAGTTGGGACAAAACTCTTAGTCAAACTCATTCAAAAAGTAAGAAATAGCCAAATAACTTCATTCGTGGAGGTTGATCGATGGATTGATGTATATCAACGGTAGAATATGTCTCGGATGACACTAATATTCAAACTGATATACTTTGGGAAGCTCGCAATATGGTTTATGTGATCCATCCTGAAATAATGAGAAGGTATCAAAACTCGAAGTAGGAGTTTTGGTGTATGTAGATGAAGAACGTGATTAAGTACATTGCTAAATGTCATACTTGATAAGTTGCAATATCTGATAGTATAAAAAACTAGTGGATATTTGCAATTAGTGCTTGTACCCGGATATAAGTGATATGATATTGCTACGAATTTTATCACGTGGTGGATTGGCGGAGCAAACGACTCTACAATAGGGAAGTGAGATTTGTGAAAGTTGGCGGAAATGCGGCAATATTCAAGAGGTGGCTTGTAAATAGTATGAATTGACCGGAAAATTATTTCCATAGCCATTCAAAGTGAATACAAATTAAATTTTTGTGTGGATGAATTTCTTATAAGGAAGGGTGAATTGTTCCACACCTATGGGATAGAAGGGGTAAATTCTACATTAGTTTTTTTATTATTAACATTTTAAAAATTATTAAGAATGAAGTATTAATAAAAAAACCCCGATAATGAAAATGAGAAAATAACAATGCAAACCTCGAATTTCCGACAAATCGAAAAATTCTATTTTTTATCGTTTTTTTAGGCTTCCGTGCATAATGACACTGTTAAGAGTTAACCTAGGAGTGGAGGAGGGATATGAGTTTCCTTCCACTACGTTGGATTTGATTCAAATGTCATGACTGGACTTCATGCCAGATGAATGCTCTAAATAAAAGAAAATTTGTATGAAGGAATTGATTCAAGTGTCATGACCATTCTTGTCATGATGTCGCCTAGGCGACGCCTAGGCGTCCTGGCACCCAATTGTAAACAAGGCGATGGACGTCTTTTTAAAAAAAAATATGGGAATAGACTGCGGTTTATATATACACCGCAGTCTATTCTATTAGCCTGAATAGACCGCGGTCTATTCGGGATAATAGAATAGACTGCGGTGTATATATAAACCGCGGTCTATTCCCTGACTGCGGCTCAGGGAATAGACTGCGGTTTATATATAAACCGCAGTTTATTCGGGCAAATAGAATAGACTGCGATTATATATAAACCGCAGTCTATGATAGAACAGACGGCGAGTTATATATAAACCGCGGTCTATTCTAGCTTAGAATAAACTGCAGTTGTATAACAACCACAGTCTATTCTACTGTGAACCATACAATAGACTGCGGTTGTCATAGAAACCGCAGTCTATACTATCTATTTTAAACCGTGAACCGTAAAAATCTCGTTTTACCTCGACCTTCTGGTTCTTACAGATGTTGCTCGTTGCGTAAAACCCTAAAGGCGATTTTGTTCAAGTTTCTACTCTCCATGATTCCTTGCTCTCCTTTGCTTCGATTTGAAGTTTCTTCTTCGACAAATCTCATATTCTCACTTAGGTATATTTTTTCTTATGATCTTTCTCAATTTTGATCTTTGTGCTATAATGTCTTTATTAGTAGTAGTAGTAGTAGTAGTATAAACTATAAACATTGTGTAGCTGCCTAGCAGACACCCACCGAATCTTCCAATCTCATGTATTGGCTATATTAAATGTATATAAACTATAAACAACACAATGTGCATTTTTGTATTAGATATCCTAAAAACATACTAACTCTATATATTGGCCTAAATACTGCACTAACATAGTAACATAATAACATATATATATGTGTGATTAACTGATTGTGTGGTAGTAGCTCAATGTCATTGCTCTACTTTATGAATTTAGTTTAGGGTTTTTGGATGGTTTAGGTTTTTTTTAGGGTTTTCTTATTAAAGGAAAATGACTGATAAGGGCTCTTCATCAAAGTCAGGAAGAGACTTTACGAAAATGAATGAATTGAATAAGTTTAGGCTAGAGGGGAAGAAGCTTTATATTTCTGTGAGTGATGGTGACTGCGTTATTCCTGGGCCCGAGACAATTAAATTGATGAGTTTTATGGGATCTCTTGTAAGGTCTTATGTGTCAATTACATTTGTTGCATGGAAGAAGGTTGATAAACAAAATAAAGATTAAATATAGGAAGAATTAAATGTACGTAACTTTGTTTTCAATGATTAGTGAATAGTGATTACATAACTGTGGTGTTTTAGTTAATTTTTAATTAATATTGTCTATTATTTTTAGATTTATTTTGACAATTTGATGGTCTTCGCAATGCATTACTGAAAGGCATGGGTGAAAGTTAGAGAACTTGGAAATCCAAACTCTTTATCACTTATGTAAAAGTTGTTGATTTGGAGTATCGATACAATGTTCTTATCAAGTATAGCTTTATTACTCCCGAAGACTAGAGAGTTTTTGTCGACCATCGCACCACTATAGAATATATGGTATGTGTTCTTAACTTCTTATTAAATTCAATGTTTTGCATCATTATTTATCTTTATAACTTATAAGCAATCTAAGTATTAACAAATATTTATTTGTATAGGAGAAAAGTAAGGTTAATACAGAGAGAGCAAAAACACAAAAGTTCTTTCATACTACTTCCAGAATGAATTATTCTGGATTAAAAAAAAAGGATGGTATTAGTTCTCTGCATCTCTCTCGTATTTTTTTATTGTACATATTGGTTTTCTCAATAATTTAAATAATACTTTACTTTTATTTTATTGTCAAGATTGAACAAGGGGCAGCTGCACCAATTTCACGTGCAGAGTTATGGAAAGTCGGTCATAAAAAAAAGACCGGTGAATACATTAGTACAGATTCAACTGAGTTGACATCTAAATTTGTAAGTTTAAATGTTTCATTTATTCATTTGTAAATTATCAATACTTCAATAGTAATATTATTTGTGAAGTATACATGTATAATTTCTTATCTGTAATTCTACATTAATTTATATTACTTATTTTAAGTAAGAGTTATCGAGTCAAGAGTCCCAGAGTGCTGAAACAGTGTCACAGGGAAGAGATGACATCATTGCTTCTATTTTAGGCCAAGAACATCCGGGCAGAGTTAGAGCTGGTGACAAGTTTTCCACCATTACAAGTTTTTCAAGAATGATAGGCGGAGCTAGAGGACATTAGTAGCTCACATTGAAGATGTCGAAGCTATAGTTCAAGAAAGATTGAGTCAACAACAATAATTATGGAGTCAACAACAACAAGAGCAACAACAATTATGGAGTCAATAATAACAACAACAACAATAAATATGGAGCCAACAACAACAAAAACAACAACAATCACATGAAGCCGAGATAAGTAGAATAAAGAATCAAATGGAAAAACTTATGCCCATGTTTTGTGCTGGAGCTAGAACTGGAACTTCACATGCTTCTCAGGTATTATTAATTATTATGTTTATATATTTAATTATTTATACTTTTATGAAATATTATGCTCTCTTTTTTTGCGCATGTAATAAATTTTTTTCTGTTTTTTTGTTTCTCAGCCGGAGCATGAAATGGAGCATGAAATCAAGTCATATGAACCTGAGACATCACATGAGCGTTTACCTTCTCCGGTATTATAATATTATTTTTGACTTTTATGTAATCAAGGAATTCAATAATCAATATTGATATTCAAAATACTAATTCTTATATTTCCACGGGATATGAAGACTATAAATGACTTTATTGTTATTTTACCTAGTTTCATAACTAGGAAGGTGAATGAAAATGAAGCAATAACTCTAGTATTAGATTCAACAGTATTTGGGGGTGTTGAATCAACAAGTACATACTTTGAAGTATCAGAGTTGTACGATCTTCTAAATTTGCAAAAAATGGAGTTAATATTATATTTGCATGCATTGGGTGAGTGCTGACTATTGACTACTGAGTATCAAATATTACAAAATTAATTTTTTTTATTAATATATAAACTGATTTTGAATTTACATGTTTTATTGTAGGTACATAGATTCTCAATTAAAGAAATTTACATACAATAGAGGTGTATATTTTCATAATCCAATAGTCATTTGTTGTTTTGATGATCCCTATGTCAAGACTAATTCAAAGACAAGAGTTGATAATCTAAAAAACAGGCTTAGTCAACTCTAATCAGAATCTTTATTATTTTTGCCCTATCATAGATTGTAAGTATGGAGTATCTATATATCAATGATTATTACCATTTTTTATTCTAGTTAAGTTATTAATTTTTTCATTTATTTCACAGAGAACATTAGATGTTGGCTATTATTGATTATGATAATAATACAGTTTATTGGTTTGATCCCCTAAGTCATGACATTCATGATGATATTAAAAATATCGTTTCAAAGTAAGTTTATTAATTAGTTATTTACTTTTCCTATTTGAAACTCAAATTTGGCTATAAACTAATTTTTTTAATATTTTATGAAGTGCATTTAAGGATTTAACAAAAGATCGGCATACAAATTTTCGCAAACCAAAGGTTTTAAAGTAGAAGCCAGTAAGTTATAGACTTATAGCCAAAATGAGTTTATGCATTCTAAATTTTTAAATATTTAAAAATTTGTAATTAAAATACTTACCAATTATTTAATTTTTTAGTGTCCAATACAACCGGATAATATTCAATGTGGGTACTATATCATGTGCTACATGATTGATATAGTTGATGCTCTTAGAAGTGTGTCAATATCATCATTGGTATGTTAAGTGCATGTAGATTAGTAAGTGATAAATTGATAATAATTATGTTGAATTGATTTTAATAATTTTTTTATTGCAGATCTATAATGGAGTGAAATAATTTTCGCCAGAGAAAATAGATAATATTAAAAATAAGATTTGTGCTTATATAATCAATAATTGTGTCTGACTAACTTCATACTTGTAGTCTTGTATAGAAGTAGAACAAATGAAAACTATCTTCTTTACTCTTGTAAATGGCAATGGTCTTTAATTCTTTATAGTTTATACTTTAAATGATCTTTAAATTGTTCTTTGTGTTGAATAATCGCAGATTGCAATTCATTTGATAGTTCTTTAAATTGTTCATTGTGATGATTTCTTTAGCTTAAGAGTTAAGATTAGCCGGTTATTTCATTGTCCAGACCCAACTCTGCAATCTATAGATCCTGTTGGTGAAATATGGAAAACCAAAACAACAATAGTGTTGCTCCATCCATTGATAGCAATGAACTTGATCCCAAAATATATCCTAAAAGAAAAGCAAAGTCAAATGATTCTTGTTGGAAATATGGTCATTGTCCTGACATAAAAGATAAAAATACAGTTAAATGTAATTTGTGTGATAGATTGATAAAAGGTGATATTAAAAGGTTGAAGCAACACTTATGCAGCGAGTATAGAGATGTATCCAAGTGTTTTAAGACTACTTTTGAAATAGCAGCTGAGATGTATTTAACTTTAAATGGTAAAAAAGGACAATGTACATCTGACTGCTGATGATGACAGTGAGAGTGAACAAGAAGGAGAGCCAACAGGATCACATAATATATCACGAGCATTATCTACTACTAAATCGTCATTTGTCCCAAGTTCTGGGACAAGTGTCAAAAGAGAAAAGTAATCCACTTGCCACAAAAAATGGGCCCGATGGATGCTTATGTGAGGCGTGCTCATGAAGATGTAGTAGATGATAGACGTGCTAAAGGTGCATCACAAACTACTATCGAGAGATGTTTTAGGTCACCAGAAGAAAAAAAGAGTTGGTAGTTATGTTGCCGATTGGTTCTATTAGTGTGGAATTCCATTCAATGTTGCAAAATGTACAAAGTTTTGAAGTCATGCTTGAAGCAGTTGGATAGTATGAGCTTGGTTATAAATGCCCTAGTTATCATAATTTGAGAGTCTCATTGTTATCAAATACAAAGAATAAAGTTAAGGA
Source organism: Platanthera zijinensis (assembly GCA_039513925.1). NCBI lineage: Eukaryota > Viridiplantae > Streptophyta > Magnoliopsida > Asparagales > Orchidaceae > Platanthera > Platanthera zijinensis. The sequence goes on along the minus strand of CM077090.1, from coordinate 2,393,069 downwards.
GATGAAGACAACTTATCAAGCGTACTAGAGGAGATATGGTTGCACACTTATGTCAGATGGTTGGACAGACATGAGAGGGAGACATTTGATCAATTTCCTTATCAGCTGTCTAGAAGGATCCTATTTTATGGGTTTCGTAGATGCATCCAGTTATATTCAAGATGTCGCAATGTTATCCGAGTTGCTTGATTGTAAGATTAGAGAGATATGAGCTGAGTACGTTGTTTAGGTAAATATTTTAGTCTCACTAATTTTCATATTTCAAGTTAATAGTCTACAAGACTACAACTTTCAATATATACAAATTACAAAGTTATGTTGTATGTCTTTTATGCAGGTGGTGACTAACAATGCTTCCAATTACAAGATAGCTGCTAAAATTTTAATGGAGAGAAAACCAACATTATTTGGGTCTTCGTGTGCTGCTCATTCTATTGATCTTATGCTAGAGGATATAAGCAAGCTAAAACAGAACAAAATTGTTATAAGAAAGGCAATGATGATCACAAATTTCATCTACTGACACTCTTTTACTTGATGCAATAAAAACTACTATATGTGGTGATCTAGTGCAGTATTTAGTGACTAGATTTGCAACATTATTCCTTACCTTACAAAGTGTGCTTAAGCATGAGGAGAAGCTGAGATTATTCTTTGTGTTGCCTTCATGAAATGTTGTTAATTTGGAAAAAACTGAAACCAGAAAACAAGTTGTTGAAATAATACTTTCAACCATTTTTTGGAATGGAGTAAGAGATTGCCTAAAAGGAGGAAAGCCATTGATTGCTATTTTGCGATTAGTAGATGAAGATGAAAGGTCGGTCATGTCTGAAGTATATGTGTCAATGGAAGAAGCTAAACAAAAGATCAAAGATCATTTTGATAACAAAGAAAGATTATTTAAAAAGATTATTGATATTGTTGAAAGTAGGTGGACAAATCAAATGAAGCAAAAGTTATACAGGACGACTTTGTTTCTAAATCCAAGTAAATATTTTGAATACGAGGAAAAACATAATGATGATGCCTGAAAATTTCAAGATGCATTCAATGATGTTATTGCAAGACTAGTGCCCGATCAAGAATTACAAGACAAGATTGCAGAGCAAGACACTAATTACAAAGCATCTCGAAATAGTTTTGGAAAGTCTGTGGCTATTAGGCAACGAACCACCTTAAATCCAAGTAAATATTGATTAAGTTTTATTTTTTCTTAAATTATTTATATGTCAGATAATTTATATGTGTCTTAAATGAATAGTGGATTGGTGGGTGCACATGGATGACCGAATGTTGACTTTACAAAGGTAGCATTGTGCATACTTGACTTATGTGTTGTTCTTCTTCTAGTTGTGAGCGCAACTGGAGTGCTTTTGAGTTTGTAAGTATACAAATATTCAATATAAAAATTAATATTTTTATATTGATTAATAAGTTTCCATTTATCTTGATTCGGATTCACACAAAGGAAAGAAATATATTAGAGCATCAAAGGCTTAGTGATCTTGTATACATCTAATATAATCGTCGTCTACAAGCACGATTCTAAGAAAGACGTGAAAAGAGAAGAAATTACAATTCTTTAGTGTTTGGTGATGTAGATTGGAGTAGTGAGTGGATGATGAACAAACCAGAGGATGCACTAGTTTTTGAAGATGATAATTTCACACGGGAAGCTGTAGAGAGAACTATTAGAACTGAGACTCGAAATTTACGAAGTGGAGCTGGAGCTAATCCTCCACTATTGGATGAAGAGGATGAAGATTTCGATCATTTTTTCTTTGTCAATGATGATGAAAATATTGAAGATAATTATGGGCAGAAGACAAGTATCTCAAATCAACCAAGCACATGCAATGCAAATGACGACTTACTAGATAATGATTCTAGTTGATCTTTTATGATTTTTTAATTTTTTTCTTAAAATATTATTCATGCTAATATGCTATTGTGCATTGGATGAAGACATTTTGAATTTGAGCACAACACTATACTATGTTTTTTTTGTGTTCCCTTTTCTGTTATTGCTTTCTCTGAAGTCTGCATTCAACTACGTACTGAAATGCATTGTTTTTTCTTACTGCTAAGTGCTAAGTGCTAAGTTGCCAACTGCCCATATATTAGAAGCTACGATTAGTTGCTTTCTCTGAAGTCTGTATTGAATTATTGATTGACATTGTTTTTTCTTACTTTTAATTGTTCATATATCAGAAGCTAGTAAGCTACCGTTTACTGCTATGAAGAAAAAATCTGTGTGGCTGTATGTTTGTATTTGACAATTTGGTAGATTGACATTGTTTTTTCTTACTGCTAACTACCCATATATCATAATTCAGAAGCTACTGCTTACTGCTATGAAGAAAAATTTTGTGGTTGTGTGTATGTACTTTGTATTTGGTAATTTGGTAGATTGACATTATTTTTTCTTACTGCTAACTGCCCATATATCAGAAGCAACTGCTTACTGCTATGAAGAAAAAACCTGTGTGGCTGTGTGTTTGTATTTGACAGTTTGGTACTTGATAAACATTATGTTTTAAGTTAAAAAAAGGAGGTTTAGACATCGGTTTTATAATAATCGCTGTCTAAAGTCTGGCAGACATGCTTTAAGACAGCGGTTATTATAATAACCACCGTCTATAGACGACTATAGACTGCGGTTATTATAATAACCGCAATCTATAGTCTGCAGGCTTTAAGACTGCGGTTATTATAATAACCACAGTTGATATACTTATAGACTGCGGTTAGCATAATAATCGCAGTCTTAAAGACTGCAGACTATAGACTGCGTTTATTATAATAACCGCAGTTTATAGTTTGTTTTTTTAAAATAAATTGAATAAATTGGTGCCTTGCGACTTGCTCGCCTTGTGATCGCCTAGGTGTCTGCCTTGTCGCCTAAGCGCCAAGGCGCCCGACGCTCGCCTTGGTTCGCCCTGACGCCATGACAAGAATGGTCATGACCGTACTCCATGCTAAATGATAGCATTGGATCTAATATAATATGAGTGTGCTAGAAAAATGACTAATGATCTCATGAATGAGTGAAAAGATGAAATTTATCTTTAAATTTGCACAATGAAAAAAGATAAAGATATATCTAAAGAAAAATTTAGAAGTAAGAAAGTAAAGATTTAATTAAAGAAAGCGAACAAAAGACACTTAACATGACGACTCACTCGATCTTATTGGTGGATATTCATATGTAAACTACTTTATATATTATATACAAACATAAATGTTGGTTAGCTCTCTATAGTATCATAAAATGTACTTATTTTATTCCCTTATTTTGTGCTTATATTCGCGATATTTTGTTTCTTTTAAGGTTTTGAACTTTAATGTAGTGAAATGAAAAATGATTTTTTGTAATTTGTTTCCCTTTTAGTACACAGTTGTATGTTGAATGCTTCTTTATGATGCACCGTGTAACAAAAAGAAACTTCATTTTAGTATTCCCATGCGCTGTGATAGAGGCAATTGCTAATTTGAGATATCTTGATGATACGATGATGAAATATTCGGATTATATTAGTTGTCAAGGTTCTTAACGATCCGCTTTCTCGTCTTGATTTAAATTATCGATGGTATAGTTATTTTCGCTCAATCTCTACCCATGGTAACCTTAAGATTATTGAACCCATCCTTCTAACGACTTTAGGGCAATCTTCTCTTCGCAAGTGCAACTCATACGATGTAAGAAATGAAATTGAGTAAATGAAATTCAATGTGAGAAATGTTATCTCCGAGTCCTTAAAAATTTGATAAAGGATAAATTGTGTTGGAGACGGCTTTACATTGGGGAGGGGATATAGACCCAGGGAAGGATAAAGGAAAGAGTAAATCTACGACAAGTTCTTTCTTCTTAACTTATGCTCTAATATTTTAATGATTTATGCATAACTATGATTAATTAAATGACTACTTAATGCATTTGTGTGTGACTTTCGTATCATAAACCGAAACAAATTATTATATAAACCATGTGTGCATTCATGATTACGTCCAATTCAAAGTCACTCACAATTGAAATCTCTAAAATGATATTGTTCATTATACTTGAATAATGCAAATCACCCGTATATAACATGGATAAAAAAAAATAGACGAACGAAATTGAAGTGAGTTATTAATTGAAATTAACTCCAAAATCATAAACATAAAATAATGATATAAGAGAAAAAGGATTTAAATGATGAATGATGCTTCAATGCATAAGGGCACTACTAAGGGCTAACCTAGGAGTGGAGGAAGGGTGTGAGTTACCTCCCACTATGATATTTTGATTCAGGTGGCATGGCTGGACTCCATGCTAGATGATTGCTTTAGAGCAAAGGAAATGTGCACGAAGGATTCGATTTAGGTGTCCAAACCGCACTCCACGCTAAACAATATCCCTATAGCGTGACTATGTGAGTGGGGCTCATGAAAGAATGATTGAAAAGATGAAATTTATACTCAACTATGCATAATTAACAAATATAAAGACACACTTAAAGATATGTTTAAGAGCGTGGAAGTAAAAGGTTAATTTAAGAAAGTGAACACATGACTAAGTTAACACGAAGAATCACTATTAAAGGTAGATATTCATGCATATACTTTTCCTACAACTGGACATAAAATGCTAGTCTATTGTAGCAACATGCGATGTATCCAAATTTGCGCCCTCAAATTGTGTTTATATCCAGAGCATTTTGTTCAATGTAAAGTTTTTGAACTTCAAAGCAATGAAATGAAAAATTATACTTTGTATTGCAATTTTGCTTTACTATTGTCATACACTTCTTTATAATGCATGCTCAATGTTCTTATCCACCACCATTGATGACACATGAAATTTATATGTTCAATTGTGGTAGCCATCACAAAGGGGTCGTTATAAGAAAAGGATGAAAAAAATAACTATACATGCGGACGTAAGCTCGGCGAGGCGCTCAATTTTGACACGGAGGCTGAGAATCAAAATTTTGACCTTAATGGTACGCTATACGCAAAAAAATTTGGTTTTGACATCTAAATAAAAGTTTTTTGCAAAAAAAAAGAAAATCATAAGATAATAATGATGGTATTTTTACGATTATTTTAAGTATCATTTTATTTATATTATGATTATTTTTGGAAAAAATCCGACCGAAAATCATGCATTCCATAAATAATGAATGAATGCTTGTTTTTTTGACATCTAAAATGAACGCATGATTTCCTCCTGGTTGAATATTTTTTTAAAAAATCAGAATATAAATAAAATGATATTTAAACATTTATATTTTGCGTAAAATTTCAAACATTAATATTTTGCGTAAAATTTCATACTTTAATATTTTGCATTGCTTCTTTGTAAACAAAAAAAACACTTATTTGGACGCAGGAATCAATTTGTTAGTGTGCATAATTCCATAGGGAGTGGTACTACACCGCACCGTGCAGCATCCAGCGGCTGTCAGCGCATCAGCACTTGCGCACGCATCTGGACGCGAGTGCTGACGCACTCTCAGCAGTGGACTTAATTGCACACTACATTGGACTTAATCCTAAACTGCGTTGTTGCACTATGGTTGAGGAGATCACCAGCTCATTCGAGCAAGCAGTGTGCAACAAGGAAGTCATTTGGTCCGGAAAGGAAAAAAAAAGTCTTCCAAATACAAGAAAAATCCCTAATCGCCGGCGATGGATTCGGCGCCGGAGAATCGCCCGAGGCCACGCGTTGGCTTGGCGTACGACGACAGGATGTGCCAGCACGCCACGCCTGATGGGGAGCGTCATCCGGAGAATCCGAACCGTATTCGAGCCATATGGAGGAAACTGGAGGCGGAATGCATTCCCGAGAGGCACGTTTCCTCGATTGTTAATACTTACTAGTGAAATTTAGGTTTTAGGGTTAGAATCATAGCGATGTGGGACGAATATTAGGATTAAAAAGTGTTAGGAGCAGATCAAACGAGAGAGAAGAAGAAGATAATTGGGAGAAGGAAGAGAGGGATTTAGGAGAAGTGAAGCAGAGAAACCTCGGGAGCTACGCTTTAGGCACACTAACAGGACTGGTGAGGGAAGTAACCTAATACTTGACCGAATTAGGCGGTCACTGAGACTGATGGTGGCGTATTGCTCAAGATCTTATTTTTGGAAGTTGGGGTAGCTGTAGGGATAAGGGTTGATGAGGAAGGAGTTTAGGTTGGAGGCGAAAGCAATTGCCTTAACACAGGAGGCAGGATACCATAAACAACAACACTCAAGCCTTTATCTCACTATAGTGGGGTCTGCTATATGGATCCTTTGTCGCCATTGTGCTATATCTTTTGTCATAATCTAACTAATGCCTAAGTACATCATGTTTTTCCTTAGTGTTTCATTCAAAGTCTTTATTGATCCACCCCTCCCTCGTTTAACTTGCCCAGTGACTAGGCTCTCACATCGACTAATAGGTGCATCTAATGTTCTCCTTTGTATGTGTCCAAACCATCTTAGTCGAGCTACTTGCATCTTCTTTGCAATTCGTGCTTCTCCCGTTTTATCCCTGATACATTCATTCCTAATTTTTTTCAGTCTCGTGTGTTCACACATCGACCTAAGAATTTTCATCTCTGCAACTCTCATTTTTTGCTCATGGACACAATTCACTGCCCAACACTCAGAACCATAGAACATCGTTGGTTTAATTGCAGTACGGTAAAACTTGCCCTTAAGTTTTAAATTAAAACTTGTAATGGTACTTTACAATAACATAAGATCCCTGATGCGCCTCTCCACTTCAACCAACCCGCTTAGATTCTCTGTGTCACATCTTTATCATTACCTCTGTATTTTTGAACTATCGATCCAAGATATTTAAAACACTTTATATGAGAAATATCTTGATCACCCAAGTGACCCAACTTAATAACGAAGTCACCCGGCCTTTTTGCAGTGCTAAATATAAGCTCCATATACTCCGTCTTTGCTTTGCTCAACCTAAATTATTTTTTCTAAAGTGTCTCGCCTAGATTTAAACTTTGCGTTTATACCATCGCGCGTCTCATTGAACAAAATGATATCATCCGCAAACAATAAACACCAAGGTATTGCTTGTTGGATATGTCCGGTGAGCTCATCTAAGATAAATGTAAAGAGATAAGGGCTTAAAGCTAAACCTTGATGTAAGCCAACAATGATAGAAAATTTCTGTGTTAATCCTCTCGATGTTCTCACCCTTGACACTGAATTTATATACATATCTTTGATTATGTCAATGTATGATACATTTACACCTTTCTTTTCTAAGACTCTCCATAAGATCTCTCTTGGAACTCCATCATAAGCTTTCTTAAGATCGATAAACAACATATGCAAATCTTGTTTTCTTTCTCGATAAATGTCAACGCGTCTCCTCAAGAGATGTATAACTTCCATGGTCAACCGCCCTGACATGAATACAAATTGATTCTTCGAGATGTTAGTCTCCCGCCTTACTCTATTTTCTATTACTCGTTCCCATAATTTTATGACATGACTAATCAATTTAATTACTCTGTAATTAACACAATTTTGTATATCTCATTTGTTCTTATGTAAAGGCACCGTGATACTTTCTCTTTATTGTCTGACATGCTCTTTGACTTCAGTATCTTATTGAAAAAAACATGTAAGTTACAAAATTCCTTCATTATATTTTCATACTTCGATGGGTATATCGTCTGACTGAATCGATTTTTGATGAGTATATCGTATGGCAGGAGACCATAAGATTTGGTAAAAAAAAGTTTGGAATTTTCGGACCACGCTCTGTTTTCGAATCTAGGTTAGGGTTTAACTATAACAATTAGGGTCATGTGAGGGCTGAAAAGAAGGCTTACAATCTTCTGTCAGCAACCTTCATGTTATCTCTGGAGTTGAATATTCACCATTTTAAAATATTTGGCTTTATACATGCAACAAAGTATTTTTTACTTAAAGTACCTTTTATCAAAGGAAGAACGATTATTAGTGTGAACAAACTGAAATTGGTCCATTCACTATTAGCATCGTGGATTATAATCATTTCTTCATTGGATATTTTTTTAATAAAAAGCTTCAGAATCACATTGTGTATAGGCTGTAAACGTAACTTACTGAGCTGGTTTTTATTTTTTCTTGAAATGATATTTCCCGGTGTATTCATCATAGGGGCAACTTCATATTTTTCAGGTGTATATTGTTTAATATAAAGGAAGCCGAGGATGCAATTATAGAATCTGTGCATACTAGGAAACACATACAGTTTATAAGAAATATCAGCTCCAAGGAGTTTGATTCTCGACGTCTTAGGATTGCTTCAAAGTTGGATTCTATTTATTTTAATGAGGGTTCGTCGAAGTCAGCTTACCTTGCAGCAGGAGCAGTTGTTGAGGTTGAACAACTTTTATTATATCTTCTCATGTGGTTGTCTACATTCAACCTTTTCTCTGTCAATTAGCACCTTGATCTTAAATCTCACCTCTTTATCTGTAAGATGCAATTTTCCTCCACCATTCTATTAACTTTCATTTCTTAATTTCATAATTTTATGTAGGCTACAGAGAACGTTGCAAAGGGGGATCTAGATTCTGCCATTGCTATTGTTAGACCTCCCGGGCATCATGCAGAAGCTAATAAAGCTATGGGATTTTGTCTCTTAAATAATGTGGCAATTGCGGCATCTTATCTCTTAAATGAGAGAGTATGCACAGTATATAGTTTCGTAGACAAGTGAATGAATAGTTTCTCCAAAACTTTCTCCTCCCCTCATGGAGTTAAACTATATTCATTTATTCACCTTAAATTATTTTTTTTCTTTTTGCAGGCAGAGTTAGGTATAAGAAGGATATTGATTGTGGACTGGGATGTTCATCATGGCAATGGTACACAAAAGATGTTCTATAAAGATTCTCGGGTTCTTTACTTCTCTGTACATAGGTTCGTTTTATTGGATCTAACTCCATGTTTGAAAGACGAACCACCTGTTAATTTGAATATCCATATATTCATTTGTGTATCATGATTTTGTCATGTTAATTATTGTACTAGAAGTAAACATAAACTGGCCTGTAAAGATCCTTCATCTTAGTCGTTGGACTTGATTCCGGGGTATTTAGGCCTTGTTTGGTAACTAGACCCTTTTATGATGAAACCCTGCATTACTGAGTTGACGTTCCTTACTTTGGTCTTATGTACCCCACATCCTTTGCAATTATAGCATGAATCATGGTGGTCAATTGAGCGATGTTAATTCTGTCCCCTAGCAACAGTTAAATGTTTGAACAACAATTGAAATTTCGGTCTCTACCCCATTCCAACCCTTACAGAAGAGATGGAAACTGGGCGTCCATCGAGATTAATTTTTAATTGCATCCACCATTTTTTGCATTCCTTGGTACTTGATCATATTAATTGCTTTGATAGCATAGTAAATGTCAGTTGTTACCGTTGCTTTTGCAGGTTTGATTTTGGAAGCTTCTATCCTTCCGGAGGTGATGGTTCTCACTGCATGACTGGGGAAGATCAGGGCGCTGGATACAACATAAATGTCCCTTGGGAACATGGTCAATGTGGTGATGTAGACTATCTTGCTGTCTGGGACCATATTTTGATTCCAGTTACGGAGACTTACAATCCTGAAATAATCTTAGTATCTGCTGGATTCGATGCAGGTTAAGTAATTTGCTTTTGTTCCAGTATTTTTTTGATGGTTTCTTTGAAGTTTTATTTTTCCTGGGAACATGCGATTGACGATTGTAGTAACTTTTAACTTTAGATTTGACACAGTTGAATATACGCGTTGGACGCGGTTTTATTTTACGTTATTTTACGTTATTTTACGTTTCAGTCCTTTCTCATTTAATTGTTCACGTGATATGTCACGGTGCTTTTGGCACTTTGCACCCCCGAAAATATCACTTTTGGCACTTTGCACCCCAAATGTTTAAATATTGCAGTTTGCACCCTCCATTTTCATATTCTTGGCACTTTGCACCCTAGGCCTTTGAATTCAGCTATCAGAAATTACCCTTGTTAGGGTGCAAAGTGCCAAGAATATGAGAATGGGGGGGGGGGTGTGCAGAGTGCAATATTTAAATATTTGGGGTGCAAAGTGCCAAAAGTGATATTTTCGGGGGTGCAAAGGGCTAAAAGTCCTATGTCACGTGTGTATTTGACCTATATATATGAATGCCTTTCCCGGTTTTAGGGCATTCGACTAAATCAATTCTTCCTTTCCACTTGGTATCAGAGCCCGATCGCCGATCTGCCTCTTTCGCCGCTTAGCTCCCGCTCTGCCCGCTCCCGCGCTCGCCCGCTCCCGCTCCGCCTCTCCCACACTTGCCTGCCACCTTTCCGCCCCTCCTGCTCGTTCTTCTCATCGGAAGGGCCGCCCAGTCTGTCGGAAGGAGCGTCCAATCGCTCTTCCTTTCTTCGACCGCCTACCTTCAACGCCCCTTCTTCTCTGTGGCGTTTCTCTTCGGCGGTCTTCTCCACCCGGTTTTTTCCGGGTGGCCCGGTGTCCCCGGCCGTTTTGTCCTCCATGGGGGCTGCCAAGGACATTGTGCTCGCATCCTCCAGTGTCCTCTCCGACGGCTTGATCTAAGGGACACTCATAGGATGCAGTTCCGTCTGCTTTGAGCTCTTCGTCTTCTTCCGTTTCTCATTGATGGATGATTCCTCCGACATCTTCTCGGCACCTCACACCGGTGCCCTTCACGGTTCCTCTGCAGATCCTCCTCGGAGCCACGACCAGTCTGGTTCGTTGAAGATAACTACTGTTGCCTTGGATACACGAATTATCTGGAATGGTCCAGGGCAACACAACATGCTATTCACAGTCACCACTCACCAACCATACAAACATATTGATGGTACCACTATTGAGCCACTACGTACCGATCCCTCTCGGAGAAAATGGGATGTGAACAATTCATTGGTTGTCTCGTGGTTACTTCACTCGATGCCACCTCAGGTGTATCACATCTATATGATGTTGGACTCAGGTTATGAAATTTGGAAACGGGCCTGTGACACCTACTCTCAGGCAGACAGTTCGACGCAGATTTATGAGCTCACTCGCCGTCTGGAGCTGATATAGGGAACCATGACCGTATCTGCCTACTATTCTGAGTTTGAACATCTATATCAAGAGTTGGATTACTTCAACACCTTTACTGTTGCTTGCACTGCTGATGCGCGGACCCTACAGAAGGATAAAGATCGTTTTCGAGTTCATGTCTTTCTTATGGGGCTCAACATGGAGTTTGACGTCGTTCGCCTGCATGTCCTCCACCGTGAGCCTCTTCCCTCTCTTCGGGAGGCCTTCAGTATGCTCCTCAGTGATGAGAATCGTCGTCGCTCTCTTGGTTCTTTTACTGATCACTCTGCGCTGTCTGGGATTTCTCGAGGACCTCCTCCTGTATGCAGCCACTGTGGGAAGAAATGCCATTCCAAGGACGTATGTTTTCGTCTGCATCCTCACCTTGCTCCATCTGGTCGGGGTTCTACTGCTCGTGGGCGAGGAGGGCACCGTGGTGGTGGCCTCCAAACTGGTGATCGCACTCAGTATTCTACACACTCGACAAAGGGTCAGGAGGACACCTCTGAGGTCCTGTCTGCTATGGAGTTAGAGGGTTTTCGTTGTATGTTGCGCTCCCAGACTGACTCTACACCGGCTGCTTCTACTGTTGCGTTTGCTACTTTCGGTCTCTCCAGTGCTCATGATGTGTCTTTATCCCCTTTCGAGTGGATCATCGACTCAGGTGCGACAGATCATGTGACTGGCTCTGCCTCAGGTTTTACCTCCTATACTCCTATTTCTGGTCGTGATAAGGTCATTGCAGTTAATGGTTCACTCTCATCCATCACAGGTAAAAGAACCATTGCTTGTTCTCCCAACCTCTCACTGCCCTCGGTTTTACATGTCCCTTCATTCCCTCGCAATCTTCTCTCCATTAGTCACTTAACTACTGCTTTAAATTGCTCCGCAACTTTTTTCCTTGATGTGTGTGTGTTTCAGGATCTGGATACGAAGCAGACATTTGGCAGTGGTAGGAACGTTGACGGGCTGTACTTGTTGAACCAGTCATTTTCTCCCAGTGCTCTTTATTCTTCTAGATCTCTGACGTTACACGACATCCAGCTCTGACATCAGCGTCTTGACCACCCTTCTACTTTATATCTTACTAAACTGTTTCCTGCTTTCCATCGTTTAATTAAGTCGCATTCTTGTAACACTTGTGAACAATCAAAACATGTTCGTCACAGTATCAGTTATATGTCTTTTCCTAGTTCATGTCCATTTGATGTTATCCATTCTGATGTTTGGGGTCTCTCCCCAGTGTTATCTTTATCTGGTTATGAATGGTTTGTTACTCTTATTGATTGTCATTCTCGTAGTACTTGACTTTATTTGTTAAAACAGAAATGTGATGTGTTTGTTAGCTTTCAGTCCTTTCGTAAAATGGTGGTGCAACAGTTCAGCGGCACAATCCGTGTGCTTCGTAGTGATAATGACGGGGAATATGATGACCGGGGAGCGTTCGATGCCTATCTTGCCGAACATGACATTATTCATCAAACAACATGTGTTCACACTTCTACTCAAAAGGGTGTCGCTGAACGAAAACATATGCACTTGCTGGAGGTTGCTCGGCGTTTGCTGCTGGCCATGCACCTTCCCAAGTCCTATTGGGGTGATGCGGTACTCACGACCACCCACCTTATTAACCGTCTTTCGTCTCGTTCCATTTCCTATGACACGCCCCTATCCCATCTGGCCAAAAACCAAATTGTCCACACCTCTCACATCGCCCCTCGCATCTTTGAACCATTTATCTGGTTATAAATGGTTTGTTACTCTTATTGATTGTCATTCTCGTATTACTTGACTTTATTTGTTAAAACGAAAATGTAATGTGTCTGCTAGCTTTCAGTTCTTTCATAAAATGGTGGTGCAACAGTTCAACGACACAATCCGTGTACTTCGTAGTGATAAAGATGGAGCATATGATGATCGGGGAGCGTTCAGTGCTAATCTTGCCAAACATGACATTATTCATCGAACAATATGTGTCCACACTTCTACTCAAAATGGTGTCATTGAATGAAAAATAAACACTTGCTGGAGGTTGCTCGGTGTTTGCTGCTTTCTATGCACCATCCCAAGTCCTATTGGGGTGATGTGGTACTCACGACCGCCCACCTTATTAACCGTCTTCCGTCTCGTTTCATTTCCTATGACACGCCTCTCTCCCGTCTGGCCAAGAACCACATTGTCCACACCTCTCACATCGCCCCTCGCATTTTTAGCTCGGTTTGCTTTGTCCATGTTCATACCCTGCATCGTGATAAACTGAATGCGCGTTCTCTCCGATGTGTATTCGTTAGATACTCTCCTACCACCAAAGGGTATCGTTGTTATCACCCTCCCACTCGTCGCTACTACTGCACTGTTGATGTTACCTTTCGCGAGGGAGAGTCGTTCTTTGGTCCTCGTCAGGGGGAGACGGGTAGTAACGCCGACGAGACCATCAACTCTCCTCTCCTGATTGTTGCCTCTCCTCATATTCCCCTTACTCATGTTCCGTGTACTGCTTTTGTCTCTTCCACCTCTACTCCTATATTATATACATACTCCCGCAGACCCCGGACTGCTGAGCAAGTACAGACAGTGGATGTTCCACCGGTGCCGGTGTTTGCCTCCGATCCAGATTCAGATGATGACCTCCATGTTCCTCTTGCTCGTCTTAAAGGTAAAACGGGTGGCACCGAACACCCCATTGCCAACTACGTTTGTTATACCCATCTCACTCAGGCTCACAAAACTTTTATCCCCTCTCTTTCCTCTATTATGATTCTTAAGACCTGACAGGAGGCTATTCAGATACCTAAGTGGAAATAGGCTATGAAAGTGGAAATGTGTGCCTTGGGAAACAATGGAACATGGCGGCTTGCTAGTCTTCTCCCTGGGAAGCGAACGGTTGGGTCACATTGGATCTTCTCTGTTAAACCAAATTATGATGGGGTGGTGGAGCGGTACAAAGCTCGCTTGGTCGCTCAAGGGTATACCCAGACCCAAGGTATTGACTACCAAGAAACATTTGCCCCTGTTGCGAAGATGAATTCTATTCGGGTGTTCCTCTCTTGTGCTGCTAGTCGTGGATAGGAGCTACAACAGCTTGACGTTAAAAACACATTCTTGCATGATGATCTAGAAGAAGTTTACATGACTATCCCTCTGGGCTTTGTTAAAGAAGGGTTCAATGGAAAGGTCTGTCGACTGCAGGAATCCTTATATGGCCTGAAGCAGTCCCCGAGAGCTTGGTTTGGACGGTTTAACAAGACTACTTTTCAACTAGGCTATGCTCAAGGACAAGCTGATCATACTCTCTTTATCAAGGGGAGAAGAGCACATATATCAATTCTTATTGTATACGTGGATGATATCATCATTACTGGCGATGACCGAGAGGAGATCGTTCACTTGAAAGAACAACTGGCCAGAGAATTTGAAGTTAATGATCTGGGGAAGTTGAAATACTTATTGGGAATTGAAGTGGCGAGGTCTCGACGAGGGATCTTCATCTCTCAGAGAAAGTATACCCTTGATCTTCTGGATGAAACTGGAATGCTAGGGTGTGCACCTCTGGCTACACCAATTGAGGCTAATCATAAGATTGATGCGGATACTAGTGGGGTGAAAGTAGATGCTTCAAGATATCAACAATTGGCTGAGAGGTTCATATATTTATCTCATACTCGCTCTGATATTATATATGATGTGGGTGTCCTAAGTAGATTTATGCACTGCCCCTCAATTCGTCATTAGCAGGCTGCATATCGGGTATTGCGATCCCTCAAGAAGTCCCCCGGCCGTGGGCTTCTGTTCTTTGCAAACCAACCTTTGGAGATTAAAGTGTTTACAGATTCCGATTGGGCCGGTAGTCAGGATGATAAAAAATCCACTACCGGAAATTGCTCGTTTGTGGGTGGCAACCTTGTATCGTGGAAGAGCAAGAAGCAGAATGTTGCTGCTCGCTCAAGTGCTGAAACATAATATAGGGCTATGGCGCAAGGAGTTTGTGAGAGATTGTGGTTGAAGACAATTCTTCAAGATATGAGTCTCCACGTGAACAAACCAGTTACTATCTACTGCGATAACAAGACTGCCATCAGTATTGCACACAATCCGGTTCAACATGACAGGACGAAACATGTCGAAGTTGACATGCACTTCATCAAAGATCACATAGACAAGAGGAATATCTTTACTCCATTTGTGAACTCATATAATCAGCTAGCCGATATCTTCACCAAGGGGTTAAGCAGTGACAACTTCATGAACAATTCTAACAAGTTGGGAATGATCGATATATATTCCCAACTTGAGGGAGAGAGTTGAAAATATGCGTTGGTCGCGGTTTTATTTTACGTTATTTTACGTTTCAGTCCTTTCTCTTTTAATTGTTCACGTGATATGTCACGTGTGTATTTGACCTATATATATGAATGTCTTGCCCGGTTTTAGGGCATCCGACTAAATCAATTCTTCCTTTCCACTGACACCCCTATACTGGCATTATTTTTTTAATTTAACACATTTTAGCTAATGGAGGGACCAAACCTGCTGCTTCTTTTAAGTTAGAAGCAAGCATTGGTCTTAGGCACATCCATTTCTTAAGTATGTGCACGATAATTTTATGAACTAGTTCTAAAATTAATCTGTATAGATTATTAACTGACACATTCAGTCACTTATTTTAATATTTAAAATTGTGATCGTAGCACTTTTACAAAGCAAAAGAGCAATTGCTTAGAATGTGCAACATGTGAATAACAAGCACCACCTTTAGTGAGGAAACTTGCCCCCTTTCTCTAGTATCAAATTTTGTGTATGCACACAACAATATGTCACGGGCCTACTTCGGAGCTTCGTCGGAGGTGGTGGTGGAGGAGGTAAAGGGGAGCTGAGCTTTACCTTAATCCTAGAAATTGAAGGAGGTGAAAAGAACTCAAGAGAGAAATAGAAATTTCATAATTTGATTGATAATGCATACCATGACCTCAGAGGTCTATTTAGTGATTTACAAAGTGACATTGGTGTAAACATGATGCGGAATACGGTGCGACCAACACCGTCAGCGAAGAGACCCTCACCGAACCGGGGATTGCATGGCTTGAGAAGTTCGATCCGCTTTGGATTCCGCGAACTGTTTAAATAAAGAGGCGGCGCTATTTAATTTATGCTCTCTTTGCTTATGTATTTGTTTCTGTGGAACTATTATGTGTGTGTACTATTAGCGTGTGTGTGCTAATAGTTATTTCTCCCCCTCATAGTATAAGAGGGAGGAGAGTGTATTTTCATTCCAGTTTTTTGATTGCATCAAGAAAGCTGATTGCCCTAGCCGCCTCCCTCTTCTCCGTGCGAGAATACCAGATCCGGAATGATCCCGCTCCGCCGCTCGACGCTCCCCCGCCCGTGAGGTGCGATTCCGGCCGGAAGGCTCCGCCGTCCCTCTTCCTGTGGTGATTCCTACATCAGTTGGTATCAGAGGCTTGCCCCGACTTCTTAGCTCGGCGCCGGTCCTCCCTGCTCGCCTCGCCGCATCGATCTACTCGATCCGCTGCAAAGCCCCGCTCGTTCTCTCGTTCTGTCACGCTAATGGGAGATAACCCGAGGGACGACCAAGCTTTGTGGGCGGCCATCAATGGCATCACCGCACAGCTCGCCGCCCTCACCGCAGCACTCGGCAACCCGCAACCACCTCTGCCCGGCGATCCCGCACCCGCTGCAGCACCTCCGGTCGACGCCTTCTACGGCCGGCAGTACCGCCGTGGCCGTGCGGCACCTCCCCGCCCGACAACTCCCCTGTCCGATTCCAGCTCCGAGGATGACTATCACGCCAGGGCTGATCCCCCTCCATGGCGCAACCCGCCACCACCGCAGCAGCACGGCTACCGCATGCGTGCGGACATTCCACAGTTTTTTGGCAACTTGGGCATTGAAGACTTCCTTGATTGGATCTCGGAGGTCGAGCGTTTCTTCGAGATGGCCGAGCTCGACGAACACCGCCAAGTGAAGATGGTCGCGTATCGCCTTAAATCCGGCGCGACGGTTTGGTGGGATCAACTTCAGCTCAATTGG
This sequence comes from Platanthera zijinensis, assembly GCA_039513925.1. Taxonomy (NCBI): domain Eukaryota; kingdom Viridiplantae; phylum Streptophyta; class Magnoliopsida; order Asparagales; family Orchidaceae; genus Platanthera; species Platanthera zijinensis. The sequence goes on along the minus strand of CM077090.1, from coordinate 2,375,947 downwards.
CAACGCCAAGGCAAGGCCCCCCGTCCGCACCTGGCTCAAAATGAAGAAAATGTTACGAAATCGGTTCCTACCACCCGACTACGACCAACACCTGTTCCAGTTCTACCAAAGTTGCTCGCAAGGCTCTCGCACCGTCACCGAATATTTGGCTGAAATTTGCCGCCTCGCGGACCGCAACGGCTTGACCGAGTCAGACGGCCAACGCGTTACTCGATTCCTACATGGGCTACGCCCATCCCTTCGTGAGAAGATCGGCTTGCATGTTTTGCGCACGGTGGATGAGGCCTACAACATGGCCCTCAAGGCGGAACTCATGGAGACGTCGACGGCACCTTCAACCCGCCCGGCCTCTCGCCGTCCCTGGTCGGATGCGTCGGGGTCGCATACTCGGGACTCTACCAGCCGAGAGGTGCCGGCCATGCCTTCCGCACCTAAGGGTCGGGCACCTGACCGCGCACCACCGGGGACATGTTTCAAGTGCCACCAATCGGGCCACTTTGCCTCTCGGTGCCCTCTTCTGCGCCAACCCGTACACGCTGTTACTCAGGACGAGGATCCGGAGGATGACTTGGGAGAGGCCGATGAGGTCATCGATGGGTTTGCAGAAGATGGCGATTTTGCTGCTTGCGTGGTCCGACGCCTCCTTCTTACACCGCGGGTGGATGAGCACGCCCAACGTAGTAATGTCTTTCGGAGCTATTGCAACATCAAGGGGAAGATATGTGATGTCCTGATCGACAATGGCAGCTGCGAGAATTTTGTCGCTAGTCGGTTGGTCACCTACTTGCAACTACCAACCGAGCCGCACCCGCACCCCTACTCCATTGGGTGGATTCAAAAGGGTCCCTCCGTGCGCGTCACCCACCGGTCACACGTACCCGTCGCTATGGGCAAGCACTACCTAGCCGACATTTGGTGCGACGTTGTGGAGATGGACGCGAGCCATCTACTTTTGGGGCGGCCGTGGCAATATGATACAGACGTTGCATACAAGGGCCGCGACAATATCTACTCCTTCACTTGGGCCGGCAAGAAGATACAAATTGTGGCCCGGGTCGGCGATAAACCCGCGGCCAACCCGCCCACCGACAGGGGGCGCAGTCTACTCGTGATGCACGATGACACCTCACGGTTCGAGCGGGACGTTGCGGAGGCCAAGGAGGTGGTGGCCCTCGTTCCCTACGGGTTGTACGCCACCAACGAGTGGGAGATGGCTGCCGCGCACCCGGACATTCGGGCATTACTTCATGAGTTCCGCGCCATCACCACAGATGATTTGCCAGACCACCCTCCACCACTTCGTGATATACAACACAAGATCGATCTCATACCGGGCGCTAGCCTCCCGAATTTGCCCCACTACCGCATGAACCCCAAGGAGCATGACGTCTTACGTACAAAGGTTGAAGAGCTGCTACAAAAAGGCTTTATCTCCGAGAGTCTTAGCCCATGCGGTGTTCCCTCACTTTTGGTTCCCAAGAAGGACGGGTCCTGGAGAATGTGCGTTGACAGTCGCGCCATTAACCGCATCACCATCAAGTACTCCTTCCCCATTCCCCGCCTGGATGACATGTTGGACATGTTGGACGGGTCACAACTGTTTTCCAAAATTGACCTCCGCAGCGGGTACCATCAAATCCGCATCAAACCGGGAGACGAATGGAAGACCGCCTTCAAAACTCCGGACGGCCTCTTCGAGTGGAAGGTAATGCCTTTCGGTTTATCTAATGCTCCAAGCACTTTTATGCGTCTTATGACACAGGCGCTGCGACCTTTCTTGGGCAAGTCGGTGGTCGTCTATTTCAACGACATTCTCATCTTTAGCAAGACCCGGGCGGAGCATTTATCTCATGTACGTGCTGTGTTGGAAGTTTTGGCGGAGAACAAACTATTTATTCACCTCAAGAAGTGCACCTTTCTTGCCCCGCGGCTGAACTTTCTGGGTTTCGTGGTGGGTGCGGACGGCATACAAGTTGACGAGGAAAAGATACAAGCCATCCGAGATTGGCCGGCACCCGCATCCCTCTCCGAGTTGCGGTCTTTTCATGGGTTAGCCACATTCTACCGGAGGTTCATTCGCGACTTCAGCACCATCTCGGCTCCCATGACCGATTGCCTAAAGAAGGGGCGTTTTCTTTGGGGGGACGAGGCTGACCGCTCTTTCCATTTGCTCAAGCAGAAGCTCAGCTCGGCACCGGTCTTGGCGCTACCCAGTTTTGACAAGCTATTTGAGGTGCATAGCGACGCCAGCGGTGTTGGCATTGGGGCGGTCCTCTCCCAAGACAAGCGGCCGGTTGCCTTTTTCAGCGAGAAATTAAGTGATGCTAGGCGGAAGTGGTCCGCTTATGATCAAGAGTTCTATGCCGTTGTCCGGGCTCTCAAACATTGGGAGCATTATCTACTACACAAGGAGTTCATCTTATATACGGATCATCAAGCCCTCAAATTTATCCACAGTCAGAAACGCATGGATGATATGCATCTCCGTTGGACCACTTACCTTCAGCGTTTTCCGTATATTATTCATCACAAGCCGGGTTCTTCCAATGTCGTCGCGGACGCCCTCAGCCGGCGGAGCTGTTTATTGACCACACTACAACACGAGATCATTGGTTTTGATATTCTCGCCGAGTCATATGCCGACGACCCGGATTTTAAAGACACTTGAAGCGCCTGCTCGATGGGAGGTTCACGCGGCGGGTTTTTGATACTCGAGGGGTTTTTACTCAAAGACAACCGCCTGTGCATTCCCCGCTCTTCATTACGGGAGAAGCTGATTCGTGATCTACATGGTGGCGGGATGAGTGGTCACTTGGGCCGAGACAAGACACTTGCAAGTCTCCACGAGAGGTATTTCTGGCCGCAGTTTGCCAAGGACGTGGGGAATTTCGTTCGGAAGTGCTATGTGTGCCAACAATTCAAGGGCCAAGCACACAACACCGGTCTTTACTCACCTCTCCCGGTCCCCTCTGGCGTGTGGGAGGACCTCTCCATGGATTTCGTTTTGGGCCTTCCACGAACTCAGCGCGGAGTCGATTCAGTGTTTGTCGTGGTGGACCGATTCTCCAAGATGGCACATTTTCTTCCTTGCCGCAAAACATCCGATGCTTCCCATATTGCGCGGCTATTCTTCCGCGAGGTGGTCCGTTTGCATGGCGTTCCAACCACCATCACATCCGACCGCGATCCAAAATTTCTAGGCCATTTTTGGACCATGCTGTGGAAAATGTTTGACACATCTCTCCAATTTAGTAGCTCCGCTCACCCCCAAACGGATGGGCAAACCGAGGTGGTAAACAAGACCTTGGGAAATCTAGTGCGTTGTATTTGCCAAGACCGGCCGAAGCAGTGGGATTTCGCTCTCGCCCAAGCTGAGTTCGCTTACAACAATGCGGTCCACCGCTCAACCGGTCGCACCCCGTTCTCCATCGTCTACACCAAGGTGTCCCGACACGCGCTAGATTTGGCCCGCTTACCCGCCGCCCCCCTTCGGCCACGCAGTTAGCGGAAGAGGCCCGCGACGTCCAGGCCGAGACCCGCCTCAAGTTGCTCGAATCCAACGCAAAGTATAAAGCTATAGCCGACAAGCACCGCCGCGAGCAGATTTTTCAAGTCGGCGACTTGGTTATGGTTTTTCTCCGGAAAGAGCGGCTTCCTGCCGGCCCCCACCACAAGCTCATGCTGAAGAAGTTCGGCCCCTTCCCCATCACCCGCAAGATCAGCGACAATGCTTACGTGGTTAATCTTCCACCGGAGTTCAACATCTCCAAGACCTTCAACGTGAGCGACTTATCTCCGTTCTACCCGGACGTGCCTCTTTATGCCGACCACTCGTGGTCGAGTGCTTCCCACGTGGCGGAGAATGATGTGGAATACGGTGCGACCAGCACCGTCAGCGAAGAGACCCTCACCGAACCGGGGATTGCATGGCTTGAGAAGTTCGACCCGCTTTGGATTCCGCGAACTGTTTAAATAAAGAGGCGGCGCTATTTAATTTATGCTCTCTTTGCTTATGTATTTGTTTCTGTGGAACTATTATGTGTGTGTACTATTAGCGCGTGTGTGCTAATAGTTATTTCTCCCCCTCATAGTATAAGAGGGAGGAGAGTGTATTTTCATTCCAGTTTTTGGATTGCATCAAGAAAGCTGATTGCCCTAGCCGCCTCCCTCTTCTCCGTGCGAGAATACCCGATCCGGAAGGATCCCGCTCCGCCGCTCGACGCTCCCCCGCCCTTGAGGTGCGATTCCGGCCGGAAGGCTCCGCCGTCCCTCTTCCTGTGGTGATTCCTACATCAAAACACCCAAAAATAAAGAGAATAACTCGAAACGATAAAACACAACGAACTCATCTCAATTAATAAAAGACATATAACATGAATACACAACGACACTAATTAACAACGTAGATAACTGGTCATGTGACCATAACATCCCACCCACCCTTTAAATCAAGCTTGTCCTCAAGCTCGAGCGTGGTTTGCACGCAGTGACCATTTGTCTCCTTAATTACGCACCAGAGCATCTTCTAGTAGCGCGTCATCGTGGTGGCGGTCGTAGTGCATGGTGGGCCATCATCGTGCTCACAGTTGGCACGAGAGATTGTAGAGATCGTGGCATAGGCGCTTGCGGAAGGGAGACCATTGGCCAGAAGCTCTGGAGTCGGGGAGAGTGTATCCTGTGAGTGCAGACAGACGAGGACGTTGGAAACCCTAGATGAAGGTGAGTTGCGGCGATCAGAAGCAACAACGACGGTTGGGGGGTGGGGTGATTGTCGAAAGTAATGGCTCTAGAGTGGCTGGTGGAGTACGTGGTCAGAGTGGAGGCTGCAAAATGGAGACCATGGGGACGGTTAGTGGTGACACAAATTATGGCAGCACCAACACGGGGTTGGGAGGCGACGATGTCGGTTATGTGAACTGCGTGGCAGAAACAACCAAAGGAGACAGTGGAGTGATAGGAATCGCGTAGAGAGGAAAGGCTTCTTTGAGTGCAGGTGGCATCGAGGAGGGCTGTAGTGGGATCAGACTCCCGAAGCGATGGTCTGTATTGGCGGTGAATCGCGCAAGCGCGGCGTCATTGGATGTCAACATCTCTAGTAACTTCTGGAGCATCGAACAAACGGTGAATGGCTCGTCATCTCATTGGATTAATTGAGGAATCAATTAGTTGTTGGGAAAAATAAGTAATTTATTCAATTGCGAATAACCTAATTCATTAAGTTTGTTATTATTTCAAGTGATAACTAACCTCCTCAACTGTTCCCGAGGGGAGGGAACGCACGACACTCGACAAGGGCTCAATGAGGTGTGATGCGGGGCTCAAGAAGCACCTGAATCGTTGTGATGAGGTTGGCAACCAAGCCTGGTCAAGAATTGGACGGAACGATAAGGCAGTGCCGAGCTCTACCTACACGCTACAAAGGAATTACAAACAGAGCGTTAGCCGTTGGCTGCTCTCCTCTCGTCAAAGAAGGAAGGAGGCTCCTCTGTGGGAGGCGTGCGTCTGCGGAAGGCGCAATCATGCTGAAAGACGTTCAGGGATCTCGTCGAGGTCTGTTGATTGCCGGAGGGGGAAAGAGGACCAAAAGTAGAGAGATGTTAAGGAGAATTGATAACAACAGGGGCCGTTGGCAAGACACTATTTCAAAAACCGCAGGTTGCTTGATTGTGGCTCAGGAGATCGACGATGGAATGACAGTGGGAGGTCAATGATGGTTCAATTCTTCCTCGCTGGTCTTCGAGTTTGAGCCGTGGCATTGGGCCTGAAGAAGAAGGCGAGTGCACACGACCCTCGTTGATGGCTTCGATTCTTTCGTACTGGTTGGTTGCGATTGGCGTTGATGCGACAACTTCTGTAGAAGGCGAAGTGAGGGGTTGTTTGTCGTGGAGCTACATAAAATGCAGGAAGGAGGGCTCTGATACCAAGATGCTTGGAGCTTACTTCGGGGCTTCGTCGAAGGTGGTGGTGGAAGCGGAGATACAAGGGGAGCCAACCTCTACCGCGGAGAGTGCAAAGGGAGAGGAGGAATGGGAGCCGTGTTCAACCTTCCCTAGAATTAAAGGAGGAGAAAATAACTCAAGAGAGAAATAGAACTTTCATATTTTGACGCTGATTATACTGGTTTGCTGGATGATCGTTGTTCCACAAGTGGATACTGCACTTATTTTGGAGGATATCTCATTATCTGACACAACAAGAAACTGTCTGTAGTTGCTCGCTCATATGCGAAAGCCAAGTATCGTTCAATGACAATTGTTGTGTCTGAGCTTACATGGCTTGAAGGACTCCTAGGTGATTTAGCCACTTAGGGGTCAACCTTTCCTCACCGACTACTCTATTTTGTGACAGTTAAGCTGTCATACACATTGCCAAGAATGCCGTTTTCCATGAACGGATGAAACATATTGAAGTTGATTGTCACTTCATTCGAGAGAAGGTTTAATTGAAAAAGATAGATTTACAACATGTTCTTGTTGCCGGGCAAGTTGCTGACATTCTCACCAAGGCCTTACCTCGCCAACTATACTACCAGTTTTTGTCCAAGCTTGGTGCCTACGACTTGTACGCTCCAGCTTGCAGGGGGAGTATTAAAAGAATCATGTAAAGGCCCAAAGAAAGGCTCATCAAAGACCCTCTTCCTCCTTATGTATTAATCGCACATTTTGAATGGGGATTCTTCTCTCTTTCTCTCCCTATATAAATGTACTCATACTTGTATTTAGTGGGTGAAAAAAGATTAATAAAGATTTTTGGTTATTCCCAAATATTCTAAATGTTTTTCTCTACAAAATAATTTATTCCGAAGTTGCCTATTAGCGAAATTAAACATGTAAAATCTGATTCTAGTTTCAAAAAATATGTCTACTAAATTTGAGCACCTTGAATGTACTCATGATAAATTAAAATGTGAGCCACAATTCGTAAAATATCATGGAAACTTTAAGCTAATAAAGTTAGCGTAAGGTGCTCTATCCAAACTTCCATCAAATCAGTCTCATAAGCTACAAACAGTATCCAAACAGCATGCATTCACCCGAGACAGCAACCCACCATTGATATTTAACTGTAATTGTACAAAATCCAGTCCACGAGTTCCTCCAGGAACAATAGGATTATTTATAGACAGTAAAAACTTTGGAAACAAGAAAAAACATATATAGCTCACAACAGTCTAATTCCACAAAATGTCCAGCCAGGCAACAATCTAATTCCAGTAAATCCGGGCTTCAAGGGGGCCCTGTTTCAATCCTTTGCCTCCTGTCCGTGCTCCTGAAGTTTTCTGGAAGACCACCGGGCCTATATTTCCTAGTTGTGTAATTTTTTAAATTATGGCCATTTATTTTATGTTAAATTTGTGTCCTGCACCTTATATTTGTTTATAACCATTGTCTCCAAACATTTGTTGCTCTGCATGTTCTTATCAATTGTGCAATTTAAATATGTGCTCTCTCGCATTTATACAACCTCACTTGTTTTTTTGCTTGCATGCCTTAACTACTGTGTGTTATCTTAAATTTTGATTTATAAAAAATTTATTATTGCAAGTTCAAAGTTCGTCCGACTTGTGTTTGCATTTAGTAATCATCCATTTTCCCATCATAGGACCGTCCCGCGTCACCCATGCTATTGTGAATACCCCATTTGTGTTGCCTTCATTGTTGATATCTCCGTCTTGAACTCCATTTGTAGTGCATGGCCTCCATCAAGTCTTGAAGTGCATTATTCACTGACTTGTACATTCGGAATGCCCCGGATATCATCACAGAGCTTATAACTCAATGTCCGACCCTATGCTTACGAAAGTTCCTTCAGCCTTCTCTTGAATATCCCTCATGGCTATTTCCGCTCTCATCATGTGGGTTTGCATTGTTTTCAGCACATTCCTCGAGCTCCTTAGGACCTCTTATCCTTCTTGTGTTATCTTATACCTAGTCCAATGATAATGAACTTGCCGTTAGTTTCCTTGGATCAATTATCTTGAATCCCACATGGTATTAAGTTGACTCTGATATTACTTTTCATGGGCCACAAGGGCACTAACCCTTAAGTCCGATTCCATTTGTGAATGGTTGCTAAGAGTGCAGCTCACAAAGATGTGAGAGAGAGATGAATGAAACAGCTCAACAACACTATAAGAAGCTTTCTAAACTTTTGGTTCTTCTTGGATTACGTGAAATTCGATGGCTTCAATAGCGAAGGTCCTTTTCCTTTTATAATTTCCTTGATTTTTCCTCCAAAGAATACAAGTCTACAACTTTGTAGAATTATCTACACAAATCCTCACCTAGAAACTTAAACGTACTCATTAGGGCTGTTAGAATTTTTTTAGAGAACTTTACACTCCTAGGGTTCTCAACAATACGCTAAAAGGTTTTACATTGCTCAGAGTGTCTAAATGTCTAGATACATTTTCACTGCCTTCAAGAATTCTTTCCACAGGCTTATTTTCATGAATGGCTATAAATAGTGGCGGACATGCCATGAACTTTCTGTCCGTTACATTTGTATATTAGTGGTAAAGTATATGCAGCTCTTTCGTTCTGCTTTTTTTGGTGCTTCCGGGCATGAGGAAGCTTCTCAGGTACTTTTGCAATATTGCGCTAAACTTTGCTTGGATACTTAATTATCAAGTACCATTTGGCAAGATTATTGGGATGTGGTAATTTGCCTACATAATTGCATAATCTTAAGGTGCTATGCTTATGGAAATCAAAGCCCACACTTTGCTTGGCTTGCAACATTAAACAAAAAACTTAAAGGTGATAGATTAGATTAGTCTTTTTTTTTCTATAAATCCATGATATTTCCTTATCATTGGTCAATTTAGCTTACTTTTGTTAGTGCCTTGACTCTGTGAACGATGATTAGCTTTTAAGGTCCTTAAGAACTTCTTGTTTTAGATGATTTCAGACGAGTGCTTCTTTATTGTTCTAATTATATTGCAGTATCTATGTTTCTAAATCTAATTTATCATGTTTTTTGAGATAATATAATACTGGATTAAATGATTGTAAGATTTAAGAGGAAGATAAGTTCATTAACATTCAACATGTAGTGCAATCGTGCTAAAACTTTATGAAGGTAGATCTCAGAAATTTCTTTCTAAATTAAAATTATTGAAATACATGAACATGGAGTCGTGGAAGACATGACATCTTGGCGCCTTTTTTGTTTATTTATTATACTGATTCTACTGCCTTTGCAGTAATGTCTTTGATGGCTTAAACATATTTTAACAAATTTTGTTTTTTTTCAGCCATGGGTGACCCACTTGGTGGTTGTTGCCTCACTCCATATGGTTATTCACTTATGTTAAAAAAGGTGAGCACGCATCCCATCACATATCTGCTTATATTGTTATGTTAAACAATTTTACCTATTTTTCATTGTCATATCACCTTTAATTGTTCTATACTCAACGATCCAAATTGAATTCAACAGAACAGAAATGATAACTAGAATTTTTGGTGAAGTTCATACAGCAAGTTTGAAAAACTAAATGAGAACAAATGCTGGAGTATAGATAATTTTGTAACGGATTACTGTTTATATGAGAATTACAAGGTGAAAAGTGGAAACAATAACAATGCAAAGCATATAATTAATATTATATAGCTGTAGTCAAAAGTAACATGGTGAGGACTCCTAAGTTTGTGCAGATCAACTTACTTCAAGGAAAGCTAAAATCAAAATTTTATGGCCTCCCGTTTGTGACCGGGTGAGCGGCCGCGAGAAGGTGAAGTTGCAGTGAAGATCCTTTTGGTCTTTCTTGGACCTAGGATTCCCTTTGGTGGAGGGAGAAGGGGAAGGGTACTAAAGGAGTGGAGCCGAGCTGAACCCATGTGATGTATCAAGGGAGCCAAGCTCTACCCCACGATGCTCTTGATGATGGTACCGGTTAGGGAACGAGAGATGGAGAGGGGAGAAGGAAATAAGAGAGAAAATAGTTCTTCTTACTCACTACCCCTTACTCACTTAAATAGCATGGCAAAAGGTTTCCAATAGTTCAAAATTTCCCCTCACCTATGCTACATTATAGGTTAGTAAAATGCAAGAGAGTGAAATTTAAAAAAAGGAAGTACTTGTGCGATAACATGAAGATACGCATGTTTGAGACCTAAGGGTTTCCCGATTGCATTTCCGAGCTTGTAACATCACCTCTCCTGTGTTGCTCAAGCTTTTCTCAAGCTTGAAGTATGGAAAGTAGAACATAAGCACACGTAGTCTCGACAACATCACTGCCTTTCTATGGAACGAAAATCTCCAGGTCTTCTAGATCCTCATCCTTGGGTGGGTTGCCGACTTTGATCCAAAAAGACTTTTTTTTACACTTGTGACCAACCGTGTGGCTTGTCACAATTGAAATATAGTCCTTAATTCACAATTTGATCATCTTTTCTCGTATCATATTTTTAAAATCTAGGTTACGATTTACATGCTTTCCATTAGGGATAGGGGGAATACTACTCGGGTGGTGGATGGATGAGTTGCCTCTTCGATGACAGCCCTCTCAACGATTAGTTGTATTGCTTATCCATCACGAGGTGCTTCTCCCAAATGCACACTATGCTCATAGTTGTAATTAGACTGCAGGGGCTTTAAATTCGACAACAAGGCGAAACCACTCTTGCAAGAGACTGGGAAGATGGGTACTTGATGTTCTGGAAGAATAGATGACACATGTGCCAATAAGTTCTGAAATTTTTTTAAGTATTCATTTACCGGCTTTCATTTACTTATCAAAGAAGAGATCGCCCACTAGGTTCTTGCAAAGTGGGGGTTCGAAACACATGTTGCAATAGTTTTTGAAATCGTTTCTGTTCTGATTGGGATTTTCCCTCTCAAGCTACACAAACATAGCTGGGTTGATCCCAGGAGGTGGAAGGTAGTCAAGCTGATCTATTCTTCCCACATAGTGTGTTGATTGGAGAAATATTGCCCAGACCCTGCGATCCATGCCAAAGGGTCCTCTCGACCATCAAAGAAAGGAAAGTCAAGCTCCACATAACGTGGCACCTCGCTGCCTTCTGATCGCCTCCCTGGGAGCTCAGATTGGTTGACAGAAGGTTGACTGTCTTGGGTGGAACTAGTGGCTAACTGTGGTGTAGATGCATGCCACTGATGCAACTGACCAGAGAGGAAAATACAATGAAATTATCGGTTTGTTGCTGGGCCGCCCAGGATGTCATTACTTTTTGGATATATTCCATCATTTGCACAAGGGTAAGACCCCCTTTCACCATAGTTGCAGACAACCAAGGCAGAAGAGTGGATTGATTGTTTCTAAGGGTTAGGCCCACAAGAGGTGGTGAGAGAAGCCACATTTACGAAAGTCATAGCGCTAATGGTAGAAATCCAGCCATTGAAAACAAGAATCCGATTGATGGAGGCTGAGGTAAGACTGTGGAAGGTAGGATTTCAGAGGTAGGAATCTGGCGGCTGGAGGAAGGAATTTGGTTGCTGGAAGGTGTGGTTGCGGCCATATGGTGTCGTCGAGCATGCGTCAGATGCTGGAACCCTATGAACGGGCTTCCGGCATGCGTCAAGTGAGTAGGTTCCAGTATCACGCACGATGTATGCAGGAAGCTCGTGCGTGGTCGAGGAAGTACCCACATGGGACGAGAGGTTCAAATAAGGTGTAGAAGTACTGACAGTGAAGGGTGAAGTGGATTCAGGTGTAGATGACTCTAATACCAGGATGTTATGGCCTACCATTTGAGACCGAGTGTGTTGTCGACATAGTGAAGTCGCGGAGAAGATCCTTTCGGCCCTTCTTGAACCTAGAGTTTTCCAGCAAAGGGAGGAGGGAAATGGTACTTCTCGAAGGAGTTGAGCTCAACCTATGCCATGTGTCGTGGGAGCTAGCTCTATCTCACGATGCCCTGCATAAGGTGCTTCTAGTGAAGAGAGAGAGATAGAGAGAGGGGGAAGAAGGAAATAAGAGAAAGAAAAAATTGCCTTCTTGCTTGCCATGCACTAACACCTTCACTCAAATAGTGAGGGAAATGTTCCCAATATTAAAATAATTGCTCCTCACCCAGACTACATTATATGTCCTCACTCAGACTACATTATATGTGATTAAGAATGCAAGAGTGAGGAATATAAAATAGTAAATGTGCGATAACATGAAGATAAACATGTATGAGACTTGAGATTTTCCACCCGTGGTTGTATGCCGCCTTTCTTGAATCCGTAACACACAAATTGTTGTTACAATGGCTAAAAGATTGGTAACCTTTCACTCCCTTGGCAGGAGTCCATGCATTGTTATGACCTTAGCTCTCCAGGTGTTATTTGCAAACTTCATTCTTCTTACTGTTTTATCAGTTGAAATCAAGTCTTTTTATTTCTTTACTGTTATTTTTACCCATAAGGGTATTGTTGTCTTTGTATCTTTCTTCCCTACAGGTTTATCTTTTGAAGAAGAAAGGAGAAGTTGTTTCTGTTTTTCAAACCTTTCATAAGATGATACAAACACAGTTCAATGGAACCATTTGTGTACTTCGAAGCGACAATGAGGGGGAATATGATGATCGTGGTGACTTTGGGGCCTATCTCTCGAGAAATGACATTATCCACCAAACCACGTGTGTTTACACTTCCACCCAAAATGGTGTGGCAGAACGCAAAAACAGGCATCTCCTAGATGTGGCCCGTTGTCTCCTCATCTCCATGCACCTTCTGAAACCCCATTGGGGTGATGCCATCATGACGGCCACTCATCTTATCAACCGTCTTCCATCACGGGTTCTAGGGTATTCTACCTCTCTAGCTCGTCTTTCTTCTACGATTGTTGTTCATACCTCTTCTCTTCCACCCCGCGTGTTTGAGTGTGTCTGTTTTGTTCATGTTCATCAACCACTTCGTGACAAGCTCGATCCTCGAGCTATCCGTTGTGTTTTCCTTGGTTATTCTACCACCACCAAGGGACACAAGTGTTATCACCCACCCTCCAGACGTACTTACTGTACCATGGACGTGACGTTTCGCGAAGACGAATATTATTACTTAGCTTCAACTCCTTGTCGTCAGGGGGAGGAGGATAATGATGTTATTGCCTTATTGGTACCGTTCCTCTTCCTGTTATTCCCCCTGTGATTGGTCCCGCTCCTACTTCCACTATGCCATCCACTACAGATATCCCACACATACCTTCCACTATGCCATCCACTACAGATATCCCGCATATACCTTCCACTATGTCATCCACTACAGATATTTCTCATATACCCCTTTCTCATCATCCATCTCTCATCACGCCGCTACCTCATGTTTATCATCGTCTAAAACCAGGTGAACAACCCGTCATTGCTCCGCCGCTGCCAATGCTGCCTTTGGACTCAGATCCTGATGCTGATTTACATGTTCCCATTGCTTAGCTAAGAGGTAAGGCCCGGTGTACCAAACACCCCATTTCTAACCATGTTGCTTATAATCATCTCTCTAAGCCTCACCAGTCTTTTATATTCTCCTTGTCCGAGATCTCTATTCGTAAGACATGGCAGGAGGCACTTGGCATTCCAGTATGGGCTCAAGCACTGAAGGAATGAATGTTCGCTTTGGAGAAGAATCACACATGGGATGTCATCCCTCTTCCTCCTGGCAAGAAACCCATTGGTTTAAGATCGGTCTTCTCAGTCAAGCAGAATCCGGATGGGAAAGTCGAGCGATATAAAGCTCGGTTGGTTGCTCGTGGTTATACCCAGACTCAGGGGATTGATTACCAAGAGACCTTTGCACCTGTTGCAAAGATGGACTCTATTCGTGTGATCATATCTTGTGCTGTGATTTTAGATTGGGAACTTCATCAACTGGACATCAAAAATGCATTCTTGCACGGGGACCTCGAGGAAGAGGTGTACATGGTCTTTCCTCCAGGCTTTGTGAGGAAGGGACAAGAGTGGCTTGTCTGTCGCGTATGGAAGTCCTTGTATGGGCTGAAGCAGTCCCCGAGGGCATGGTTCGGTAGATTCCACAAGGCCATGATCCAGTTTAGCTACAAGCAGGGACACTCTGATCATACATTGTTTGTCAGGAAGAATGAAGGAAAAATTGTTGTTCTGATTGTCTATGTTGATGACATTGTGATCACAGGAAATGACACAGATGAAATCTCCAAGTTGAAGGCCCGTCTCTCAGCTGAGTTCGAAGTAAAAGACCTAGGAAGGCCACACTACTTCCTAGGAATTGAAGTGACCCGTTCTGACAAAGGTATTTTTATCTCTCACGCAAGTATGTGTTGGACCTGCTAACGGAGACCGGTCTGCTCGGTTGTGCCCCTGCAAACACCCCTATGGAGGAGAACACTAGGATCAATGAGGATAACAATGGTGATCGTACAGATGCCTCCAGTTATCAAAGATTGGTGGGAAGGCTCTTATATCTCTCACATACTCGCCCCGACATTACATATGCTGTTGGGATTCTGAGTAGGTACATGCATGCCCCAAGGGTCAGACACCAGGATGCGGCTTACCGTGTCCTCCGGTATTTGAAAAAGTCCCCAGGACGGGGGCTAATGTTCTCTAAGAACAATCATTTGCGGATCGATGTTTTCACTGACGCTGACTGGGCTGGATGCCATGATGACCGGAAATCTACAACGAGTTATTGCACATTCATTGGAGGAAACCTGGTCACATGGCGTAGTAAGAAACAGAATGTGGTGGCCAGATTTAGTGCCGAAGCTGATTACCGGGCAATGTCTCAAGGCCTCTGTGAAGGCCTTTGGTTGCGTACCCTATTGCAAGATCTGGGGCTTCAGGAGGAAGCTCCCATATCCCTGTACTGTGACAACAAAACTGCCATCAACATAGCACACAATCCAGTTCAGCATGACAGGACTAAGCACGTTGAGGTGGATTGCCATTTCATCAAAGACCATCTTGAAAAAAGAAGCTTAGTCACACCCTTCGTTCACTCCGGAGATCAGCTGGCTGACATCTTCACCAAGAGTCTAGGATCCGATGTCTTCACTGATGATATTCATAAATTCGGAATGACGGATATCTACCGTTCGACTTGAGGGTGAGAGTTGAAATCAAGTCTTTTTATTTCTTTACTATTGTTTTTACCCATAAGGGTATTGTTGTCTTTGTATCTTTCTCCCCTACATATATAAGTGTGGGGAGTCCTCTTTAATTGAATTAATTTAGTTTTCCCCTTTCAACTTTATCATCAAAGTTCTTATAGGAATCAAGGCACTCCTAGAGCTGACTACTGTACTGATATACTTTCTTTGTTTTTTAGCTGATGAAATTTGCTGATGGAAAGATTGTCTTGGCCCTTGAAGGTGGTTACAATCTCAGTTCTCTAGCTAATTCAGTTCTTGCTTGTGCAAAAACTTTGTTAGAAGGGAATCCTGTTGTTGGAAATTTGGAGGGAAAGCCTTTTGAATCCACATGGCGTGTAATCAATGAGGTATAAATTGATTACTGCACGCCTTTTCTCATATTGGCACTTTTGGTTTACATTTTGATTTCACTTTCTGTGTTTAGCACTCGTTGCCTTTTTTTATATGTTTCTTGATTTTACAGGTTCGTCATGAACTAAAGACTTACTGGCCAGTATTCTCTTTTGATCTTCCACAAGAGATTCAGATTTCCAAGGCCAAGCCCTACCCATTTCAGGTATTCCTCTTGTATACACGCTACTTAGGTTCTGTCTATTAGATGCTAAATTTATGGTTCCCACTTCCAGGTAGATTTTATCAGCTTTGATATAACAAATTTATTTGCTGCAATACATATCTTCTTTGTGAGATTTTTTAAATTTCTTGACTTTTTCATGTGCTATGCTAGGAGCTAATGTAGAAGTAACTTTATAAATTCCATCTCTCCTAAAAGATCATCATAGTCATCATCATTAGCTTTATATGTGCAATTTTTTTATTTTATGTATCCTCTTATTCTCTTTGAATGCTCCACGGGTGGTTAATTATTTTTTATGCAAGTCTATTTTACATGATTTTCTATCTATGTTATCTTTGATTTGTTTATTTTTTCTTTCTATTGCTTTCACATTAATTTTATTCACTTACCTTATTGGTGCATATTCTTTCCTCATTTATGCTTGCCAACTCACCTAAGTCTATGATTAACTACGTTATTGGTGGAGACCAACCCAGATCAGGTCGACGCAAAAGTGCCCGACGTCGCACCCGACTGGACCTTTACCGGCCTTAATTTATGACATTTTAAATTTTGTCATTTTTGGTAACCTTGTAATTGTGTAATTGTGCAATTGAATATGTGTGCAAATATATATATATATATATATGTTATAGGTTACAAGCATCTCCCGGTTCAGATCTTTACAGAGAAAGAACCGATCCAGAGCCCCTGTTCATCTTCCCGTTCGGTCGGTCTCGCGCGTGCTACAGCGGCACCGTCCACGATCCTTCTTCCGCGGAGCACGATCCAACCCCGGAGACCTCTTCCTACAACTACGGGTGGTTTGGACCTCCACGACGCCTCTTCCGGACGGTTACCGCGCGCCTATTCGAGCGCAGTCATGGTCGAGTACCTGCTTATTTTCAGTTAGTTCTCTTCATTTTTTTTTGTTGAAACCCTATATAAAGGGTTGTTTGTAATTTTATTTTTGGTGAAAAGATTTGATGATTGCTGCTTGCGTTTGTTGATTTCCATTAGGGATTGATGAAAATTTTCGAAATTACTTTGTTGGGAGTTTGTGAAATTCCTGTTTACTGCTCCTCTTCTCTGATCCCCGTTTGAGGAGTGTTGTAGAGGTAGGTGATTAATGCGATTAATTTGAGTTCTGTCTAAGCTCTGTTAAGGGGGGGAGTTGTCCTGTGTTGATCCCAATTTTGGACTATCAGCTGTTATCTTCGTTTGGGAAGAAGGTGAACAGTATGATTGAAGACACTGTTTGATTTTTATTTCCTACGGTTGATAATGAATATTGCAATTTCGGTGTGAGATTTCAGGCTGGGTGAGCTTGGAGGCTTGCTGTCGAGATGTTCCCGTGAAAATTGAAAGTTCCTTGTTGATGCTGTGAGTATTAAACCTGTAGTCTCAGCTGCGTTTTCTGAAGGAGAATTGTGGAAGAGGAAATTTGCTGTGCTCCATCTTCCCGCTAAAGTTAGGGTTGTCGTAAGTGAGGTTAAGAGTAATTTAGGTTTGTTGTTAGATAATTTCGTGGAACCACTTCTGTGAGGAAGAGTGAAATTAATTTCGTGGAACCACTTCCGTGAAGGCGAGTGAGTTTAGATCGTTAGTTTGTGACTTCCTTACTTTGTTGAGTGATTCCGTGGAACCATCTCGTGTGAGAGAGTGATTTAATTTTGTGGTACCCGTATGCGGTAACGGCCGACCTCAGAGCGGGAGATCGAAGGTGACGAGGATTTACTCGCGTGATCGCCGTCGACTTCGGATACGGAAAGAGGCCTCTTTTCGCGGGTAATTTGTTTCTATTTTTTTTTTGTCTAAATTTTCTCTTTAGGATAACTAGTTTCTTGTTGGGTATTTCGCCCGAATTTTGTCAGCAAACACTACGTCGAAAACTCCAAACAGAAATGTATTTGGAGTTCACGATTTCCATTTTGCTACGACAAGGGGAACGAAACGAAAGTTGCGAATTTCCTTCCCGAATTTAGAATTGAACCAGTAATTCAGGAAAAGTCATTTTTTAAAAGCAAATAGTTTTTTGTGTTTTCCAAAATCAAAGTTTTTTAATTTCAAAGTCTGCGCAACGCCCGCTCTAATTTACAAATTTAATTTAATCATCGCACACATTTAGCATTTCCTTGAGAAAAGCACAACGTAATACAAACCCCCACACATTTGTTTTCAAGAGATAAAATGGCATGCACAATAAATAAATCCATATTGAACAAGTACAAAACATGTAGTCCTTAAATACGTAATAAACATGCCAAATCAAATTTAAGTAAATTGCCTAATAACTTTAACCGCCGACCCCACTATAGTGGGATAAAGGCTTGAGCGTTGTTGTTGTTGCCTAATAACTTTAACCATAAGAAGGGACACTTTTGTTTTCTATAAGAAACTAACCGCGCAGTTGCATTTATTTGAGAGTCACATTCGTTTCTTGTTTTAATGATATGGACTTGCTTTTCTATATTTTGAACAACAGACTGTTGACAATATGTAGAGCATTTCCTTAAGTTCAGGTGTATTTGCAGAGTATCATGTATGTCCCAATACCGGGAACGTCCACTGACATGTATCTGTCAAGGAAGAGTCGGTATTTCGTGTTTAATAATTAACTCCATAAAGCATATCTAGACCGTCTGCTATTTTATATAGTCAATTTTTTGGTTTCCATTAATTATTTGTATTACTTGGTGTATGTTATATCCAATAAAATTTGACTTTAAAAATTGTATTCTCATTTATATCCTAATTCTTTGAATACAAAACAACAACAACAACAACACTCAAGCTTTTATCCCACTAAGTGGGGCCGGCTATATGGATCCTTTGTCTCCATTGTTCTCTATGTTTAGTCATATTCTCACTAATGCCTAAGTACACCACCCATTTCTATTAAACTACAAAAATATATCAGATACATGATACTATTAGGAAATATGAAATAATGATGCCAATGGTGCTCAGAGTTTGATGGTTGGGTCTGTGCTGATGAGATATCTTCATCACGGTAGATTGATGGATGAACATGAATCTTGACTCATCGAGTTACGGAGGATTAAAAATGACATTTGTCCTGTTGAAACACTTGCCTTTTCTCGTCAAGGAGCACTAATTCTTTCTTGAAAGACGTATAGATCAGATTGACATTAATAGCTTCTGAGTGTTTTTAGTGCCTTTTCATATAACCATTTTCATTTATAATCAATCTCATATCAATAAATTACTTTTTGAAATTATTGCCATTCTATACATTTCTCGGCCTTTTACTAAGATCAAGTATAGTAACTATTCTTGTTACTATCAGATACGTGGGCCATCGACTCACTATGGTATTAAATTAATATATTTGGGTTAGGTCCCATCACAATAGATTGCTATTGGTGCTTTTGATCATCGCCTATGCATTGCACTATTGCATAGGCTAGGGGCGCACATAGAAAATAAAAATATTTAATAAATTCACAAGATTTATCAATGACTAGGGAACTACTAGGAAATATTGAAAAAGGGTGCAATGGTGATCATAATTTTTATTTGCCTTTGTCACGGTCGGTCTAATGTTTCAGAATTTTTTTAAATTTTTTGCTTTGAATGTGTTGTATCAACCAATTCCTAATGGGGTTTTCTATTGATATTTTATGTCTTAATCTTAATTTCATGGAGAAAATTAAAATGTGTATCAAAGGGCAGCTCCCATTGAACTCTTTTCATGGCTATTCAGAAATTACTGTATATTTTAGTTATGCCATTTACGGCACAATTGAAAAATATGCGGGTATTTCCATTTTCCTGGTTACTGTTGGGTTGGTTGTTTTAATACGCTCAATAACGTTGTATCATCTCATAAAATGTTGGAGAAATATAAGAGTTAGCACCAGCACTATTATATTTTATAAAGTTTGATAAGTAGAAAATAGAATTTTATCCATATCTTCTTGTAGGGATTTTTTAATGAAGATCAGATTTAAAAATCTGGAGTTTTGCCTGCTGTTTGGAGCTGTGTTACGATCCATGATTTATCTTGTCAGAGGAGCAAGGGTTTGATGCCTTCTTGTTTTTTATTTGATGCCTTCATGTTTTTTATTTGATGGCTTTATATTTTTTTATTTCAAGCAACTACGAGCTCCATTAGCATTTAAGTTTGAGGGACATGACCAAGTGCAACTGTTGGACTCTAGGCAATTTTGGATTTCCTGCAACTTGGGACATTGTTACAACAAGATTTTAAGCTACTATAAGGAGATTTGTTACAAATATTCACGATGAGGACCGCCCAAGGCGGGTCTGTATGTGGAGGGGACGCGATGGGGGTGCTCGGGCTACCGAGAAATCGCAGGAGGTGGTTGCGTCCGGCGCGGCTCGGACCGATGAGGCTAATCTGCAGGAGGCGGTTGTGACGAACAATTTTAATCAAGTCTAATTTATGTTTTACTTTTATTATTGGCACCGCTTTGTTATAAGAGGGCTTGTATAAACTCTATTGGATTTTTGTCGTGGATATGTTATGAAAAAGGGCTACTCCCTTGCTTCCTCCAAAATTCTAGCCTCCTTCTCTCCCTCTAGTCGCCGGCCCTCCCTTGCCCGGATCTTCTTCTCTATCGGTAATATTTGGTCCGACCGGCCATTCCGCCTGCCCAAAGGCCGCCGGTACTCGCGCCCCTTCTTTCACATCACCGTTGCTTGCGCTGCTTCGTCGCGCCATTTCGGATTCGATGCAATGGGCTCGGGACATCACATACGCTGTCTGCTTTGATGAATCGACGCATCCAGCTTGCGACCTTGCATCCGCTGCCTGCCGCTTCGTGGGCCTTCCGCATGACACCTCCAACTACACGTGCGCACTCCGACGCCACTGCCACAGATGCCCCCGACAACACCGTCCAGCGCCGCCTCGACGCCCATGACTCTCAGTTCACCTCCATCCAGGCAACACTACAGGTCATCCTCGCACGCCTGAACACCTGCCCCGCCTCGCCTGCGCTCACCGCCAACGGAGGCTGTGGCTCCTTTGCTGACGGGGGTTCGCTGCTCGGCACACCCCCCTAGCCAACCACCGTCGTGCCTCTCTCGGGACGCTCGACCCTCGCCCTCGACGTTCCGCATTTCTTCGGTACCGATCCCATAGGGTGAATCACCAAGGCAAAACAATACTTCGACCTCCACCTCACACCGGAGGCGGACAAGATCGGCACAGCCATGGTCGGCCTTGATGGTTCCACTCTCCATTGGGCGCGGTGGCCACGCCAATCTCAGCCCCTCATTTCCTAGGGTGAACTGAAGCAAGAGATCGTCCGACGATACGAGCCCCGCTATGCCGGTTCCGTCATCGAGCGTCTTTGTTGCATCCGCCAGTCTTGAAGCCTATAACGACAAGTTCGTCTCCTTGGTTACACATGTTCCTGGCCTTCAACTGACCACTATCTGAGTTTCTTCATATAAGGCCTGCTACCTTGATTTGATCTCGCCTCCGCACTCATCAGTCGCGCACGGTCTCCGAAGCGCTCGACCTAGCGCGTACCGTGGAGGAGAGCTTCTTTGCCCTGTCGCCAACCGCTGTCGGGCCTCCTCCTACTCGGCTACCCTCCCACATGACTACGGGCCGCGACCATTGCCCACTGACGGGGCTCGGCCGGGCCGCCCACCGACACCTCACCGCCTTTCCAACGGGGACTACAATGAGCTACAGAAGGAGCTATGTTTCCGGTGCCGACAACCCTACTCTCCCAATCACGAGTGCCAAGTGGAGTTTCATGCGATCATCGGGGACCTTGGCCCTGAAATCACGTTGGAGGATTTTGTAGCGCTCGAACTTACCAACGAGACGCCCACGCTGGACTCCAACAGAGCCACCTTCCACCGCTTAGACCGCCCCTGCTTCTCGGTGGGGGATCTCACCGAGCCACACACGGTGAAGTTAGCCTGCTTCGTCCATGAACATCATTATGATCGATAGCGGCGCCAACCACAATTTTATTTCACATCGTCTGGTGCGACAACTCTCCATTTCATCCTCTCCGTCTCCAGATTTCACCGTCTGTTTGGGAGACAGTTGCTGGCGGCCGACCGCGGGCAATTACACTGTCGTGCAACTTACCACGGGACCTTGCTCTGTGATGGCAGATTTCTATGTATTCGAGCTGAGCGGCGTTGTCATCATCCTGGGCGTGGCATGGTTGGCGACGTTGTGCGACGTTCGGGTCAATTGGGCCGAAATGTTTATGCAGTTCTCATGGGAGGGGTCCCCTTGACACTTGGTCGGCGACTCCGCTCTTCTCCGTACACCGGTTTCCGTCTGAGCCATCCAACACACTTCCGACGTGGAGTTTTCGGCTTGGCTTTGGCAGCTACGGGCCAGACCGACGAACATCTCAGTGCTTCCACCCGAACTCCACCGCCTCCTCGACGAGTTCTCCGACGTGTTTACAGCTCCCGCGGGCTTATCTCCGGTGCGGGCCACTAACCATGCCATTCCGCTGTAGCCTCACACCTCAGCTGTCTCCGTTCGACCCTATCGCTACGGGCATGTTCAGAAGGATGTGATTGAACGCTTAGTGCGGGAGATGCTTATGGGAGGCCTTATCCTCCCCATCGTGAGCCCTTTTTCCAGCCCGGTCCTCCCCGTGCACAAGGACTGGAGTTGTCGTTTCCGCGTCAACTACATGGAGTTGAACATGGCCACAGTCCCCGGATAAGTATCCCATTCCGGTCATTCAGGAGCACGCGATAACTTTAATGTAACTACGACAAACCCTTAAATAAGGGTACAAATAAATGCACACACAATCCGATGAACTTCTGACGACCAAATCTAAACTCTATGTGATTCTTGTGAATGATTCAATGACGCAATGATGTCTGATGTGCAATTAAATAAACAATATTAATTTTAAATTTTGGACTAGCATCACAATCAAACACAATGAAATTATCTAAGATTGGGCACAATGGCGACAAAGGACCCATATAGCCGACCCCACTATAATGGGATAAAGGCTTGAGTGTTGTATCACAATCAATCACAAATATGCTAATAAAGGATGAGAATTACAATTGCAAATTAACTGAGATTGCACCGAAGTTAAATAAAAGACAAATAAATCTAGCACACAATGAAATATGCATGCCAAAATATCCGGAGCAAAATATTTTTAGTAATAAAGGTACACTAGTAAAATGCGAGGAAGTTAAAATTAAATGTAATGATTCACCAAGAAATCAACATCGGCTTTGGATGAAGTGGTATGCTGGCTTGGGACAAATGTAAGAGCGTTGCAAATGAAGTAAATGTGCGATTGGAAGGGAATTTGATTTAGCAGAGGGATACTGGTGGGGTGGGGTGGGGGGGCGTGGAGGTGTGTGTGGAGGGGGATATTTATATGGTTTTGTGAAATTTGGGAATTTGATTTAGCAGAGGGATACTAGTGGGGGGTGGTGCGTGGAAGTGTGTGTAGAGGGGGGGGGGTGAGGTAGTTGAGTGGGGGTTGGAATGGAAGAAGGATGCCTATATGGGGGTTGTTCAATGCTGGTAAGGAGGTTGGGACCGTTGGGGTGGTTGCGGGGTTGGTGGTAGGGGGGTATGCGGCGGGAGTCGCTGGAAGAGCAAGGGGCGGCTATTATGGCTATGGAAGAAGGAAGGCTTGGAGAGGTTGGCAAAAGAAGGTTGTGGTGGCTAGAGGCTTTGGGGAGGAACCCCGTGAATAGAGGAAGGAAGATCCGCCGGCTGGGGGACTCAGGCGGTGGAGGTGGTGGTGAGGTCGAGGAATGGAGGGGAGGTAGTTGTTGGCGGGGCCGTGGTAGTCGGTGCTCCGAACTGGTGCGTGAGGCACGTCGACAAAAAATCGTAGAGTGGAGAGGCATGGGCTTATAGAGAATTACTGGAGGCAACTACCGGAGGAGGCAGAGTCTGGCGTTGGCATCGACGAAAGAAGCTTAACATGCCCTTGGCGTCACACCAAGGGCTGTGGGGGTCGACACCCACGAACCGAGCAGTTTTTCTCTAGAAACCGTGAACTCTCGATCTTTAAAATCCAAAGAGATGCATACATATATGAGTGAGTTAAGAGGATCCGACTGCTCAGATTGTCTGATCGGACAACTTAACCTAACTCTCACAATAGAGCTTAAAAAAAGAAAATACATAAAATAGAAACAACCAAGTCGGTCGCAATTGCGGGCTTCGATCGCCCGTCCGAAGATCCAGCTATGCCGATAAAGACAAATCTCCCAATGTAGCATGTTTGATCCCCTTTAATCTCCCCGACTTAGAAGCATTCTTCTCCGAAGAATGAAGATTGTCATGCTCTTTGTGTAGGGCATGTAAGAATGAAAGCTGCTATATAAACTCTTAAATTTCCCTAATCTCGTTGAATCTAATGAGTGAAATGTCCACCAATAATTGTCATGCCTTGAGGCTGTTGAAGGCTCCACACACGAAGTAAACTGCCGAAAAGATCAAGGGTAAGGGTGAAGTGGAGTTGGAAGTAGATACAATGTTATGGTAGAAATGGAAGGCTGGCATCAACACCAACAGAAGCATCGGAAGATGCCCTTGGCATCCCACCAAGGGTTGTGGAGTCGACACCCACAGACAGAGCGGTTTCTCTCTTGAAATCTTGAACACTAATAGTTGAGAACAAATGAATGCACACACCCACACAATAGGTTTGGATTGCAACCACCACTCTCAAGCTCCACACAGATGTCAACCTCACCCAAGTCCCGCTCCTTTATAGATGTATTTTGTGGAGGTACCCTTAAAAAAGTGTAGTGTTCATAGTTTTTAGACAACTTTTAGGGTACCGATAGTATCAAGCCGATTGTGTGCGAGCCAACTTCAACTCAAAATTAATTAATTTGAATTTTTTCTATAATCAAATTCAAATTAAAAATGATCAACTATGTCAATTTTTGAGTTGATTTGAGCTAAGTTTGCACACACAAGATACACACACCGAGGTGCTTCCCTTATATATAGTAAAAAATATGGTCAAATATAATACTATTTTTTTTCATATTATCTAGTGGAAATTTGTCAAGTGGGAGAGATGAAAATGATTCTGTGAGCAGTGATGATATTAGGGTTTGAGAGGAGGTGATATGATTCCAGGCCTCATTTATTGTATTCATCACCTATTTACTATTTATTTATGATAACTATAACTACTACATCATGGGTCAACCCATGTGCTCAATTCATGATCTAATTGGCTAAATAGATGGAGCTTCTGGTCGGCCTACCGGGTCTCTTTTGACCCTTATTATTTGAATAAGGGGTCATAGGGTTAGCCTACTAGTCCTGCTCTGAGGGCTGTCAGGAATTTTCTTTGTTTCTACTTTTTGAACCATCATCCCTTGTGCTTTCCATAACAATCTGCCTGGTGAATTTCCCATGGGTCAAATATAGGGCATTAGAAAAGAAGAAATTTCTTCGTACAAGTAATTCTTTTCATCTCTCCAACTCATCATGGTTTAAAATTGAAATTGGTATGGCCTAATGTAAACTCTTAGAATTAAGAGGTGTCAACACATTAATATATCATATCATTACAATTCTCAGCCTATTTAACATGATATCAGAGCCCGCGCGACCTAAGCTCCCCTGTTCTTGTTCGACCTTCTCTGGCAGCCCGTTGACCGACCGCCGAAGCTCCTCTCCTGCCCCCTCCCTCCCGGCTCTGATCAAGGTTTCTTCCTCTTGCTTCCCTACCTGCAACGCAGATTGGCTCGTGTGTCCGTTCCCGCCGGCCGGTCGGCGCTGGCTGACGGGGATGCCTTCTCCGACGAACTTTCGACAGTCTGATTGACTCCAAATTTTGTAGAAAGTTTTGGTTTGACTTTCTTATTGTCGTACTTAATTTTTACAAGATTCCAACTCTTGGATGCTTCCCAAAATCAGATCTAATTTTTTCTGTTCAAGAGGAAGGCTTCTAACTCTACAATGATGCCTTATCTGACTTCCACTCTTTGAAGACGTGATTGATTATGGTCGCCCCATGACCCTTGTTGGATCTACCCGGGTTGGTCAGGATCACAACACTCTCAGATCACGACTATCTGACTGGATGGTATTAATTATTTATTATGGTCATGCTCTATTACTCTAGCCTTAAAGAGTCGGCGTCTCTTTTGCTATATTAGTGGTACCCCTAGCATACCGGCCAAGAACTATCCAGCTTGGCCTCAATGAGAGTCAGAAAACTCTCGTGTTATGTTAAGGCTCAGGAATTCCACACAGGAATCCATTACTCAGAATTACCTTTTCCCGGACACCGTTGCTAAGATATGTAAACATGATGTCTACCTATTTCTGCAAGAGGGATGCAACCCAGATTTACCAACTACGCCACAAGATCTTTCTTCTCTGACAAGGTGATCGTCCTCCTTCTGCTTACTATCTTGAGTTTACTCAACTGTATCAGGAGTACAACCACTTCGACTCTCTTATCATGGTTTGTAATGCGGATGATCTCTTGTTGAGGGCCCATGAGGATCATAATCTGCTATTCGAGTTCTTGCATGGGCTACATAGAGATTTTGATCAGATTACTCCAGAATTTGGGACGTATCCCTATTTCTTCGCTTACTGAAGTCTACATCATTGTACACCATGAGTTTAACCGCAAGCAGTCTTGGAACACCACCACTATTACAGAGGGATCAACATTAGTGGCTCATCAACCTAATTTGGATGGTCCGGTGTCTCATGATTTCAAGCATAAACCTACAAGTAAGGATCACCTTATTTGTGATTATTATGGCAAGCCTCATTAATTATTATGGCAAGCCTCATTATACTCAGAATGCGTGCTTCAACCTGCATGGCTTTCCTCCTCCCAAGGGAGGATTGTCATCACATGGTGGTTGATGACTCTAATTTTTATCGCATTTTCACCTTGTATTTCGCATTGTTTGCATGATCTTTTATCCTATTTTTGGTATAACCTAATGTGTTATTTATCTCTCTGAATGTTATATGAAATCTGGAATTTACTATGTGTATTTACAGGCGTGGACCATTTCTCTATTTACAAAGGATGTTATGTGCAAAATTCTTCACGCATGTCCGTGCGCCTTTATGCCCCGGGCGTGCGCGTACTGTTCATTAAATCATGAACCTGGGCCGAAAATATGGCATGCGTGTTTTGTTCACGCGCATGCACATACTATGTATTGCCCGTCCGCACTTTGTGCTCAAAAATCACCGTTCTGTTTTCAGGCACACGTTTTCTTCATGCACGCCCGTGTGCACACCGTGTATGGTCGTGCACTCTCATTTCATTAAAATGTTGTGTTCTGTTGTTGGGCGTGCGTTTTCGTCACGCACGTCCGTGCACCGGCGCATGCCCATTTCACAGGTCACCTTCCTATGCATAAAATTTCTTCACACGCGCCCCGTTTGCCTTTATGTGCACATGCGTGCACTCATTTTTCTAATTCTGAAAGTATTGAAAATTAAGTCTGAAGACGGATCCAACTCTTTTCCACAACTGTTTTCCCATCCCATTGCAGCTCTCTGCCATATTTTCATTGGAGAAACCTTCATCCACTAACAACTAAATCTTCATTGATTGATTCTTGAGCAAGGAGAATGCCATTAGAGGATCGAGTGCCAATAACGTGGAGGTTTGAACAACTTGAGGAGAAGACGATCCATTAGGAGTAGGTAGGCCTGCGAGCGGTTCGGTTTGGGTCGGTTTGGACCCAAACCGAAACCGAACCGATATGCCTCGGTTTTTAGTTTGTCTAAACCGACCCAAACCGAACCCGGTCGGTTCGGTTCAAAGTCGGTTCGGTTTTTAGTCGGGTTTTTACGGTTCAGTGTCGGTTTTTTACGGTCAAATAATTGAAGACTGCTCACTTGTAGAATTTGTGATGATCAAAATTAGCGTCTATTAAACAGTACTATCTCAGCATTTATTGTGTGTTTTAATTATTTACTGTATGGGTTTTATGCGTTCAAATATTATTTGTTAAGCTTTATTGGTCATTCCACATACATGCATCAACTACATGTCTATTTACACATCATTGGCTTAAGTCAACAAGTTTTTTCAATGAAAATTTGAAACTAAGATAACAATAAATGATTGAAGAAGAACAATGTCAAACCATAAGAACAGATAGATATTTAATCAAAATAACGAAGTTATTAAAAATATCTACAGAACAATTTATGATCAAAATAATGAAATAATTGAAAATATCTACAGAATAACTTATGATCAACAAATGAATGCGGCGAGTTCATATAGCCATATACGTCCTATACATTCTTTAAAATTATTATAAAATAGAAATTAATATATGCATAATTTATAATTATTATAATATCAATTACTAACGTCGGTTCGGTTCGGTTTGGTCGGTTTTTACAACTTGAAAACCGACCCGAACCGATATAGCTTTGGTTTTCAAAAGCTCGAAACCGAGCCGCCCAAACCGAACCGGGCGGCTCGGTTTCAAAATCGGTGCGGTTTGGTCGGTTCAATCGGTTTTGTCGGTTTTCGGCTTCCGCTCCTCACCCCTAGGAGTAGGTGATATCTCCATCCCCTATCCCGGACGACGGCCCAAGTTTTTTTTGAAGAACCGGAGTGACAATCCGTGCTCTTCTCATTCCGAGGAATAATCTCCTCGTTCTCTCCGTATTTGCGGTGCTATCTTCGCCCTTACCTTTATTCCTTAATTTTCTTCATTATAAATGGTTGTAAGCTTATTGATCTTGAGAAGGCTTATGATAGAGTTCCAAGAGAGATCTTATGGAGAGTCTTAGAAAAGAAAGGTGTAAACGTATCATATATTGACATAATAAAAGATATGTATACAAATTCAGTGACAAGGGTGAGGACATCTGGAGGATTAACACAGGAATTTTCTATTACCGTTGGATTACATCAAGGTTAAGCTTTAAGCCCTCATCTCTTTACCCTTATCTCAGATGAGCTCACCAGACATATCCAACAAGCAATACTTTGGTGTTTGTTGCTTGTGGATGATATCGTTTTGGTTGATGAGACGTGTGAGGTTGTAAACGCAAAACTTGAATCTTGGCGAGATACTTTAGAAAAGAAGGGTTTTAGGTTGAGCAGGGCAAAGACGGAGTATATGGAGCTTAAATTTAGTAGTATAAGAAGGACAAATGACTTTGTTATTAAGTTGGGTGATCAAGATATTTCTCGTAGTGAGTGCTTTAAATATCTTGGATCGATAGTTCAAAAAGATGGAGGTATTGATAAATATGTGACACAGAATCCACGCGGGTTGGTTGAAGTGGAGAGGCGCGTCAGAGATCTTATGTGATCGTAAAGTACCACTAAAACTTAAGGGCAAGTTTTACCGTACTGCAATTAGACACGCGATGCTCTATGGTTCTGAATGTTTGGCAGTGAATTGTGTACATGAGCAAAAAATGGGAGTTGCGGAGATGAGAATGCTTAGGTGGATGTATGGGCACACGAGATTGGATAAAATTAGGAATGAAAGTATCAGGGATAAGATTGGAGTAGCACCAATTTCAGCGAAGATGCGAGAAACTCGTCTAAGATGGTTTGGACACGTACAAAGGAGACCATTAGAGGCACCTGTTAGGTGTTGTGAGAGTCTAGTCACTAGGCATGTTAGACGAGGGAGGGGTAGACCAATAAAGACTTGGAATGAAACTATAAAAAAAGACATGATGTACTTAGGCATTAGTGAGATTATGACAAAAGATAAGGCACAATGACGACAAAGGATCCATATAGCCGACCACACTATAGTGGGATAAAGGCTTGAGTGTTGGTTAGTGTTGTTTGTTATAAATGGTTGTAAGCTTACATTGAATGTTTATTGGGTTTTAATCATACCTTGTATTGAATACTTGCATATTTGATATAACTTTGGTTTTACCCTAATTTCTTAATGGTGGTGGATTGATGTTCTCTATTTGTTTTTGGATTTCCATTGTTGCAATACTTTGTTAAATTAGGTTAATGATTAAAAATTAGATAAAGCCTTGTTTAATTGTTCGTTTAGATAGCTGAAGGTTTTGGATGCCTTAGTATCTTCACCCGCGTTCCACGTAATTCAGTACTCGGTGGGAATCCACCATTTTATATTAATTCGAACGGTGCACTGCCGACGTTATTCTGTTAGGATAATGGTCGCTGTAGTTTCCCGCGGTCATTGGTCGCGGTCGTGGTAAAACTCCAGGGAGAATTTATCTTTCTGCTCATTTGACTGAGATTTCCGAGATCAGTTCACCTAGACTTTTTTGCACTACTTCTACTCAATCATCCTCTTTTTTTGCTGAAGAAATGCATTACCTTCGTCGGTTGATGCATGACCTTGCTACTGAGATTACTATCATCTTTACTTCATCCTCTGCCCTTGCCCACTTTGCTACTACTTATCTTTCTACTCATTGACTTATCGACTCTGGAGCCACTGATCACATGAATGGATTAGCTTCAGGTTGTGTCATATTCTCCTCTTTCTGAAAGAGATAAAATGAGTATTGTTGATGACTCTCTCTCCTCCATTACTGGAAAACATTCCATCACTTGTTCTTCCCTCACTTTATCTTATGTGCTTCTTGTTCCTAATTTTACCCATAGTTACTTTTTGTTAGTCATTTGACTAATTCTTTTCAATGCTCAGTTACCTTCTTTCCTTCACATTGTGTTTTCCAGGATCTGAAGATGAGAAGGTGATTGACTTTGGTAGCATGTATGACTCCTCTTGCGGGTCTACATCTCCACAAGCTCTCCACACTTCATAGACATCCAAACTGCTTACCTAGCACTGTCGACTTGGCCATCCCTCTGTTGCTACCGTGATGTATGTGTTGTCAAACATCATCGTATTCATGTTAATCATGTTTCGTTTCCAAGTACTACTCTTTTTCATATCATTTATACTAATGTTTGGGGGTCTCCCCCGTTGCCTCAATTTTTGGATGTCATTGGTTTATTACCTTTATTAACTGTTTTTCTCGCCCGTCTTGAGTTTATTTGATGGAAAATAATAACAAAGTATTTTTTATTTTTCAAAAATTTCATAAAGTAGTTTCCACTCAATTCTCTGCCACTAGTGATAATGGTCGATGTTAAATTAGGGCAAAGATAAATTATTCAATAGAGGAGTCCCCTATATATAGGGGAAAATTCAAAATAAGCGAAATACGATCTAACACTCTCCCTCAAGTTGAGCATATTATATTTTTCATACCCAATTTGTAAATACAAGCACAAAAAAGATTTCTCCCAAGACTCTTAGTTAGATATCAGCTAATTGTCTCTCTGAGGGAACAAACGGTATGCAGGTAATCTTCTTTTCAATTTTCTCCTTAATGAAGTGTCTGTCCACCTCGATATGCTTGGTGCGGTCATGCTGGACGGGGTTGTTGACAATGCTGATTGCAGTCTTTTTGTCACAGTACAAATGTACAACCTAATAGGACTAGACTCATTCAAACTCAGGTCATACATCAAAGAGCGTATCCATAATCCTTCACATATGTCATATGTCATTGCTCTAAACTCAGCCTCGGCGCTGGACCTTGAGACAACATATTGTTTTTTGCTTCTCCAAGTGACTAAGTTTCCACCAACGAATGAGCAATACCCCGACGTAGATCGTCTATCTTCAACTGACCGAACCCAGTCAACATCGTTAAAGACTTCAATCTTCAAGTCTGTATTGGGAGTGAACAGGATCCCCCTTCCTGGTGAAGTCTTCAAATACCTCAGGATTCGATGAACAATATTCAGATGTCTCTTCTTTGGAGCATGCATATATTGTCTAACGACTCCAACTGCATAAGCTATGTCCGGACGAGTGTGGGATAGTGTTATGCCCCCACACCCGCTTGGGTTCTCGGGACATAAGTATTCACGACGGATCAAGGAGCGCGCTCAAGACAACGGGGCTGAACCATCCGGTTCAGCCCCCACACAATAAACCGGCCGGGATAGGGGCTGAACCACTCCGGTTCAGCCCCACTTGAGGGGGCCGGCCGGCCCCCTCTTTCCCCGGGTATTTATAGCCCGGGGATGCTTGGGATGATCATTCATGAACTATCAGGTATTCTCCTCCTCTACTCTCAAACCCTAACCCTAGTCTCTTCTTCTTCCCCTCTAGTTTCTCCTTTTTCCTCTCTACTTCTTGCTAGATCGTATCATTTGGTATCAGAGCAACTTTCCTGCGACCATGGTGACTCGCTCGGAGGCGGAAGCGTCACGATTGGCAACCCTAGAGGAGAACTACGTAGGGTTGGCGGATTCGGTGACGGCCATGGAAGCCCGCTTGAACACGTCCACAAAAAGCATGGAAGAACGCATGGATGGACGCATGGAGGAGATCAAGGCGCTGTTGATGCAGTCGTTGAAGGGAAAAGCGGTTCCGGGCAGCGATTCGGAGGCGGAAGCGTCGCAAAATGGCCAACCGGCAGCAAATGGAGGGGCAGCCGGCTCCGGAACCCTGTTCCAGGGCGGGATCGGGACCGATCCGAGCCGCACGGAGGCCGCGGGCGCCGGATCGGCCCCCGCCTGGACCGGAGCGCCGCCCAGCCAGGCGGGCTGGACAGGGGCGTCGGGGGGCGCTGATTACAGCCGCCCAGGGGGCGGCTATCTTCCCCGACAACCGCCGACCTGGGCCGCCCCGCATCTGCCGCATCCGGGCGTGCCGGCTGGAAGCGGACCAGGCGGTCCTTCCGCCGCCCAGGAGAGGGCCGCGGCAGAGCCCTGGCGAACCCGCGAGGCTCCAGCAGTGCCCTTGCGACCACCGGGGGCTGTCAACGCCAATTTCGGAGGAAGAATGGGCCTCCTACCGACGCCACAGCACGTGGGAGGGCCGATGAGGTTCGGCAACGACGAAACATGGCACGAGCAGCCTCCCCGACAAGGATTTCAAGGCGGAGGACAGCAATGGGGCGGCGGCCAAGGGGGAGCGAACTTCCATGACCATTACGGCCGACCACCACAGGGACCGGAGTTTAACGGGAGACACGGCGACATGCAACAACGACCTTACATGCCTCCGAAGAGAACTCGCATGAATTTCCCTAAATTCCGCGGCGGGGATGCGTTGGAATGGGTGCAAAAGGCTGAGCTGTTCTTCACTTATCAGGAAATTCCAGATGACCAGTGGGTGCAATTGGCGTCCTTCCATCTGGAAGACGACGCATACCAGTGGGCTCAGTGGTTCATACGGGCC
Source organism: Platanthera zijinensis (assembly GCA_039513925.1). Taxonomy (NCBI): domain Eukaryota; kingdom Viridiplantae; phylum Streptophyta; class Magnoliopsida; order Asparagales; family Orchidaceae; genus Platanthera; species Platanthera zijinensis. The sequence continues at coordinate 2,343,119 of CM077090.1, read as the reverse complement.
TACAGATACGCAACATGGGCCAACTTTGTGGAAGGGTTCGTGGCACGTTTTGGGCCGTTGGAATATGAGGATGTGGAGGCCACGCTACAGAAGCTTCGTCAGAAGGGTACAGTGATGGAGTACCAAGCGGACTTTGAGAAGCTAGCAAACCGGGTCGATTGGGAGGAGAAGACGCTCCTCAGTTGCTTCATATCCGGCCTGCGGGATCATTTGAGGGATGAGGTCCATGCGTACATGCCGCGCAGTCTTAGCCATGCCATCAGTCTGGCGCGCATACAGGAGGAGCGCTTCAACCGACAAAAGAACCGGGCTCCACCAAGAGCCCCAACCATCCCAGCGGCCGGTAGAAGGGAGCAGGCACCGGCGGCTCAACCGACAGTGACGCGACTCACTTGGCCTGAGCTACAGGCCAGAAAGGAGAAGGGATTGTGCTTCAACTGCGATGAGAAATACGCCCCGGGGCATCGCTGCCAAAAGGTGCAAGTCTTCATGTTGCGCGAGGAGGATGAGGAGGAGGACACCCCGGGCCTCGAGGACGAGGAGGAGTTGGACGTGGCGGAGTTTGGAGTCTCGATTCAGGCCATGGAGGGGTGTATGGCCCCCCTCACTATGAGGATCAAGGGCAGGATTGGCAAGCAAAGGGTAACCATCCTCATTGATAGTGGGAGCACCCACAATTTCATCAACCCGGAGATGGCACTGAAGGCAGGGCACCCAGTAGACAAGAATGCGGCTTTCCAGGTCATGGTCGCGGATGGTAGCAAGCTGCGGTGCGAAGGGGCACTGAAGGGAGTGGAGATACATCTTACGGGATATGTGTGTAGCACCGATGTCTACCTCCTGCCGATTAAGGGGTCCGATATGGTCCTTGGGGTACAGTGGCTCCGCCAACTACGGCGGGTGACGACGGACTGGGACCGCATGACACTGGAGTTCACGCAGCAGGGGACCGATTACTGCTTACACGGTATACGATCCTCCCCCTCAAGGAGATCTCACTACGTAGTCTGCTGAGACTGGAGGAGCAGGGGAGTATGATGGCCATGATACTCGGGGTGACGGCGGAGGGACCCGAAACACAGGTGGAGTCGGACCAGTTGCAGCTTCTTTTAGCACAGTTCGAGGATGTCTTCCAGGAGCCACACACTCTTCCTCCGTCGCGCTTCCGGGATCACCAGATACAGCTGAAGACGGGGGTGGACCCTACCAATATCCGCCCCTACCGCTACCCGCACGTTCAGAAGGCAGAGATCGAACGCAGCGTACGGGAGATGCTGGCAACGGGCATCATTCGGCCCAGCACCAGCGCGTTCTCTTCCCCGATCATATTGGTCAAGAAAAAGGACGGTTCCTGGCGATTCTGCGTCGACTACCGGGGGCTGAATAGCTCCACCATCAAGGACAAGTTTCCCATCCCCATGATTGAAGAGCTGCTGGATGAGTTGCACGGCGCAAGTCTGTTCACCAAACTGGACCTTCGGTCCGGTTACCATCAAATTCGCATGAAGGAAGAGGATGTCCATAAAACGGCGTTCCGCACCCACGACGGGCACTATGAGTTCTTGGTGATGCCGTTCGGGTTGGCCAACGCTCCCTCCACCTTCCAGGCTGTGATGAACGAGATCTTCCGACCACTTCTGCGCCGGTATGTCCTGGTATTTTTTGATGATATACTAATCTATAGCAGGACTTGGGACGACCATTTGGAGCACGTGCGACATGTCCTCGCCACACTGCGGGAGCACCGCCTATACGCCAAACGGTCCAAGTGCTCGTTCGGGCAGAGCGAGGTCGAGTACCTGGGGCACCTAGTGTCCGCCCGTGGGGTCCAGGCCGACCCACAGAAGATTGCTAGTATGGTGTCTTGGCCCCAGCCCACGACAGTGCGAGCCTTGCGGGGCTTCCTCGGCTTGACGGGATACTACCGCCGTTTTGTGAAGGACTACGGCAAGATCGCTCGACCTCTTACCCAACTGTTGCAGAAGGATGCCTTCCAGTGGAGCACCGAAGCAGATGAGGCCTTCCGGGCCTTGAAACAGGCCATGACTACTACACCGGTGTTAGCACTGCCGGATTTCGCTAAAGAGTTCGTGGTTGAGACTGACGCGTCTGGCGTCGGCCTCGGGGCAGTTCTGATGCAGGAGGGTCGGCCGCTCGCATACTTCAGCAAGGCCTTGGCCCCTCGGACGTTGGGACTTTCGACGTACGAGAAAGAGATGTTGGCCATTATCCATGCAGTCGAAATGTGGCGACCCTATCTTTTGGGACAGCACTTCCAGGTCCGTACCGACCATCAGAGTTTGAAGCACTTCCTCGAGCAGCGTTTAGCGTCCCCATTGCAGCAGAAGTGGTTAACCAAGCTGATGGGGTATGACTACGAGATTGTATACCGGCGGGGCCGAGATAATGTGGTTGCTGACGCCCTCTCCCGCCTACCTGAGAGCTCTCTCTCTCTCGTGTCGGGACCGGTCGTCACCACCTTGGACGAGATACAGGCAGAGGTACTCCAGGACCCCGAGTTACGCAACATTGTTGAGGCGCTACAGCAGGGTAAGGAGACAGAACCGGGCTATCATCTTCAGGGCCAGCGGCTTTACTTTCAGGGCAGAGTGGTCATTCCATCCGCGTCGCCGTGGCGGACAACGATGATGCAGGAGTTTCATGCCTCTCCCACCGGCGGCCACGGGGGAATCCTGCGGACTCTTCAACGGCTCAGGGCCAATGTTTTCTGGAAGGGAATGCGGCGAGATGTGCAGCAATTTGTGCGGGAGTGTGAGGTCTGCCAGCGCCAGAAGTACGAGACCACATCACCAGCCGGGCTCCTCACCCCGCTAGAGATTCCGCACCAGGTTTGGGACACCATCTCCATGGACTTCATTGACGGACTGCCCAAATCCCAAGGCAAGACCGTCATTCTGGTGGTGGTAGACAAGCTCTCCAAATATGGTCACTTCCTGCCTTTGAGCCATCCGTACACCGGGGAGACAGTTGCAGAGCTATTTGCGCGGGAGATTGTGCGCCTCCATGGACTTCCGCGCTCCATCATTTCCGACAGAGATCCGGTTTTTATCAGCAGTTTCTGGAAGGAACTCTTTCGGCTACAGGGTACCACGCTCCGCATGAGCACCGCCCATCATCCTCAGACAGACGGACAGACGGAGGTCCTCAACAGGGGGGTGGAGACTTACTTGCGGTGTTTTGTGATGGATGAGCCGCGCACGTGGACCCGTTGGTTACATTGGGCGGAGTACTGCTACAACACGTCTTTCCACACGGCTAGCAAGCTCACCCCATTCGAGGTGGTGTACGGCCGTCCTCCCCCTACTTTGAGTTCTTATGAACCCGCCAGCACCGCTCTTCCAGCCGTGGAACGGACACTTCAGGACCGGGATCGCACCTTAGCCGTACTTCGGGACAATCTGCGGGTCGCTCAGGACCGCATGAAGGCGCAGGCGGACAAACACCGCACTGAACGGGAATTCGCAGTGGGCGATGAGGTTTTCCTCAAACTCCAACCTTACCGCCAGCTGTCTGTCTCTCGGAGGGTCAATCAGAAACTCGCCCCACGTTACTACGGGCCATTTCGCATCCTACGCCGGGTGGGCCCTGTCGCATATACCTTGGATCTTCCGGCGGGGTCTCGCATCCACCCGACCTTCCATGTCTCTGTTTTAAAGAAAAAGCTCGGGGCTGCCGCTCAGGCCAGCCCTTTCCTTCCCGAGGCAACCAGCACGGGTGAGTTGCGGCCATCCCCCGAAACTATTTTGCTCACCAAGTGGAAGAAGTCGGGCACGGAATACCGACCAGCGGTGCTTGTCAAATGGCAACAGATGGATGCAGCTCACAACTCCTGGGTTGACTTGCTAGAGTTCCGAGAGCGGTTTCCAGACTTCCACCTTGAGGACAAGCTGGTGCTTGATGGGGAGGGGAATGTTATGCCCCCACACCCGCTTGGGTTCTCGGGACATAAGTATTCACGACGGATCAAGGAGCGCGCTCAAGACAACGGGGCTGAACCATCCGGTTCAGCCCCCACACAATAAACCGGCCGGGATAGGGGCTGAACCACTCCGGTTCAGCCCCACTTGAGGGGGCCGGCCGGCCCCCTCTTTCCCCGGGTATTTATAGCCCGGGGATGCTTGGGATGATCATTCATGAACTATCAGGTATTCTCCTCCTCTACTCTCAAACCCTAACCCTAGTCTCTTCTTCTTCCCCTCTAGTTTCTCCTTTTTCCTCTCTACTTCTTGCTAGATCGTATCAGATAGGTAGATTAATCTTCCTACAAGGCGTTGATAACCAACCACGTCTTCAACAAGATCACCATCATCTCTTCCAAGATTATGATTCACCTCCATAGGTGCATCAACAGGTCTACAACCACTCATACCAGATTGTTCCAGCAAATCAAGGGTGTATTTTTTCTAGGAGATAAAGATACCCCGTTTAGATCGTGCTGGCTCAATTCCCAAGAAATACTTCAGTTTTTCCAGATCTTTTACTTCAAACTTCCTTGTCAAATTCACCTTCAAAGCTTTTACTTTTTCAATATCATCTCCTGTTATGACAATATCATAAACATAAACAATGAGAGCAGTAATTAGATCTGTTCTTCGTTTAATAAACAAAGTATGATTATCCAAGTGAAACCATGACTTCGTGGAATTGACCAAACCAAGCCCTCAGAGATTGCTTCATACCGTAAAGTACTTTTTTTAAACGATGCACTTTCCTTTCAGATCAGGAAGGGGAAAAACCCGGAGGTATAGACATATATACCTCTTCATCTGAGTTTCCATGAAGGAAAAGCATTCTTCACGGACAATTGGTTAAGTTCCCAACCCTTACATGCAGCACATGATGAGAAAACTCGTATGATGTTCATTTTTGCTACGGGGGCAAACATGTCTTAATAATCAATTACATATGTTTGAGTGTACCCCCTTACAACCAACCTTGTTTTGAATCGTTCAACCAAACCTTCAAAGTTCTGCTTTACGGTAAACACCACACACAACCGATAACCTTTTTTCCAGGTGGAAGATGAGTTAGGTCTCATGTACAATTCTTTTCCAAAACATTCATTTCCTCAATCATAGCTTCTTTCCACTATTGATGCCTAAGAGCCTTCTGTCATGTGGATGTGATGGAGACATAAGCGAGGGAGGAGACAAAAGCTTTGTAGGAAAAAGTTAGAGCCTTTTAGGAAACATAACGAGATAGTGAATATTGAGTGCAAGATCTGGTACCTTTTTGGAGGGCGATGAGAAGTTCATAAGGATCCGTTGATGGAGCTGACATTGGTGCAGGTAGCGTAAGATGGGCCTGTGCGTTATCTATACTCCGTCTGGTGTACACCTGTAACTCCTTTTCTTTATAAGGAGATCCCCCTTGATTGAGAGTCTCAGCAGTAGTTAAGAATGTGAAGGAGGAATCAGCAAGGGTAAAACAAGTGAGCTCACTTCAACTGGATATATATGCTCCTCCTGAAGTGAGGGAACATAATATGGTTCAGATTCACAAAATGAGATATCCATCATGACAAAAATCCTTTTAGTTGGGGGATGATAATATTTATATCCCTTATGAGTGGGAGAATAGCCAATGAACACACATTTAAGAGCCCGAGAGTCAAGTTTGGACCTGCCCGGAGAGTGTATATGAGAGAAGTAGACACAACCAAAAGTTTTAGGTGGTAGAGAGGTCGGTGTCACCCCTAAGGTAGTAAGAGGGGTTTGATGTCTCAGTACTGAAGATGGTATGTGATTTATGAGATAGGCAGCCGTGAGAACGACATCCTCCCAATAGTATTTTGGGAGGTTCATAATGAAGAGTAAGCAGCGAGCCACCTGTAATAGGTGACGGTTCTTGCGTTCCACAACTCCATTTTGAGATGGAGAGTGAACACACGAGGTTTGATGCAGAATGCCATTAACGACAAGATCATCTTGCAATGGAGCGTTGACATACTCTCGACCATTATCACTACGAAGGATTTTATTATGGGCGAAAAATTGAATCAAAACCATGACATGAAAATTTTGGAAGATAGAAACCTTCTCATTTTTAGTTTCATCAGATAAACTCAGTTGTGCGGGAGAAACAATCAATAAATATAACAAATCAAAAACATTCAAAAATAGAGGTAACATAGCATGACCCCCCACACATCAGAATGAATAATATGAAAATGAGTTATACTAGGTAATGACACATGATTAACACGAGTATGACGATGTTTGACAACAATAAAAATGTCACTAATAAAAATTTTAAAACAGAAAGAAGAAAAAACAGGAAATAAACATTGCATGGTTGCAACGGAAGGGTGACCAAGACGACGATGCCAGGTAAGCAAGGTGGAGGTCTGCAAGGTGGAGGTCGTAGCCTCGGAAGTGGAGTCAAACGCATACAAGCCATCCTTCATGCTACTAGAGCCAATCACTTGCCTCGTCTTCAGATCTTGAAAAACACAATGAGAAAGAAAAAGTGTAACAGAGCAGTGAAAAGAATTAGTCAAATGACTAACAGAAAGTAGACTACGAGTGAACTTTGGAACATGAACAAATGATAAAGTGAGGGAAGAACAAAAAATGGAGCCCTTCCCGACAATAGAAGAGAAGAACCCATCAACAATGCTCACGTTATCCTTGCCTGAAAGAGGGGAATAAGATACAAAATCTGAAGTAGAACCAGTCATGTGATCGGTGACGCCTGAATCGATAATCCATTGAGTAGGACCAGTAGAAGCGGAGTTGGCACTCGAGGTATCAGTGTGGGCTAGAGCAGATGATGGCATCAGGGCATCAACAGTCTCAGTAGTAAGGTCATGCATCAAATGACGAAGGGTCTGCATCTCTTCAGCAGAGGAGGAAGACTGAGTAGAACCACCATCAAAAGTCTCGGCCAGGTGAGCAGAGTGAGGAGATTGGCTTTGAGTCCGACCACGACCGAGACCACCACAAGAAGTTGATCCACCTCGAGGAGGAAAGCCATGGAGGCTATAACAAGTATCCCGAGTTTGACGCGGCTTGCCACAATAGTCACATGTGAGGTGATCCCTATCTGTCGGGTTGGGCTTGAAATCACGAGGAGCACGACTGCCAAACTGGGGCTGATGAGCCACTAGCGCAGATCCCTTTGGAAGGTTATAGGTGGTCCAGGACTGTCGTCGATCAAACTCTTGTTGAACAATATTGTAAACCTCAGGAAGTGAGGGAATAGGAACACACCCCAAGATCTGTACCGTAATCTGATCAAAATCTCTATGCAAGCCATGTAGGAACTCAAATAATCAATTTCGATCTTCGCTATTCTTCAGCAAGAGTGCATCTACATTGCACTCAATGACGAGAGAGTCAAAGTGATCGTACTCCTGATAGAGCTGGGTAAACTCAAGGTAATAGGCTGAAGGAGGACGATCCCCCTGCGCGGTGTAGGTGGAGACTCGACGACGGGGAGTGGAGGCGAGGGCAAGCGCTGATCGGTTTGTGGGAGTCAATAGAGGAGCTCTGATACCATCTTAAATTAGGGCAAAGATAAATTATTCAATAGAGGGGTCCCCTATATATAGGGGAAAATACAAAATAAGCGAAATACGATCTAACAGTCGAGCGTATATGAACTCGCACTTTGAACACTACCTTGTTGATCATGAAATTTTCTATCAAACATCATGTGTTTACTCCTCATCTTAGAATGGGTTGTCGAGCAAAAAAAACATCACCTATTGGAAGTTGCTCGATGTTTACTATTCACTATGAGCCTCCTTAAATTTTATTGGGGTGATGTTGTTCTCACGACTACCTACCTCATCAACCTCCTGCCATCTCAGGTCTTGGGACACCAAACCCCCCAAATCACCTTAGGGGTTACCCCGACCTCTCTCCAACCAAAAACTTTTGGTTGTGTTTGCTTTGCTCACATACACTCTTCGGGCCGGTCTAAACTTGAACCTCGTGCTTTCAAGTGTGTATTACTTGGCAATTTTACTACTCAAAAGGGGTAAAAATGTTATCACCCCTCGATTAAGATGATCTTTGTCACAACAAATATTACATTTCGTGAATCTGAGCCTTATTATGTGACCTCACTTCAGGGGTAGCCTACACCTACGAAAATTGTGAGCCCCCTACTATATCCTTATCGATCCCTTCATCATACTCCATTCCCCCGCATACTTTGACTAATGAAGAGACTTCTAATCAGGGGGGGGATTTCCTTGTAAAGAACATGAATTACATGTGCACACCAGACGGAGTAAAAATCCTAACACAGGCTCATCCCACACTACCAGCCTCAGTGCCAACTCCGTATGTTGATTCCTTTAAACTTCCCATTTTTCTTCGTAAAGGTATCAGATCTTGCACTCAACTTCCGTTGCCTCATTATGTTTCTTATGACACTTTAACTCCTTCACATAAAGTCTTTGTTTTTTATCTTGCATTTGTCTCTATGCCATCCACATGGCAGGAGTCTCTTGGACATCAAAAGTGAAAGGAGACAATGATTGTGGAAATTACTGCTCTGGAAAAAAATTATACATGAGATTTACTCACCTCCCACGCAAAAAGAAGATTGTTGGTTGTAAGTGAATGTTTACCATGAATCAGAATTCTGAAGACTTGGTTGAACGTTTCAAAGCGAGGTTGGTGGCAAGGGGATATACTCAAACCCTAGGGATCGATTATCAAGAAACATTTGTCCTTGTTGCAAAAGTGGACTTTATATGAGTCTTAATATTATTTGCTGCGTGCAAGGGTTGAGATCATGACTTCGTGCAAACGACCAAACCAAGCCCTCGGTGATTACTTCAAGTCGTAGAGAGCCTTTTTTAATTTGCACATTTTTTCTTCAGAACTGGAAGGAGAAAAATAAGCTATGTCAGGGCGAGTATGAGATATTTTCATCTCTCGGAGAAAATATATCTTTGAATTGCTAAAACAATTCGGTATGAGTGGGTGTAGATCTGCTGATACTCCTATGAAGTTGAACCACAACCTTGGATGGGATACTGGGGATCCTATTGAAGATGTTACTGGTTACCAACAACTTGTCAGACAGTTAATCTACATATCCCATACTCGCCCTGACATAGCTTATGTTGTGGGAGTCGTTAGCCAATATATGCATTCCTCAAAGACGAGACATGTCGATGTTGCTTATAGGATCTTGAGATATTTGAAGACCTTAGCAAGTAGAGGGATCCTCTTCACCCCCAATATAGAATTGGAAATTAAAGTTTATATTGACGCAGATTGGGCAAGATTTGTTGATGACAGACGATCTACATCCGGGTATTACTCGTTTGTTAGTGGAAACCTGGTTACTTGGAGAAGTAAAAACAATTTGTTGTATCAAGATCTAGTGCAGAAGCAGAATTTAAAGCTATGACACATGACAAATGTGATGGGTTGTGATTATTCTCCCTTATGTGTCATCTGGGATTAAGTGAGTCTAGTTCTATCCATTTGTATTGTGACAACAAAGCTGCAATCAATATTGTTAACAACGAACTCACCAAACACATTGAAGTGGATAGACAATTAGACACGTCATAAGAGGGAATGTTGAGAAGAAGATTATTTGTATTTCATTTGTTCCTTCAGAGGGACAATTAACTAATATTCTTACTAAGACTCCAGGGGGGAGAGTTTTTTGTAGTTTTATCTACAAGTTGAGTATGCAAAATATAACATGCCCAACTTGAGAGGGGATGTTAGAATTAAGTCAATTAAGTCTGCTATACATGCATTACCCCTCTTATATAAGAGGTGCCAACACATTAATCTATCATATCATTACAATTTTCAGCCCGTTCAACATAAACTTCTCATTAACATACCAATAACTAGCGTTTTGTCCTAAAATAATTTGCATGTCATCCCAAGATTAAAATTCTGATCTGACTACATTTTGAGCATTCACACAATAAAAATATCAGTGTCACAAATAATTAGTTAGGTCAAACAATGTGGATTTTTTGTGACCATCTCATGGTCATGACCTTTTTGAAATGTGGGCTTTATTGTCTACCGTTATGACTTATAGGTTCTAGTTCATCGATGCACTAAGATTATTCCAAGTTATTTCATTTCCAGGCTCCTTTTTCCATGCTGCTACACATTCTCTCACTATCAACTTGATTTTCAAGCTTAGTGATTTCTATTGGTACTGAATAAGAAGTAAACATTTATTTCTTACCTTTTATTATTATGTTTGACCAATTGAAAAACTACATGATGTTGAACTATCAGGCGGGAATCAACTATAGTTCTGACTCTGATTTGGAGAAGGATCATGAACCTTCTAACACTTTATACACTTTGACAAACGGTGTTGAGGATGTGATTTTACCTCTTTCAAAATTAAATGTTGATGATGGAGATAACGGAAAATTTACCGTTTCTGGGCAAGATCGATCTCAGCCAAATGTACAAATCCTTTCTGAAACACGTGAAAACCCAAAGGAGGTAGAAACTGAGATATGCAATCATTTTGTTCCTTGGAGATCATCTTTATCAAAGATTGATGTTTGGTATGGATCCTATGGTTCAAACATGTATAGAGCGAGGTTTCTCTGCTACATTGAAGGTGGAAAGGTATGATGCTTCTTGTTTGAATACACAAATTCATCATGATTTCTCATTCTTCGACAATTTTGCTATATTTTCCTTTATTCTTATACCATCGCTTTGGTTACAGGTTGGTAGTCAGTTTTTAACATGTGTATCTACAAGTGCTTTCCCTAAAGCTTTAACATCTATGGTCCATGCTTGTCAAGATTTGTTAATTTCTAGATGTAATTACTAATTACCGTGATTTTTTTTCTCTTTTAACGTCCTTATTTATGATCTCTATTATATTTAATCTTATCCCAACTATTTGGAGTTGCTTTAGGTATCTTACAATAATGTCTAAAATTTTATTATGAGTTATGGAGGAGCACAGCCATCGTGAGAGCGAAACAGACATGTGTACTTGAAGGGTGTACTCGAGGTGTGCGGCAATGAGGGTCTGAAGGGACCAACTCATTCCAAGAACTAGCATAGGATCATCCTCCTATTTTAATTCTGTATTAATTTTCTATTTTATTTTCAGCTTATCATAATTACCATTGTGCCTTTAATGTAGGTTTTAAGTAATTTTGTATTATAAAAACTCTTTATGCCTTGTATGTAAAGTTTGGAGCATGTGGTTGGGTAAGGAAAAGTTTCTTGCAATTCTCTTGTACCTCTTCTCCTTCCATTTCATTGTTATAGGCACCTCCCTCGATATCCAAGTGGTATCATTGATTCAACCTGCCCCTTCCAACCACAATCTACTTTGATGCTAAGTTTCTGTTATGATCTCAATCCCATTATTATATTATTAGTTTCTTTTATTATTAGTAGTGTGCTAATGTCAAATGGTTAGGATTTGCACTTAAGCATAATCATGTAGCCTATTTAAAGGCAAGTGTGAGTCTTGTAATGTTATGTAAGGAATGTTCTAGTCTCTTCATTTGCCTTGTGTGAGATTCTGGTAGAGCAAGCCTCGCCAAGACAGTCGTGATTCTGGCTCCATAGTATCCCCTCCACCTCCGGCCACCACTCTGACGAGCACACAACAACTTGGTATTAGAGCTTACTTCGATCCTCCTCTTCCGTCGAAGCCACTGTCATAAACTTAGCCGTTGTCATCTTCCGGCGAAGCCGCATGCCGACACAGATCTACTCCGAACCCTAATTTTCCACAACAGATCGACACCTTTCTTGGATCAATGATGCCCAATCCTTGCAAAATGATAGGATTGCAATGCTTCCACGTCATCTCTTTCTAGAGGCCACACCCGTCAGGGGGATTAAGACGCTTCCACGTCGATTACGACGCATCCGTTTCGATTACGACGCTTCCGTTTCGATTACGACGCTTCCACGTTGATTATGATGCCTCCGTTTTGATTACGGCAACTCTATTTCGATTACGACGCTTCCACATCGATTACGACATTTCCAGCAAGCTCTGCATTGTCTTTACCAGCGACGAACCCACCTGGAACGCTTCCAGCAAGCTCTGCATTGTCGTTTATTTTGTTCTTATTCTAGTCTCTCCAGCAAGCTCTCACATACCTTATTTTCTCCGTCGATTTCATCGAGAAGATAAAGATTTTTTGCTACTTCATCCATCCCTCTAATGACGCTTGCGTCTGATCGATTAATTTAAGTGTGATTTCCTTTTTTCTACAATTGATAATAGATTCATGTTTTGTTAACCAATCCATTACCATAATTATGTCAAATTCTGATAGGGGTAGGACTGCAAATCTGCTTATGATAGTTTATCACTCTTTGTTAACCACACCTTACATCTAAGTCATGCATTCATTTCTGTGTTGTTTGACACCATGAATTTTAATTCATTAGGAGATTGATATGGTTCCATCATTAAACACTTCATTGTCATTGCAGCTATGAAGGAGTGACTAGCTCCTGTATCAAATAGTACTTTCATAAGGTGATTATGAACATAAACCATATATGTGATCACTGTATCCTGTGCTTTTGACTCTTGCTGGTTCTGCTTGAAGGCCCGAGGTTGAACTTGTCTTTCTTCCCTTGGCTCCATTACTGGTCCAGAAGCTATTGATTCATCGCCCTTTCCTTTATCAGCTTCACTAGGAATGTCAAGGTAAGGTAAGGTTGATGTTTGACCAGAACCTCCTTTTGTGTTCCTTCGAATTGTTTTCCACAACGGGCATTCATGTTTAAGATGCCTCTGGCGATGACATTTAAAGCAAACACCAAATCCTTTCAGACATTCTCCAAAGTGGGCTTTCCCGCATTTTGTACATATGGGTTTACTGATGGTACCAGTACCACTTTCTGCGGGGATGTGTCGAAGGACCTTTCTTATTTTTATTTCAGCTGGGACCTCCACTTCTCCCTGAGAAGTCTTTCCTCTACCCTTCTGGCTTCTCTTCTTCTAAAACTCTTTTTGCCTTTGCGAACGTTCTAGGCCCATTTCGATTAACTTTGTTGTTTCTACCAATTCGTTGAAATTCTTAACTTTCTGAGAAATCATATGTAATCATACATTATTTTGCAGACTTAGCTGGAATCAAAAACAACGTTCTTGTTCGTTTACGACCATGTCACTAGCAGAGTATGCCAATTGAGTGAACTCGGCTTCATATTGTATCATTGAACGATTTACCTGGATCATGTGAGGGAACTTCTCTTGAAGCATTCACTTTTCGGACGGTGGAGTGAACCAATTGATGAACTCTTTCAGGAATTCATCCCAAATAAATCAACATTAACACGTTCAACAAATCTCCATTGCTTTAAATTGCTCCACCACCTCTTTGCCTCTCCTTCCAACATAAAGACCACTAGATCATTTCTTCGTTCATTCGGACATCTCGTCGCATCAAAAATTATTTCAATTTTCTTTATCCAGTCTTCTGCCTACATCGCCGTTAGACCGCTACGAAAGGTTGGCGGCCTCATATTTAGGAAGTGCTTCAAATGCATATCAATTGCCACTAGTGGTGTGGTGGTGCAGTAGTTCCCATTTTGATGGCTTCCGCCAGTGCTTGGATGATGTCACCTAAGGGAGGATTTGACCTTTCAATACTATGACTTTCTTCCGTCATACCGACTTGTTTGTCTTCAGTTTCTCCCCGATATCTTCTATTTATATAAATTTGGCAAGATTCCTAATTTAAATTTAGAGGTTGGAAGACACTTTAGAATGTCATGAATCGGTCTTATTTGTCATCTTACATTTTCATTAAGTACTCATATCTTGCCGAAGGTTCAAAGCTACCTTCTAATACCAATTAATGGTAACGGCCCCCTTTTCAGCTACAACTATAATTTAACCTTATCATTTCATGTATATCATTAGAAGCGCAATGTAAAACATTTAGTGCATATCATTACATGATAAGGTACAAAAAGAAAAGTGTATGACAAAATAAATTATTTCGTTTAATTTAAGATCTGATACATGGTACAAAAAGTACAACATGTAGTCCTACATATAACATCCAAAAGGAGGGCTTACCAAAAGCTGTCTTACATTTACATGACTAACTCACATCATAACACTAAACATATACAACCACATACATCATATATAAACTAAAGACTCTACATGAAGAAGAACTGAAACTGCTCATGTGGACAATCAGGGTCTCTGCATCTCTCCCTGCGAGTATCCAAAACGTCAAACACTGCTGCAGAAACATCCATCCATAATTGGCACTTTTTCTTTTGTCGAGATGCATATGGTGGCGGCTGACTACTGGTGGCGGCCACTTCCTTCACCTGTCTTAATTTTATTTTCTAATTATTCAAAAGTCTGTGAATTCTTACTTTTCCTTGATTACCTATGATGGATTGATTTGGATTAATTATAATCATAAGTTCTTGTCGACTTACATAGTTGTCTTCCTTGTATATTTTCTTGTGTAATCGTTTTTGTCTTCACTTAACCCTCTTTTCCATATTCTTTTATATCATCTGTTCTCTTATATCATAAATATAAGTGACTACTTTTACTCACTTATGGACAATGTTAAGTATAAATTAATATTTCATGTATTCATTATTTCTATAGCGCGCTTACATTATTTCTATAGCGCGCTTACATTATTTCATGAAGGGAGGTTATTCGCCCCATCTTCCTGGTTGGGTTAACATAGCTCATTGCATCGATGGATTCTTTCTTTTATTTATCTTAAAAACTTGGAGAATTAACTCATTTTTTTCATTATTTTAAGGGTTAATTATCGGGACCTCCCCTCCGACTTTGCATAATTACAGGTACCTCCCCTCTATATTTTGAAATAGCAAAACCTCCCCTACAAGTTTGCCCAGTTTACAATCTCCCCAATCCCCATTCTATTAAAAATTTCAGTTAAATATTATTAATAGTCCAAAATACCCTTTATATTAGGGAGATTTTTTTTTAAAATTTTGCCGCCTCCCCCATTCACGATGCCGCACAACTTGCCCTAACTAGATTCCTTCTTTGGTTTGCATCTCCCTTGCTTCCTTTATGCGAGAATCTCTTCGAGCTCTGCAAGGGCCTCAACTTTTAGAGAGATCTCTGCGAGACTCATGCCGAAGAAGTTTCCAAGCTTGGATTTTGCTCCAAACACCGGTGGCTTTCCGACGCCGGCGATAGTTGCTGTGAGTGCATAATTTGCTCTCCCTGGGAGACCGATTAGAGCGTTGCTCTGCTCTCGCCTTAGTTATCAAAGGCGCAAGGCGCACCGAGGCGCACCAAGGCGCAAAGAGGTCTTGAAGCCTAGTCGCAAAGCTCAAGGTGCAGACGCGTGTCTGATGAAGGCAAGACGCAACTCCATTCATTTTAAAAAATATGCATCAAATATCAGTTCATCTTCTTAATCAGATTCTTCATCTATTCTACTCATTAATCATCATAACTATCATTTATATCTCTTAAAAAATAAAATTAATGTGGTCGCTTGCATCATATCTAAGTCTTAACACTCGATTATATTTTACAAACACTAAATCATGCAAAAAATATTGCATTCTTACATATTTATCTCTCTTTTGTAAAAAAAGGTTTGTAACATAAATCGCACCCAGACCTGCCTTTTATGCTCCAAAGGCGTAAAAAAGGTGCATGAAAGCGCAAGCCTCTGAGCCTGTTGAGCTTATTGAGCCTGAAGCCTTAGGCGCGCCTTTAACAACATAGGCTCTCGCGGATGAATCGAACCGAGCCTTGAATAATTTTTTATTTTAGAGGCCGTCCTGGAATATCTAGGGTTAAGAGGTTTCTCCATCCCCTCCGTCGTCCTCTTCTTCGATCTAGGTTTCAGAGTTTTCTCCATCCACTTTGGCGAGCTTTCTCTTCTTCTCCCAGTCCTCTTCGTCAACGGTTGCAATCACAACAGCTTCATCTTCTCCATTCTCCGGCGGACTCTCCAGTCTCTCCATCTTCTCCGGCGGACTCTCTAGTTGCTCCATCTTCTTGGTTCTTCTCATAGCAGCTTTATTAATCAAACTGCATGATGTAGGCTGGGAGGGCCAAGTTGTAGTGTTCACACATAGTTCACTCAAACTTTGAACTTTGTAAAACCTTTAATATTTTTTAATTTGAGATTGAACTTTTAGGTATTCAACGACTTGAATCATCGCAAGATCCATCATCCACAAGCATATTCACAATCAATAATTTATGAATAAACGGTAATAAGCAGTGCGGCCAAAAGACAATCTTAAAGTTATTTAATGAGAACGCATAAATTTATACTAATGCAAGGAGCGAGAATATCCAAAGTATACCGCCGAGGGAAGCAGTGGACCGATCCAAAATTCCGTCGCGCATGGGTGAAAACAGCCGACTGCAGATTGACACAAGATTGATGTTGTGGTTGACGTCAATCGGTGGAGACGATCTTGGGCGGACGCCAGAGTGAGGAAGCGTGGTTGACGACGTCCGGGTGGTTGGCGGTTGTAGACGGGAGGCAGGCGTTTTTGAACGAAGGAGAGAGCGGGTTGTCAACATCGAGCGTTTGACGAATTCCGGCAAATCCGATAGTGTCGGAATAACGGGGGTGAGGGACTCGGATGCATGGTAGCGGAAGGATTTGACCGGCAGTTGTAGAGAAACGTGAATTCGTTTCTTTGCTCTATCCGGGGTTTTTTTTTCTCATCTTCATGGCATGATGCTTTAATAGAGGCAGCTCTTAATATTTTCCAATATTTTCCAAAAGTCTTTCCAAAGAAAAATTCCTTCACAATAGCTTGGGTTTTGAATATTTATCCAAATCAGTTTCTTTCCAAAGAGACCTGTTTCCAAAAGTTTCTTCTCGGCAGCAATTGTTATATTTCCACAAATATTTTTTGTTTCAAAATAACTTATTTTCAAATATTTCTCCAAATTTGTTTTGATTTCATTTGTATGATTTGGGTATCCTTACAAATTAGATTTATGCGTACTTAAATATTTTAAGCATGCCCTTAGCATCCTAACTACTAAACTTATCAGATCATTTTATTCATGGTCTCATCTGGTGGTCAAACCGATGACCCAGAAAATAAAGACGGGTGCGCGGAAAAGAAATAACATGAAACAAAATAAATAAATATATGGTTAAAGAAACTACGATGGGTCACAGGATGCATCACTGCTATTAATATTTAAATTGTTATTAATTATTAAAACATTATTAAAATAACATTAGTTATATTATAGATAATATTAGTTATTAAATATTATTTATTATACAAATGAAGTATTATTGGACCACATTATTAATATTTAAAATGTTAAATTGATATAATAATATTAATTTATTTATAAATATTAATCAGCCACCACAAAGCACTATTAACATTAAGAATGAAAAAAATCTTACAAATATAACCCTCCACTATGTCAAAAAGATTATAAATTTATCCCTCCATCTTTGAAAACATTACAAATAGACCCCACTTTTATGTCATTACAAAGGGTAAAATTGGAATTTAATAAATTTTATTTGCCGAATATGACACTTTCCATCCAAATTTTTAACGGATGGGGGAGATTGTAAATTGGGCAAACATGAAGGGGAGGTCTTTGTTATTTCAAAACATAGAGGGGAGGTACCTGTAATTATGCAAAGTAGGAGGGGAGGTCCCAGTAATTAATCCTTATTTTAATTTTTAATCCTTCGTGATTTAACTCATCTTAAAGTTTTGGTTTCATATTATTCATTTTGTATTTTAGTTTCATATTATTCATTTTGTATTTTAGTTTCATATTATTCATTTTGTATTTTAGTTTCATATTATTCATTTTGTATCGAATTATATTCGAATACATATTATAATTTTTATCATAATATTGTAGTACAAGTCATGGAAAACAAACAAATTAAGATAAAGGAAATAAGAACTCAGTCAACTCAGTCCTGCTTTTGCCCATCCTTTATTTTTTCGCCGCTCCTCTCCCCTTCCTCTAGCTTGGGATGACATGTCCTATATCAATTATTATTATCAAATGAACATTATTTTATAGTGAAGCGTTAAATGCGATAAAACAAGATAATGGCATAGGAATCTCGCTCTAACATTGCTGCCCTTCTATTTTTACGGGTCTTGCCCTAATGTCATACCTTTTATATTGATTATGAACCTAAAGCCACATTTCTCTTAAGGTCCTTTCAAAATATGCCCCTTCTTTGTTAATAATTTGCTGCCCTAGCAAATTTAGATGGGGAATTACCCCAAACTATGTACCCCTCGAGCAAGGGTGATGGGGATCAGCTGCGTGATCGTGATCAATGGAGGAGATCGGGTCACTACTCGGCGGGACCTGTTTTTGCATATTTGCATGAGTTGTATTGATCGGATCGGCAATCCGAGACCGCGAGCGGAGGCCTGAGCGGGATGGAGACGATCAGTGTGGGGGTCGGCTGGAAGCGATCAATGCGGGGGTCGGCTTTATGAAGGAGGTGTGCGGGGCTGTGTAGGTGCTTGTAACAAAAATGGGCTGGACGTAGAAGAGGTGGAAGAAGCTTTGGAAACAGTGGGGCGGCGGTGCGCGGTAGCAAAAAGTCGAGCCAAGGAAGGATGACTCTGATACCAATATGTTACATGCCTCTTTTGGTGGGTTGTCAGAGAGCGGCGGGTGGAGGATACAAGGGTGTTAACCCTAGAAATGGTGGAGGTGAGAGAAGTTGAAACCCTAGAAGGGAGGGGTGAGAAGAAAAGAGCTTGAGGAGAGAAAGAACTTTGATATCTTTTCTTGCATGACATACAAAGACCCATTGGGTTCCCTTAAATAGAACCCATGATGGCATAATTGTAAATACAACACATGCAAAACTACTAAAATACTACGACTCTACACATACGACATGACTCATTACAATAATATTAATAAATTAATATATAAGATAACTAATGGAGGACTCGAACAAAACATGTTTTATTTGTTTGGGTATTGAGATTGTTAGTGTTGTTCAATTTTTTTTAGTTCTATAACACTTATTTGCGCAAATTTGTAGTTGAAAGCATCACTTGTGAGAACGAATGTAACTTGAAATTATTGCGAACACTGTATTTACTGCCAATTTTATAAAAATATATTTGCTAGCATCTGACTCCGGTTTATTAAAAAAAAACATGCATGCATCATTTATGTTGTCTTGATCGCATTCGTTCTGCACATCCACTCAGGTTTGCCTTAGCGTGTTGGCACAACCTCTCCACAACCTACCCTGTGTCAAAGGGCCTCCAAAATCAGCACTCAGATGGCGTATATGCTTGCATATAAACCCTATTTTTACTGTCTTTAATCAAACTAATACTATTCTTCAATATTTCCCTTCCTTATAAAGAGAAAGGATGGTAAAAAAATTTAGGGTTTTTCTGCCCTAACATTATACATGGAGACTTTTGCACTAATTAAGCAAGGGGATGTCATATCAACTTTTTTAGTTACCCTAAATGAAGAATTGAATCAAATTTCAAACTAGGGTTGGTTGCCTTTATTCAAAAGATGAGGGATTTTGCTGCCCTAAAACGAAAACAGGGAGTTCTCGCCCTAATTTCGCCAGAGAACCTTAATCCTTCTCTAAATCATAACCTAGATTGGGAAGGTAATTAAAAAAGCAAGCATGAAGTCATCTACTCATCTAGGGTTTCCGATTTTTTTTGCATGAAAGACTGGGGGAAATAAAAAACCTTGTTAATTTCCTCTAAAATTTAAGAGAAGAAATTTTGGAAAATAGAAACATTAGAACCCAAGTTAGGGTTTTCGGATATAGAAATCGAAGCCACAAATCCACATGAAACTGAGATGGAGTTGAGAGAGAGGGATTACCTTGCTATAGGAAGAAAAATCATGGAAATCGTAGTTGATTTGGGCCTCTGGACAGTTCCACAAATCCACATGTCTGGACAGTTCCGTGCACGTGAACTGTGAGGAAATGAGGGATCAGCTTTTCCTTTTCTTACGAGGACCCGAGACCCCTGTAAAATGGAAATCTGCATTGATTAAGAAGTATTAATGATAAAACCTCTTTGTATTCCAACGCCTAGGAGATAGCAACATTAATTATCATTCTAGAAGGATCCTTTGATTAGTATAAATACCATATGAGATGTATCATTTCAAATATAAGAAATATCAATCTCCTTTATCTCCTATGCTCTGTTCTTCTTTTATACGTATAGTAAAATAGTAATATCGATCCATCAGTGGTATCAGAGCCGGTTGTAAGAATCATCCTCTTGTCGAAAAATTTCTACCATGGCATCATCATCTACCACATCTCCATATACTCACTCATCTATTCCCATCTTCACTGGAGAGCTCTATGAGCACTGGAGAGACAAGATGGAGACTCTCCTCAGATCTCAAGACCTTTGGGGGCTTGTTCGTGATGGCCTCCCACCGGGAAAAGCTGTAGAAGGGGCACCGGCAAAACCCAGCAAAGAAGACTCAAAGAAAGATGCATTGGCTCTACATCTTATTCAGCAAGGCGTCTCAACAAACATGTATCCAAGAATCATGGGATCCAAAACTTCCCATGAAGCATGGCAGCGGCTTGAAGATGAGTACAAGGGAAATAAAAAGGTACTAAAAATTAAAATCCAAACTCTTAGGCGCCAGTTTGATGCTATGACTATGAAGGAAGATGAAACCTCACAAGAATACTTTGCCAAAATAACCAACATTTCGAATCAGATTAGAGCATTGGGAGGAGAATTGAATGAATGTCAAATAGTTGAAAAAATACTAAGATCCCTCACCAAGAAATACAACCATATTGTTTCTGCAATCATGGAGTCACATGACATTGAAGAAATGTCTGTGACAGAGCTATTGGGATCACTCCAATCCCATGAAGATTTAATCTTCACTGAGCATCCTGTCTTAGAGAAGGCATTTCAAACAAAAATGAATTTTAGAAACAAGAGTGAGGAAAAGAAAAAATATCCTGACCGCAAATTTCTCAAAAATCCAAAACAAAGGAAGCCAGGAGAAAGAGATTTTTCAAATAAAGAATCATCACCCACAAGTCTGAATTGCACCATCTGTAAAAAACAAAACCATGCGACTAAAGATTGTTTTTGGCGTTGCAAAACCTGTAAAATCCAAACACACTCAGAGAAAAATTGTTGGTACAAGCCCAAAACTGAAGTAAAAACGGAAGCCAAGTTTTCTGAAACCAGTGAAGATTTTCTCTTTGCTTGTAAAAATACAGAAAGTGAAGTAATACCAACCCACTGGTATATAGACAGTGGGTGCTCAAGACACATGGCTAATGATTTAGCCTATTTCATTGAGATTGATAAAACCTTTAAATCTGAAGTAACTTTGGGTGATGGAAAAAGGAAAAGGATAGAAGGAAGAGGAACAGTCTCTGTGCTAACTGCAGAAGGAGTTCAGAAGCAGATTGCTGATGTTCAGTATGTGCCATCACTAGCACAAAATTTGCTTAGTGTTGGACAGCTGCTCAGAAAAAATTACAGAGTTATTTTTGATCAAAATCAGTGTCACATATATTATCCTCACTCAAATCAAATTGCTGGGACAGCAAGATTAAACTCAAGTAATATATTTATCATCGATCTCAGACCCTCAAAGCAAGTTGCACTTGCTTGTGCTGAAGAAAAGTCCTCACTACTTTGGCACAGTCGTCTTGGCCACCTCAATTTTTCTTCACTACAGCATATGCTTCAACACCAATTGGTGGATGGTCTACCAAAATTGATAAAGACAGATCTACATTGTGATACCTGCGCAAGGAGCAAGTCTCATCGTCTCCCATTCCCTCAGACAGCAAGAAGGAGAGCCTCACAGCCACTTGATCTACTTCACATGGACTTATGGGGACCTGCCCACACACCATCATTGGGAGGCAAACGATATTTCCTACTCATTGTGGATGATCACAGTAGATATATGTGGATTATGCATTTGGAGCAAAAAGGAGATGCATTTCAGCAATTCAAAATCTTCAAACTACATGTTGAAAAACAACTAGAGAGGCATATAAAGACTGTGAGGACAGACCGAGGAGGAGAATTTTTATCTACTAATTTTAATACTTTTTGTCTAGAAACAGGTATACACCGGGAACTAACAGCTCCAGGGACACCTCAACAGAATGGCGTGGTGGAAAGGCGCAATCGAACCATAGTGGAGATGACGAGATCTATGCTGATTCAGAAGGGCTTACCAAAAAGCTATTGGGCAGAAGCAGCCACATCGGCTGTATACATACTCAATCGAGTACCCACCAAAGCACTCACTCTTATTACACCATATGAAGCATTGTTCAAGCAGAAGCCCTCCATTGCACACCTGAGGACATTTGGTTCAATTGCCTATGCCCATAAAAATATAGAAAAGCATGACAAACTTGACGAGTCAAGTCAAAAATGTATCCTTTTAGGATACAGTGACCAAACCAAAGGATATCGACTGCTGGAACCAAAAAGCGGCAAGCTGATTGTATCTCGTGACGTCACTTTCCATGAAGAAGAAGCTTGGAGCTGGAACTCAGAGGGGGCATCAGTCAAAAACACTTCTCTACCCTTACCTCAGCAGCCGGTTGAGTTGGAGGCAACTCCAAACTCCCTCCAGGTCAACACTGAGATATCTGAGTCTGAAGATTCTGACTCAGAGCCCATGAAGTATAGATCACTAAAAGACATATATCAGAATGAAGGGTTTGCTATGATTTCTACCACTCCCCCCACTTTTGAAGAAGCTGCAAAGGATGAGAAATGGCAAGAAGCAATGAGAGAAGAAATAAGAGCAATACAAAAAAACAACACCTGGACACTTGTCCAAAAACCAAAAAATCGCGCAATAATCGGTCTCAAGTGGGTCTATAAGATCAAACACAATGAAGCCGGCAACATCCAGAAGCACAAAGCCCGGCTCGTGGCTAAGGGGTTTTCTCAAAGAGAAGGAGAAGATTATGATGAAACGTTCGCACCTGTAGCTCGTATGACAACCATACGTCTGATTCTTTCCATTGCTGCGCAGTTCAACTATCCAGTATACCAACTAGATGTAAAAACAGCTTTTTTAAATGGTGAAATCACTGAAGAAGTGTACGTTGTGCAACCTCAAGGATTCGAGAAGAAAGGTGAAGAAGAAAAGGTATACAAGTTACGTAAGGCACTCTATGGACTCAAGCAGGCACCAAGGGCCTGGCATAAGAACATTGATGCTTACTTTCTGAAAGAAGGGTTTATCAAAAGCCTGATCGAGCCAACCCTCTACATCAAAACAACTGGTAAAGACAAAATAATCATAAGTTTATATGTTGACGATCTCATTGTGACAGGGTCTAGCATAGAGTTGATCCAAACCTTCAAAGCAAACATGAAGGCTCACTATGAGATGACTGACCTTGGATTGCTAAAGTTTTTTCTGGGGTTTCAAATCAAACGAACAGCAGGGAGCATCTTTTTATCTCAAGAAACATATGTGAAAGCACTGTTGAAGAAATATAAAATGGAGGAATGCAATCCTGCCATCACTCCGATGTCTACTACAGAAAAGCTGTCGGCTAGATCAGAAGAAGAAGAAGAAGAACCAGATAAAGAAGGTTATAGAAGTCTTGTCGGGAGCCTTATCTATCTTACCAACTCGCGACCCGACATTGAGAATGCCGTAAACATAATCGCGAGATTTGTGAGCAACCCCTCGAAGGCTCACTCTGCCGCAGCAAAACGAATTCTTCGTTACTTACAGGGAACTAAAAACTATGGAATTCTCTATCATTCATCCCAGGATAATTGTCTAAAGGGATTCACCGACTCTGATTGGGCCGGAAGCGTTGATGATCGCAAAAGCACAGGAGGATACATCTTCTTCGATGGATCTTCCCCAATCTCTTGGTGCTCACGCAAACAGCGCACAGTGGCGTTATCCACAACTGAGGCAGAATACTTGGCACTTAACTCCGCTGCATGTGAAGCCATATGGCTTCATCGACTCAAAAGAGAAATAGAAGGAGATGAAAGGAAGAAGACAGAAGGAGTAAAAATCTACTGCGACAACACCTCTGCAATCGCACTATCCAAGAACCCAGTTTATCACAGCCGAAGCAAGCATATAGACATCCGATTCCATTTCATCAGAGAACTACTCGAGAAGAAGGCAGTTCAGCTGGAATTTTGCCCTACCAAGTCACAGCTCGCCGACATTTTAACAAAGCCCTTGCCTCGGGAACGTTTTGTCCAGCTGAGAGAGAAGATAGGCGTAATCTGCAATACAGATTTAGAGGGGATGTAAAATGGAAATCTGCATTGATTAGGAAGTATTAATGATAAAACCTCTTTGTATTCCAACGCCTAGGAGATAGCAACATTAATTATCATTCTAGAAGGATCCTTTGATTAGTATAAATACCATATGAGATGTATCATTTCAAATATAAGAAATATCAATCTCCTTTATCTCCTATGCTCTGTTCTTCTTTTATACGTATAGTAAAATAGTAATATCGATCCATCAACCCCTACATCATTACACGTTAGCATCGGTCTAGCGTGAGTCATGGACCGATCGATTCCCCCTTCTAATTCAAATCCTTTAGCCAGTAATTAATCTAATGTAGTCACGTGTGTATTTTGTTATGACTCTACAAAATTATGCCGTCAAACAAATTTTTTTGTTATCGTTTTGACATGCAAGATAATTAGCATAAAATACTTTAATTAATAATACCTGTTGCTGATGACGGCGTCACATATATAAAGAGAAGATTTCTATATGAAATGAAGCCTATACAATGTGGTATTTAACAAAAAAATCTTCAGTAAACTTAAGGAGTCTTGCATTTAAATCTTACAATTTCCTGAAATGGGGCTTGTAAATCTTTGAATTCCTTGTAGGTGGAAGGCATGAGTGAGCCATCTCTAGGAGCCAGAGATAAAAGTTCCCCAAAAGATGTCAAATGGAAGTCAGTGCCTCACCGGTTGTTCTTTGCAAGATCTCATTCCAATGCCTGGGGAGATGGAGGTGCCGCTTTTCTGAATCCTGAAAGCAGTACAAATGATAAAACTTATATGCGCTGTTATAGAATAACGTATGTCGTAAATCGTAATCATATGCATCCCTTCTCCAATTCTATTATGTTACCAGTTGTAGCTACTTTCAGTCTTCAGTACTTGAGCTAATAGATTCAGTTGCTCTACTCTTTTTTTTCAGGCTTGAGCAGTTCAACGATGTTCTCATCCAAGAGAATCTCAACTATAAAAGCTTTGAATCACCTTTGGTGGATTCTCATGATATGGAGTTTCTTGTCAAAAACAGGTCTATATGTGTAGAATCTATCAAGGTAAAGTTCCTACAATTCTCCTAGGGCCCTTATTAATTATGTCTATGTACATATTTAGCATCTGAATCTCATTATTTATTTATAAACTATCATAGACTGTTAATGTAAATTACATGTTGGTCCTTGAGTTATGGACTGTTTCACTCTTGTCCACATTCTTAAAAACACTCCCTTTGTGTCTTGCAAGATTTTTTTCATGCAGTTCATTCCATTTTTTCTTCTTTTAAGAACAAAATGATTGAAATACCCTTAAAATTTCACTCTATTTTCTTTTAAAACCTTTCTATGAATACATCAAAACTATCATTCTTGCTCACTGTCTTTTATTTAGGGTGTTAAATGTGTATGTGGGTATGATTAGAGTGGCTTGCATGTAATATTAACACCTAGTTTTACTATCATTTTCTGTAATAATAAGTGAAATTAACTCGCTGCTTTCATTTCTTTGTTAAATGCAGGGTGGGTGGTATTCCAATGTCCTTTATCTCGGAGAGCTGGATGGCATTCCAATTTTGACTATGACGTATGTATTTTGTGGCTAATATGTTTAAAATACACCCTTTTAATTATATTAATGTCGTAACAAAAAAGTTTATAAAAAGATACTAAAATTGAGAAAAAGGCTTCCTCGGGAAATATTATATTTTTCTTTTCTTAGTACTGTCATAATATTTTTTGTCCAAATTATTATCCGGGGCTAAGCTTTGGCGCAGTTGTGCCTTGTGTCCTTGAGATCACGGGTTTGTGTCTTGGAAGTAGTCTCTTGCAAAAATGCCGGGTAAGGTTTGCCTCCATTTCGTCCTTGTAGTGGGACCCTTCCCCGGACCTTCGCTGCGCACCGGGCTGCCTTTTTTTTTAATTATTCGGAGCTATTTAAACGTTTGAATTTTTTTAGAAGATATATTGAGGATTAGTTGAAAATTGAAATGTTGATTTGTTTAAGGTATTGATATTGTTGATTTTTTCCCTTGTTTTTTAAATAATAAATTTGTTTCAAGAATTTGGTACATCCGTTGCTTATGTTTATTAATAATTTTGGATATTATTTTGCAAATAAATATACTATTATAAAATTGTTTTTAAGTCAATGATCTGCATGAGGCTGTGGGCGGAACAAGTTGGAGATAAGAGGGAATTATTATCGCGTGAGTTCCAAAATATTGGCATGGCGTTGTGATAAAAGGTTGGTTCAGAGCGTTAATCCGTGGGGGTGATTGGAAATAGTCTCTTTAATTATCATGCCGCATAAGTCTTTATAAAGGGATGGTATATAAGAGTATGCATCTCTGGGTCATTTGGGTTTTTATTGCTCTCTTGATGAACAGGCTCTTTAGGGGGAGCCAACCCTCAATCATCGAGATTATCGGGGATTCGTCCCCGAACTTCTATCTGATCCGTACCTTGTATTTTTATGTGCAATCTGTGTTCATCTCCTTGTCCCTCCACCCCCACAATGTTTCACTCTGTAACAATGGTCCAACGTGCCGCTCTCTGGCCATTGCCCTTGCAGCTGCCAGATACTGGTGCCCCCATCAACATGCCAAAGCTTGAAGAAAATATAATGCCCACGCTCATCAGTATCTAGCAATTGTTGTGCCTCTTCCCACTGATGTAACACCACTGCTTGCATCTCTCTATCACTTTCCATTATCCTACATTCTTCAACCACACCTCCAAGCCCCTTGCCTGGGATCCAAAGCTCGCTTCCAACCCTTCAACAGACACAAAGCCATCTAATTGGTCCTCAACTTCTAGCCGAGGCCCGCAACTCATCACCCCTGTCACCAACCTATTGTTTCTTCCTGTTGAGACTCGCTTAATGCAAAAACAACACTCACCGCAACCCCGCCCACATTGTCTTCCTGGACATTTTCCACCAAATGCCCCAACCTGTGATTTCACCTCTTACTGCACCTACAAACTCAAGTACCGTTGCTGATGCGGAATACGGTACGACCAACACCGTCAGCGTCGAAGCCCGCGCCGAACCAGGGATTGCATGGCTCGAGAAGTTCGACCCGCTTTGGATGCCGCGAACCGTCTAAATAATGAGGCGGCGCTATTTATTTTTGCCTCTTTTGTTGTATTTGCTTATGTAAGACTTTTATGTGTGCTATTAGCATGTGTGTGCTAATAGTTGTTCTCTCCTTCCCCATAGTATAAGAGGGAGAAGAGTGTATTTTGTTCGGCAGTTTTTGGTATTGTGTTAAGAAGTTGTTGCCCTAGCCGCCTCCCTCTTCTCCGTGTGAGACCTGCCGGTCCGGAAGGATCCCGCCCCTCGTCGTTCCTTCCGCCCGTGAGGCGCGATTCCGGCCGGAAGGCTCCTCCGCTCCCTCCCCGGAGGTATTTTCTACATCATTTGGTATCAGAGGGAGGTTTGTCGGAGATGAAGCCCTTTTGTAGCAACTCTTCCACCTTCGTACGTAAGACGTCATGCTCCTTGGGGTTCATGCGGTAGTGGGGCAAATTTGGGAGGCTAGCGCCCGGTATGAGATTGATCTGGTGTTGGATGTCCCGAAGTGGTGGAGGATGGTCTGGCAAGTCATCCGTGGTGATGGCGCGGAACTCATGAAGTAATGTCCGAATGTCTGGGGGTGCGGCATCCATCTCCCACTCGTTGGTGGCGTACAACCCGTAGGGAACGAGGGCCACCACCTCCTTGGCCTCCGCTACGTCCTGCTCGAACCGTGAGGTGTCATCGTGCATCACGAGTAGGCTGCGCCCCTTGTCGGTGGGCGGGTTGGCCGCAGGTTTGTCGCCGACCCGGGCCACAATTTGTATCTTCTTGCCGGCCCAAGTGAAAGAGTAGTTATTGTCGCGGACGCCCTCAGCCGGCGGAGCTGTTTATTGACCACACTCCAACACGAGATCATTGGGTTTGATATTCTCGCCGAGTCCTATGCCGACGACCCGGATTTTAAAGACACTTGGAGCGCCTGCTCGGGGGGCGGTTCACACGGCGGGTTCTTGATACTCGAGGGGTTTTTACTCAAAGACAACCGTCTGTGCATCCCCCGCTCTTCATTACGGGAGAAGCTGATTCGAGATCTACATGGTGGTGGGTTGAGTGGTCACTTGGGCCGCGACAAGACACTAGCTAGTCTCCACGAGAGGTATTTCTGGCCGCAGCTAGCCAAGGACGTGGGGAATTTCGTTCGAAAGTGCTATGTGTGCCAACAATTCAAGGGTCAAGCCCACAACACCGGTCTTTACTCTCCTCTCCCGGTTCCCTCTAGCGTGTGGGAGGACCTTTCCATGGATTTCGTCTTGGGCCTTCCGCGAACTCAGCGCGGAGTTGATTCAGTGTTCGTCGTGGTGGACCGTTTCTCCAAGATGGCCCATTTTCTTCCGTGCCGCAAAACATCCGATGCTTCCCATATTGCGCGGTTATTTTTCCGCGAGGTGGTCCGTTTGCATGGCGTTCCAACCACCATCACATCCGACCGCGATCCGAAATTTCTTGGCCATTTTTGGACCATGCTGTGGAAAATGTTTGACACCTCTCTCCAATTTAGTAGCTCCGCTCACCCCCAAACGGATGGGCAAACCGAGGTAGTCAA
The DNA here is from genome assembly GCA_039513925.1 of Platanthera zijinensis. Taxonomy (NCBI): domain Eukaryota; kingdom Viridiplantae; phylum Streptophyta; class Magnoliopsida; order Asparagales; family Orchidaceae; genus Platanthera; species Platanthera zijinensis. The sequence goes on along the minus strand of CM077090.1, from coordinate 2,314,241 downwards.
CAAGACTTTGGGCAATCTAGTGCGTTGTATTTGCCAAGACCGGCCGAGGCAGTGGGATTTCGCTCTCGCCCAAGCAGAGTTTGCTTACAACAATGCGGTTCACCGCTCAACCGGTCGCACCCCGTTCTCCATCGTCTACACCAAGGCGACCCGGCATGCGCTTGATTTGGCCCGCTTACCCGCCGCCCCCCCTTCCGCCACGCAGTTAGCCGAAGAGGCCCGCGACGTCCAGACCGAGACCCGCCTCAAGTTGCTCGAATCCAACGCCAAGTATAAAGCTATAGCCGACAAGCACCGCCGCGAGCAGATTTTCCAAGTCGGCAACTTGGTCATGGTCTTTCTCCGGAAAGAGCGGCTTCCGGCCGGCCCCCACCACAAGCTCATGCCGAAGAAGTTCGGCCCCTTCCCCATCATCCGCAAAATCAACGACAATGCTTACGTGGTTGATCTTCCACCGGATTTCAACATCTCCAAGACCTTCAACGTGAGCGATTTATCTCCGTTCTACCCGGACGTGCCTCTTTATGCCGACCACTCGGGGTCGAGTGCTTCCCACGTGGCGGAGAATGATGCGGAATACGGTACGACCAACACCGTCAGCGTCGAAGCCCGCGCCGAACCAGGGATTGCATGGCTCGAGAAGTTCGACCCGCTTTGGATGCCGCGAACCGTCTAAATAATGAGGCGGCGCTATTTATTTTTGCCTCTTTTGTTGTATTTGCTTATGTAAGACTTTTATGTGTGCTATTAGCATGTGTGTGCTAATAGTTGTTCTCTCCTTCCCCATAGTATAAGAGGGAGGAGAGTGTATTTTGTTCGGCAGTTTTTGGTATTGTGTTAAGAAGCTGTTGCCCTAGCCGCCTCCCTCTTCTCCGTGCGAGACCTGCCGGTCCGGAAGGATCCCGCCCCTCGTCGTTCCTTCCGCCCGTGAGGCGCGATTCCGGCCGGAAGGCTCCTCCGCTCCCTCCCCGGAGGTATTTTCTACATCAGTTGCTCTCCAACACAATATCCACCGTCGACCCCTAGGCATGCATTCGTCCCCTCCCAATACTCCTACCTATGACTACTTGCTACAGAATGCCTGGAACTCCAACAAATTATGTCTAACGTTCTCGCGGAAGGAAGAAGATCGCCCGTCTCTGATACAAAGTACTGGCTTAGTTTCTACAAAGATTCTTTGTTTTATCTTCTCTCTCTTAAAGAAGCCCGCGCAAAGCGTCACGAGAAGTTTCAAAAACTGCAATGCTTGTATATGTAGATTGTGTTTTGAAAATATTGAATGAGTAATGGACTTGCGAAATTTGGCTATTTGTTGCAAATCTATGTGACTCCTCTTCAATTTAAATTTGAAGTAATAATTTTGATATAAAACAATTCTAAATTAATTATTATTCATTAAAATATTTTGGGTCTTATTGTAAATTAAAATCCGAACCCAGCCTGATCATTCTTCCTTTTTCAATACAATCTCAATGTGCGACCTCATGAGTTTATATTACATTGGCAGTGACATTAATTATTTGATTGCTCCTATATCACAAAGTCCAACAAAAAAACATGACAAATTGACGAAAACAACAACACTCAAACCTTCATCCCACTATAGTGGGGTTGGCTATATGGATCCTTTGTCGCCATTGTGCCCTATCTTTTGTCATAATCTCACTAATGCCTAAGTACATCATGTCTTTCCTTATAGTTTCATTTCAAGTCTTTATTGGTCTACCTTTCCCTCGTTTAGCATGCCTAGTGATTAGACTCTCACAACGCGGTCTCCTTTGTACGTGTCCAAACCATCTTAGTCGAGCTTCTCGCATCTTCTCTGCAACTAGTGCTACTCCTGTCTTATCCCTGATACATTCATTCCTAATTTTATCCAGTCTCGTGTGTCCACACATCCACCTAAGCATTCTCATCTCCGCAACTCCCATTTTTTGCTCATGTATACAATTCTTTACCCTACACTCAGAACCATAGAGCATCGTTGGTCTAATTGCAGTACGGTAAAACTTGCCCTTGAGTTTTAATGGTACTTTACGATCACATAAGATCCCTGACGCGTCTCTCCACTTCAACCAACTACTTGGATTATGTGACACATCTTTATCAATACCTCCGTCGTTTTGAACTATCGATCCAAGATATTTAAAACACTCGTTACGGGAAATATCGAGTGTTTTAAATATCTTGGAAAGAGAGATGATAAAGAAGCCCTGATGGAAGATGCAGCTGGCGAGTTGTTGCTAGCCTGTTCGGTAAGGAGATGCTGGCCGTGGTGTTGCCTGCAAGGGAAGAAGTCGCTGATGATTGATAAACAAAAAAAAACAATTTTTTTTTTTTAAAAGCAGTGCATACTTCAGTTGATGATTCATAACTCATTCATTTGGAGTAATTTTTTTTTTGTGTGATTGAAATGTCCAGATGCCCAGCTTCAGATTTTGAGAAATATCGACGCGGTGAGCTGCCTGCTTGTGCTCCAGCAAAGGGCTATGAGAATATTATATTGAAAGGTTTGGTGGAAGGTGAGCAGCTCCCCCTCCAGCAAGCCATCGCTTATCTCAAGGATGCTGCTGCTAACAAACTCTAACTTTCATATTTTGTATCCATTTTATAGTGTGTGTGTGTGTATATTAAAGCTCAATCCAAAGCTTAATGGATGACTATTATTATTTTGTGATCATTTGATTTCCTCATCTTCAATCCAAACGAGGCCTGTGCTTGCGACGAACACGCCTGCTCCGCTCTTGAAAGTGGATTTGGCGAAACATAGGATACTCGATCGGGAGAAGATAATGAGGAATTGATGATATTTTAACCTTTTTACAATTTGATATTTATATTACTACAATCACATTCTCTTTTTATTTCTTGAGCCATTTCAAATTTTGTCTTCAATGTTTTTTGTTAGTTTGATCCACAATCAAATTAAATAAATTGTTCATGGATAGATAGATAGAATACTTGTTGAAGTATATTCTATGGCTAATTCGTGAATTATAAGTAATATTTTGTGATAATTGTTTAGGCTCCGTTTGGCATGTCATTTTTGCTCTTATGAGTTTGAACAAAAACGCCATAGAATGTATGTTTGACACGACAACCGCTATATGACCGCCACACCAAACTGAGCCTTAATATTTTATGTATTATCGGGTCAATGTAAGTGATTGAATTTATTTTTAAATAAATTTTTTTTGTTAAATTAAAGAAAATGACTAATTATTTATATTTTTTTTGGTAAGTCTTTTTTAAATAATTATTACATTGAAAGATTTTTTTTAAAAGAGGTGGGATTTGAACAGGAGTGTGGTGGTGGTGGTCATCAAAGTGGTGATTTTGAATTGTAATTTGTGACCGCCTGACTTCACCCTAGGGAATTTCACTTTAATGTTCAAAACTAGTTTTTTTGTGGGCCGCGGTCATAATTGGGAAATGAGGGATAAAGTGTATTTGTGTATTTTACCGTAAAGTGCAGAGATTTAACGGTAAATTGGGATGTGTGCATTGGCAGCATTGCAGTGATTCACATCTCGACTGTTGGATCCCTACACTTTAGGGTAAAGTGCACAATTGCATTTTATCCCGTCATTCCCGTCATAACCATTGTCATCTTGCAAGACATATATTATGTAATTGTGATGTTGTCTAAACTCACTAGGGCAAAACAATGAAATCAAAGAGGTTTTCATTGAGGAGTTCAAGTACCGGCTAGTTGGACATGCACCGGGATGAGCTCTGCAGGATGAGGACAGAATTTGAGAGCGGTCGGGATGTTGGCGAGGATTGACGACCACATCCGGCTAGGTGAGGAGCACATGGCGAAGGCGAATGAGTATTTTCGCCGCGCGCGAGGTCTGGGATGGGTTGGACGGCATACTCAGACCTTCGATAGGCGCGGGAATCTCAAGATGCCCTAGCTTTACTTTTTTGTTATATATTTTTATTCAATGTTTATTTGTTTAGAGTATTGAACATTGTTCTATGTTTATTCTTTCCTTAGTAATGACGGGCCGTGCCTCTCGCTCGTCGATTGTCGCTACCCCCTTCCTTTGTCTATAAATAGTAGGGGGTCTTGTTCGACAATGTTGTTTTCGCGAACTTGTCCTTTGCGTGCGAGTTGCCGAGGTTCTTTCTACCCGCATTCGATTGCTTATGCCTCCCAACTCAGCCGTCGAAGATGGTGTTTGTCGAGGATGCAACTATCCATTGGAGGAGTAACACACAGCTTTTTGCCTCGACGAAGTTTAAGAAATCCATAACAACCTACGAGGAGTTCCCATCCTCATCAGTATCATCCTGTTGCGAGGACAGATTAGGTTGAACATTTGTCGGGGCACGTTCACATCTTTGGCAGTATCATCCTACCGCGAGGTATGGTCAGGTGGAGCAAGAGTCGGGTACACGTTAAAATCCTCGGCGGGTTGCTCGGCCTTCGTTTGATGCAGCTTTTTTGCTTTGGTGAGTTCTGACAAAAACGTTGACGCCATAGAATGCTTGTTTGTCATGATGACCGCATGACAACGGTTATGACCACAATTAAAAAAGAAAACTAATTTTGAACATAAAAGTGGACAAAGTTTCTTAGGTGAGTCCTGACATTCACGAATGATGGTTCATAGTTGCCGTGTTCGTGTTTGCCACCGCCGTGCCAAACAAAGTCTAGATGGAACTTCCACCTTGATTTTAACTCCAAGTCCAGACGCGATTCCATGATTCCCGATGGTGTCGCGAGGACTCTCAGGTCCCCACCGGTACCTCCATTTTGAAACCCACAATTTTGAATCTTGTATAGGTTATTTTGGCCGGGAGGAACCTACACCATTTTGCACTCAGAACCAGCAACACTCCTAAGGTTGCATAAGTCATTTTTGATTGCCACTCCCTCCGTAACTCAGGAAATTTGTAGGTCTGAGAAAAAGTAGGACATCTCGGATGGGTCATCGTCTCTGAAAAAAATTAAGCAATCATAGAATGAGCATTGGGAAAAGGAGTGCAAGTTGAGTTGAGCCAGCTCGAAAAAAACTCAACTCGACTTCGAGCATGTGGATCTCGAGCTCGATTACGACTCAAGCTCGAGCTACATTCTTCTTGTTAAACTGACCATCCAAGGACATTCAGATCTCAGCAGCTAACCAACATTCAATGATGTGGTCGAAAAGGTCCGGTGAGATAGTCCGCTTTAAAGTGAACTCTGTCTTAGTATTTGTCCACCTCCAAGCTCTCACCGCCCCAGCATTCCCTATAGCAGCAACCACCTCTTGCATGTCGTATCCACCGATGACCTCGCAAAGGTCCTCGCCAAGAAGATAGCTCTCCATGCAAGATCTCCACTTCTTCAAGTTGGTCTGCGTTAAGAGAGCTTAATCCCAAGTCCTCTTGCATAACCGGCTTCCATTGCTTAACCTTGATTTACTTGAACTTTCAAAGATATCACACCACTGAGGTTGATCAACTGCTAACTTCTTAACACCTTTCTAATATCATGTGAAAATTTCTCGCGGAAGCTGAGCAAGGTCACATGAACATTCAATCAAAATCAAAACAAGTAAAAATCAGCAACAATAGAAGCATAAGAGTCTCAATATAGAATTATCATCAACTTTTTTACAAGGTGAGATACATTGCGAGACATGATTTTACAATGTACCCGATAGAAATAAAAAGCTACAGACAAGAGTGAAACAGGTGGTCTGATGACAGAGACCGCCAAAGTCGCAAACCGCCAAGACAGTCCGTCAAAACCTTCAAGTCGTCAACCTGCAACACAAGCCGCGCGGACTGCCTGTTATTGAAATGCTGATGAACAAGAAAACAGTCTACCCATTGATGAATCGGGCGAACTGTTTGAACTATCCGCAATCCGGAGAAGAGACTTCAAGTCGCCTAAACCGCGACCTGCTGTATAGCACAGACTGTTATTCACGAACGGTTTCACACTGAGCTTCCCAACTATTTGTCTAGTCGTCCAGTGCTAGCTGCACATCCTGCACAACACAAGTCAACTTCACTTAGCCGTCCGGTTAGAAAAACTTAACCGCAAGTTCAAAACGCGAACTGAGTTCTCACTGTTCTCGTCGTATATGACGAGCCGATGATCCCTATTTATAAGCGACAAGTGGAATGTGGTCACCGCCCATAGTGATAGGATAACCGTCCGTTATCCTACAACTAGCACCACCAGTTTGCACAAGAGTGCGAATACCAGAGTCAAACCGTAAAAGGAATGAAGATAGTATCCTCAGTCCGCGTGGACTTGAACAACTTGACAACCAGGTGGCCTGAGGCATATTCGTGCCAGACGGTCTACCGATCTCCACACCCAAACCACGCAATATAAGCGATCTCCGCGAACTCCAAAAGCAAACCGCGCAACCAGTGGTCTCCGCGAACTAGGCAACACCATGGACTTGGCAGCACAGTGACCAAGTCCACACACACCAGCGAAATCTGACTCCAAACTGCGGGAGCAAAACACGGCGAACTGTGTGGTTAGCCTCTGATATCCGCGCTAACCATCTATCTCTACGCAAGCCAGAGAACCTGCTAGTTTCAAGCGGACTCTGCGGCCTCACAACCCAGACCGTGACAGCCGCGGTTAGCCATCGTTGACCGCCCAGTTACCTCTGAGGGTGCTTGCTGAATCAAGCCGCGGAATAGAGAACAAAAGCCAGAACCCTGTTATCCGCCAACACCAGACCGTCTAACCAGCGACGGACTCTGCGGTATGTGCGATCTTCCCAATCAGACTGTCCACTTCTACTTCAACAATATCAACAAATAAGGCTCGTGAGCTAAAAGACTCATGAGCAGCTCGAGCTCGAGCCGGCGAGCTCGAGCTCGATAAGCAGACATTAAGCTTGAGCTCAAGCCACGATAAAATGAGCTCGTGGAGCTCGGGCTCAAAATGATTAGCTGGAACTCGAGCGCGAGATTGGAAATTTTGTCGAGCTCGACACGTTTGCACCCTTAATTGGGAATATAAATTCGATTTTATGTGAAATTGAATCAGAACAAAATTGCCTCAGTTTTTACACACCTCAAACTAAAATTAAATCGAATCTATTGGATTCGATTTGTTTTGTTTAGGACTCCGTTTGGCACTGTAGTGGCGGTTGTAAAGGCATGAGTTAAACCGTTATTCTTTAGTTCCTTAAATTAGCGTTAACAAACGAAGGCCCGGTACATCACGTTTTCAAAAGGGGCCTAAATTTTCAAATATCAATTCGATTTTCTACGCACCAAACCCTAATCGACTGTATCAGCCCTAGATAAGAATAAACGGCCATGATGCGTATATATCAAAAAAAAATCTAATTTACCCATAACGCTCCTACGGTCCAGATTATAAGAAAACGAACGGCCAGAATTCACCCTCGGTTCGTATAAAAATAGGCAAGCGATTAAGCGCTGAGACCCTAAAACCTCAGTGACTTTCGGACACGGGAGTGTAGGGTTTTGCTCCGGAGCCGCAGGTAGAAGGGGAGGCGACCAAAAGGAGGCAAACCCTAATTTCTACCCGCTTCGGTATCTTCTTACTCCATCTCTCAGCTGTTATCGAGCTCATCGCAAACCCTAAAAGATGAAGTCGTTCTGTTTTTTTTATTCTGATTTTGATCGCGTTCTGGTTACTATGGTTATTGAGGGTTTTTCTGATTTCTTTAGAATTTTGTCATTATTCTTGTTCTATAATGGGATCGGCGTGCTGAAATTGACTTTTGTTTGAGAAAGGGGGCAGCGGAGACGTACTAGCCCCTTGCTCGTTATGCTCGGTTTGTTTCACTATGAACACAAACGGAGTTCAAGAGCTGAATAGATTTTCTTGAAGTTGTCTTGTTTATTATTGACTTAACAATCCAGGTCAATTTTACCAGATTTATTATATAGTATGACTTGTGCTAAGTATTGTGGAGTAGAAAGCTAGTGCTCATTCGGTTGTTTTAATTTTTTAAAATATTTTGAATTAAATACATTTTTTGTGCTGTATTGATAATGATGTATGTGTATGGATATATAAAAAGCTTGTTAATGCTTGAGTATGATTGTATTGAGCTATTGTCAAACGAAGCACACAGTCCGGCTGACCCTGGTATATTTCAAACTTGATTTCCTTAATTATAGAGCCTAACATGATTTTTTAGCAGAACATGAGCTCAGGTTAGTCTTGATAGATACAACATTGTGCTTAGTTATTAAAGGCACAAAAGGGATTTTGGAGCCTAGGTGTTGTGTGCATGCACTAATAATGACAAGACGTAATCACATTCATTATTGATAATCAGCATAAAACATCAGTTCATCTTCTTAATTAGATTATTTATCTATTCTACTCATTAAATATTCGTTGCTACCGTTAATCTCTTAAAAAATAGAATCAGTTTGGTTACTTATATCATATTTAAGTCTCAACACTCTATTATGTTTCACAAACATTAAACCATGCAAAAATTGTTGAATTCTTATTTTATTTATTTTTGTATGTTGGAAAAAAAAATTACAACAAAAATCTTACACAAGCGCGCCTTTTATGCAAACATAGCTGTTGTGGCACGATTTTTTATTATGTGAAATGTTTTTTTATTGACTTGATATTTGAATGCGGATTATGTTTCATGTGAAGCCTTGTGTCTTTCTTATTTGATATAGTTTCTAGAGGTATGTGTTTTCATAGCTTTGGTTTAATACCTCTTGTTCAAGGATTTTTGTCACTAAGCACCCTCCATTCAGTAAGGTTTTGCACATTGCGCCCTAAATATTTAATTGTAGCACTTTGCACCCCCAAAGACTTTAATATTGGCATTTTTCCTCCTAATTGAATATTAGGGCGCATAATACCAATAATAAAGTCTTTGGAGATCCACTATAGCATCCATATACAAGTATATAATACATCTCCATTTACTAAATTTATTAGATCCTAAGCTACTTGATTTATGTTGTGAGCAAATTCTGACAACGAATCTGAGTACTAATTGGCTATATCAAAAAATTATTGGAACTTGATAAAAACAAAACTGTGATTTCTTAGATGATCTTTAGTTATCTTTACATGCTGTGACATAAAATGTTCAAAATTTCATTTTTTTTCTGAAGTATATGGTCCTGATTAAAATGGTGCTTGGCAATTGGCCGTGTATCTTCTCTTTAAGGTATTTAGCAATGGCTTTTGCTAATAAAATTGGGGGTCTCTTCAAGAAGGCTGTTCTGTCCAACCCGTCAATTTTCCAGGTGGTGCGATGCATGTCATCTTCAAAACTCTTTATTGGAGGTTTGGCTTATTGCTTTTGATATTGTACTTCTATTTCCACAATGATTTATGACTGACTATTTTTGTCTATGATGTGCATTGCAATATTATAGGGCTATCTTTTAACACAGATGATCATGGTCTCAGAGAAGCATTCTCTGGCTATGGTGAAGTTGTCGATGGTATGATGACCTGGTTTTGTACATGCTTATTATTGTTTGAAATTCCCAATTTGTATGCTTGGAGTGCAATTTGCTCTTATTTCTTTCAGCTAAGGTTATCACGGATCGAGATTCTGGAAGGTCAAGGGGTTTTGGTTTTATAACTTTCGCTTCTGGTGAGGAGGCCTCTGCTGCTATGACAGCCCTGGATGGAAAGGTGTTTATTTTGATATCAAATTATAGTCTTTTCTCTCATTTTTCTGCATGGATGATATAGTTTTTTCTCTTTGCATCAAACATAATGCTATTGTTCCTGGAAACCTATTTACTCTTCCAGCAATGATGTTATTCTGAATTAATTTTTAATTACAGTATTTCAATGAGTTCTTAATAAAAAGTGAAGTTTCATAAAACATACACCAAAATGGCATCCCATAGAGACTATCATTGGAATAGCTGAAACTCAAGTTCAAAATGGATTGGTTATGATTTTGTGGCCAGGCAATCTAACGGAGTAGCAGTTAACTTCAAAAGATGTGAGTTTATTTTGTGATATAAACATTAATGGAGTATTTATAGTAAGTTGAGATTTTAATATCTTATGAAACTAATAGCATCATGCATTCTGGACATCTATGGCGGGACTTGTGCTTACTGAAGATTCTACTCAACAAGACCTTCATATCTTTATTATGGTATTTTATGATATTGTGCACGTTTAATATTAGTATTGATACCAAGAATAAAAAAACTCTATTTCCAAGGTACTGAAGGCCAAAGAAATGGTTGTGATGGAAATGATTGTGATGGAAATGATTGAACAAGTGATTAAGACCTTAAAATACCGAAGGCTAAAGAAGATGGGAGAAGCTCGATTAAGATGGTTCGGACACGTATAAAGGAGACCATTAGAGGCACCCGTTTGGCGTTGTGAGAGTTTAGCCACTCTGCATAGACCAAAAAAGACTTGGAATGAAACTATAAGGAAAGACATTTTGTACTTAGGCATTAGCGAGATTATGACTACAGATAGGGCACAATGACGACGAAGTATCCATATAGCCAACCCCACAATGGTGGGATAAAGGCTTGAGTGTTGTTGTTATGTGCTAAATATTTAGTGGATTACAAAAAAATTAATAAAAATATTTGTCATTTTATAAGCTAAATTGTGCGAGAACATAATCTAGATAGGTGCAATGGATATACGGAAATATTCTTTGTGCTAGGGTTTTAGAAATAATTGCCTTTGTTCTAAGGTTTTATTGTTTTAATAAGACCTCACAAATGATAGGCCTTCATATAATCTGGAATGAGATTCTAGAGATGCAGAGAAGCCTTGTGATCGACACCTTGTTTTTTGGGGAAGGGTTCATGCATGCAAGGTTTTTTTCCTCTCTAAAACCCTTGATAGCTTGAGTGTTGAGCACTTAAGCTACTATAAAAACATGTAGCAAACAATTTAATATAATCCTTGCATATGTTTCTATGCTTATGATTTTATATAGGAATAATTACCAAAACTTCCCCTGGAAGATAGCATAATTATGAAAATTACAAAAACCTCCCCCTCAATGTTACAAAACATAACATTTATCTCCCCTAAAGTTTACATTTCATAACATCTGTGCACAAAATACTCCCCTTGGAAATGTACTCCTAGGGTGGTATTTTTGTGCAAAGTTAGAGAGGAGGTCCCGGTAAATGCCCCTTCTATATATGTATATGCACATGGAAAGCATGATAACAAGGGTCTCCTTTATTATGTTAATGCAAATTTATAAAAGTTAAATGTCTCTAAAATAACAAATTCACTTTTATTTGTGTAATCCAAAAATATATATGTAGCACATCCATTTTTAACAATTGAAAATTGTTGTAAATCAACCCTAAGATAACTTCTTTGAGATTTGCCTCGTATATATAAAGATGTATGTCTATTCATATCCTTGACCATGCTTTTCAATTTCCAACGAACACATTGCTCTAGCTTTTGATATCTCTGAAATAGAGATTATTTTTATTCTTCACATCTACACTACATTCTCACATTCAACATTGTAAAAATCCCACAATCATGAATTGAAGAGGTCTTGTTGCATTGAATCTTCACTGAATTCTAAGGCCCAATTAAAAAAAATCCATTTTTAAACTTCCAAAATCAAAGCGTTTATTTTTTCCTTTAGCAACAAGAATTTGCTAGCTGTATCTGCTCTGAAGAATTTGATGGAATTTCAAAAAAAAAATAGCGAAGCTTATGTCTCATGCAAGTCTCAGCACAGTGGTTAATTATTCTTATGTGCTTTCTCCAAGGAACTGTTAATGAAGAAACTGCATTTATTAATGTTTCTTAGTTAAATTTGGTTGCCTATTGATCTACATTTTTGACATATTCTTTAGACATGTCATAACGTTTATGTTAATAATAATAATAATTGTTTATTCTCTAGGAACTAGATGGGCGCAATGTCCGAGTTAATTTTGCCACGGAACGTAGTGGCGGTTTTGGTGGTGGCGGTGGCGGTTTTGGTGGCGGCGGCTACAGTGGTGGAGGCGGTGGTTACGGCGGTGGCGGTGGATATGGTGGTCGAGGTGGTTATGGCGGTGGCGGTGGATATGGTGGGGGCAGTGGTTATGGTGGAGGGGGCCAGGGAGGCCGAAGTAATGATGATTTCAAGGATGATTCTGATGATGGTGATAACTATGCAAACAAGAGAACCTGATCGCTCACGCTCATGGTATTGAGATTACTTCAGTACTCATCAGCACTTCTGCTGCTATCTGTTGGAGATGAATTCGGGTGTTTTGAAGTTAAATTTTTTTTTAGCTTTATTAAGACTTCTATATTCATAAAAAAACTAATCTTATTAGATGTCTCTGAGATTTTCATCTTTGTCTCTCATCCTTCTTTCTGATGCTTTAGTTGTTTTTGTTACTATTTTGTTGAATCCAAATCAATGTTATCTTACTGCATAGTTTTTCTGATGTTTTACTTGTTTTTGTTGCTATTTTGTTGAATCCAAATCAAAGTTATGTTACTGCATAGTCTTTCTGATTCTTTTAGTTTTTGTTGCTATTTTGTTGAATCCAAATTAAAGTTATGTTACTGCATAGTTTTTCTGACTCTTTAGTTTTTTTTGTTATTATTTTGTTGAAATCTAAATCAAAGTTATGTTACTGCCTCCCTATTAATAATATTATTATTATCTTCATCTACACATGCTTGAATGAGCTTGCAGCTTGCTTACTGTTGTGATTATATTCTGAAGCCTGTTATTATCTAGGGTTGATGGTTTTATAATTTTGAAGGGTTTTAAGATTTCAGGGTCATTTATTAGCGCCATCTCTTTGTTCTCCCCTTAAACTTCTTTAAATTAACATACCCATCTCCTGTTCAAGTTTGCAGGATGTTGATATTTGCAATTATAAAAGTTGATATTTTATTTTTTATTATTAATCTAAATATTTATGAAGTTTATATTTTGATTTTTTATTTTTGTAAGGAATTGTTAAAAAATTTAATTAAAATTATTTATTTCATACTGATTAATGTGATCATGTTTGATGTTTGGGCTTCACATTGATAAAAAGCTCAAAACTAAATGGATGGAAATTAAAATATTTTGAAGGAAAACGTTTTCATAAAAGAGGATGAACCTTTACTTTCATGAAAAAAGTGTATATAAATCAATTCATTTATCCTTATTTGTTCAAAAAATATAAAAAGAAATCTATAAACCACACATGCGCGTGCACACCACACCGAATTAAATTTGCGATTTGGGAAATAATTGAATTGATTTGTATTTTATGTATAAAATAGTTTTGGCACATTGAAAAAATTAAATTCCTCAATCCATGCATCAAATAGTATTCGACGCGCGTCAAACACATTTCGGCATGCATTGGGCACAAATCTGCGCGTCGATTTTTCCCTGCCTAGAGCTCGACTTACATCGATTACTTCCACCTGCATTTTGACGTACACTATATTCCGTTTTCAAAATGTCTCCTTCGGGCATGCGTCGATTTCTCCTGACAGCTCGCGTGCTTGATTTTGTGTGTGATTTCTTTACGTGTTTTGCTTTTTAATACTACGTAGGAAATATATGTTTAACTTGCAATTTTTACAAGAAATTTGGTCAATTGACAAGCTGTCATATTTCTTGATTGCCCTCTGATAACATATTTATATTTTTGCTACAAATGTTTGCAAACTACATAATATCATTTTCAACAGATCATATCCTTCTGGACAACTTTTGGAAAGAATTATTTATAGAATTTGGCACGTCTCTCAACAGGCTGGCAATGTTTATCATTCTCAACCCGACCGACGGGCTGAAGGAAGGTCATCAATCATTGCCTCCAATAGTACTTACGATGTTATAGATCGCCCTCACCAATGAGTTCAACGCCTCATTGGGCAGAATACTACTATAACACGACCTATTTTTTCTTTGATGGGAATGACAACTTTTGACGCATCCTCCATTCCAAATTATTTACAAGTCCGCTCCCCAATTTCCTAATCTGACACATTCCTTCATCATCATGTTACATTACTGGGATCCTTAAAATCTAACCTTTTGCTAGTTTATATTTGCACTAAACAAGCTGTCAAGGGAAGGACTGAACTCCCATACTCTATTGAGGGCTGGGTACTCCTTAAGTGGAGGTTCTATCAACAAGGATCATTAGGATATCCTTTCTCAGATAAATTGTCATGTTGTTAGTTGTTACTATGACCCCTAGATTGTCCTGAAATCAGACTATTATCCATGTTTCTGCAGTCCGGCATAAATAAAAAAAAGCATGTCAAGATTAGTCTCACGCTGTCTATCCAGACGGTTCACTCATGCTTAGAATAGGTCTCGCCTCTCCTATCTTTGATCAGGGTTTTGAAATGGAAGATAAATGCAGTGGTTTAACAGTTTCACCCTTTATATCATATTTCATTCCTCGAGCCATTCACTAGAAATCCATCTGTACTCGCTCATCAGAACTTCTGATGCCTACCAACCGGAACATCGAGGACAAGATTCTTCTTGATGGTGAGGGTGATGTTATGACTTTCTTTGCCTCTATCATCCACCTTCCAGCAAGCAAGCATTAGCAACATTTGCTGATGACCCCCGCTGCTTTCCACGTGCCCCTGCTACTGCTAATGACACCACTCCATATCCTATAACCTTGTGCTTGCTCCACAAGACACCGCCATAGTTGCCGCTATAACCAAATCGGCCTCCGCATATCTTAACAGCACCCTGGGGGCAAGGTTTCAACTTGATGTTGCGGTAAAAGAAACCATTGGCCGCAATCCTTGTGTTGCCAATCTCAAGAATCTAGCCCTATATATTTACTATAAATATTGAAATCTCTGGAAAGTAAACATGCAAAAAAGTTGTAACCCCTCTTAAATCTTGAATTCATCACCTCATCTCCTGCAACTTCTGAATATGGCATAGTTTTATGCTATGTATGTTCTGAAAACACAATAAGATTGCATGACCTTTAGCTTTGTTAGTTTAAAAGGAACCAAAAAAAGAAGAAAAGAATAAAGATGAAAGAAAATTGAACTGAAATTACAATTTCCTTGAATAGAAGATCTCATATTGGAGTAATAGAGAGACTACATAAAACCAAACACCCAATATGAAATTATGATGAAATTATAAAGGTGAATTAAATTTGCATTTCCTTTAAACAAAAGAGAGACCTATTGTTCATGTGAATACCTCAAGAAGCCAAAAAGCTATATACATAGTTGATGCTTAACCTGATGCACTTGGCCCATTTCTACCGAGTGTTTGTATTATAGCCTCCAATACTTTGATTTCGCCGTTTTTCTTCGAGATCTCGTCCTGTTTCCTGCGCAACTCCTCCATATGCAGCTCAAACACCTCTAAAAATTGATAAACATAAAGCAGGTTGATTTATCATCAGAAGTTTCAAAATCAGCAACCAACGGAAAAGCTTGAAAAAAAACGAAACAGATATGTTTGGATTTTGTTACTAGAAATGAACAGCAGATTTTTTCCATAAATAATTAAATGAGAACGTCTATTCAGGAATATTTCAATAAAGGGCAGCCCGGTGCACAAAGCATCACTGCGCAGCAAGGGTCCGAGGAAGGTTCCCATCACAAGGGTGAAATGTAGGCAGACCTTACCCTGCATTTTTGCAAGAGTCTGCTTCTGGGACTTACCCGTGACCTCAAGGTCACACAGCAACATCTTAACCAGTGAGTCAAGACTCCTCTTCATTCAGGAATATTTCAATGAAAAGCAAAATAAATTCAGTCACTGAATTTTAAACCACCGTGGTTCCATTTATTTTGAGGTAAAATGGAAGGATAAAATAAAATAATTCCATTTTTCCTATTAATTGTTTGCATTCAATGCAACAGAAAAATTCATGTTCTTGCAAATTATGTTCATCTACAGCCTGATTCCATATCCTATTCCAGTGGTAACACCAGGGCTGTCCAGCAAACTTGCAGAAATAAACCTGACTTATATGTTGTATTTTTGGTATTTTATTTGGATTATAATTGTATTTCTGCTATTAATAATCTCCAATTGCAACATATTTGACCTGAAGAAGCTATAAATCAGATACCCTTTTATTAAACCACCAGAATGAATAACTAAAATCAGACTCTGGGTGGCAGCAATTAACCAATAAGAATTTGTTATCGAAACAAGACCACATCAATGGTCATATAGCTGTGTTTGGTTGGGGAACCTGTTAAGGTTTTGATCATGGTTTTCAGAAGTAGTTACAGCTAGTAGTCGACCACATGTTAACTCTATCAGACTTCCTCGTTGAGAGTTAGAAATAATTGCAGCTTCCTTCTTAGATTTGGGAATATACACCAGTTTGAGCCTATAGAATAGATAGTGCACAGTTTAGGTTTTATTTCATCGCCTACAAAGACTAACATTTTTACATAAATATCAGCAAGGTTTTAAATATGCAAGAAGGCTGTACATTGAACCCAATTTAACACACATTTTGCTATAATTTGATGTGCTTTGGTGAACTGCTACTCAATTTGGTGATGGGAGCTTGCCTGAGAGCTCTTTATCAAGGTCTTGGGATCGAATTTCGGCCTCAACAACCTTTCGGCTTCTTGTGGTGGGACCGGAGACAGGTTGGGGTGTACGGCCCCGGGCCTGATAAAGTCGTCTTGGTGCGATGCCAAGTTGGGCCCTCTGGTGGGACTCCAGGGTGGCAGGCAGGTGTGACAACTATCCTGCATCACAATTTAGAATGGCATGTGCAGGCTCCCAACAAGCTTGTGGTGGGTGAAAAAGGAGACACTGTTGTAAAACCATAGTTGGGTGGAGTGGAATGGATAAGCACTTCATGGAGTTTTTTGTTCTCCTTGTCACTGAGAGCTATATATTTCTGCCTCAAGGCATCCCATGGGAGTACCATGGATAATTATCCCTCCTATTTGAAGGAGAGGACTCTCAATGAAGGATGTCATCAGGAGATTTTTATTTTTGTTTAAAGTCTTCCACACATTTTCTGCATGTCAAGATTGTACTAAACATGTTCTGATTTTGGTTCCAAAGGCAAGAGACAGTAGGAGAGGCATTACTCTCACCACCTCTACTCTATTGTGCATATATTTGATGATATGTGAAGGTCATTTTTCCAAGTACAAATAAGTGAGGTTCAGATTTATTTCTGGTCTTATTTAAATGAATCTCCAATCTTTTTCACATCGTGGTTGTGGGAGATATGGTGAGCAAACAAAAATTCAACAAAGCTTCCTCAAGGACGTAGGCATAGCAATGTTGAGCAATGCAAACTCGCCATATCAAGAAAAATCAAGATTAGGCTGTCACCAACTCACCATGCTTGGGTGGTATTTATTATTTTAATTTTTAAATAATAACAATGTGTTGTATCCTCTCTCTCTCTCTCCCTCTCTCAAAATTAGGGGTAAAATGAGAAGTATCAATGTTATACCATAAAAATGACCACCTTTTATATGATAATAAATATGCTGTTCTAGAGCTGTGTACTTGTGTTATGTGCACATCTCATCTTGTAGCCTTGAATCATTCAAGAACAAATTGAATTCACTGGATTATGCATGAGAAATTTTAAGGACATTTTAGGCATTTGAAATCATGATTGAAAACTTGTCAGCAAACATAAGGATATCAAACATAATATGTTAGACTAACGCTACTCCTATGCAAAGAAGAACGAACAATACCTGGATTCTTGATTCCCTAGGGGATGCGCCGCACTCCCCCATATACCCAGTCGCATATTTGGACCGGCTGGGCCCGCCCGATTTGATTAGGAGGATGGTGGGACTGAACCGGATGGTTCAGTCTTGCGGTTCTTTGGCCCCCTACGATGATAGACCGCGCCAAAGCGGCTCCGGGTCGTATCATTCCCGCCGTCTTCAAAAATCTGCTTGTCGTCAAGCTGAAAAGCCGGGTATGTATCCTTGAGTTCATCATAATCCACCCAAGTCTGGTAGGACTCGGTCATGCCCTTCCAATGAATTAGCAGTCGTACGATGGATTTGCCTTGCACGGTCTTGACCCTTGCTTCCAGAACTCGCTCCGGTTATGGCCGAACTTTGCCCAGCTTCGTCACTTCAGGCAAGGGGCTAATTGGTGGAGCGTCCTCTGGTGCAGCCCTCTTGAGCAGCGACACATGAAAGGTGGGGTGGATCCGAGAGTCGCCGAAAGTTCCAAAGTGTAAGCTACAACCCCCACCGTACTCAGGATCCGAAAGGGCCCGTGGTAGCTGGGTGCTAGCTTCTGGTTCTTTACTCCTGCCACTGACAGCTGTTGATATGGTTGTAGTTTGAGGTACACCCACTCGCCTTCCTCAAAGTGTTGCTCTTGCCGGTGCTTGTCTGCTTGGGTTTTCATGCGCTGCTAAGCCTTCCGAAGATTCTCCTTTAGCTGTTTTAAGATGTCGTCCGCTTTTGCAGCGCGTCCTCCACTTCCGAGACCACGGACGACCCCTTCTCGTAATTTCGTAGCGTGGCGGTGCTCTACCATACAAACTCTCAAACGGCATCATCTTTGCGGCTGTTTGGTAGGCCGTGTTATACCAGTACTCAGCCCAAGGGAGCCACTTACTCCGCTGGTGGGATTTACCCGCAATGAAGCACCACAAGTATGTCTCCACGCTTCGATTGAGGGACTCCGTCTGCCCATCTGTCTGGGGGGTGGAAAGTTGTACTCATAGTCTCATACGTAAGGACATCCCCGTGAGGCGGAAAAGCTCCTTACAAAACCTGCTAGTGAACATGGTGTCGCGATCGGAAACAATGGAAGTCGGTATCCCATGCAGTGTAACCACCTCCCTGACGAAGGCCTCCGCCATGGCTTCGGCGGTGCAAGGGGGTGCTAGCGCGATAAAGTGCCCATACTTAGAAAGGCGGTCCACCACCACCAGAATGACAGACTTGCCCTGAGATTTGGGTAGCCCCTCAATGAGATCCATCGCAATACTCTCCTATGTAAGCTCTGGAATGTCAAGCGGCACCAATAACCCTGTTGGAGCGGTGGTATCATACTTCTGCCTCTGGCAATCCGAACAGTTCTTCACATGTTGTGCTACATCTGCCTTCAACCCCTTCCAGTACACATTCTATTTGATACGCTGATAAGTCCGCAGTATGCCTGAGTGCCCGCCGCTAGGCGTGTCGTGAAACTCGTGGAGTATCCGCCACCGTAACGGGGATCCTGGTGCCACTACCAAGCGTCCCTTGTAGTACAAGTGGACATTGATGACGTGGCAGCCCGCTTCAACCTGCCTACCCTCAGTAATACTCAGTCAACATCTGTCGCAGCTCCGTATCGACTAACACCTCCTGATGAACATCCTCCACTATGTTCAAGACCGGTGCTAAAACAACAAAGATGGAACTCGTGGTGGGCAAGCGCAAGAGCGCGTCGACGACCATGTTCTCCCTCCCTTTATTAGACTCAATCTCGTAGTCATACCCCAACATCTTGGTCACCCATTTTTGCTGCTCGAGTGACGAGACCTGCTGCTCCAAGAAATACTTTAAGCTTTGATGGTCGGTCCGTATTTTGAAATGCCTCCCAATGAGATACGACCGCCATTTCCCCACCGTGTGCAGGATTGCCAACATCTCCTTCTCATAAACTGATAGTCCCAAGGCCTTCCCTTGTATTGCCTTGCTGTAGTATGTGAGCGGCCTCCCCTCCTACATCAACACCGCCCCCAAGCCGGCTCCCGACGCACCCGTTTCCACTATGAACAACTTGGAAAAATTGGGTAGTGCTAACACTGGAGTCGTTATTATGGCCTCCAACATCTAAAACGCAAAAAGCCACACCCTGTCCCCAAACAAACTTTCCCTTATGCAGTAATGTGGTGAGCGGCTTAGCGATCTTCCCATAGTCCTTCACGAACTTTCTGTAGTAGCCAGTTAGCCCCAAAAATCCTCTCAACATTGAAGGATCAAGCGCATACCCAACTGCACCAAAAGCCCGGACTGTTGGAGAGGGCGCTACTTAATTTTTTATATAAGTAGCAGAGCGCCACGGGTCAAGTGAAGGAACGCCGGACCCAACAATCCCCCCCCCCCCGGCGTCCAGCACAACCCGTCGGCTCAGAGGTGGGGTTACCACATGGCCCACACGACTCAGAGGTGGGGTTACCACATGTCCACGGTTGCCTGACCCACCGAACCCACACAGGTAGAAGGGAAAAATCAGGATTTAATAGCGCCCCCCCGGTCTTGAACCCGTGACCTCCTCTGATACCAATTGAAGGATCAAGCGCATACCCAACTGCACCAAAAGCCCGGACTGTTGGAGAGGGCGCTACTTAATTTTTTATATAAGTAGCAGAGCGCCACGGGTCAAGTGAAGGAACGCCGGACCCAACAAACATTTTGATATTGGTGGGCGTGGGCCACTCCATGCTCTGGATCTTCTGCGGGTCCGACCGCACCCCTTCTCTATTCACCATGTGACCTAGATATTCAACCTCTTGTTGCCCGAAAGAGCACTTCAATCTCTTTACATACCATTTCTGCTCCTTGAGGATCTGTAGCACAATCCGCAAGTGTTCCTCGTGCGCCTCCAGACTCAGACTGTAGATGAGGATGTCGTCGAAGAAGACCGACACAAACTTCTGCAACCATTTCTGGAAGGTTTTGTTCATAACTGCTTGAAAAGTTGACGGGGCATTCGTCAACCCGAAAGGCATCACTAGGAATTCGTAGTGTCTTTCACGTGTTTGGAATGTCGTCTTTTCCACGTCTTCCTCCTGCATGTGGATCTGTTGGTACCCCGACCGCAAATCCAGCTTCGTGAAGTATTAAGCTCCGTGCAACTCATCCAAAAGCTCGTCGATGACCAAGATCGGGAATTTGTCTTTAATGGTGGCACTGTTGAGGGCTTTGTAGTCTATGCAAAATCTCCAAGTTCCGTCATTTTTTTTACCAATAGGATTGGAGAGGTAAAAAGACTTGTGCTATGGCGGATGGTCCCTTCCTGCAGCATTTCTCGGACACATCTTTCAATCTCACCCTTCTGTATGTGAGGGTACCTGTAAGGCCGCACACTGGTGGGCCACGCTCCCTCCTTGATCGAAATCCGGTGATTGCATGTCCGCGGTGGGGGCAACCCCCTCGGTGTCTCGAAGACCTCCCCAAACCCTTCTATGACCGCCCGCAACTTCTCTAGAATACCTTCTTTCTGCTCCTCTGATCCTCCACCGGACAGGACCCAAGCCAGGGGTAGTCCTGCTCGACCCATTTCTGCAAGGACAAGACAGTGGCTTTTGCACTGCAAAAAATTTTCATCCGCCACCAACACCTTGAACACCTTATCCTCCGTTGGTGTGATGGATAACTTCTTGGACACTTCGGTGTTGATGAAGTTGTGGGTACTCCCACTATCTACCAATATGGACACCCTATGGTGGGATACCATCCCCGTCAACCTCATCGTGGAGAGTTGCCCTCCTCCTTCTAAAGCATGCACGAAGACTTCGATTTCCTCCAATTCGATGACCTCACGCTCCTCGGATCTGCCATCCTCATCGGCCTCCAGCCCTTCCTCCTCCTGTAGCATGTAAACCTGAATTTCCTTAAACTTGTGACCGGGGACAAATTTCTCGTCACAAGTGTAGCACAGCCCCTTGGCCCGCCGATCCTGCATAGCTACCACGACAATCGCTTCATCGCACTCTCTTTCCAGAAATATGGGCCGCTGGTTCCCTTGATCGTTCCCTTAGTCGTTCCCTGTTCTCCTTCTTTGCTGCCCCAACGGTAGGTTGTGGTCGTCTTGCGTCTCCCTAATTTTTCCTCCTATAACCGGGCCATCCTGATAGCTTGTGCTATGCTCCTGGGCTGAAATGTATGCACCTCATCGCTAATTTTCTCCTTGAGTCCGGCCATAAAACATCCCAGAAGTGCCTTCTCGGTCCACTGCACCCGATTTGCCAACCTTCTGAACGCCTTCCGATACTCGTTGACAGTCCCCGTCTGCCTCAACTTGTTCAACATTATATCAAAGTCCTCGTACTCAGTCGGCCCAAACCTCGTGACGAGCCCCTCGCAGAATTCCTTCTACGTGGGGTAGGGTCGCTGCTTCCTCCACCAGCTCAACCACTGATAGGACTCCCCTTCAAGGTGGAAAGAGGCGATGTGCACCCACTGGTGCTTGGGAGCTCCCGGTACTCGAAAAACATCTCGGCTCTCTCGATCCATTCCAGCGGGTCTCCGTTTTTGTACTTCGAAAACACCATCCTCGTCAGTCGGGGCTGCACTGGTGGACGGTGTGGCGGCGGTGGTCACCCCTCCAGAAAATCGGGGGGTTGTCCCCAACCTTGGTTCCACATTCCCTCGTTCTCTATCGCTCTTCCTCTGCCTTGCATAATGGGCCCTCGGCCCCAATGGTCCTCTGCATGTGCCTCTCCTTCCCCCCGTGTGGAAATCGTACACCCCTGCGCCCTCCCGAGTCGGTCCCATTGCTTCCTTCTCCTTCCCCCCAATTCACATGTGGTTGCCGATAAGTGTTGACTGCCTCCCCTTCCTGCCTCAGCACCCCCTCGATGCCTGAAGTCCTCCCGCCACGCCGATGGTGGCTGTCGCTTATGGTGGAAGCCCCCCGGGTCATGGGAGAAACCGTTAAAGCCCCTAGATCCACCAGAGCCTTCGTCAGCACCCCAATTGATGTGTTGCGGGTGCACCTGGGTCCGTTGGTTGGAGCCAAGAGGCCCCTGAGCCCTGCTGAAGCCGTCGATCCCACCTTCTAGAGTAAGCGGAGGAAGTCCTACCGACTTCCTCCCGTCAACCGCTGGGTCCCCCGCGCCGCAGAGGTCGACGACCCCTTCAGTCATCGGCGCCTTGCCTCGATTCGAAGCCCGCTCAATGTGGCCCAGTTGTTCCCCGAGCACCGTTGTCGCTTCCAGGAAAGCCGCCCCGGACCGTTCCTTGCCGGCGCTGATTTGTTGCGCCAGTTCTCCATTCAACGCTTCAAGGAGGTCGCGGAGGCTTTGCTGCCTCTCTTCCAACGCCGTGATGCGGTTTCCGTGGCCGGCCATATCGATCGAAGGAGGAGAGAACTCCTCTGATACTAAATGTTAGACTAACGCTACTCCTATGCAAAGAATAACGAACAATACCTGGATTCTCGATGCTCTAGGGGATGCGCCGCACTCTCCCATATACCCAGCCGCATATTTGGACCGGTTGGGCCCACCCGGTTTGATTAGGAGGATGGTGGGACTGAACCGGATGGTTCAGTCTTGCGGTTCTTTGTCCCCCTCCGATGATAGACCGCACTGAAGCAGCTTCGGGTCGTATCATAATATTATGGAAAAAAGTAAATAGAAATGCTTTCCATCTAACTTTCAAAAAATGGAGTACAAAAGTTGCCTATAACCCTCACAATACTCACTTTTATATTGGGATATGGAACAACACAGGCTAATAGTACCAAACAAAATAGCCCTTAAGCTCCTATAATAGTATCCCTTTGGTGCTGGTCATGACCCGTGGTCATCAAAATACTCCCTACTAGGAAAAAGACGACGTAGCAAGTCTTTAGAGGTAAAACGCGATATCCCAATCATAGATAGTCTGTGATACTAGTATGTACTCATACATATACATAATACATGAGTAAGGGCACAAAAAACAAAATTACCCTAGGCGAGTATGTTACGAATCATGTGTCAGTTATCTAGTAGTTATATCGATAGACTTGTTTATGTTATCAAGTCGAGTCTTTATGTATTGAATGAAGGAAGATTCTTCTCCAAACATTCAGCAATGGGATGACGGCAGCCTTAAACCTTGTATTTATAAGAAAAAAAATTACGGCACCCGGAATCAACAGCTATGATTGGTCGTTAGTCTCGGGGTCAAAACTACATGAAATAAAAACTGAAAAGTACAATGCTATATATGAAATTAATTCGCCACGCGAATTCGGACGCATCCACGAAGTCGGATCGTCGATCCGGGCACGCCATATTTGGTAAGTCGCCAAAACAACCCCGAATGGGCCCAAAGCTCGTCTTCGTATCTGCTCCGCATCATTAATCCTCCTTTAAAAGAGTCAACTATTTTAAATTCTAAATAAAATATATTTTATTATCAATTTGAGTTTTCATTTATCTCTAAATATTTAAATAATAATAATAATATTTTTAAAATCTATAGTTAAAATGGAAAATTTTAAAGAGCATATGAAAACACTAATGAAAACACTAATGAAAAACGTTGAGTTTGTCACTACAGAACTCAATCAGAATCTAAATGGGTTGTGCACCGATGTACACTACCCTGAAATGTCAATGCGCAAGAAAAATATTTTTCCTGATTATATCCCAACTACGTATCAACCAGTCGAACTCGAGCTTCGAATTATTAACAGTCCTCTTTCTCGACTCGTCGTTTCCCCCACGAGTACCTTGGCCCCACTAGTCTCCACTACACCACTCCCTTCAATTGAGTTTCTTCCTGAGTCTCAACTCCAAGAAGAAGAGCTTCTTCCTCCTCAAACCTTCATCCCAATTGAAATGGTGCTGCTACTTGTTCGCCCTAAAGCACAATCTCTATTCACCAAATTAAGTCTTAAAGACTTATTCCTGAAAAAAGAACTTACTAGTGGTGCGTCACCCACCATAGATAACACAATTTTGATCACACTTCACCAGGAGGAGTTGACTAGTGATGAGCCCCACACCTTCGGTGACAAACTCAATCTACGTGTATCCTGATTCTCCTAGCCCACTACACTCACTAACCCTTGAGCTTATTGACATTATGTTTGATGGTCACACACCCATAGCACTATTGTCACCACCATATATTGATTTCGTATTTGGAGAATATTATTTGATGTCATTACATTATCCTATAGATGAGTCTGAAAAAAACTATTTCAAATTATCAATATATTTAAAAAATTGTGTATTTTAAGGATAATAAGAACTCCAAAAATTTTCACTCCCAATCAGGATACTCGATTAAAAAGGATTTCTCTGGAAGCTTTTAAAATAGGGTTGAGCATATTATTCGAAACTCGAAAATTGAGCCGAATCGGAATCGGTTAAAATTGATTCGACTCAATTTGAGTCGATTCAATTTGACTCGAATCTGATTTCAAGTCGATTTCGAGGCAGCCCTGAATCGCTCGAAAAATGATTCGAATCAACTCGAATTAATTTAAAAAATTATGTATTTATTAATATATTCATATTTTAAGATTAAAAATAATAAAATTTAATACTAAATAAAAAAATGAAGACTTTAAGTGTTTCATTTGCTAAATTTATTGGTTGCCCAATTTAATTTTGAGCAAACTAGGAATAAAACGAAAAATTGCTCAATTTCGAGCCGACCCGATTTGATTTTGAACCGACTCGATTTGATTTCGAGCCGACTCGGAATCGAGTCATTTCGAGCCGAGCCGACTCGACTCGAAATCAATTTCGATTTCGAGTCGATTTCGAGCCGAGTTCGAGTCGAAAATTTTGATTTCGAGCCGAACCAAAATTGCTCGAACTCGACTCGATATCAGCCCTATTTTAAAACATAAAGTTGGAATCAATTTTAAGCTAAATATAAGCGGAATTGTGGAGCTGCAACATTATATTAAATATTTAATATCAAATTTTTGGAACATATTATGGGGTCGAGAGGACACCACGCTCGAGTTTAGTTACGCTTATCACTCTTTAACTGATGAAGTGATTGAAATTTTTAATAAGAGTTTGGAGAATCTTTTTAGGCGTTTAATCGGGGCGAATTTACAGCAATGAGATCTTGTACCTCCACAGACAAATCTCACTCGGAATAATTCTAAAAGTCGCTCTCTTAATATATCTCCTTTCGAGATTTTTTATGCGTTGCCCCGCCCACCTAACCGCCATCATCTCTCATTTCATGAACATATTTCATTCGATTCGCAAGCTCATATAATTATTTTAGAACATTGCATAAATTTATTTCTAATAAATTGCGAGCAACCTTTAAACAATATAAACTCACGGTCGGTTGTTATTGCTATGAGTTGTACTTTTCAAAGAGAGATTAGGAGATTGCTTATTGCAGGAGGTTTGGTCAAACCAAGTTCAGAAGCGCATTGGGCCACCAGCTGAGCCACTCGTCAAGGCCCCAGATATTCCACCCGATCTAGCACCAGCAACGATGTCAGACGTCTCCATTGCTAGTTTTTGCGAAGTTTTGTCGGGGGTCGAGCACTTTCAACCCCGGGAGAATTGATGCATTATTCGTCGCATTATAAGCCGCGCATTTTAATTTTCAGCATTTATTTATTAACATGCATTTCTTTCGCGCATTTTCTTTTGAAGTTGGTTGGCTCATTGGGTTGACCGCCCGATGAAACCTTGAATAAATAGATCCGGTAATTTTAGCCGTTAGGATGTAAAGGGCAAGCTTAAATTATTTAAAATACACATAAAATTTAATTGAGTGGAAATTCCCATATTTGTACAAGGAAATAAAAAGAGAAATTTCCCAAAGCGTTCAAGTTATGTATAGAAGAAAATATTGTGGAGAGCAATAATTGGCAAAGCCGTTTGAAATATATTTTGAAAATCTTTCAGCAACTATATTTGGATAAAGCCACGATTAGAATAAATTTTTTTGGAAATATGTTGATAAATGAGAAAGGCCCATAAATTTTGGAAATATGTTGATAAATGAGAAAAGGCCCAAATCAGTTATAAATAACCCTTCTGCTGCTCGTGAAAGCCAGTCGAAAATATTCAGAGAAAACGAAACACTGTTTTCGTTTTCTCTGTATCTGGTTGCCTGTTCGTCGGCACAACCACCACGCCCAGACACCATCAGCATCCCTGCTCAATACCAGCTTCCGCCGCTCACGCCACCAGCGGCCCAGCAACGCTTGTCGGTCTTGTCCACACTCGTTGACGTCTGCCCGGCCGATTGTTGTCGACTCCGACGCGCCAAATCGAGCGAACCGCCAGACGCAAGTTCGGCCGATGACGTCGACTTCGACCTGCCACTCCAAAGGTCTGGCGACCTCCTTCTGTCAACATTAGACAAGGACATCATCTCCCTCTCCCAGTTTACACCCTACCCCTTTGTCATTTGTTGTCGACCTCAGCACTTTCTTCCAGCAAACTTGTAACAGATCTACCTCTGCTTAAGAATGTGGGAACGACTAATATTCTGTGGTATCTTTGCCCAATCCTCGCTCGTCATTAGATTTTAATTTTATGCGTTCTTATTAATTAATTTGAGCTTGCCCGAAATGTTGAACCGCCTTTATTACAACTCCATAAAGTCATCAATGTAAGCATCAACTGGGTCAGCCTAGTGGCGTCGCATATACACTCAAAAGCGTTGTGGATTGGCGGTGGCATAGCAGAGGATGAGCTCTTCCTTCAACATTGATTATATCATAATCAAAATTTTCTAGTAGAACGAACACAATTATATTGATTCATCCATATAAATCACAACTAGAGACATTTTGTAGCCTTCCGGTGCAGATTGCACAAAATACTTTTATGCGGGTGTAATTCAGACATGAGGGTATGTACACTAGAAAATCAAAATATCCAGGCAATCAGGAAACAAGGCAGAGTAGTGGTAGGAGGTGGTTGTTAGGTAAGGGAAGAGGTGTGCTTAAAATATTGCTTGGTTCGATGGAGGCCGAGTGATGTAGGGTAGGATGTGTAGTGGACTCCTAGAATACAAACTAGTGACGTGAGGGGGTGGACTCACCCTAACCGTTGACTATATGCGAGACAATATTACTCAGGCGAATTAATCAGCGTAAGCAACATGACAATATAATAACCATTGCATTCATTCATAAAGGAAAAGTAATTTTCTTTGATCGTTTTAGGCAATAGCTTTCCCTCCGCACGGAGGGCTAAATTAAGCGCGCGGCGAATCAAGCGTCCTGCAAGGTAAGAAGTTCACAGACGAATACAACGTACTATAATTCCCGTCAATCACAAGGATCCACAACGTGCACAATATTTTATACCAACAACAATAAATCCACACAATAACAAGTACAAAAATCTGGAAATATAAAACTAGGGCTGTGAAATCAAGTAAAGCTGAAACCTTGGAGGGAAAATGAGGCTTCCGGGTGGTACGAGGATAGATCGGGTAAGAGAGGGTGGTTCCACGGGAGGAGGGAGGTTGGGGAATGGCTACGGGGTGGACGGGGAAGGACGATAGGGGCTGGCTGGGCGCTGGACTGGATCCGACTAGATCCAGTCCAGATCTGGTCGGATCTGTCCAGATTTGACCGAAGGGAACTGGTAGAGAGGGGGGGAGTAGGATCTGGTTTGGCGGGGTGGGGCTGGCGGGCTAGATAGGAGGCGGCGGCAAGGGGGTTGGGGGTGGCGGCAAGGGGAGGACAGCGGGGAAAGGAAAGGGGCGGCCGACTGTAGGTTGAATGGAGGGGGCGGCTGGAGGCGGGCGGCTGGATGTGGGGCTCGGCAGTGGAGAATCGGAGAGGGGAAATTCAGTTTTAGGAAATAAAATGAGATAAACAAGGGACCTTACCCAAGGAATCGGCACCAAGGGCTCCACGGCGTCGACACCGCGGGATGACCACCGGAAGTGAGGAAGAAGAACTCTCCAACTTCAGCAATCCCCTTTCAGCAGCCCTAAGAGTCTTATTTATAAGAGAACAATATTAGGGCAACCGGAATCGACGGCTATGATTGGCCGGCGGTTCCGTCCCCATAACTATATGAAATAATAACCGAAATACATAATGCTATATATGAAAATGAATCTAAACGACGAGCCGGACGCATCCGCGGTAACGGATCGCCGGTCCGATCAAGTCCGTCGGCGCGAATATACGAAGGCGGGGTCTGCCTTGCGCCGAGTTGCGCCCGATGGTCCCCCATCAACTCCCCCCCAACTGAAAAGCCTTCATCTCCGATGAATGGAGATGATCGTACTGTAGTCGAAGTCCGGGGGCGAGTCGATCAAGCTCAGCAGCAGCAATCCAAGTGTCGTCGGAAGAGGAACGTCCAAACCAGCGAACCAAGTAGCGGCACGCGAGTCCATCCGTAGAGGGGACGAACTCATGCGCAATGATCTCCGTAATCTGCTCGACCCTCTGCTCTCGGGAAAAGTGGTCCGGCGATGGTGGTGGTGCACCAGGTGAAGCCAATGGTGGTGAACTCCAGGGGAAGTGGGAATCAACTGGAGGCTGGGTGGTGGGGGAAAGGGATGGTGGTGGAAGTTCGGGAGGGCCGCCAAGGAAGGGATCGGGGTACTCGTGAGGTGGGAAATAGGATGTCAGGTCCTCAACATTGAACACAGGGTGGATACCCATGCTCGCAGGAATGTCCAGCTCGTAGGCATTCAACCCGATCCGCCTCAAAACAGTGTAGGGCCCAATTCGCCTGGCGCTTAATTTCTTAGCAGGCCCCTGAGGGAGCCGCTCCGCACGAACTCGTACCATCACCTGTTCGCCAACCAGAAAATGTTTCTCCCGCCTATGTCTGTCTGTCTGTTCTTTATAATGTTCGCTGCTTAAATTGATTTTACGCCTGATAGACTCATGCAAATGACGTGTGAAGGGCTCAGCAGACTCACTAGGGTGTGACTCAGTCGGGACGGGTATAAGATCAATAGGCTTCCTAGGGTCATAACCTGATACTACCTGAAACGGACTCAGACCAGTCGACCTATTGACGGAACTGTTGTATGCAAACTCAGCTATAGGGAGCACCAAGTCCCAGCTAGACGCATGCTCACCAACTAGACACATCAGCAGGTTACCTAAACTTCTATTCACCACCTCAGTCTGACCGTCTGTCTGAGGGTGGTATGCGGACGAGAACTTAAGAGTAGTTCCTGTTTTCCGCCATAACGTCTTCCAAAAGTAACTAACAAACCGCACGTCCCGATCGGACACGATGGACTTTGGGAGACCGTGTAACCTAAAGACCTCGCTCATAAATAAGGCCGCGACGCGGGGGGCATCGGCGGTCTTGCTACATGCAATAAAGTGCGCCAACTTAGAGAACCGGTCGACCACAACAAAGATAGAATCATGTTTCCGCAGGGTGCGCGGAAGTCTCATCACGAAGTCCATACTAATGTCCTCCCAAGGACGATGGGGAACGGGTAAAGGAGTGTATAAGCCCGTGCTCTGCTTCGTTCCCTTGTCCGTTTGGCATACACGACAGTGTCGGACGATACGAGCTACATCTTTCTTCAAACTCGGCCAATAGAAACGATCCTCTACCATAGCAATCGACTTATCCCGCCCAAAATGGCCGCCGGCACCCCCGGTGTGTAGTTCCCAAACTAAATAATCACGATACGAGGTGTTGGGCACACACAAGCGGGAGCCCCGGAATAAGTACCTATCGATGATCTGAAACCCCTCAATAGGATCAGGAGGGTCCCTCGATAACGCAGTGTAGGTCTCAGCAAAATCAGGACAAGTGGGGTAGTCCATAATCATCCTCTCAAAACCATCTACCTGGGCCCGCAATGTGTGAAGTAGAGAGACTCGGCGACTAAGTGCGTCGGCGGGCTTGTTCTTAACACCAGCGCGATGCTTGAGAACGTAGTGGAAATCCTGTAAATACTCTACCCACTTCGCGTTGCGGTGACTCAGCTTCCTCTGAGAGTCGAGGTAACGCAGGGCCTGGTGATCCGAATACAGCACAAACTCCCGGAGAAGGAGGTAGTGTCTCCAATATCGCAGTGACTGGACGATAGCATAAAATTCCCGATCGTAATTCGAGTATTTTTGCTTGGCTTCGTTCAGTTTCTCACTAAAGTAAGAAACTGGGTGTCCCTCTTGACTAAACACTCCTCCAATACCCACGCTTGACCCATCACGCGCGATCTCAAAGGCTCTGCTAAAATCGGGGAGTCGTAGAACGAGGGCGGACGTCAGCTTGTCCTTAATCTCTTCAAATGCTCGAGTGGCCGCGGCGGTCCACTGAAAATCTCCCTTACGCAAACAACTAGTAAATGGGGCCATAATCGAGCTAAAACCCCTAACGAATCTCCTATAAAAGGTCGCAAGTCCATGAAAGCTACATGCCTCATGAATGGTCGATGGTATGGGCCACTCGCGGATGGACTGGACCTTCTCAGGGTAACCTGACATGCCTGAGGAGGAGATAATGAATCCCAGAAAGTGTACTGACTCGGATAAGAAGGAGCACTTCTTCATATTGATAAATAATTTCTCTCTTCGGAGAATGTCAAATAGAAGTCTAAAGTGCTCGAGGTGGTCCGACTCGGTAAGGCTATAAATCAGAATGTCGTCAAAGTAAACGACTAGGAATTTACCCATATAGGGTCGTAGGACCTGGGTCATGACTCGCATGAATGTACTTGGGGCATTCGAGAGCCCAAATGGCATGACCAACCACTCATACAGGCCGTCTTTCGTCTTAAACGCCGTTTTCCACTCATCCCCTTCTCGAACTCGGATCTGGTGATACCCGCTTCGAAGAGCAATCTTCAAGAAGATCTCGGCTCCGGACATCGTGTCTAATAAGTCATCCAGACGAGGAATCGGGAAACGATACTTCACAGAAATCTTATTGATAGCTCTACTATCAATACACATGCGCCAACTGCCGTCCTTCTTAGGGGTAAGAAGAGCGGGGACGGCACATGGGCTCAAGCTCTCGCGAATAAACTGCTTCCGAAGAAGCTCATCTCCCCCTGCCTCTTGAGCTCAGCGTGCTCAACAGGATTCATGCGATAGTGAGGAAGATTTGGGAGCGAGGCCCCCGGGACTAAGTCGATCGCGTGCTGGATGTCCCGAAGAGGGGGCAGCTCATCAGGGAGCCCCTCTGGCATAAGATCAGCGTACTCACGTAATAAGGGTCGAACGATAGGGTGGATCTCAGGTGTAGGGCAGTCAGATGTCATCGTGGCTGCCACCACATACATGATACCAGCATCAGTGCTATCTCTCAGAAACTCACTACGCCTCAGGATATGCACGGGCCTCGAAGCAATCGTGCTAGTGGACGGCTCAATCCGGCCCTTGGGCCTCTCTCTGGGCTGGGTGGGAGATAAAGTGATCTTCCGCCCCTTGTCATAAAAGGCACATGTGTTCGAACGACCGAAGCACGTGACGTCGCGATCAAATAGCCAAGGGCGGCCTAATAGAACGTGGGCGACATCCATAGGTATGACATCACACCAGACTCGGTCCTCGAAGGATGCGATGGTGATCGGAACGAGACAGCGCTGAGTAACCTGGATCGCTGTCTTGTCGACCCAGATGACATGATAGGGGTGAGGGTGAGGCTCCGCCTTCACCTGCATGCGGTCTAGACCTTTCTGGGCCACGATATTCACACAGCTCCCACTATCGATAGCTAATTTGCAGGGACCGCCTGCACTCGGGAAATACGTATAGAAAATGTCAGTGCGACGCCAATCCTCGTCGGCACGTGGGGTATGCAGGAAGCGCCTGACCACTCCCACCTCTAACGAGTGCTCAGCATCGCTCTCCCAGCCCTCCTCCACGGCAGTGATCTCCTCAGTAACCTCCTCGTCTCCCTCTAAACCGTGCTCCTCATCCTCAATCAACAGATTCCGCGTAGGGCAGTGGGTCGCTACGTGTCCTCTGCCTGAGCACCTAAAACACTGAATACCCCCAGGCCTCTGGCCCTCAGTGGCGACAGCCTTCCCCTTCACGTCAGGAGTGACTCGAGGGGGTGGGGTGGCTGTAGCAGTCTGGACGGGAGCGGGCTTCCTAAACGTCGACGAATCCGTCCGGGAAGGAAATTGCTTCGTACTAGAGGTGCGAAGGTACTGCTCATACTCTAGAGTGAGCTGGAATATCTGGTCTACCGTCTCCAAGCGATGGGGAATCAGCTCTCTCCGGAGATCCGAACGGAGGCCTGCCTTGAATCGAGAGCCGTGGTGATGGGTTCCTCTAAAATATCGCTCCTAATAACTAACTCGTCAAATCGAGCCATATACTCGGCCACCGTGAGCGTTCCCTGATGCAAGTTCTGTAATTGCTCGAATAACTGATCTCGGTAGGACGCAGGGAGGTACTTCTCACTCAGCCTCTGCTTCATCTCATCCCATCTGGTGATAGGGTAATAACCATCATGCTCTAAGGCTCTCTCGACACTAATCCAATATACCTTGGCCTGCCCGACTAACTTCATCTTGGCAAACCGGACACAACGTTCATCACTCATATCGTACCAATCAAAATAGTGATCCATGTCAAGGAGCCAATCACTAAAGGCCTTCGGATCCAGATGGCCATCGAATGTCGGGGCATCAAGGTGAATCCGTCGGGTGATGTCAAAGGCGCGGTCGCCTCTCCGCGGGTCAGGAAAATCGTCAGGATCATCGTCACGGTCATAATCGTGCCGAGCAGGCGGGGGCCCGCGCTCACGCCGACCCGGCGGGTAATACTCGTCTCTACGCTGGTCATGGCGACCGTGTGGGGGTACACGGTTCCTAGGGCCAGGCTGACGTGGCATACGGTAATCTTCCCACGGGGGTGGGGGTCGGCCAAGTGTTGGCTCTGGGTTCCACCATGCTGGCGGGATGGGGACTCTCACGGGGACCTCACGATGGTAGCGGTCTGCCGGTGGCGGATCATCTCTGACCCACTGCCCGCGACGGGGAGAGTCGTCCGGGTCACCCGCGATCTCATTGTCGTGTAGGGAGGGAGTATCCCTAGCGTGCTCTATCAGATCTAGAAGACGAGTCACCGCGGCGATATCATGACACACATTTTCGAACTGGGCACCCATTGCGTCAAAACGCGCTAGAATAAGGCGCTGAAAGTCTGTGGTAGCGGCGCTCGAATTCAAGCCCGCTGCCCGATCGTTGGTGGCTGGTGGATCTACCATGCTTCTAAATGCCCTACCACTACGGAGCATGCGAAACGGCCCGACCTGGGCTCTGATACCAACTGATGTAGGGTAGGATGTGTAGTGGACTCCTAGAATACAAAATAGTGACGTGAGGGGGTGGACTCACCCTAACCGTTGACTATATGCGAGACAATATTACTCAGGCGAATTAATCAGCGTAAGCAACATGACAATATAATAACCATTGCATTCATTCATAAAGGAAAAGCAATTTTCTTTGAGCGTTTTAGGCAATAGCTTTCCCTCCGCACGGAGGGCTAAATTAAGCGCGCGGTGAATCAAGCGTCCTGCAAGGTAAGAAGTTCACAGACGAATACAACATACTATAATTCCCGTCAATCACAAGGATCCACAACGTGCACAATATTTTATACCAACAACAATAAATCCACACAATAACAAGTACAAAAATCTGGAAATATAAAACTAGGGCTGTGAAATCAAGTAAAGCTGAAACCTTTGAGGGAAAATGAGGCTTCTGGGTGGTACGAGGATAGATCGGGTAAGAGAGGGTGGTTCCACGGGAGGAGGGAGGTTGGGGAATGGCTACGGGGTGGACGGGGAAGGACGATAGGGGCTGGCTGGGCGCTGGACTGGATCCGACTAGATCCAGTCCAGATCTGGGTCAGATCTGTCCAGATTTGGCCGAAGGGAACTGGTAGAGAGGGGGGGGAGTTGGATCAGGTTTGGCGGGGTAGTAGCGGCAGCAGGTGGGGCTGGCGGGCTGGATAGGAGGGGGCGACAAGGGGGTTGCGGGGGTGGCGGCAAGGGGAGGACAGCGGGGAGAGGAAAGGGGCGGCCGGCTGTAGGTTGAATGGAGGGGGCGGCTGGAGGTGGGCGGCTGGATGTGGGGCTCGGCAGTGGAGAATCGGAGAGGGGAAATTCAGTTTTAGGAAATAAAATGAGGAAACAAGGGACCTTACCCAAGGAATCGGCACCAAGGGCTCCACGGCGTCGGCACCGCGGGATGACCACCGGAAGTGAGGAAGAAGAACTCTCCAACTTCAGCAATCCCCTTTCAGCAGCCCTAAGAGTCTTATTTATAAGAGAACAATATTAGGGCAACCGGAATCGACGGCTATGATTGGCCGGCGGTTCCGTCCCCATAACTATATGAAATAATAACCGAAATACATAATGCTATATATGAAAATGAATCTAAACGACGAGCCGACGCATCCGCGGTAACGGATCGCCGGTCCGATCAAGTCCGTCAGCGCGAATATACGAAGGCGGGGTCCGCCTTGCGTCGAGTTGCGCCCGATGGTCCCCCATCACCGAGTTTGATGGAGACGGTGTCAGGAAGGGTTATGGTCATGGTGTGAGAGTAGAGAATATCGACCAAAGAGTTCTCCATATTCTCCACTTGTGAGGAGAGGATTCCCATTGATCATTTGCGGTCATCAACACAGTCATCTATGGCATAGGTTAATGAAGAAACGTGGCGCCAAGCATAGGTGAGTCATTGAGGCATGGATCAACAAAATCTATAGTAGAGGGCCTGAAGGAGATGACAGGAAATTTCTGTGGCAGTAGTAAGGATGGTCAAACCAAGCTGTGAGATGAGCGTTGGACATGAGGACTGGTCAGGCCGCCTCTAAAATCAAAAGAAGGAGACGAGTGCTTGGCGAGAGGAACACTAGAACGAAGCATGTGAAGGCACGGGAGAAAAATCCGAGGTAGATGGAGTTGTCGGGGCTAGGGCTTATCAGACCAAGTGTTTGGATTCCGATTCGTGTTGCAAATAATACAAAATACTCAAAATAGTTTTTATCCTCCAACTGGGCATGTGCCTAAGATGGTGGACCCTGTAATCAAGACATCTTGATGAAGTTGTTTACAGATTCTTGCCCCATTCAGCAAAATACAAGTTTGAAGCCCTTTTAAAGACAGTCGAATGAAAGGAACGAAAGAAATGAGCAATTTGCATAATGTTGGATAATGGAGAACTGTTAATCCATAAACATCACTGTTTCTCATATTATACTGAAGATTTAGTTATTAATTTACATTATTCTCAATTAAATATTAGATTTTAAATGTGTTTTATATATTTAATATATGGATAGCAATCATGTTATTGGTCGCTTCTTCTTCTTCTCCTTCCTCCATCCAGATTTCTGTTTCTTCTTCTTCAATCCAGATTTTTGTTTCTTCTTCAGTCATCCAGACTTCTGGACTGAAAACAGTCCAGAAATCTGGATCCAGATTTCTGTTTCTTCTTCTTCAGTCATCAAATCTGGATGATTTCTGGACTGATTTCAATCCAGTAATCATCCAGATTTCTGGACTGATTTCAGTCTAGAAATCATCCAGATTTCTGGATTGAAATTAGTCCAGAAATCATCTAGATTTCTGTCCAGAAATCATCCAGATTTCAGTCCATGATTCCATCCTAGTCAAGCAGCTCTTGATGCTTCATCATTTGCTTTTGAGGTTAGAGTGTTAGACAATGTGATAATCTCTTTATAATTGTCTCTGTGATTTATGTTTTCTCATTTATAGGTTCATCTTCATAATTTGGTTACTGAAGATAGTTTGACGAAGATGAGACAGCTAAGACAAAAATGCTTACTCATCTTGTCTTTAGAGTTGCTAACGTATAGTCGGAAGTTACACTACTCAGGTACATTTACAGTCATAACTGTTTCTTTATGCATGTTCTTATTTTGTCTTAGACTTAGGATCTATTCTAGATTTTTAGAAATAATAGTCTTATAGTAAACAAATGGAAATGATTAATTATATGGTTTTTGGTATAGATTATTTGTGTAATTGTATGATATGATTGATATCAAATTCAATTTCATCATTTAAGTATTGTTTTAAGAATGTAGTGGGATCTTACGATCCACGATCCGATCCTACAATCTGATCTTATCCAACCCCTTAAACGATCCCACCTAGAATCTCGATCCTGACAACTATGAGTAATAGTAATATCGTTAATATTGTTGAAGAAAATTAATATGCATACATATTATGTGACTTCCTGACTTCCAGAAATAAATTTTGAGTTGGTTTAACTTTGACTAGAATTCATCACACTGAAGTACTACTGAGTTAAAATACTATGAATACGAAGCACGGATACTTAAAAATGGTCTACATATCGACTCGAATGCGTACCGGATACGGAAAATGCCCGGAAACACGCGGAAATGCGTTTCCGAAACTCTAGGAAACGCATTTTTTAAAAAAACATATATTTTATTTTCGGAATCGTGTATCCTGCAAGGGGGATACGCGGGGATACACGATTCCTTGAGATATAGAGGTCGCGTATTTCATTTTACGCATTAGGCTTTCCGCCGATCCCTCAGGCGTTCCGCTCGCGATCCCGCAGGCGTTCCGCTCCCGATCCCGCAGGCGTGATTCCGCAGGTTCTTCTTCTTCTGTAGACTGTTAATCCACAAAATTCCCCCTTGTGTAGATTGTTTCTCCATTAGCTTTGAATCGCATGGTCTATATAAGTAGGCAACTGATAGTTATGGATCAATGTTTTTAAATTTACTCTTGTTAATAGATCCACAAAATTCCCCCTTGTATAGACTGTTTCTCCATTAGCTTTGAATCGCATGGTCTATATAAGTAGGCAACTGATAGTTATGGATCAATGTTTTTAAATTTACTTTTGTTAATAGAAATTTTTTTGGGAGGATTCAACATTTTCGATAGTTTAAGTATTTGGTGTTCAATTTTTGTTACTTTTTTCTACAAGAAAAAATATTTTCTCAAGTTCCATTTTAAATATATATTTTAGAATTTTAAATCTTTTTAGTTAGTTGGATTAGTTGTTTACTTGAGTTTCCCTTTAGTTGATTTGCGTGTAGCTAGAATTTTCCACTCAACAATTCTATTGTTGTACAAAAAAAATGTGTGGCTAGGAATTTCTCACATGATCCAATCTTATTATGAGTTTGTTAACATTGTTTGTTATGAATTTCATTGTTCTTTAAATTAGGTCTATTTTGCTTATGGTATTTACATTGATAATCCCCCAACAACTCCAACTCAAACAAGTAATGGAGATCAGATTTTCCCCTTGCCCTTGATGATTTTCCTTCCACAAAACTTGAGTTCTTAATGTTAGCACCATGTTAAGTTCTATGTAGCACTTATAGTAGTAACAAATGCGTGTAGCTAAGATTTTCCACTCAACAGTTAATCTATTATTGTGCAAAAAAATGTGCAGCTAGGAATTTCTCACATGATCCAATCTTATTATGAGTTTGTTAACATTGTTTGTTATGAATTTCATTGTTGTTTAAATTAGCTCTTATCTTTCATAACATGAATTCAAGTAGCGTCGTTACTGAAAATGACAAAGTCTTTTTGGAAATATGTGACAAGAGGGAACAAGTTAACCGAAGGAGGTGGAAGTATAAGTTGGACATGTAATTTTTGTGGTAAGCCTTACAAAAGCTTATACACTCGTGTGAAGGGTCATTTATTGAGGATCAAGAGTAATGGAATTGGAGCATGTAACAAGGTTCCGACTTCCACATACAAGAACATGTTGAAGGAAGATAAAGATGCTCAAGAGTTTATTGAGCGAAGACTTCCAAAATTTATACCGATAGCTCCAAGTACTTCAAGTGGAGTTGGAAGTGTTGGGAGTGTTGGAGATAAGCGGAGAAGAAATTATGATCCAAGCGGTAAAGAAAAGAATCTAATTTCTAGTGCATCCAATAATGAAGATAGAGCTCATTTAGATGCTTTAATTGCTAGGGCATTTTATTCGGCGGGGTTGCCTTTCAATCTAGCAAGAAATCCTTATTGGAGGGAATCTTATTATTTTGCCGCTAGCGGAGGATCCAAATAGAGTTGCTCCTCATAAAGATTCGGAAGTTAGCAAGGAAAGAATTAAATGCTTGAAAAAGTATTTTCCAAGCTTAATGGAGTGTAATGTGGTCGCCAAGGAGTATGCGGAGTTCATTGACAAATCGGGGAATTTTAACGATTATGATTCAATTCAAAATCGTTCTCTTAGATCCAAAGACTTAGTGGATAAATCATGGCTCACCGACCCCTTCGCTTCAAACCATTGCATTGAAGTTATTAGTACAAACATCATCTTTATCATGCGTCAAGAGAAATTGGAGTACTTACTCATTTATCCATTCAATGAAAAAGAATAGAACGACACTGCAACGTGCAGAAGATTTAATAAATATTCATAGCAATCTTCGTCTTCTTTCTAGAAGAGATCAAAAATACAATGAAGGAGAGTCTACATTGTGGGATATTGCGGGCGATGGCTTCGAGTTATTTGAAGATGTAGGTACACTTGAGATAGCTAATCTATCGCTTGATGAACCAAGGTTGGAGCTTTCGATTATTGAAGAAGATGATGAAGTTGATACTATTGGAGAGAATGTTTAATTTTTATACTTAATATTTTGCATGTGAATGTAACAAAACAATGCTCTCAATTGATGTAATGATGTATTGATGTGGACATGTGATATATTGTTCTTTATGATGCTTGTTTCCTTGAATGTTATTTATAGCATTATATGAAATGTCAATGATATATAATATAGTTTTATTAATTTTTTTCGTTACAATTCAAGATATGTACAAATAGTTTGTTAGTTGTCTTATTCTTATATTAATTAATACTTATATTAAAATAATTAAAAACGTTTCCCGTATCCTAATTTTTTAAAAATCACGTTTCCCAGTATTCGTTTCGTATCGTATCCCGTATCCCGTTTTCGTCCCCGTGCTACTATCTACAGCTTGCATAATTAACTCAACCAAGCAGGAAACTTTCTCAGGAGATGCAAAGTAAACTTTCAGGGTGAGTTTGTTTCGAAAAAAAATTCATATGGTCATCATCATCATGGTCAAAAATGATATCCCAACTATCTTGGGTCAACTTTATGAATCTACATCTATTATTCGTTCATACTCAGTATTATCTTGGATGTTAATCCCTGGACTACACAAATAATCTTTGTAACTTTTCCTACCTAATACTTCAATACTAACTCTATCTATTCATCTGATCTAATTGGTGCATTTTCTAACTTCCAATGTACTTACTCAATCCATCAAAGTCTATTTGATATCATCTTTTCTTCAATAAATGTCACTCTTACCATTTCAAAATTATATAATTTTTTCTTAGTCTAGCTTTTTTTCCACACATTGTCTTAGTTTTACTACACTCGGGTAATAAAAAAATTTTAATCATCAGCATGTAGATTCATATGAGTGTCAGCCTAATAGTAATTTTATAGCCTTCACCTTTATCATTTTATCACATCCCAATGCACTTCTCAATTTCAATAACACAAATGGTTAACTAAGGGCTGGTTTGCCACGGCGGATTTCCCACGGAGGCGACCACGGCTGCAGTTTCCTCCACGCGGTGGAAATCCGTGGGAAATCCGTGGATTTCCCTTGGTAGGGCTGATCCCCGCGGCCCCGCCAAACGGCGCTCGGTCGTGGCTAAACGGTGTCGTCCGCGCGACCATGGAAGTTCAGCACAGCCAATTGCGCCCTAAAAGGAATGATAAAAAGAGCATTTTTAATATTTCTACCAAACATGAAGAACAAGTGATTTTCAAGAGACACTTTCAGAAGATTCTAGTGCATATGCTCACAACATTCACAAAATGCAACATAAAATAACTTATATGGATGTACATACTTGTAGTGTTCTCCAGCTCTCTAGTGACATCCTGGGCACGTAGTTCAGCAGCTTGCTGAGCTGATTCAGCTTGTCGCCTCTCAGAGCGAGCACGAGCGGCTGCTGAAATTGCGGCATCTAATTCTCGCTCCAAATTCTCTACCCTTTGCCCGAGAGCCTGGCCCAGATTACAAGAGCATGCAGAAGTCATATATATAGTTGAACAAGACACTTTGCTGTTCATGCTTTGATAGATGCAAAAAAGTAAATTAGCCTAAAGAAATTTTCTTTAGAAAGAGTGGTAGCTTATTTAACTAGCAATATCTGACCAGACTCTTTGTTCTGCGTATCCATCTGATACATTTTTTAACTGCCATTGTACATGTCCCAGCCACCTAAATATATTTTTTTCATCATATATTTGATATAGTCATTCGCATAGATTCCGTAATTTAATCATTCTTTAATCTATATTTTTACAGTTTTTTCATATATGCCTCTTAATATTATTATTTCTAGTACATCGAATACCCTAAAATGTCCCCCCAATACCGTGTCAGCAAGAGAAGCCGACTAATCACACTAGAGAGGGACATATGGCTTGCCCAGAAAGGTAGACAAAGCAGGCTCATCAGGCGAGTAGATGCCCAATCCGAATGAATCAAACTACTATGTTGTATCCACAAGTCGTCAACATAAGAAAACCTAGTCTAAGAGAACATTCTGTAAAAGTCTATTTGAAAGGTCTAGCTCGAGAAGAATTCATAAAAATGCAAAAAAAAATCAAAGAAGATGACTCTTCTACCCCGGGGGCATATTCAAGATCGCATCGGTGACCTCAGCATTTAGCAATCTCTCTCAAGTAACTAGTTAATGTCATGTATTCAAGGCAAAAGTGAGATCGAAAGGTTTCTTAAACCCTATAAATAAATGTAAAATCAAAGGAAGAAAGATCTAAAATCCAACATTGTAATCCTCTGCTCGAAT
The DNA here is from genome assembly GCA_039513925.1 of Platanthera zijinensis. Taxonomy (NCBI): domain Eukaryota; kingdom Viridiplantae; phylum Streptophyta; class Magnoliopsida; order Asparagales; family Orchidaceae; genus Platanthera; species Platanthera zijinensis. Next base: position 2,272,816 of record CM077090.1, on the reverse strand, counting down.
CTGCTTGTATGCTGCACAAACGGGGAGTTATTCATAAGACTAGGTCAGTGGATGGTCCTCCAATCCCCAATAAAGTTACTTCTTTATTGATCATTCTTCTTCTCCTTACTTTATCCACGTGATTGTTATACCCAACTAGCACTTTATGGAGAAATCGATGTCCAACACCTCCAAAAGGTATAGTGACCATGAAAACTACTCGTCAGTATAGAAAACACAATGGCTTTTTAGCTAAGAGGCATAAGCATGGACAGTGTCAAAAACCTTCGTCATTCACAAACCTATGGGTCTAAAATCCACAAGGCACACGAGCCTCGAGAGGTATTAAGTTAACAAGGTAGCACTTATCTCTCCGTCTGAGTAAGAAACCAGCGGTGGAGCGCTAACCTTCTCCAGCAATGACATCCTGCCAAAAGGAAACGTCTTAAATGATTTTGTCATCACAAGTGCGAGATTAGAGGTATATGAGACACTATAAATTTTAATGGACATTGGAAGCTAGGTGAATATTATGTTTAGAAAAATAAAAAAAATGAGGCAAAATCTCGATGCCCAACTGTTGAGTGATGGGCTTCTCTGACGAGAGAAAGTCGAAGGATCGATCGCCCTCCCAGTTAGCCAGGGAGGTCAATAATATGGTTGAGAATTGTTGTGAAAGGGTCATATATAGAGTTATAATATCATTTCAGTTGAGCCGACCAAAATGACTATCAAGTTGTGGTATCAACGTACCCCTTGGCGATTAAATATTGTGGAAATGGCAAAGAACCTGCAATTCAAGGAAATCTTCATTAACGTAATGCCTACGCACGATGAATCAAGTCGAACAAAAGGATTATGTTGAAGAGGAGTCTATCAAAGAGGAAGAAGAATCAACGTTATAGAAACAACACAAAAAACAAAAGATGAGAAAATATTGAAAAGATTATGTCCATTAATGCAAAATTATGCAAGAAGAGGAAAGACTGACAGATTGCCTCGGAAAAATATTAGCATTCTTGCGTTTTCACCTGCTGATATGCCTGTGACAACCCAGGCAATGTTGTAGATATCGGATATCGGGGACACGTCGGTTTAGATTTTTCATGTCGGTTTTACTATGTCGGGGGATATATCGGGGATATTTCATATATCGGGTTTTAATATTTAATTATTTATATGTGTAATTATTTATAAATTTAATAATTTTTTTCATTTATATATATTAATAATTTGATATTTATTGAACTTCTAAATTTATTAAACTAATATAAGCATTTTGTGTTATACAAGTAATAACGGTATAATGTATGAAATAAAATAAGAGAAAGTAGAATGTCGGGAAGTTGTCCGTAACAATGAAAGATAAGAAATCTTTAGTTCATAATTCAAAGACCATGCATAATTGACATCGATGATACACTTGGGCAAGGAAGGAAACCAAAGGGAAAAAAGAACCTTAACAATGAAATAATTTTGGTCTATTATCTATTAGACCATAGACACTAATTAAAATAAGTTGAAAAAAACCAATCGATAAAATGTCGGCCGATATATCGGCGAATATATCGGTCAATAATAGACATATCGGAGGATATATTTCAAAAGGATATTTTGCAAAATAATATCGGAAACGTATCGTTTTGTCCATAAAACCTTTATGTCGGCCGACATGTCGGACATGTCGGAGGATATCTACAACACTGAACCCAGGCCCTGCTCCAATCGGGGCAACGTCCATCAAGAGACACACCTGACATTGTCAGGGTTGCAGCTCAAGCACTCAACCCCTCTCCATCCATAGGAGGGTTGTTGGCAAGCACAACCCCCCCATTTGATAAGAGAAACTCGATAGTTAAGTGGGCAGCACAGAGACTTCCCAGGAGGTCACCCATCCCAAGACTACTCCCTCCCAATCATGCTTAAATATGGAGTTTTTCCATTCCTCATCACCAATTGAGCAACTCAATTGGTGATGAGTGGAGAAACTCCATAGTTAAGCGTGCTCGTGCAGGAGTAATCTCGAAATGGGTGACCTCTTGGGAAGTCTCCAAATTGCCCACATAACTATTGAGTTTCCCTCATCAAAGGGGGATTGTGTCCGCCAACAACCCGCTTGTGGATGGAGAGGGATTGGGTGTGGGTTGTAGCCCGAACAATGCCAGGTGTATCTCTCGGTGGGCGTTGTCCTGATTGGACCGGGGCTTGGGTTGTTAAAATGCTCGGGATGGATATTTATGTTTCTTGTAGCAACTTGAATTAATTTCAAGCCGAGCGCCTGAACCATAATTCAAAGGAAAAGAAATATGGTGTTCCTGGAGCCTATTGGGAAATATGACGTTAAACTAGATCTCTAATGTTATGATGTCGAAGAAAACCAACAATAAGTGTGGATATGCGTTGATTTAACGAATCTCAATAGAGCATGTCCAAGGATTTTATCTTTTGCCGCAAATAGACTTACTAGTATACTCGTGATAAGTTGTAACGCACGACGAATCTACATGTGACAAACTTGGGATGCTGTTATGGGCTTGTTTTGTAGGCGATTAATGGAGGCGAGGATACGAGGGCAAGTCCTAGAATGGAGGTGGGGGAGGAGAAGTTTAGAAGAAGAAAAAGAAGCTTAGGAAGAGGAACAGGAAACCCTAGAGGGAAGAAAAGAGCTTAGAGAGGGAGAGGAAATTAGCGAGAGAAGGAAAAGTTTCATTCATTGATTGATTCCTTGTTACATGGCACTAAGGGTCTATTTATAGAACCCCCGGGTGGCAAACCCGTAATTACATCAAGACACATAAAATATTAAAAATACATAAATACTAATATAATAAGACTCGACTCAATACGATTTAATAAAGACTTGACTCCTAATACAAACTCACAACAACATATAATATGATAAATGGTGGGGTCCATAACACTTCACCCGTTATTGAAATCGAGTTTGCCCTTCAAGCTCGAACTCAAGTAGGATGATCGGCTCCTTCATCTCGCGCCAAACAGCGTCTGGTAGCGCGTTGACAGTGAGATGTAGCGGCGGTGCCGTCGGAAGGACAAGCGACTGAAGCAATGGGCCGGTTGGTTCGGCGGAGCGGCAAGAGGCAAAAATGGCAGGATGGGCAAGGTAATAGTGCCTGGTAGCGTGTCGTGGTGGCATTGGCAGTGAGGTGTAGCAGCGGCGCCGTCGGAAGGACGGGCAACTGAAGCAATGAGGGCGGCTGGTCCGGCGGAGTGACAGGAGGCAAAAATGGCAAGATGGCAGAGGGAACAGTGACCAGCTGAATGAAGGGGTCCACAAGACCGGTGATGCGGCGACAAACAACGTCAGGAAGGTGGTCGGAGAAACCATGGTCGGCAGAAGAAACGGGTCCGACGGGGACGACAATGCGGCGCGAGGAAGCAACGACAATGTAGCCGAAGTGGCTGGCAGAGTAGTGACCGACAACAGAGACAACGATGTGGTCGAAGGCAGCAGAGTGGAAACTGGCGGAGCGGAAGGCGGCATGACTGGAGGAACCGGCAAGGCAAGGGCTATTGGCGCAGGCAGCAAAACGATCGGCATTGTAAGCGGCCTCAGAAGGCAGTCAGAATTGGCCGAGCTGGCGGCTGAGGAAAAAAGGGGAGCATAATTTACCAAAGGTGATGGAGTAGCGTGAAGAACATCGACAAGCGGCGGAGAGACAACTGGCGTAATCAGCGGTCTCATCGGTAGGCAAGTTGAGGCGGAAACGACGGTAGCATGCACGAGCTGGGAGGGCGCTGACGTTGGGAGAGGCGGGACTCTGAAGTGTCCCGAAGTGTCAATTGGTCGAATGTGGTTTTGAGACGAGATGTGGAAGCCTGAAATGACTTTAACATCTTCCACAACATCGAACAAAGGGCAGCTTCATCCGCGGCACTTAGTTTTGTGTCGCATAGCTGCATGTCCATCATAATTAATTAATGAAATAATTAATTCAAGGATGAATTAAATAAGTGAGGAATTGTGTAATTCAAAGAGGAATTAATTAGATATCAATTTGGTGGGCTGTTGGTGGGCTCGAAGAGAGGAGAAAGTGGGCCGCTCGATAGAGAGAAATCTGAAGGTGGGTGGCTCGATACGGCAGAAAACGAGCAACGGGTGATTTCGAAGGACGGGATCGTGTAGCCTAGAACTCGAGGGGTATTACTGCGCGTCCGGCCCATGAGACGTGCGAAGATGGATTATGAATGAAATACATTTTTATGTTTTTATTTTCTTATGTCTCGAACCAACCTATGCCGGTCTCAAGCCCAGATGAAAAATGATGATGGTTGTATTAGGTAGACAGCCAACGTAAGATTTAGTTGCTCTTATGAATATGTATTGTTTGAGAAATTAGATGGTTCAAACACGTACAAAGGAAATCATTAGAGACACTGTTAGGCGTTGTGAGAGTTTAGTTACTATGTATGTTAAATGAGAAAGGGTGGAACAAAAAAAACTTAGAATGAAATTATAAGGAAGGACATGATGAACTTAGGCATTAGTGAGATTATGACCGGAGATAGGACACAATTGCAAAATATGGTCTATATAACTGACCTCATTATGGTTTGAACACGTACAAAGGAAATCATTAGAGACATTATTAGGCGTTGTGAGAGTTTTTTTAAATTATCATTATTATTTTTATTTCAATTATTTTTATTTGAGCCGTTAAGATGCCGGTGTAACCAACGGGAGTTGTCCGGCGGGAGTGGGTGGGGCATCGTAGTGGTGATCGTGGAGTTATAACTCCATGCCTGTAAGAGCCTATAAAAGGTCTCGCGTGTACTCTGTTTTGAGATATGAATGTTTATATTTGTTAATAGCAGAGCTCCGCTTCTACTCCCTGCTCAGGGGCCTCCTCGGGGAACTCATAGTCCATCCTCCGCCTAGTTCCGAAAAAGGAACATAACAATTGATATCAGAGTCATTCACTCCTCTGGCCGTCGCTGCGATGGAGATTAGCGAATGGGAATATCAAGTGCTATGCCGGGAATTTGCTGCAACTACACAAGGGATGATGAAGATGCACCAGCAGTAGTTAAGGGCGATGGAGAAGTTGCACGCATGAACATAACCGTGACAGGACAAAACGAGACAACTTTGTTGCCTCAACCAGTTGCTTGGGTGACTTGTCGTCATCGTCTGGAAGTATACATACGACCGTCCAAGAACGAACCAATTGACGGCGATGTATGGATGCTGGCAGAACTCTCCTTCACCCATCAAAAATCTCAGACCCAATTCGACAAAATTTCAACCAAGGTTTCCATGAGGTGTCACCAGGGAAGCAATGGATTCATCCAAGTAGCTCCTCAACGTTTTCGAGCAAGTACCAAAGTAGTTTAGAGTCGTGACGGCGAAGGATATGGACCGACGGTCAACTGCGTCTGAATTATGGCATCGGCAACCAGGAACTTCCTGCATGACAAGTTCGGCAGACGTCGATAGCCACAAGTTCGTCGCCAAGCTTGGAGTCAATGGAGAACTAAGATTAAGAAGAAAACTCTGGAGCATCGCCTCCGGTTACCAATCCCCTAAGCATTACTATTCGGAAGATGCTATCAGGCTGAGGAAAATCATGCGTGGGCGCGACACCAAGTGGTAGGACTATGCCGGGAGGAAGAGCTCACCCATGTTTGATTCTTGAAGACAAGGATATTTTGAGGAAGGGGCATTTGATATGTTCCTTTTATTAAATTACCATTATTATTTGTATTTCAGTAATTTTTATGTGAGGTATCCTACGCAAGTATAACCGACGGTAGTTGTCCGGCGGGCGTGGGTGTAGTGTCATAGTGGTGATCATGGAGTTACAACTCCATCCCTATAAGAGCCTATATAAGGTCTCCTGTGTACTCTGTTTTGAGAGATGAATTGATATGAATGTTTATGTGCATTAATTGCAACCTCTTCTCCTCCCCTGTTTTGCCTTCTCAGGCGCCGCCTAAGGGGGGCTCACAGTCCATCCTCCACCTAATTCCAAAAAAGGAAGATAACATAATCGCCGTCCATTTCCACCTAGAATTCAGTTAAGTTCGTAACACATATCAAGTAGAGGGGTATAATTAAGTAATTCTATAATATTTCTGAGATCTGATTCTTTAGGAAGAACCTAATCAGTTGGAAAAAAAAAACTCTGATTCTGAATGCTTGGACGGCATCAATCAATGCCAAAGCGGGCATTGGTTTTTCTTTTATTTGATCATATCATGAAACCCTTCACAAAGTATGCCCGTACAGATGGAAAACATCTAACCCTAAAAATGGTAGCACCGGCGAATCGAGCAAAGGGGTTGATAGGAGGGGTGGAAGATTCATACCTTGATGTTTCTAGTCTGCTCGGAAATGAGGGAAGCCTTAGAGAAGGTATCGCTGTCAACGAAAACGGCCTTCTTGGCGAGGATCGTCTGCAGAGATTCTAAGTTCGCCCCCATCTCTGATAAGTTCACAATTGCCATCTTCCACCTTTCTCCGCCACTCTTCTCCTTCTCCTTCTCCGCCATGCTTGTCCGATAAGGGCTAGCTGAGTTCGCCTCCAGTTCGCTCAGCTATATTTCGAGCTTTTATATATCTATACATATATACAAATATGGGCAGCCAATAGGATTGCATGGTGTAACAATGAGGCCCTCCAAAGTAATCCCAACCGTTCATATGCGGGCATGAGATTTTGGGGGTCAAGGAGGCTTCAAATCGAAAAGTGATCAACATGAAAGTTGTAGATCTCGGCGATCCGAATAACCTTCGTGTTGATCATTTTTTGATTTGGAGCCTCCGTGACCCGTTCATATGCGGGCATGAGATTTTTGGGGGTCAAGGAGGCTTCAAATCGAAAAGTGATCAACATGAAAGTTGTAGATCTCGGCGATCCGAACAACCTTCATGTTGATCATTTTTGATTTAGAGCCTCCGTGACCTTCGATTTGGGAATTGAAAAGTCTGGGCGGCGAAGCCCGCCGGGGGGGGGGGGGGGGGGGGGGGGGGGGGGGGGGGGGGGGGGGGGGGGGGGGGCGGGCGGGCGAAGCCCGCCGTCCCGAGCTGTGTACTGTCGCGGAGGGCACGGGGGGGCCCCGTGCACTGCCACTCGTATATATATATCGTGCCCTCCGCGACAGTGCACAGCTCGGGACGGCGGGCTTCGCCCGCCCCGCCGGCGGGCTTCGCCGCCCAGACTTTTCGATTCCCAAATCGAAGGTTACGGAGGCTCTAAATCAAAAAATGATCAACATGAAGATTGTTCGGATCGCCAAGATGTACAACTTTCATGTTGATCACTTTTCGATTTGAAGCCTACTTGACCCCCAAAATCTCATGCCCGCATATGAACGGGTCTCGGAGGCTCCAAATCAAAAAATGATCAACATGAAGGTTGTTCGGATCGCCGAGATCTACAACTTTCATGTTGATCACTTTTCGATTTGAAGCCTCCTTGCCCCCCAAAATCTCATGTCCGCATATGAACGGTTGGGATTACTTTGGAGGGCCTCATTGTTACACCGTGCAATCCTATTGGCTGCTCATATTATTTTGTATATATGTATAGATATATATATATAATATTATTATTACTCGCTAAATAGGCATAATTTAAGAAACTGATCAAATAATTTTTCAATCCAACTTAAATTTGTGATAGAAAGCAGAAATTTTGATTTGAATTAATCCGAATATTTCATCCTGGAATTTTGAATTCAAATTTAGATTCAGGAATGGATTCGAATTCGTATTCGAGTTAGGATTTGAATTTGCTTCAAATGATGGAACAAATAGACTTTGATTCTGAAATTTTGAATTCAAATTTAGATTCAGGAATGAATTTGAATTTGTATTTGAGTTAGGATTTGAATTTGCTTCAAATGATGGAACAAATAAACTTTGATCTGATGATGTATGATCATCTTTATATAATATATATATATATAAGAATTATAGATAGAGAATCAGATATCTATGTAAGCATAGATAACCGCAATCCTAACCACAAATTCTTTTTGCGGTCATAATGGGATGTCCGATTAGGATGCGGTTTTCTATACTTGTATAGAGAACCAGTTCTCTATCTATTACTCTCATGTGTGTGTGCGTGCGCGCGCGCGCGCGCGTTGTGATTGCTTGGTGCAACACGGTGGACCTTCAATCAATCCTGACCGTCCGTTCTTTATTATGTTTGAAAAAAAATTATGTTGGGCCGTCAGACAGCGGAATAGATATTGAGCTCACATAATGCCGCTGGAAATCAGGCTCACCATATGGAGAGAAATCAAGCTCAACAAACAGCACAAAGTCCATCATGTTGTGACGACAGAAGCCAGCAAGAAATATCCTCTGTAGATTACTTATATACAACAAGGAACAATGTGTTTGGCGATGTGAAACTAATAGTCACGCTGGTTTTTTAAAAATGGACCGGGCGGTCCACTGACCGAACGTCGGGCCGGTCTAGCTAAGCAGGCCGCTTGTTCCGCGGACCCGGGCAGGCTGACCGCGGACCGGAGCAGGTTTTGAAAGAAAACCCGCACATTCAAATAGCAATTAAAAATTAATTTATTTTAAATGAAGGCTGACAGATTTCAATCTCAGAATTTCAGGGGGGAGAAAAGATGACAACCCAACCAGCCAAAGAAATATTTGTATTTGAGTTCAAATACATTTATTATATATATATAACATAGTGTACTATAATTATTTATCATAAAAAATATAATTCATTATTGCATGTACATATATATTATATATATTATAATAATTTTCTATATTATTCATTATATATAATAATTGTTTATTATATGTATTTAATAGTTTTTTTAATTAATTAAGTAATTAATTTATCCACCGGGGGGCGGGCGAAGCCTGCCATCACGGGCCCGTGCGAATACACAATAAAGACTTGAAATGAAATTATACGAAAAGATATGATGTACTTAGACAGTAGTGAGTTTATGATAAAAGATATGACACAATGACGACAAAGGAACTATATAGCCGACTCCATTATAGTGGGATAAAGACTTGTTGTTGTATAGAGGTTTAATGGAATTAAGGCTCTGTTTGGGATAACTTATGCTGATCTATAATCTCTACTTAAAACGCAAAAGTTGTTTTATAGCTGTTTGTTTGTGCAGCTTATATAAAATCACTTATTTTAAAACAGATTATAAGTTGATTTTTTATAAGCTATCCGGGTCCAGCTTACGATTACTCATAAGCGCTTATTTCTTAAAAAAAGTCATATGAGTGATTTTTTCTCCGGATGTGATTTTTTCGTTCGGACGCGAATTTTTCGCTCGGGCTCGAATTTTTCGCCCAGACTCGAATTTTTCGCCCGGGCGCGAATTTTTCGCCCGGGCGCGAATTTTTCGCCCGGGCGCGAATTTTTCGCCCGGGCGCGAATTTTTCGCCCGGGCGCGAATTTTTCGCCCGGGCGCGAATTTTTTGCCCGGGCGCGAATTTTTCGCCCGGGCGCATTTTTTCGTCCGGGCGCATTTTTTCGTCCGGGCGCATTTTTTTGTCCGGGCGCATTTTTTTCGCCAACCGGGCACATTATTATTTCGTCCGGGCGCGTTATTTTTTCGTCCGGGCGCGTTATTTTTTCGCCCGGGCGCGTTATTTTTTCGCCCGGGCGCGTTATTTTTCGCCCGGGCGCGTATTTTTCGCCCGGGCGCGTATTTTTCGCCCGGGCGCGTTTTTTTCGCCCGGGCGCGTTTTTTTCGCCCGACCGCATTTTTTCGCCCGGACGCGTTTTTTCGCCCGGACGCGTTTTTTCGCCAGTGCGCGATTTTTTCGCCCGGGCGCGATTAATTTGCCCGGGCGTGATTTTTTCGCCTGGACGCAATTTTTTCGCCCGGGTGCGATTTTTTCGCCCGAACGCGAAATTTTTGCCCGGAGGCGATTTTTTCGCCCGGTAGCGATTTTTTCGCACGAAAATGATTTTTTCACCCAGGTGCGCTAAGAAGCGATTTTTTCGCTCGGACGCGTATTTTTTTGCCTGAGCGTCTTTTTTTCGCTCGGGCATGATTTTTTCATCCGGACGCGTTTTTTCGTTTTTCTCCCGGCGAAAAAAGTGTTTCGGGTTGAAAAAATTTTGTTGGGGAAAAAATCACACCTGTGAGAAAAAATTGCGCCCGGGACAAAAAACACGGTCGGTCGAAAAAATCGCGCTCGGGCGAAAAAAACGCGCCCCGACAAAAAAATGCGCCTCGGCGAAAAAAACGCGCCCAGACGAAAAAACCGCGTCCGAGCGAAAAAAACCGCGATCGGGCGGAAAAAAACGCGCTCGAGCGAAAAAAATGCGCCCGGGCGAAAAAATCCGCGGTCGGGCGAAAAAATTGCGCCCACATAAAAAAAATGCACCCGGTTGAAAAAAATCGAGCGGGCGATAGAACGCGATCGAGCGAAAAAACGCAACCTGGCGAAAAAATCACGCCCGGGCGAAAATAAACCAGCTTGGGCAAAAACACTCTTGAGTGGACGAAAAAAATCGTGACGGGCGAAAAAACACGTCCGAGCGAAAAATCGCTCCCAGGCAAAAAAATCATGCACGGATAAAAAAACGCGTACAAACAAACAAATCCTTATGAATGAATGAAATTTTAGATAAGCATTTTTGGACAAACTATCCAAACAGTCGACTGCTTATTCATCATTGATTATATAAAATCTCTATTCAACCATCTATTTTTAATTAACGGCTTATTCATCATCCTAAGCTGTCCCAAACAGAGCCTAAATGTTCCTTTTGGTAACTTCTATTTTGAGCTCATTCCACTAAAGCCAATATATCTCATTCCAAAAACTGCATAATTTTATAGGATGAACAAGGTGAAAATCATTCCATTCTTCTTCCCATTGTTGAAATCGGGGGACATTCAAGTTTTTCCCTTTGGTATTGGAAAAATTGCGCGCAATCTCTCTCTCGAATGAGTTTCAGACCACCTGGAGAAAAGGCCTCCAGATTACTACTCTGGTGGAAGCAGCCTGCAGTTTTCTTGTGTTGGGAAAGTTGTAGAGCACTTTATTTTTTTTAATCTTCTCTGTGTAATATCCTTTATAATTCATGCACTCGTTTTATGAGTCTGTTTGTATGATAGATCTTAATAGATTTAGGATGTTAGACTAGATTTATTCAAAAAGTTGCAGATCTATTTTTCTGTTTATATAGGTCTTGTCGGATCTAGTCTTGTATGGTTAAACATACTATTTAGCTCTTAGATCTATCAAACTTGGTCTAGAACTTGAAGTTTGTTGCGGACTAACTCGATGTCTCGGTCGGACCGGATAATCTTGGACCGTCTCAGCTCACGGAGCGGTCGAGCGCGCACACAGTCGATGAAAATGAAACAGTGAAGACAAGTCTTGATGACGTGGAAAAATCCCTTAAATGGGTAAAAAACCACGTGACCGGGTCTGTGCCGGTCAAATTCCACTAACTTCCGGGAGTTACAATACGCTTGGTGAATCGGGGTGACAGACCGCTCCCGTTACAACTTGAGGGGAGAGAGAAAGACTGTAGCTTCCTGCGGGCAACAAGCTGCTCCGCGGAAGTGGCTCAGATGAGGGAATGTGCGAGATGCTTCTGGCGCACGCGCTTGGGGCGGTGCGCGCTTGCTGGCCTTGGCTGTCTTCTTTGTTCGGCTTCCTCGCGGTCTCGGGCGTCTCCTTGCTAACTGCGCGCTGGTGGGGTGCTTATAGCCGCCGGTAGCTGCTGGTGGCCGCTGGTGCCCGCGGGTGGCCGCCGGGGGCTGGTGGTGGTTGGCGGTGAGCGAAGGCCGACTTGGCGAAGGAGGTGGGAGAGCTTTCACCTGAGGAAGAAGAAGAAGAAGAAGCGGAGAAGGAAAAAAGGTGAGAAATAAGAGTCCCATGGGGGTCTTTTTATCGCCTCCAGGGGTGGATCATGGCGGGCCCCACCACTAAAGTGGTGGGATAGTGGGTAGTTACCACTTTGATCGGACGGCATGGAGGGACTTCCTCTAGATCGGACGGTGGGGAGGCCCCCTCATGGCGGCGGGCCGTCATGACAGCGGCGGCGGCCGGCGAGGGAGGCCGGCCACGACCGGAGCGGCCAAGGTCACGGCCGGCCATGGCCGCGGCCGGCCATGGCCGCGGCTGGCCATGGCCGGGGCGGCAAAGGCCGGGGCGGCCATGGCCGCGGCGGCCATGGCCCCAGTCGGCCATGGCCTGGGCGGCCATGGCCGGGGCGGCCATGGCCCCGGTCGGCCATGGCAGCGGCTGGCCATGGCCGGGGCGGCCATGGCCTCGGCCGGCCATGGCCGAGGCCGGCCACGGCCGTGGTGGCCGTGGGAGGGCCGGCCGCCGACGGTGGCTCGGCCTCTTGCCGGCGGCGGTTCCTTTGGCGGCGGTTTTCCCCATTATGGGAGGGAGTGGGGCCCGCCCTCATCATCTCTATGAGAGATCATGTGGGGGGGGGCCCACCCATGACTTTCTTTGAGTGGAGGTCATGAGGGGCCCCTTGCTTCCTATAAATAAAAGGGGGAACCCATCAAAATTGTTCTGAGAATATCTGTATATATCTTAGACTAGACCTCAAAATTATATTAAAGTTTAATTTATTTTAGATTTTTGGAGTTTGATTCACATACACCGAAATTGATAACATCTGTTATGTTAATTAATTTTATGCCTACATAGACATGTTAGACACGTATATTTCCATTGCTTTTTCGATTTATATTACATGCACTAATATTTGATGCTCAAATTTGAGTTTATATAGAGATATCAAAGCTTGTAGGGATTTGCTTGCATGTTATCAAATTCTACTTTTGCCACAAATTTCATTTAGAAAAACACCAGATAGCTTTTAGGGATGACGACGATCATGCAACACGAGACTAAATCTAAGAATGAGATGTGATAAATTTTTCTGTACTATATATTACGCATACTATTATTCGTGTCATTTTATTTTGTATTCATAATTTAATGAATGATTATTAATTTCTAAAATTTTGATTATACTCCGGTAGAGGTTAATTAATATTGTTCTTGACGATTTTGAAATTAGAGTTGTTATTTCATCGGAATTAAATTAAGTCAAAATTTTAATTCCCAAATAACGCATTGATCCTACATTAAATTCTCACAGTTAGTACCAGAGCAAACCTGAATAATTTAATTTAATCTCATTCCTATTCATTGGACAATAATTGTATTTTAAGTAATCACTAAAGAACACTTAATTAAAATCCAATAATAATTTTAAGAAAAGCAATATTTGAAGGGATTGTTCCTAAGTGCATTCATAGAACATCCTTAGGTTATTGTGCTTCCTCAAACACTTTAGTGCACTTACATTCATAAAGGATCGCAATACTTCATTAGGACAATATTCAGATATTCCGGTGTGAAAGAGCCTCATAAGTTGATTAGATTTGTAGCCGCTAAAGTGATTGTTTCAAGTCATCTTGAGGGATTACAGTTTCACATGTTTTAAGGATTTCTCTGAAACTAGTGCACAATCATTCACTCAAAGATGGTGCTTGTGCAATAGGTTTAGAGGGAGACATACAAGCATTAAGACGGTAGCGCGAGACTCTTGTAATCTATTCACCCAAAGTTTGTAGATCTACGAAAGGCTCAAGCATAACTGTTGCTCATTCTTTTGTTGAGTATTACTAATTGTTTGACGCATAGTCTGTCTAAAGGTATTGTGCACTGACATATTTGGATTCTCTACTAAGTGTTCTTTTTAAGGTTTTGGGCATTATTGTCCTATTGTCCAAATCAATTTTATTCTCTTTTCAGTCATCTTTACTGTTCATAACAATATGACGACCATAGAAAATCTGACTGGGTCGAACTTAAAGAAGTGTAAGTCCGGCATTATGTTCGCTCTCCAGACGGTAGACATCGAGATGACAATGAATACAAATAAGCCTACAGAGTTCACATTGACCAACACTCAAGCTTAGAATGATCATTATGCTGTCTGGGATAAGTCTAATAAGATCTGCTTATTGACTATGAAGAGATCTATACCAGAGCACCTCTTAAGTGGCCTTCCTGAGATAGGTATTACTAAAGATTTCTTGATCGTTGTCGGTCAGAGATATAAAGTGACTTCAAATGCTGAGATCAGGATGATGATTTAGGACCTTTACAACATGAGGTATTCAAGAGGAGGTGGCGCTCGTGACTATATTCTTAAGATAGTCTACTATCAAACCAAATTTCAGTTCTACCTGAGGCATGTATCATGCATCTAACACTCAATACACTACCTGCTAAATTTAGCATTTTGAAGACAACATACAACTCTCAGGATGAAACTTGAAAGATAAATGATCCAATAACTTACTGCATTGCTGAGGAGGAAAAACTTAAGAACGAAAATTCTCACACTACACTGCTTGTGACCAAGCCCTCCTTTAAGAAGAAGAAGAAAAAGTCCAAGACTCCCTTCAAAGTCCGGGATGGGTAATCCTCTGGAGTCAAGGATCTGAATGTGAAGAAGCTGCTTCTTTTGTAAGAAGAGGGGACATGTGAAAAACGAGTGCCCAAAATTCAAATTTTGGATGGAGAAACATGACTTCACACCTAAAAATAAGCCTTTAGTTTTTGTCATTTATGAATCTAATTTAATTGAAGCCCCATCAAATTCTTGGTGGATCGATAGTGGAGCAACTAATCATATTGCTTACACACTACAAGAGTTCATCAAAAGGAGGAGTCTAAGTAAGGGTGACTGTAGGCTCACGGTGGGCAATAATGTTGAGATGGAGATGAAGTTCATCGGGGACATTTGTTTAGTTCTTGATTCTCGTTATGAACTTCTTTTGAAAACGTATTTTATATTTTTTCATTTATAAGGAATTTGATTTCAATTTCTATATTGGATAAACTAAATTATGACTTTAATATTTCTGATGATTTAATTAAGATTTTTTATGAATCACGTATTATTGATCACCGTTCTTTATATAATAACTTATATAGAATATGTCTTTCTCCTATTAATTATTATGCTTCCTCAAATAATATAAAAAAAATATTATCACTAAAAGATCTCTTATTAAAGAACAATCTTCCATGTTATGACATAAAAGATTAGGTCATATCTTTAAGGAAAGAGTTGAAAGATTAATTAAGGAAAATATTCTTCATACTCTTGACTTCAGTGATCTAGAGATATGTGTAGACTGATATAGGGGTAAAATGACCAAGATTAAAAAGAAAAACTCAACTCATAGTTTAGATTTATTAGAGGTCATTCATACATATATTAACGGTCCTTACTCAACTACACTTTGTAAGAATACCTACTTTATTACGCTCATTGATGACTATTCTGAATTTGAATATTTGTTTCTAATTAAGGAGAAATCTAAATCTCTTGAAAAGTTCAAGATTTTTAGGATTAAAATTGACAAACAATTAGGGAAAGTCATTAAGATTGTTAGGTTTGACGGATGAGACAATTATTTTGGCAAACACGATGCCTCTGGGCAATATAAATGTACGTTTGCTAGATACTTGGAGAGTTATAGCATTGTAGCCCAATACTTCATGCCGGGTAGTCCTGAACAAAATGTTATGGCCGAGAGGTGTAATCGCACTCTTAAGAAAATGATGAGGAGTTTGATGAATATGACCAATTTTCCTGAATTTTTGTGGGGTGAAGCTCTTAAGATGACAATATATAATAGAATTTTGTCTAAATCTGTGCCCAAAACTCTTTTTGAGTTGTGTACTAGTAGGCGACCCATCTTTAATCACTTGCTTGTTTGGAGTTGCCCTACGAAAGTCCGCTTATATAATATTTTAGAATATAAGACTACCTCAAGATCTTATCACTGCTACTTTATAGGCTACCCAGATCACTCAAAGGTATATAAGTTTTATTCCACTTTAGGAGAACCCAGAATTGTATAGTGACAACCAACTAATTTTTTAGAATTATATGTTGTTGAGAGACCGAGTTGCTCTCATACAATTGATGAAGTCGAGGAATTTATGCATATTGCTTTTTCAATACATGTATTAGAAAATTCATAGGTGCTTGAACCTAAGATAGAGTTTGTAGTGGAAGTGGAACGGGTATTACCACCCATTCCAATTTAGATTTATCCACAAATTCAGGAGGTACATCCACCTATTAGGAGTTCTAATAGGAAGATGAGACCTGCGATTTTCTCAAACTATGAAGTTTACTTGGGCGAGAGCGAATTTTACACGGGTCATGTAATTGACCCAATGACATTTAATGAAGCTGTTTCTTGACCTCTGAGTAATTTATGGTGGGATGCAATGAAAGATGAGATGGAGTCTATGATATTGAATAAAGTTTGGAAATTAGTTGAGTTATCCAAAGATTTTAAATCTATTAGCTCTAAATGAATATTTAAGACCAAGAAGAACTCTAATGGAATGGTCGAGCGATTTATGGACAGACTGGTAGCTAATGGATTTATATGGAGAGAAGGGATCGATTACAACAAAACATTTTCTCTTGTTTCCTCTAAAGACTTGTTCCGAGTAATAATAGCGATTGTAGCTCATTACGATTTGGAGTTACACCAGATTAATATTAAGACCGCATTTCTAAATATTGATCTTGATGAATAGGTCTATATGGTATAACTAGGCGATTCAAGTTTGGTCATTCTAATCAACTTGTATGTAAGCTCAATAAATCTATATATGGTTTAAAACAAGTCTCTTGACAATGATATCTTAAATTTGATGATGTTATAACTTGATTTGGTTTTGTTGAAAATAATGTAGATCATTGCATATATCTCAAGATCAGTGAGAGCAAATTCATCTTCTTAATTCCTTATGTTGATGATATTTTGCTTACGAGCAGTGACTTAGGACTTTTGCATGAATGTAAATAGCTCTTTCCAAACATTTTGACATGAAAAATCTTGGTGAAGCATCTTTTGTTCTAGACATTGAGATCATTAGGGATAGATCTTGTTATTCATTAGGACTCTCTCAGAGAGCTTATATTGAGTGTGTGCTTGAGAAATTTAACATGCTCGAATGTAAAGCTGGTGAAGTGTTTGTGCTTACGGGTGATAAGTCAAGCTTGTCAGAATGCCCCAGGAATGATATTGAGAGAGTCTATAAAGGATATACCATATGCTAGTATTGTAGGCAATTTAATATATGCTCGGGTCTGTATCAGACCAGGTCTTGCTTTTGTAGTATGACTCCTAGGCAGATATCTGTTAAACATAGGTCTTGAACATTGGATGGCTGCCAAGAAGGTGTTAAGGTATCTTTGGAGAACAAAAGATTTTAAGTTGATCTACCACACAGAAACAAAACTGGAGTTGGTAAGGTATCAGACTCTGATTTTGCTGGATGTGAGGATGATAAAAAGTCTACATCTTATTATATATTTAAGTTAGGTGGATGTGTCATATCTTGGAAGAGTGTCAAATAGACACTTATCACTTCATCCACTATGCATGCTGAATTGTAGCTCTTTTTGGAGCTTCGACTCATGTGATGTGACACATTCAGATGTATTGTGATAATATTTCTGTAGTTATGTCCTCCAAGATCAATAAAAGTACCATAAGGTTTAAGTATATAAAAATAAAGTTTTTGACTGTTAAGGGGTTAATTAAGAAAGATGACGTTATAGTGGAACATATAGGGATAGATGATATGATAACCGATCACTTACTAAAGTACTCTGCCTCAATGTATTCTGTTGAAATCGATAACCGACTTCTATGGAGTTCAGATCCTTGAAAAGGGGATGACCACACACTTACTTCTCCAAATGAGCTTGACTGACTGAAGACATAGAACTCGAAACTGACCAAAGGCTAGCTCTAGCACAGAGGTCTCACCATACACCTGAAAGATCTTAGAGTGCTTCCCCTCTTTAGCCAATGTTGAGCTAAAGGCACCTCAAAAAGCGTTAGGGGATCAGAGGATGAGCTGAAAAACTTGTCTTCTGAGGTACCCCTTTGGACATATTTATAGATTTCTAAACTTTGTCTGCCAACAACATAACTCTGCTGTCCAAAATACTAAATGCAGCACAATTGGGTCTGCCAACAGTCAAACTCCGTTGTCCTGTAAGGCTATTTGTAGCCCTTCGAGGGCATCCATGTAATTCTGCCTCTGGGTCCCACTGAGCGAACGATCCATGAAGACACCACTTGCCTAAGGGAGGGAGTGATGGGGGGAGTCGTGCACTCACCTCCTAGGCTCTCTCTGAGGGAGGGTGCTAGCTTGGGCAACCACTCGCCTGGCTCAGTGAGATATCCTCATGCATGCGCGTTGAGGCGCGAGCATGGGGCGAGTGCATGATGAAGCTTGCATTCGCCTAAGGACCTGACTACTTCCCTACTGGTCTAGGTGAGTGCTCCTTTAGGCACTGGGTGAGTGTTGGTTAGCCTATCTCACTCGCCAATTTGATACTCTTGGGTCTGAATAGCCTACAATGGTCTGAGCCTGTTGGGGGGCCTACTCAACAAATACAATGTTGTACATAATCCCCGCTCTTTGTAAGCTTTCGCAAAGCTCGGAAAGAATTATCAAACCCCAAGTATTTGATGAGTGTCTGCAGACCTGAAAGTGGATCTTTTGTGGGCCCCTTCCTGGCTTTATAAATATCCAATCGAGGACAAACGATTTTTGCCCCATCCATTTTCCTTGGTTTTCTTGTCTCCAATTCGATGTCGCTCTCGAAGGAAGCCAAAGATCGCCTCACTGCTGCCCAAGCCGAGACCAAAACTTGGATGAGCTCATTCGCCCCTTGGCTTGCCCGAAAAGCCACGAGCTCTTCCCCAAAAATGAAGAAGGCCAAGATGGTCAAGCGCGGCCTGACTAGGGACGAGTCCATCTCGCGGACTCCCTCCCACTCCGGGATCCCTAAGGTATCCTCACTCACTTTACATTCCTTACTGGGATAAAAAATAGATGCCGACGCGTTCTCTTGTAGATCCCGCCAAAGGGGAAGGGGGTTTGGGAGGCGAGTGCTGAACCACACTCGCTTGAAGCTGGCAACGACGTGGTGGCTCCCGAGATCACCTCCCCTCATAAACTGAAGGATCTCCCGCGAGACAATGGTAACCCCCTCTTTATTTATTCGCCTCTTATCAGTTTGCTTACCCTTGTTTCTTGCAGATCCTGCCCTTGGGAACACGGGACTGGGTGCTACAACGCCCAAATCCCCTACTCGCCTGATGCCCCTTAATCCTACCTTGGGCCGACTTCCTCCATGTGAGAAGTAGCGAACAAAAGACTAAAGTAGCGAACAAACGACTAGAAAACAAGCCGGAACTTTGAATAATTGAGATTTTATTATCCAAAAAAGATATCATTTGCAAAGGTATGACCTCCCTTTTATAGAATGGAGGAGAGAGGATAGAATACAAACTAACAATGTGGGAATAAAGCTATATATCAGATCCGGGCAGCTAGAACAACAGACCGGAACAGGCCGCGCGGTTAGACAATGTTCTAACCGCTCGGCAATACCAGAAGCAAGAGAGAGATGCGGTAGGAGACCGCTAGACCGCCCGGTTTCCAAGCCGCCGGAGATAAACCGTCAGACTGCCGGACACCACACAGCAACAGCCTGGATATCAACCCGCCGGACACAAACCGCCAGACCGCCCGGTCTACAACCCGCCAGTCTCAAACCGCCAGACCGCCCGGTCTCATACTTCGACACTCCCCCTCAAGCTGGAGCATAGATATCAATCATGCCCAGGTTGTCACAGATATGGAAGAAGGAAGTAGAAACCGGCTTGGTGAAGATATCTGCCAACTCTTTGTCGGAGGTAACGAACGGAGTGCAAATCTGTCTCTTCAAGACCTCTTCTCGGATGAAATGGCAGTCGACCTCTATATGTTTCGTTCTCATGGAAGACCGGATTTTTGGATATGTATATAGCGGCCTTGTTGTCACAGAACATAGGCAGAGGATAGTCGTAGACCTCTCCTAGGTCAAGCATGAGAGCCCGCAACCATTTTAACTCACATGTGGTTGACGCCATACTCCGATATTCGGCTTCTGCACTGGACCTTGAGACAACAGACTGCTTCTTGCTCTTCCAGCTCACAAGATTACCTCCAACAAATGTGCAAAAACCCGATGTAGATTTACGGTCACCTTTATCATCCGCATAGCTTGAGTCTGAGTAGGCTTCAACTCTCAGTTGACCATGCTTCTGAAAGAGTAGCCCTTTTCCTGGTGCTGCTTTGACATACTCTAGTATCTTCAAGGCAGACTGAAGATGACATTCCCTGGGAGCTTGCATGAACTGACTGACCTTGCCTATAGCATAGGCGATGTCGGGTCTGGTCACCGTGAGATAAATGAGTTTGCCCACCAGACGTTTATACCTTGTGGCATCGGATATAAGAGGTGAGTTATCTGTCCATGTTTTGTTCTCTCCAGTGGCCATGGGATACCGGGCCGATTTGGCACCATGTGAGAAGTAGCGAATAAAAGACTAAAGTAGCGAACAAGCGACTAGAAAACAAGTCGGAACTTTGAATAATTGAAATTTTATTATCCAAAAAAGATATCATTTACAAAGGTATGACCTCCCTTTTATAGAATGGAGGAGAGAGGATAGAATACAAACTAATAATGTGGGACTAAAGCTATACATCAGATCCAGGCGGCTAGAACAACAGACCGGAACAGGCCGCACGGTTAGACAATGTTCTAACCGCTCGGCAATACCAGAAGCAAGAGAGAGATGCGGTAGGAGACCGCTAGACCACCCGGTTTCCAAGCCGCCGGAGATAAACCGTCAGACCGCCGGACACCACACAGCAACAGCCTGGATATCAACCCGCCGGACACAAATCGCCAGACCGCCCGGTCTACAACCCGCCAGTCTCAAACCGCCAGACCGCCCGGTCTCATACTTCGACACTCCAGCGAATGGTGTGCCCAACCTTACCGCTCAAGGCGATGTTCCCGCCGCTGAGCCGATAATTCTGCACCCCGGGCTCGAGAAGGCACATATCACCTTCGACACTCCCTTCGAGGGGCAGCCCAGCACTTCTCGTCGGCACTCGGGCAAGGAGGCGGACTCCGGGCCAGGTAACCAATCGCACTCGCCCTCTAAAAAGAATGAAGATCACGCACATCTAACACCATCCATTACAGGTTACCGCGAGATCTCGTCGACCGATGTCGACATTGACGAGGAGGAGTTCTCACCTCCCCCATCGCCTGACTCCATCGTCGCCTTCCTGGGCGATCCGAAGGATGCTGAGGTGTTGAACCAGACGACGACCGAGGTTTTATGGAAGCACACCCGGATGCTGCACGAACTTTATAGCCAGGTTCGCGAGAACCAAAAATCTGTCGAGGAGCGGATGCTCTGCCTGGAGAACAACTACATGCAATTGAATGTTGAGATGGGGGTTGATGCCGGCGGCGGGAGGGACTTTCCTGGAATCCATATCGCCCGAGCAGAAGATCAACTGCGTCTTGCCCAGCAGGAGCTGCAGACCATTCATGCACTACAGTATTCTCGCATGATGCCTAGGGTGGGAAAGGGAGGCCGAGGACGGTGGTGATGGCCCCGGGTGGGCCTACCGGCTCTCGCATTCCTGCTCTCTTCTGTTATCCTGTCTATAATAATTTTCGGTTCTTATGTCGAATGCTAATGGATAATGAAATTGTACTTTTTTTTAATCTCGCTTAAAAGTTCTCGTCATCTGTTTTTTCTGTTTTCGCGCATGTTTTGTTTCTGAACTTACTTTTAAGGCTTTATAGTATTCAACTTTATCTCGGAGACGAGTGAGGGAGTGCGAGATCTCAACAGGGTTTCAGGAGGGATCTGGGGAATCGACTATCCGCATTTTTCCCAACTCGGATCCTTTCCCGCCCAAAATTTTCTATAAATAGACCACTCACCTACCACATTAACCACTGCTTTTAATAGTTTCCAACCCTTCTGTCTACTTTTCCTTCTCTTGCACTCGCGCTTTTACACTTCTTTCCTACTTCTCGCGAGATGACAGGAGATACCGACGGTCAAACCAAAGGTGCAGCCACATTCGCTGACTACTCTGTACAACCTCGTATTCGCAGAGTAGGGTCCCCCCGGCATGAGTAGGCCACTCAGCGAATACGTTGGGTTGGATGTTTCTTTCCGAGCTTGTGCCAACCTCGAAAAGAGCGGGGATTGTGTACAACCCCGTATTCGCAGAGTAGGGTCCCCCCGGTATGTGCATGACCAGTTTTATGTTTTTAAGCTTTTGAGAGATTTTGCACTCTTGGTGGCCAATTTTGGATTGACCTTGGAAATGTACTAGTAGGGGAGGAAATATTTGTCTCTCCCCCGAACCCTTGGAGGGGTCGTCCTGGCCAGTCCTCGCTTAAGCCGCCATCTCGCGCCAGACCGTCGCTCTCGTAAGCTGTCAGCCCGCGCGAGGCCTCCGCTTCTCTCTAAAGCCACCGCTCTCACAGGCCATACAGCTCGCAGGCCGCCGCTCTCGTAGGCCGCCGCTCTCGTAGGCCGCCCAGCTCGTAAGCCGCCGCTCTCACAGGTCGCCGCTCTCGCAGGTTGCTCAGCCTCGCTGCCGCCTGCTCACCTCGCAGGCCGCCGCTCTCGCAGGCCGCCCAGCTCGCAGGCCGCCGCTTCTCGCAGGCTGCCGCTTCTCGAAGGCCGCCGCTCTCGCAGGCCGCCCAGCTCGTAGGCCGCCCAGCTCGCCCGACCTGCTTTTACTATTTTGCCCCAGGGTGTTTTTATCTCTTTACCCCCAGTGTGGAGGTTTTCTATTGGCTCGATGCCTTTTTTCCTTAGGGGTATTTCAGACCTTTTGGTCTCCAGACTTTAAAAAACTATAAATAGACCCTCTTTGGTACCTTTGGAGAGGAAGAGTTTTTGGCATCCTCCTCCCTTGGTTTCTTCTTCTTGGTTGAGTTGAGAGAGCTCTCCAAGGTACCCGGCTCAGCCATTGGTGAGGGAGGAAAAGTGCTCTTATGACCTTCTGGGTGTCTGGTAGGACCTCCACGCTAGAGCTGAGGGTCTGTTCCTAGTTTCCCAAGTCTTTGATCCGTGACGTTCCCCCGAGTGTAGTAGGTGTGAGGTTACCCCTCTTTTGGGACCCCGAACTCCACGAGAGACTAAGTTTTTGGTTTCAAGATTTTGGCCAAGTGTTTTTCACCCTACTAGTATATTTCACCCCGAGGTGGTCTTGTCACCCAGGCTCTCATTAGCTGGCATGACAGGTTGACCCCTTTGGGAGGCCAAGTGTTTTTCAGCCTGAGGCTGTCTCGTCACACAGACTCTCATTAGCTGACATGATAGGTTGACCCCTCGGAGAGGCCTTTTAATCTTTCAAATTACGGGAAAAGGCCACTCAACGAATACGTTGGGTTGGATGTTTCTTTCCGAGCTTGTGCCAACCTCGAAAAGAGCGGGGATTGTGTACAACCTCGTATTCGCAGAGTAGGGTCTCCCCGACATGCGCAGGACCAGTTTTATGTTTTTAAGATTTTGAGAGATTTTACACTCTTGGTGGCCAATTTTGGCTTGGCCTTGGAAATATACTAGTAGGGGAGGAAATATTTGTCTCTCCCCCCGACCCCTTGGAGGGGTCGTCCCGGCCAGTCCTCGCCTAAGCCGTCAGCCCGCGCCAGGCCGCCGCTCTCGTAAGCCTCCAGCCCGCGCTAGGCCGTCGCTTCTCTCTTAAGCCACCGCTCTCGTAGGCCGCCTAGCTCGAAGGCCGCCGCTCTCGCAGGCCGCCCAGATCGTAAGCCGCCGCTCTCGCAGGTCGCTCAGCCTCGCTGTTGCCAGCTCGCCTCGCAGGCCGCCGCTCTCTAGGGCCGCCCAGCTCGCAGGCCGCCGCTCTCGCAGGCTGCCCAGCTCACAGGCCGCCGCTCTCGCAGGCCGCCCAGCTCGCCCGACCTGCTTTTACCATTTTGCCCTCGGGGTGTTTTTACCTCTTTACCCCCGGTGTGGAGGTTTTCTATTAGCTCGAGGCCTTTTTGCCTTAGGGGTATTTCAGACCTTTTGGTCCCCAGGCTTTGAAAAACTATAAATAGACACCCCTTAGGTACTTTTGAAGAGGAAGAGTTTTTGGCTTCCTCCTCCATTGGTTTCTTCTTCTTGGTTGAGTTGAGAGAGCTCTCCAAGGTACCCGGCTCAGCCATTGGTGAGGGAGGGGAAGTGCTCTTATGACCTTCCGGGTGTGTGGTGGGACCTCCACGCTAGAGTCGAGGGTTTGTTCCTAGTTTCCCAAGGCTTTGGTCCGTGACGTTCCCCCGAGTGTAGTAGGTGTGAGGTCACCCCTCTTTTGAGTCCCTGAAATCCACGAGAGACCAAGTTTTTGATTTCAACATACTCCTTCATGAACTGCAATATAACCGAAGAGGAGTACCACTCGCTCGCTGGTCTTTACGTCCCGCCGGGCTTCACCGCGCGACATCCGGGGAAAGACAAGTCGATCAACTACTTCTCGCCCTACGAGTTTTCCATCTCTGCCGAACACTTTGAGGTAGGATTTCTCCTCCCCATCTGCTCGAAGATTCGTCAAACCTTGCGCTAATTCGGCGTCGTTCCTACACAGCTCAACCCTAACTCTATCGCCTTCTTAGTAGCATTCGTCTGCTACTTGCGAGCGAAGCGGATAGAGTTCAGTCTTCCCGTCTTCCGCAAACTATTCAACTTCCGCGCCAAGAGGGGAGTGATCGCGTTCTTCTCCGGCAACAACCTCGAGGCCAAAGGTTTCGCCAACACAACCATCACTGGATCCGGAACTTCATCTTCGTCTTCGGGGATTTCGGCAACCTCCCCCTCTCGCCAGTCCAACAAGAAGAGCCAACCTACCGCCCTCCATCTCTTGGCGGCCACGAGTCCAAGCTCCATCAATTCCTTTTTGGAAAGGATTTTGATGTTCCCTACTTGAGAAGGAATGTTGACTCGCTCCTACCTGTACTTGCCGGGGAAGGTAGTTCTCGCAATCTTTTATCCTAAGGAAAATAAAACTTTGCTAACTTATGATATATGTGCAGGGGTGCGAGATCTTCCCCTCAACCTTCCTTCTCCGAGCGGCACAACACTCGCCTCTGAGAAGGCACACGCGGAGGTCGTTGTTGCGGCATGCAGAAGCTAACCAAAGTCACTGCCAAAATCGGGCAGCCAAAAGTGGAAGCCTGACACACTTCCTCCTCCACCACCTCCCAAGAAGCAAAAAACTGCAGATCTCGCCAAAGGCAAGGAGATCATCTCAGATCCTCCCGCGAGAACTCCGACCACTGGTGAGACTACTAGGAAGGAGGTCGGCGGGATCGGCGGGATTTCGGCAGCGACAAAAAAGGTGGAGCCCAGGGGTCATGGGAACTTTGGCCTGGGCGAGAAGCTGTTGGACGATGTCGGCGAGCCCTTGCTAATTTGGGACCGCGAGATCAACATTACCCATGTCTCCACCATCCTCCCCTCCTAGCAGGAGGGAGAGACTGTCTCCGGCCAGGCATACGCACTTGCCTTCAGGTTGTATGGGCGGGACAATGACGCTTACTATGACAACACTCTCATGCAGTCCCTCGCCTATGAGAGCTCGCGAGCCCAACTCCGTGCCATCGAGCTCACTCACATGACAGCTCGTCGGGGCATCTGCTTGTCGCGACAGATGGCGGATGTCAGCGCCTCGCGGTCCGCACTATCTAAGGAAGTTGCGGATCTAAAGTAGAAGCTGGCCATTGCCGAGAACGAACTCGCCGGGCAAACGGGTTGACTGGCCTCTCAAAGTAACATGGAGCCCCACTCCTCCTTCTACCTCCTTCCTCTCCCCGAAGAATCCAAACAAAGGCCCATCCGAGGCCAACACCCACTTGGCCTCCACCTTCATCGCGTCAAATGCCTTTTTGAAAACGATGTTGACGGAGCTCCCGTTGTCCACAAGGATTCGAGAGACAGTAAAATTCTCGATGGTGGCCTGAATTACTAGCGCATCACATAATGGATCCACGTGATCTGCCATGTCCTTCTGAGAGAAGGCAATTTTCTCATCTGGGGGTGGGGTTAAGGATGTGGAGGCGACGCTCCGGCAATACATATTGTGGAGACTCTCCTTGCGGGCGGCCTCGACTCCCCCCATGGATCACCCCGATCCCTCCTCGGCCTCCTACATTGGCCCGGTCCTTACATCTATCCTCCTCTGACCCCGACAGAACTTCTTCTATCCGCACCTCCTGGCGGTGTTGCTGCTGCTACTGGGCCTGCCCCTGGCTTCCCTCATCTCCAAGAACTCCGAGCAGGTAGCTGTCGCATGCCCTTCCTCCTGGTGGACGTCACAGTAGGGCACCTTTGCTCAACCCTCCGACCTCCTCCTCTGAACTCCTCTCCTCCTCCCCAGAGCTATCATCATAGCTTGGTGTTGATCGGGTAGAGGGGGTCTCTGGCCTTGCCTCCATCCTGGAGGGTTGAAATGTCCTTACCCCCCTTAATGGTTTTATCCTCCATGAAATCCTCTCCTCTGGCCCTAATCATGCCAGTCTTGCTGCCTCCAGCCTACCCGATTATTCGGCTCTTAGCTCCCCCATCTATGCTGCTGTTGTTGCTCCTACGACTAGGGCTCTACCCTCCTGACCTCCTGACCCTTGCCACCTCCTGACTCTCTCTCCTCCTCTGCGACCCACCTGGCTAGCTTTCTGGCAAATACTTGGTTCGATGCCTCTAACTCGACTTCTCTGGTTGCCCTCTCCATCAGCTCTTCGAAAGACAATGAAGGCACCCACTTCAGCTCCATTCTGAAGAACCCCTGCTGCAGCCCTAGGGTGAAGGCCACCATGAGGGCGTGCCCCGTCATCTCCTGAACCTGGAGGACCTCCTCCTGGTACCTATCCACGTAGCTTCCCAACGTCTCATCCATCCCCCACTTGATGAAAAATAGGGACTCTGACTCCTTTTTCCTCTTCTTTGAAGTGGAGAACCTCAGCAAGAACCTTCAGCACAGATCCTTAAAGCAGTAGATGGAGCTGGCAGGTAGCTGGTGGAACCAATCTCCCGCCTTCTCCTTGAGAGTTATGGCAAAGAGTCGGCACTTGAAGGCGTCCGACATTTGTCTGATTGAGACCACATCCTCGAACCACTGGGTGTGCTGGACAGGGTCGTCCATTCCGATATAGTAAGACATCTTGGGCTCGCGGAACCTCTCTAGAACCGGAGCGGAAGCGACCAGCTCGTTAAAAGGGCTCCCGCCACTCGCGAGGCAAGACAGACGTTCTCGCGTATCCATCTCGCCAGTCCTTTCTGCACTCGCCGAGCCGGGGAACAGGACTCGCCCTGAGAGATCTCGCTCACTACCCTTCTCCACTACTTCCTTCCCAGGTCACCTGGAGGGAGCATTCTCACATAGAGCTGGGGCGGCGACCACTAGGACAGTCGGTGCGGAGCACTCGCCGCGAGCTCCGAGTGCAAACATCACGAGATTCCACATTTCCTTCCTGAAATCCACGAACATCCCGATGGTGACGAGTAGAGGGGGAGGTGGCGAGTCGGCCCAGTCAGATCCTTGTCCTTCTCCTCCAGTCATTGAACTCACTTGGATTTTCTGTGCTAGTCACACTCCATGCTCACCGTACCAAAATGTTGAAACTGATAACCGGCTTCTGTGGAGTTTGGACCCTTGAAAAATGGGTGACCGCACACTTACTTCTCCAAATGAGCTTGACTAACTGAAGACTTAGAATTCAAAACTGACACAAGACTACAACACGGAGGTCCCACCACAAACCCGAAAGATCTTAGAGCGCTTCCCCTCCTTAGCCAGTGCTGAGCTAAGGGCAGCTCAAAAAGTGTCAGGGGATCAGAGGATGAGAGAACTGAAAAACTTGCCTTCTGAGGTACCCCTTGAACCTATTTATAGAATTCTAAACTTGGTCTGCCAACAGCGTAACTCCGCTGTCCAAAAATACTAAGTGCAGCCTAATTGGGTCTGCCAACAGCCAACTCTGCTGTCCTAGAAGGCTATTTGCAACCCTTCAAGGGCATCCAGGTAATTCTGCTTCTGGATCCCACTGGGCGAATGATCCATAAAGGCTTCGCTCGCCTAAGGGAGTGAATGTTGGGGGAGCCGTGCACTCGCCTCCTAGGCTCTCCCTGGAGGGCGGGTGCTGTAACGCCCCCGATTTTTCTGCGTTTATTTTTATTCTCGTTTGGCGTTACGATGACGCGTTGCCGTGGCTTGTGCCATTTGTGGAGTGTGGTTCAGCTCCTTAGAACTGAGTGCCCTATTCTGTAGCCTGTTGGCAAGATCTCCCTAGCAAGCCGAGTCGTTTTGGGTGACCCGGTGTGGCCTCTCGGGGGGATGTTGGTGTTTGGCTTTATTTGGGTATAACTCGAGTTCTGTTCGTCGAAAATTAATTTCGACTTCGCCGTTGTGTTCGTAGCGTGGGTATTTAGCTACGGTGCGAATTTCGTCGAATTCCGAGGTAGTTCGGTTTTCGTGTCGTTTTGGTGCTTTATGTAATTTTGTAATAAAATATATAATTATATAATTATATATATATATATATAGAATGAAAAGCCCCGCTTCATCTTCTCCAAATAACCGCCGCCTGTACGAGAGGAAACGGAGAAACCGCCGAGCCTTGCCTTCCACCGCCGATTCCCGGAGCGTTTGTGGACGGAATTCGATTCCGAGAGTGGATTCGGATTGCTCTCGTCGAGACCTTCATTCATACGGTAAGAAATTCGATTTTCGTGGAGCTTTAGGGGGATTGGAATTTTTGGTTTTTGAGGTTTCCGCCATTAAAGTTCGGATTTGCTTGTTAGGTGAGTTTTTGGTGCTGCTCTTTCTAGTGCAGCGTGAAGAGGAGGGAAAGCCGACCAAGCTTCACCGGAAATCGAGGCAAGTGGTGTTCTTGCCCTTGCCAAGTTGTTTTCTTTTGTTTAAAGCCTATTGTTTCTATCGTTTTATCTCCTATTTTTCCGTCTCGAATGATTAGTCATAGTTTGAATGGTAGTGGCGTGCGTCGTTGGTAGTTTCCTACTGCTACTGTAGTTGCGTGTGTCGTGTGCGCGTTCCGGTGTCGTCCGGGGAAATCCCAACGGTACAGATTAACCGCGCACGGTCATCAACCGTTAGGGCGCACGACCACTGGTCGTGTGCCTCTGATCGTGCGCGGCTGTCTTTTTATTTTCCAAAGTTCTGTCTCGGCAATCGCACGAGCGCTGGCAACAGTGCGCACGACCAGTGGTCGTGCGACACTGATCGTGCGCAGTTGCTAGGTTTTCTGTCAGGTTTCCCAGGTTCACTTCGCACGACCATCAATAAATGACCGCGCACGACCACCGATCGTGCGCCACCGATCGTGCGCTTTGAATATTTCCTTTCGCTCCGTATTTAGCTGGCGTCGATACGCGGGTTAGGTGGGCATGAGTGTTTTGTGTAGTATTAAGGTAGTAAGGTAAGAGTTATTGTTGTGATAGTTCGCCTTGCGTGGCACGTTGAGTGGGTGAAGCTCACTCAATGCGGTGTCGAGAGGACCCAGCGCCACGTCGTGTTGAGTCATTTCAACACTTTCTTTTTCTCTTTCCTCGATTTACGTTCCCGAGTGAATTTCTTGTTTATATTTGTAATTTCCTTGTCGGTCATGTTTCTCTTTCCTAATGGCCGAATCGTGGGTCGTGGGTAGTAGTGGTGGTTTGTAGCTCTTTATGGGGGTGGAGTTGTGTAATTTAGCCAAGGCCACTCGTGTTTTTCTTGCTCCAGGTACGGGCTGGGCATGTGTGGGTGGAAGTGAAGGATTTGTGTTTTGAAAGTTGTCTTTAATTTTATTAAAGTTCATGTTTTTGATGAATGTTCAAACTCATTTTGTCCCTAGATCATTTGATGATGCTTCATGATGGCTCGAGAAGATGCCCTTGATCTTGAGCTGTAGAACACTTGAATTCCATCACATGATCTTAGTTTTATATGCTCTCGATCCCGGTAATCAAAGAGGGACATTGACCACCACCTTGGATCGTCATGTGCATTAGAGTACATTGTTGTTCTACAAATGTTGATAATAGTTATCACTTAATCACATGAGTATGTATATGGTTTCATACATATTGAGTTTGACCTATCTTATGTTGTAACATTAAGTGGAATGTGTTAAGTGTCATTAGTGTTTACAACGTGTCTAGTGTTTTGTAGATATGAGATATGTAGATTGAGCGCGTTGGTGTGAGCAATGTGATCATAGTTGAAGACTATCTTCTGATGGTGATAAACACTATGATTCGTTGTTCATATCTGCGCGTAAGGGATGTATATATCGAAATATCATTTTGTCCCCAAATTATTTTGGTAATGATATAGTCGGGCCCCTTGGCAGAGCGAGTTTGTATAGCATGCATTATAACTAACGTAGTTATAAATACAACTCACTTGTGAGACCAAGAAAGACAAATATAGTGCGAAATGACACAGTCTCAGTTTGCACAATATTTATGATATCATGTGACAAAGAAATAGACGAAGGTCGTTCATTGCGTTACCTAGTTACCATGTTGTTGGGGCGACTATTATGCAGTGACAAAGCCTCTTATAGTCAGTAATATAGGATGTTATATTATAGCCTCGACGACATGGTTCCTCTTTAAGGTCGCACCAAATGAACTGGAACAGCATCCGTTCGGCTTATCTGGAGTATTTGATTTTATGGAACATTTAATCTAAATACTATAATAAGTGCGGACATCTAATGTCGTGACTCGACATGCTTAGATAGAATTCTTGTGCGACTATCAAAAAGAAATATTATGACGGAGCGAGTCGTCGTAATCATTTTGGTAGGAGTGCACAGTAATTGGTATTTTGGGATTATATATATATATATATATATATTATATATATATGTGTAAGTATTTATATATATAAGTATATATATATATATATATATATATATATATATATATATATATATATATATATATATGTGTTATATATATATGTAAATGTATATAAATATATATGTAAATGTATATAAATATATGTATATAATGTATACAGTTTTTATATAAGTTTATATTAATATATATAAGTTTATATTAATATATATATATAAGTTAAAAACCTATGAGGATGGAGAGGCAGAGTTTTTCACGGGTGTTTTGTCTAAACCTAGCCGCAAAAAACCAGAGAGCAAAGGGATTTTGCGATCTGGAGCTTCGGCCGCCGTCGTCGTGCAGCCCCCTTGCCCCGCCGCCGGGCAAGCTTGACGCCGGCTTCCCCTCCCGCTGCTCCGTCACCGGGCTAGCTTGCCGCCGCCACAGCCTTGGCGTCCGCCCCTCTCTTCTCCGGGCAAGCTTCCCACCGCCATCTCCGTGCCCTTCGCCGACCTTAGGTGGTTCTTCCCGGTCGGCCATGGCTTGTTTGAAGGCTTGAGTTTGCTCCTCCTCCTCAACGGTTTTAGATCCCTCTCCACTTTCCTCTTCCCTACCCGGCGACTAGTGTGGCTCGACCACTTGGAGTCATCGGTGCAAGAGGAAGTTAGATCTGAGCTATTGCTTCTATTCCCCGTCAACGGAATAGAGCTTTGACACTGTTCGGGTTCAAGGTGAACCAAGAGGCGAGGCGATCGGCCTCTTTATTGCGGCGGGATCGTTTCCATTTTCTCCGGCGCGCTTTCCTCTTCCGCCTAGAGATTGTTCTCTAGAGGTATAACTTCTAACGCATGTGATGGATTAGATGTGATGAGTTAGGGTTTATTTTATTAAGCCTTTATTGCATTGTTTTGGGATATCCGATCCTTATGTGTTATGTGGTGTTAGGAATTTTTTTTTAAAAATTCGCCCCACTACCGCACGTGAAATCCTACAGTGGTATCAGAGCCAGGTTGGATATCTCATTTCAATGTAACTCCTTGTTGCTAGTTTTGGTGCCTAATGGTTTGGATTTGCTATGTTCTAACCCTTTTGATTCATATTGCGTAATCCATCTTTGTATGAATTATAAGGAGATTATTTTTTTTGGATTTAAAATGATCTAGATGAATCATGAAGGGTTGAGTACATGAGCTTATCCAATGTTAGGATTCCGTCTAGCGGGTTTTATTCTATCTTTGTTTTTTTATTTTACAACTCTGGAATGTAATTGGTTTGGAATGGATGTAATATTTTTTTTTAGAATGCCGTGAGTTAGGTATTTTATATATTCTCCATTCTTTTGGGAATGTGAAAAGAAAAATTTAAGAATGTCTTTCCTCCTCATCGTCCCCATCTAAGCTAGTGATATTGGATGAACATGAGTGTGACTTCAATCACTAGACATGGTGGCACTTATGCGAGTTGATGTTAGGCCACAAATGAGTAGGTTGTGTGAGGCACTTCTTGCTGATTTTGTTGGAATGTCACTCGCATGAGTTTTCTTACATGATGAGTTTTCTTACATGATGAGTTTTCTTAATCAAATCACCAAGATCTAGGCTTGGTCCTTTGGGAAAGTGTTATGTTCTTAAAATAGTTGTTTGTATATTACTATCAAGAATCATAAGTGTTTAAGGTTGACTTAAAAGGTTATGATTGGTGATTGGTACCTACCTGATAATCTTGTGGATGAGTCCATTAGGCTAAAAGGATCTTGATTCACTATTTTAAAGCATTTTATTTTTGGATCTCTCTGATCCATTTTTTTCTTAAAAAGAATTTTTCTGAACATGATCTTATCTTTTTATATAGAGCTTTGTCTACATTGCCAAATTTTCTGCGTTCCATGATTGATAAAAGCCCGCTTGCTAACGACGGGTCAAATTACTCTGACTGGATACTCAAGCTTAACATTGTGTTGCGCTTGGAGAATCTCTTACCTATACTGGAGGGTAAATGCCCAGTAGAGAAGGAGATTGGCAAGCCAACTGATGCTGAGAAAGAGGAACAAAAGAGATGGGATGACAGTCAACGTGTCGTGCAGACTCTGATACTGGCCAGCATAGGCGATCAGCTGCAAAGGAAATTTCTCGATACTCCTACAAAGGAAATTGTAGCACAATTGGAGAAAATGTTCACCGATAGTGCTCGTAAAGAGCGCTATAAGACCACCATCGCACTCACAAGGTGCAAGATGATGGAGGGTGAGTCTGTCTCAGTGCACTTCCTTAAGGTGCAAGGCTATTTGGAGAAATTGGAGAAACTGAAGTCTCCAATTCCTGAAGACATTGCAGAAGATATCATTTTGGGGTCACTGCCTTACTCGTTTAAGGATTTCATCATGCATTATCATATGCGTGAGAAACAAATGACCATAAATGAACTTCATAACGCACTCAAAACAGCTGAGGTTGACATGGGCAAGACAAAGGGAAATGTTGTCTTAGCTGTGGCGTCTGATAGCAAGAAAATAGTCAAAAACAAGGTTAAGTCCAAAGGCCAGACCTCGAAAGGAAATTTTCATCTCAAGGGCAAAAAGGGAGGTACTCAGGATAGTACCTCCAAGGGAAGCAAAGTGAAGAATTCTCCTAACTCTCTCACTGAATGCTTTCATTGTTATGAGAAGGGACACTTCAAGATGAACTGCCCCAAGTACAAGAGAGATTTGGATGAAGGCAAAATCGAGAGGAAGCGTCCTAAAAGTATTTTTGTTATTGAGTTGAGTTTGAATTTAACCACTACTATCCTTGATTGGGTACTTGATACCGGATCATGTGCTCACTTAATCTCAAATGTGCAGTCACTAAGGGATAGGAGATCTCTCCCCAAAGGAGAGGTGGTGCTGAAGGTGGGAAACGGTGCTAGTATTTCTGCAGTTGCGGTGGGCACTTTGGAACTCCCCTTACCTAGTGGTTTATGTCTAACCTTATTTAATGTTTATCATGTCCCTTCTATTTTAAGAAACATTATTTCTGTATCATGTTTGGATGCAGAAGGTTTTAGTTTTGTCATTGGGAACTCCCAAATGAGGATTGAGAAGGATGGCTTATTTTATGCAAGTGCTTTCATTTCGAATGGATTGTATTTGCTTAATATTGTGGATGATAAACAAGTATTAAATATAAATAACAAACGACTCAAAATATCTCACTTGAATGAGACTCTCTTATGACACCATCGTCTTGGTCACATTAATGAAAAACGCATAAGGAAATTACATCAGGCCAATCTTTTAGGCTCTTTTGATCCTAATGCAATTGGGACATGCGAGTCATGCCTAACTGGCAAAATGACCAAGACACCTTTTAAAAGGAAGGGTACAAGAGCAAACAACTTATTGGAATTGATACACTCTGATGTATGTGGTCCAATGAGTGTGTGTGCCAGAGATGGTTTTAGGTACTTCATCACTTTTACAGATGATTATAGTCGATATGGCTATGTTTATCTAATGAAGCATAAGAGTGATTCCCTTGCCAAGTTCAAGGAATATAAAAATGAAGTTGAAAACCAACTGGATAAGAGAATCAAAGTTCTGAGATCAGATCGTGGAGGTGAGTATTTGAGCAATGAGTTCAATACTTACCTAAAGGAGTGTGGTATTGTACCACAACTAACTCCTCCTGGGACACCGCAGTGGAATGGTGTCTCCGAAAGGAGAAACCGGACACTGCTAGACATGGTTAGACCCATGATGTGTCAATCCGATCTACCTTTATTTTTTTGGGGCCATGCACTTTTAACGGCAGCTTACACTTTAAACTTCGTTCCAACTAAAGCCGTAGAGAAAACTCCTCATGAGATATGGTTTGAGAAACCACCCATCACTTCTTTCTTCAAGATTTGGGGCTGTGAGGCATATGTCAAACGTATGCAATCATCCAAACTAGACCCCAAAGCTGATAAGTGTTTCTTTATTGGATACCCAAGAGAAACAAAAGGGTATAGCTTTTGGCACAAGTCAACAAATACTATATTTGTTAAGAAGGGTGCTACATTCTTAGAGAAAGAGTTTCTTGAAAGAATCAAAAGCGGTGACCGTAGGGTGACACTTGAGGAAACTCAAGAAAACCTACAAGAGAGTGATCATGAGATGAGCGTTGATGTTCAAAATGATCACCAAGAGTCACAAGAAGTTCCTTTAGTCAGTGGGAGCATGAGTATTCCACCTCCGCATATGATTACGGAGGAAACTCTTGCTTTACCACCACCTGTTAGTCTTACTCGTGTTGAGCATGAATTGACTCCACCAGAAATAGTGGAGGAAATTCAAGAATCTCAGATTAAGCTGGACAAACCAAAGGAGCTTAGGAGGTCGATCAGGGAAAGGAAAAAGCCTGACATATACATGGGTCTTCATGAGGTGTTCATTCTAGACACAGAAGACCCGTTGACCTATGAAGAAGCAATGAAAAGAAAGGATTCCGTAGCATGGCTTGAAGCCATGAAGTCCGAAATGCAATCCATGTATGACAACCAAGTATGGAACTTGGTTGACCTTCCTGATGGAAAGAAATCCATCCCCTGTAAATGGATTTTTAAGAGGAAGATGGACATGAATGGAAGCATGACAACCTACAAGGCAAGACTTGTAGCGAAAGGTTTTAGTCAAATCCAAGGGATTGACTATGATGAAACCTTCTCGCCCGTTGTGATGTTTAAGACTATTCGGATTATGTTGGCGATTGCCGCATTTCATGATTATGAAATCTGGCAATTGGATGTCAAAACGGCCTTCCTAAATGGAAAGCTAGATGAGGATGTATTCATGAAGCAACCTCAAGGTTTTGAAGATTCTCACAATAGCGGCAAAGTATGCAAGCTTCAAAGAGCCATTTATGGGTTGAAGCAAGCATCAAGGAGTTGGAACAAACGCTTTGATGAAGAAGTTAAAACCCTTGAGTTCGTTCAAAGCAAGGAAGAGCCTTGTGTATACAAGAAGGTTAGTGGGAGCAGCGTTATATTTTTGATCTTATATGTTGACGATATTCTCCTAATGGGCAACAACTTATCATTAATGGAACAAGTAAGAAACTCATTGAAAACAATCTTTTCAATGAAGGACATGGGTGAAGCCCAATATATATTATGAATAAAGATATATAGAGACAGATCACGTAGACTTATTGGCCTAAGTCAAAGTATTTACATTGACAAAGTCTTAGAAAGGTTCCATATGGAAAACTCTAAGAAAGGAAATGTGCCAATGAAGGCGTCTACTCAGCTAGGCAAGTCTCAATGTGCCTCATCACATAAAGACATTGAATACATGATGAATGTGCCCTATGCTTCCGCCATAGGTTCCATCATGTATGCCATGATCTGTACGAGACCAGATGTCGCATATGCTCTTAGCATGACGAGTCGATATCAAGCTTCACCTAGTCCAATTCATTGGACGGCGGTCAAGAATATTCTTAGGTACCTTAAAAGGACCAAGAATAAGTTTCTTGTTTTTGGTGGACATAAAGAGCTCCATGTAGAAGGTTACACGGATGCTAGCTTTATGACAGATCCGGACGATAGAAGATCTCAATCTGGGTTCGTTTTTCTTCTGAATGGTGGAGCTGTGAGTTGGCGTAGTTGGAAACAATCCACTACTGCTGATTCAACCACTGCAGCGGAAGTCATGGCGGCCGCAGAGGCAAGCAAAGAGGCAGTCTGGATAAAGAAATTCCTTGAGGAATTGGGAGTCGTGACATCTAGTGAAGGGCCCTTGAAATTGTTTTGTGATAATAGTGCTTCCATTTCACAAATCAAGGAGCCGAAATCACATCACAAGACAAAATACATGGATCAGAAGTATTTTGTCACTCGCGACTTCATTGAAGAAGGCAAGATTGCACTTTTATGGATTGACACAAATAGCAACACAGCTGACCCCTTCACCAAGCCTCTGTCTCAAGCCAAAGGGGAAGTTCACTTCGAGTCCATGGGGTTGCAAGACCATGGAGAATGGTTTGATGTTTAGATGACGAGGATTCCTATGTTTTGTATTTCTTTTATTAGAAACTTTAAAAACAAGTGAGAGATTGAAGGATTTGTGTTTTGAAAGTTGTCTTTAATTTTATTAAAGTTCATGTTTTTGATGAATGTTCAAACTCATTTTGTCCCTAGATCATTTGATGATGCTTCATGATGGCTCGAGAAGATGCCCTTGATCTTGAGCTGTAGAACACTTGAATTCCATCACATGATCTTAGTTTTATATGCTCTCGATCCCGGTAATCAAAGAGGGACATTGACCACCACCTTGGATCGTCATGTGCATTAGAGTACATTGTTGTTCTACAAATGTTGATAATAGTTATCACTTAATCACATGAGTATGTATATGGTTTCATACATATTGAGCTTGACCTATCTTATGTTGTAACATTAAGTGGAATGTGTTAAGTGTCATTAGTGTTTACAACGTGTCTAGTGTTTTGTAGATATGAGATATGTAGATTGAGCGCGTTGGTGTGAGCAATGTGATCATAGTTGAAGACTATCTTCTGATGGTGATAAACACTATGATTCGTTGTTCATACCTGCGCGTAAGGGATGTATATATCGAAATATCATTTTGTCCCCAAATTATTTTGGTAATGATATAGTCGGGCCCCTTGGCAGAGCGAGGTTGTATAGCATGCATTATAACTAACGTAGTTATAAATACAACTCACTTGTGAGACCAAGAAAGACAAATATAGTGCGAAATGACACAGTCCCAGTTTGCACAATATTTATGATATCATGTGACAAAGAAATAGACGAAGGTCGTTCATTGCGTTACCTAGTTACCATGTTGTTGGGGCGACTATTATGCAGTGACAAAGCCTCTTATAGTCAGTAATATAGGATGTTATATTATAGCCTCGACGACATGGTTCCTCTTTAAGGTCGCACCAAATGAACGGGAACAGCATCCGTTCGGCTTATCTGGAGTATTTGATTTTATGGAACATTTAATCTAAATACTATAATAAGTGCGGACATCTAATGTCATGACTCGACATGCTTAGATAGAATTCTTGTGCGACTATCAAAAAGAAATATTATGACGGAACGAGTCGTCGTAATCATTTTGGTAGGAGTGCACAGTAATTGGTATTTTGGGATTATATATATATATATATATATATGTGTAAGTATTTATATATATAAGTATATATATATATATATATATGTTATATATATATATGTAAATGTATATAAATATATATGTAAATGTATATAAATATATGTATATAATGTATACAGTTTTTATATAAGTTTATATTAATATATATAAGTTTATATTAATATATATATATAAGTTAAAAACCTATGAGGATGGAGAGGCAGAGTTTTTCACGGGTATTTTGTCTAAACCTAGCCGCAAAAAACCAGAGAGCAAAGGGATTTTGCGATCTGGAGCTTCGGCCGCCGTCGTCGTGCAGCCCCCTTGCCCCGCCGCCGGGCAAGCTTGACGCCGGCTTCCCCGCCCGCTGCTCCATCACCGGGCTAGCTTGCCGCCGCCACAGCCTTGGCGTCCGCCCCTCTCTTCTCCGGGCAAGCTTCCCACCGCCATCTCCGTGCCCTTCGCCGACCTTAGGTGGTTCTTCCCGGTCGGCCATGGCTTGTTTGAAGGCTTGAGTTTGCTCCTCCTCCTCAACTGTTTTAGATCCCTCTCCACTTTCCTCTTCCCTACCCGGCGACTAGTGTGGCTCGACCACTTGGAGTCATCGGTGCAAGAGGAAGTTAGATCTGAGCTATTGCTTCTATTCCCCGTCAACGGAATAGAGCTTTGACGATGTTCGGGTTCAAGGTGAACCAAGAGGCGAGGCGATCGAGCTCTTTGTTGCGGCGGGATCGTTTCCATTTTCTCCGGCGCGCTTTCCTCTTCCGCCTAGAGATTGTTCTCTAGAGGTATAACTTCTAACACATGTGATAGATTAGATGTGATGAGTTAGGGTTTATTTTGTTAAGCCTTTGTTGCATTGTTTTGGGATATCCGATCCTTATGTGTTATGTGGTGTTAGGAATTTTTTTTTTAAAATTCGCCCCACTACCACACGTGAAATCCTACAGGAAGGTCCCTTGTGCTTTCACGTGTAGACCCTCGAGCTTGTTGACTTGGACATGGTGGATGGGGGAACTGAGTTTGCCTCCAATCCGGTTCCTCGTTGTTTGATTTTGCTACTACCACCTCCCACAGTTTAGGGTGTTAGAAGTTTCTTCCTTGGTAGTTTGCAGCACTTTTGGCTCTTGGTAGCCTAGTAGGCCCTGCAGGATGTTGTTCCTGGGCCGGGTTGTTGCTGTTTTCTCGCACGTAGTGCTTTTCTTGTTGTCCTGTTTTGGGCAGTTGTGACTCTTTCTACTGCATGTCTTACTGGTATTTTTTCCCCTTTTGGTTGACTCTTTCATGCAGTTTTACTTTGTTTAGCTTGCTGAGGTATTCTGTTTCTTTTGGAATACCCCAGGTTCTGAGCCGTAGCTAGTTGGGTGGCTAGTTTGCAGTGGTGGTGTTGGTGGTCTCTTGGACCTTGGAGTTCCGTTTGCCGTGTTGGTGAGGTAGTTTTTTTTTCAGTACTTTCTTACAGACATACATATATGCCAGTGGGTTCGTGTCAGGTTGTTGGCGCTCACTGGTAGTTTTTACCTTTGTACTGGATATATTTACTTATGCTGCTACCGTTTTCTGGAGATAGTCTACTTGCTCTGAGAAGGTTTTATGCTAGGTTGCTAGTTACTTTTAAACTATAATTATTATTATAAATAAAGCTCATGATCAGCATGTTTTATAAAACGTAATCACTATTTTTCCAAATCACGTATAAAGACCGTTTTCTTATATATTATATAAATTAAATGTAGGGTCTTGCATAGCATGAGTGGTTCTCTTGGGACCCTTATGTGCTCTTTAGGATGTCAAACCTAAATAAAGTATTTTTCCGCAGCGTATAAATATAGTTTTTCTTTTGTGGACTAGGTGATCCACTGAGCCGAGGGATACGGTCTCTAAAATATAACTGATTTTCTAATCATTAATCACATGATTTTCTTTCATTAAGTGGGTAGTTGGTTTTGCCTGAGCGTCAGCAGTTATCCCCTGCTTGACGTGGCATCATGACGCGTGTTTTCTCTTACTCTGATAATTCTTAATTCGGAGAAAATGCGGGTTGTGACAGTTGGTATCAGAGGGAGGTTGCTTGACAAGTTAGTTGAGCAACCTTCCTTTGTTTGCTTTTTAGTAGTTCAGCATCATGTCATTCACACACCGATATGTCATCAGCACGTCTTGGCAAAAGCACGAACACTACACTCATAGCATAACATGAAGTATACGGGGCATATTATGTAGTATGGGATGCATAATATGTGTTCGTATATGGATCCTTCATAGGGGCAATATGTGAGGGTTATATAGTATGAGATATATAACCTCACCACATAGCTGCGACTAGCACGTTTTCTTTTTCGTTGCATGAGAATGTTATGTAGTATGGGATGCATAACATTTTCATGTGTACGCCGCTCATAACATGCATTAGGGCCTTTTTAGAATGCATAACACCATCATGCATAACATATCATTGCATAAGCACAACGTGCCAAGCTAAAGATTTGCAGGATGATATATGTACACACATAAGTTTTCAAATTAATATAAAAGTCATGCATTCCCGATCTAGGCACAAGAGTTAGTAAGGTGGTGGCTAACCATCCTAGGTTAGGGCATAACATCTAAATTTTGTTAAGAAGATAAACTCTCAGAGCAAGTTTAGCAGCTTTAAGTCTATATCTATATATGTATTGTCTGTACTTGTATTTGGTTCTAGGCATTGTAGTAGGGTCTAATTTGTGTTGTTATGATTTTAGAATGGCTAGGCGTCCTGCGACTCGATCGACTCCCCTGTCTGAGGGTGAGTCATCTGGGGCTCAGAACGATGCGGTGATCGAGAGTCTGCGTCTGAGTAGCGAAGCTATGGGCAGGCAGTTGGAGGAGGTGCAAGCCCAGATTCAGTCTTTGGTGGCTGTTGTGGCAGGTCAGGCTCAGGGTGCGCAAGTTCCTGCTGGGGGGGGGGGTTAGCTGTTCCTCCTCCTCCTGCACCCTTGAGACCTCCAGTGGTGGTGCCAGCAGAGATGACCTTCATCTCACAGTTTCAGAGGCTGAGCCCTCCCACTTATGATGGGAAGGCAGATTTCATGGTGATAGACGACTGGCTGATCTCCATGGAGGAGATGTTCTCGTACTTAGGGATTGCAGATGATCAGAGGGTGATGATAGCCGCCTATCAGCTTAAAGGTTTGGCTAAGAGTTGGTGGCTGAGAGAGAAGGAGAGCTTGGTAGCCGGATGCTCTTGGGAGGTGTTCAAGGAGATGCTGTTGAGGAAGTTCTTACCCTCGGTCGAGCGTGACCGCCTCATGAACGACTTCCTCCATCTGAAGCAAAGGCAACTCACGGTGGGTGAGTATGAGATAGAGTTCAGCAAGTTGAGCCGTTTTGCCCCGGGATTGGTCAGCGTTGAGGCTGATCGAGTTAAGCGATTTCTCGGTGGTTTGAGGAGCGAGGTGCAGCAGTTGACCAGTGCTTATGGGTCAGAGACTTATGCAGGTGTAGTAGAGGCTGCTCTGAAGGTGGAGGCTATTGAGACCGCGAAGAGCAGAGGCCAGCAAATGAGGTTGGACAAGAGAAAGTCGGTGGAGGAGAAGAAACCCCAGGTACCTGGTGCGACTCCGGGAAAGAGGGGCAAGGTGGAGTGCAGCTTCTGTGGCCGGTCAGGCCACCCTGCCGAGAAATGTTTCAAGAAGGCAGCAGCTCAGAGGAAGGAGCAGGTTCATGCGATCCAGGGTGCTCCTAGGAGAGATGTCTCCTGTTCCGTTTGCAAGCGATCCGGCCATGATGCGGCCCAGTGTTGGACTAAGGATAAAGTCTGCTTTCAGTGTGGGCAGAAGGGTCACATCAAGTCGAGGTGCCCTCAGTTTCAGCCAGCTCTTCCTGCAGTTCCGTTACAGGCTTTACCTCCACCTCATAGTGTGGACAAGGGAAAGGGGAAGCTGAACGTGATCTCTTCCGAGGAGGCTCAGGCTTCGACCCAGGTCATCTCAGGTTAGTTGTTTGTTGTTTTTCCAGCCTGGTAGTTCTATTTGCTAGAATGTTTGCAGTATTGTTGTGGTAGTTCCTTAGTTTTCTATGCTCCTATAGGGAAATTTAAGGTAAAGAACCGCTGGGCGCGGGTTCTGTTTGACTCCGGCGCTACCCACTCGTTCGTGGCTAGAGCCTTTGTGGAGCGACATCGGTTGACCTTAGATCGTGTTCGGGATTCCTTCCGTGTCAAGTTTCCCTCTGGTGAATCTGTGTTGTCAGATTTGGGCATTTTGGATTGCCCTGTTTTGTTGGGGAACTTTCTTGTGAAGGCGGACCTGAAGATGATTGATTTGGAGGACTTCGATGTTATTCTGGGCATGGACTGGCTCTCTAGGTATGATGCAGTCATTCAGTGCAAAGGAAAGCGCTTGGACTTCATCAGGGACGACGGTCAGCCCGGCAGCGTGTATGTTGATCCGTGTCAGGATTCTCCTATCATCTCTGCGGTATGTGCTCAGAGGTTATTTCTTTCTGGTTGTTGTGCTTGTTTAGTCTCGGCAGTTGAAACCGCTGTTAGCGTACCACGCTTGGAGGAGATCCCTATTATTTGTGGTTTCGCCGATGTTTTTCCTGATGACCTTCCTGGTCTTCCTCCCGAGCGGGATGTTGAGTTTGTGATCGATTTGGAGCCGGGTACGCGTCCTATTGCTAAGGCGCCGTACCGGATGGCCCCTCGTGAGTTAGAGGAGTTGCGAGGTCAGTTGGATGAGCTGTTGGCTAAAGGTTTTATCAGGCAGAGTTCGTCGCCTTGGGGTGCTCCTGTTTTGTTTGTAAAGAAGAAAGATGGGTCGATGCGGCTTTGCATCGACTATAGAGAATTGAACAAGGTCACTATTAAGAACAGATACCCTCTGCCGAGGATCGATGATTTATTTGACTAGTTGCGCGGTAGCACGGTGTTCTCCAAGATCGATCTTCGTTCTGGTTATCATCAGCTCAGGATCCGTGAGGCGGATATTCCACGGACTGCGTTTAGATCGAGGCATGGACACTTTGAGTTTTTGGTGATGTCGTTTGGTCTGACCAACGCACCATTAGCCTTCATGGATATGATGAACATGGTGTTCAAGGATTTCCTCGACAAGTTCGTTGTGGTCTTCATTGATGACGTGTTAGTTTATTCTCGTAGTGCTGAGGAGCATGAGCAGCATTTGCGTTTGGTCCTATCAGAGTTGAGGAACCATAAGTTATTCGCCAAGTTGAGCAAGTGCGAATTTTGGTTGCCTCAGGTTTCTTTTCTAGGCCACGTGGTGAGCAAGGAAGGGATCTCGGTCGATCCAAAAAAGATTGCAGTAGTGATGGATTGGAGTAGGCCGAGTACGCCTAAGGAGATCAGGAGTTTCTTAGGGTTGGCTGGATATTACAGAAGATTTGTGGAGGGTTTCTCTTCCCTAGCTGCACCGCTGACCAAGTTGACTCAGAAGAATGTGGCATTTGTTTGGAGCGAAAAGTGCGAGGAGGCTTTTCTGGAGCTAAAGAAGAGATTGTGCACTGCCCCCGTTCTGACCCTGCCTATTGAGGGTGTGGATTATGATGTATATGTGGATGCTTCGCTTGTAGGTCTGGGATGCGTATTAATGCAGGTTGGGAAGGTGATTGCCTATGGGTCAAGGCAACTGAAGACTCATGAGAAGAATTATCCTACGCATGACCTTGAGTTCGCAGCGGTTATTTATGCGTTGAAGCTGTGGAGACACCTACTTTATGGGGCTCAGTGTAAGATCTTCACTGACCACAAGAGCCTGAAGTACGTGTTCACGCAGAAGGAGTTGAATCTGCGCCAACGACGGTGGCTAGAGTATGTGGCTGATTATGATGTAGAAATCCAGTATCATCCGGGCAAGGCCAATGTGGTGGCCGACGCCCTGAGCCGAAAGACGGGAAAGATCTTTAACCTCTCCGCCGATCGGTTAGTTGAGGAGTTCCTCCTTATGGATATTTCAGTGGGATGCTGTGGTTTGCAGAGTAGTTGTCAGTGGCAGAGCCGTCCTGGATTTCTTTGACCAGACTGCACCAGAAGGACGACTCGGATCTGTTGCACTTGTTCATCAGGACAGAGAAGGGAGAGTTGCCAGATTTTGCTATCGATGATGCAGGTACTTTGAAGTACCGCGGCAGGTTTTGCATTCCCGCGGTTAAGGATATTAGGAGGATGATTTGTAGTGAGGCTCATGGATCTAGCGTTGTCTATCATCCAGGATCTACGAAGATGTACCGTGACTTAAGGCAAATTGCCTGGTGGTATGGCATGAAAGGTGATATAGCCCGATTTGTTGCTGAGTGCCACACTTGCAAGCGCGTGAAGGCCGATCATGGAAGGCCTGGGGGCAAGTTGACCCCGTTAGAGATCCCGACTTGGAAGTGGGAGAGTATATCTATGGACTTCATTACGGGCTTACCAAGATCTCCGAGGGGATTTGATTCTGTTTGGGTTATAGTGGATAGATTGACGAAGTGTGCTCACTTCGTGCCTTATAAGATTGATTACCCGATGAAGAAGATAGCGGAGTTGTACTTGAATGAAGTCATCCGACTCCACGGTGTGCCGGTTAGCATCATTTCTGATCGAGACTCCCGGTTTACTTCTCGTTTTTGGCAGAGTCTGCAGGAGGGTTTGGGTACGGATCTGAGATATTCTACCGCGTACCACCCACAGACCAATGGGCAGACGGAGCGGGTGAATCAGATTGTTGAGGATATGATCCGATGCTATATTTTAGACCACG
This sequence comes from Platanthera zijinensis, assembly GCA_039513925.1. NCBI lineage: Eukaryota > Viridiplantae > Streptophyta > Magnoliopsida > Asparagales > Orchidaceae > Platanthera > Platanthera zijinensis. The sequence goes on along the minus strand of CM077090.1, from coordinate 2,228,170 downwards.
GCGGAGCGTGGGATGAGCGGCTGCGACTTATGGAATTTGCTTACAACAATAGTTATCAGGAAAGTTTGCAGATGGCTCCGTTCGAAGCCTTGTATGGGAGGCGCTGTAGGACTCCGTTGTTTTGGGCCGAGGCTGGTGAGAGGCCGTTGTTGGGTCCTGATGCGCTGGAGGATATGGAAGTCGCCGTGAAGCTTATTCGGGAGAAGCTTCGTATAACTCAGGAGAGGTACAAAAAGAACGTCAATCGGCGTAGGTCTGCTTTGGAGTACGTTCTCTGTAGGGGACCTTGTATTTCTTAAGGTTTCCCCAATGGTGGGTGTTAAGAGATTTGGTAAGAATCGGAAGTTGGACCCAAGGTATGTGGGCCCGTTCGAGATCTTGGAACGGGTTGGCGTGTCAGCTTATAGATTGGGTTTGCCAGCAAACTTCCCAGGAGTTCATAATGTTTTTCATGTTAGCCAATTGCGGAAGTGCGTGCGCAGCAGTGGGCAAGTCTTGGACGTTGTGCCCCAGTTGGAGCCCAACCTCTCTTTTGTTGAGGTGCCGGTTCGTATTTTGGATACTCAGGAGCGAGTGCTGCGAAAGAAGTCCATACCGATGGTGAAAGTTCTGTGGAAAAATCAGGATTTGGAGAGCGTGATTTGGGAGCTAGAGTCGGCCATGAGGAGGGCTTACCCTCACCTGTTTCCCTGATTTGATCGGTATGTTTCCCTTCTTGTAACTCCTATTGGTTACTTTTCCTTCTTTAGTAGGAGTGTTGTGCGTAAAGTTTCGGGACGAAACTTTCTTTTAGGGGGAGTGACTGTAACGCCCCTGATTTTTCTGCGTTTATTTTTATTCTCGTTTGGCGTTACGATGACGCGTTGTCGTTGCTTGTGCCATTTGTGGAGTGTGGTTCAGCTCCTTAGAACTGAGTGCCCTATTCTGTAGCCTGTTGGCAAGATCTCCCTAGCAAGCCGAGTCATTTTGGGTGACCCGGTGTGGCCTCTCGGGGGGATGTTGGTGTTTGGCTTTATTTGGGTATAACTCAAGTTCTGTTCGTCGAAAATTAATTTCGACTTCGCCGTTGTGTTTGTAGCGTGGGTATTTAGCTACGGTGCGAATTTCGTCGAATTCCGAGGTAGTTCGGTTTTCGTGTCGTTTTGGTGCTTTATGTAATTTTGTAATAAAATATATAATTATATAAATATATATATATATAGAATGAAAAGCCCCGCTTCATCTTCTCCAAATAACCGCCGCCTGTACGAGAGGAAACGGAGAAACCGTCGAGCCTTGCCTTCCACCGCCGATTCCCGGAGCGTTTGTGGACGGAATTCGATTCCGAGAGTGGATTCGGATTGCTCTCGTCGAGACCTTCATTCCTACGGTAAGAAATTCGATTTTCATGGAGCTTTAGGGGGATTGGAATTTTTGGTTTTTGAGGTTTCCGCCATTAAAGTTCAGATTTGCTTGTTAGGTGAGTTTTTGGTGCTGCTCTTTCTAGTGCAGCGTGAAGAGGAGGGAAAGCCGACCAAGCTTCACCGGAAATCGAGGCAAGTGGTGTTCTTGCCCTTGCCAAGTTGTTTTCTTTTGTTTAAAGCCTATTGTTTCTATCGTTTTATCTCCTATTTTTCCGTCTCGAATGATTAGTCATAGTTTGAATGGTAGTGGCGTGCGTCGTTGGTAGTTTCCTACTGCTACTGTAGTTGCGTGTGTCGTGTGCGCGTTCCGGTGTCGTCCGGGGAAATCCCAACGGTACAGATTAACCGCGCACGGTCATCAACCGTTAGGGCGCACGACCACTGGTCGTGTGCCTCTGATCGTGCGCGGCTGTCTTTTTATTTTCCAAAGTTCTGTCTCGGCAATCGCACGAGCGCTGGCAATAGTGCGCATGACCAGTTGTCGTGCGACACTGATCGTGCGCAGTTGCTAGGTTTTCTGTCAGGTTTCCCAGGTTCACTTCGCACGACCATCAATCAATGACCGCGCACGACCACCGATCGTGCACCACCGATCGTGCGCTTTGAATATTTCCTTTCGCTCCGTATTTAGCTGGCGTCGATACGCGGGTTAGGTGGGCATGAGTGTTTTGTGTAGTATTAAGGTAGTAAGGTAAGAGTTATTGTTGTGATAGTTCGCCTTGCGTGGCACGTTGAGTGGGCGAAGCTCACTCAATGCGGTGTCGAGAGGACCCAGCGCCACGTCGTGTTGAGTCATTTCAACACTTTCTTTTTCTCTTTCCTCGATTTACGTTCCCGAGTGAATTTCTTGTTTATATTTGTAATTTCCTTGTCGATCATGTTTCTCTTTCCTAATGGCCGAATCGTGGGTCGTGGGTAGTAGTGGTGGTTTGTAGCTCTTTATGGGGGTGGAGTTGTGTAATTTAGCCAAGGCCACTCGTGTTTTTCTTGCTCCAGGTACGGGCTGGGCATGTGTGGGTGGAAGGTCTCTTGTGCTTTCACGTGTAGACCCTCGAGCTTGTTGACTTGGACATGGTGGATGGGGGAACTGAGTTTGCCTCCAATCCGGTTCCTCGTTGTTTGATTTTGCTATTACCACCTACCACAGTTTAGGGTGTTAGAAGTTTCTTCCTTGGTAGTTTGCAGCACTTTTGGCTCTTGGTAGCCTAGTAGGCCCTGCAGGATGTTGTTCCTGGGCCGGGTTGTTGCTGTTTTCTCGCACGTAGTGCTTTTCTTGTTGTCCTGTTTTGGGCAGTTGTGACTCTTTCTACTGCATGTCTTACTTTTTCCCCTTTTGGTTGACTATTTCATGCAATTTTACTTTGTTTAGCTTGCTGAGGTATTCTGTTTCTTTTGGAATACCCCAGGTTCTGAGCCGTAGCCAGTTGGGTGGCTAGTTTGCAGTGGTGGTGTTGGTGGTCTCTTGGACCTTGGAGTTCCGTTTGCCGTGTTTGTGAGGTAGTTTTTTTTCAGTACTTTCTTACAGACATACATATATGCCAGTGGGTTCGTGTCAGGTTGTTGGCGCTCACTGGTAATTTTTACCTTTGTACTGGATATATTTACTTATGCTGCTACCGTTTTCTGGAGATAGTCTACTTGCTCTGAGAAGGTTTTATGCTAGGTTGCTAGTTACTTTTAAACTATAATTATTATTATAAATAAAGCTCATGATCAGCATGTTTTATAAAACGTAATCACTATTTTTCCAAATCACGTATAAAGACCGTTTTCTTATATATTATATAAATTAAATGTAGGGTCTTGCATAGCATGAGTGATTCTCTTGGGACCCTTATGTGCTCTTTAGGATGTCAAACCTAAATAAAGTATTTTTCCGCAGCGTATAAATATAGTTTTTTTTTGTGGACTAGGTGATCCACTGAGCCGAGGGATACGGTCTCTAAAATATAACTGATTTTCTAATCATTAATCACATGATTTTCTTTCATTAAGTGGGTAGTTGGTTTTGCCTGAGCGTCAGCAGTTATCCCCTGCTTGACGTGGCATCATGACGCGTGTTTTCTCTTACTCTGATAATTCTTAATTCGGAGAAAATGCGGGTTGTGACAGGTACTAGCTTGGGCAACAACTCGCCTGGCTCGACGAGATATCCTCCTGCATGCGCACTGAGGCGCGAGTATGGGGCGAGTGCATGATGAAGCTCGCATTCGCCTAAGGGCCTGACTACTTCCCTTTTGGTCTGGGTGAGTGCTCCTTTGGGCACTGAGCGAGTGCTGGTCAGCCCATCTCACTCACCAATTTGATACTCTTGGGCATGAATACCCTATAATTGTCTGAGCCTGTTGGGGGGGCACTCAGCGAATATGGGGTTGTACATATTCAATAAGCGTGCCTGTAGTATGAGGTTTAAAGAGTCGTTTGATATTCTTGATTAGTGAAAGGTTGTTAAGCTTCACTTCATTTGATTTATCGGTCAATTCAAAAAAACATTTTATGATGAATTTTCATCTCCCATGGTGATTAAAGTTTGCTTGCAACATTTAAGTAATATTTATGTGTAATATTATTAAATTTAAATATGTACACATTTTTGTATGTCCATTCATACTTCAGTTAATATACTTGAAATTAGTGTTGGTTTCGGGTATAAGACTTAGGAAATTTTATTTGATTAATAAAGCTTAAAATATGTTTCTACAACACATTCAGTGCATCATATGATATTAATGTAGCTTGAGATATAATTGTTCTTTAAACACCTAAAGGGTTTCTTGCTAGCACAGTTTAATGCATTTATTAGAGAAATTATTGACCGCCGAGTAGGACAACAATGCGATCACAAATTAAGTACGTTGTTCCAACTTATAATAGCCACATTGTGTCTGCGCAATCCCGTATTTGTCGAGTGGACTCGGTCAACCCAAAGGCAAGGAGCGGGTGCCCAGCTTCATCAAACACTCACTGCCTATCTAGTGAGAATTAGTGGGCGAGTGGAGTCAGGGAGCTGTATTCGCCCATTGACGAGAGGAAAATGACGAGTGCCCAGCTCCATCGGGCACTCGCCGCCCAGGCGAGTGGAGAGTTCCCAACTTCATCAGACACTCGCCACCCAGACGAGTAGGCTGAGGCCCCCCGACTCTCCGATTGTGAAGTCCCCCCTCCTCATTTCTCATTGTTCCGATTTTGATTGCCAATAACACTTCTAAACAACGGATTTCCGCTGTCGGTAAACCACTTTGGATTGCGTTTAACAGTAGCCAAAAGACGTGATCTCGCTATTGACAAACCATCCCCAAAAAACTATAAATAAATCCCCAAGGGCATCTTTGGTGTTGAAATCGAAAACCGGCTTCTGTGGAGTTCGAACTCTTGGAGAATGGGTGACTGTACACTTACTTCGCCTAGCAAGCTTGGCTGAACGAAGACTTAGAGCTCCAAACTAACCCAAGGCTCCAACACGGAGGTCCCATCACACACCCAAAAGATCTTAGAGCGTCTCCCCTTCTTAGCGAGTGTTGTGCTAAGGACACCTCAGAAAGCGCAAGAAGATCTGGGAATTAGAAAACTGGAAAGTTCCCCTTCTGAGGTACCCCCTTGGGTCTATTTATAGATTTTTGAAATGGATCTGCCAACATCGCAACTCCGCTGTTCTGAACGGCTATATGCAGCCAAAAGGAGGTCTGCTAACAGCGAAACTCCGTTGTTCTGAGGAGCTAAATACAGACCTAATCACATTTGGCAGACCAAATTATGTTAACCACAAGATAACTACACCCCACTCACATGGGGAAATCGGGACCAGCTCGCTACTCAACTGGGCGGACGTGACCTGGCTCTCGCAACTCACCTCTCTCTTTAGGCGAGTGCGAGCTGGGCTCCTGCGGCTCGCCTGCCCCTTATACGGGGGAGAGCCGGTGGTCTTGGTCTGACGGCCACTTAGGCAAAAGCGGGTTGGCGAGCTGGCTCGCGCGGCTCGCCCGCCCTGCGTGGCGGAAGCGGGCCTGCTATCCTGGCCCGCTCGCCCACCTAGCAGACCCAGAAAAACTGAAAAGAAATCTAGCTAAGTCCAAAAGCGTTGAGTGAAGCCAGTTCACTCAACGCCAAGCTCAGAGGGCATTGATAAGACAAGAAGCGTTGAGTGAAGCCAGTTCACTCAACGTCAATCATTGAGGGAAGCCAATTCACTCAACGTCAAGCTCAGAAGGCGTCGACAGGACAAGAAGCGTTGAGCGAAGCTAGTTCACTTAACGCCAAGCTCAGAAGGTGTTGATAGGACAAGCTTCACTCAAAACCTTAGAAGATGTAGACAAAAAATCTGTCCTGCCCCGCTCGCGAACACTGGGTTGTACTTGTTACTGGGCGAGTGGTCCTTGAAGCTTCCACTCGTATGGGGGCGGCGAATGTTCGATGGGGCTTGCACTCGCCGCCTCTAGATAACCTGGGGCGAGTGCGGGCCTGGCCTACCCCACTCGCGCCACACCTGTTTTCCCCCGATCTGGGCGAGTCGAGCTACCCCACTGCACTCACCATCCCCCTGGCTGAATTGCCTGATTCCAATTGCGCCAAATGATTGGGTCGGCACTTGTCAATCCCGCTCGCCGGAGATGGGGTTGTACATTTGGAGTGGACCTCTCTTTGAGTTTTCCTCTCCCTTAGCTAGCTTTGGTTGGCAGGAACTTCAGCTCACCATTCACCGTGATTTTCCGGGTGGTTGGTTGGAAGTTCCCCTGGCTCTCCAAAGGTGTTCGGTCCAACATTGGATTGGGAGGGGAAACAATTTAAGAACTTCCGGGTGTATGACGGGACCTCCTCGCTGCGGCTCGAGGTCTGTTTGAGGTTATTCTGGCGGGAAGGTTTCTGAACTCTAAATCCTCGGCTAAGACGCGAGTTTGAGAGAAGTAAAGACGAGCTACACCCCAGGTCCGAACTCCTCGTTGAACCGTGGTTTCCGGGTTCAACAGTGTCCATGTCGACCAAGTCAGTAAACTACTGTGATCATGGATGGTCCCGTGTCGCTCAATGATGTGGTTGCCGCCATGATTTGGAGTGAAATGTTTGGTTGGATCGGATTGATGTGTGGAGTGTGTTCTTAATATTGCATTAACTAATGATACCCTTAAGTTTAGTGAAATTTTTTCGGAAGCATTATTAGTTACGATGAAAATAAGTTCAAGTAAAACAATGTTAGAATATTTTATATTTTAATAATTAATATGAACTTATTTATATTAAGACTTACGCATATATCGTATACAGTTATTTATGCCGTTCGAGTTCCCTCGAATATGAGTTAATTTAGGCTCTGTTTGGAACTCCTTTTCCACTTCATTTCGTTCTAACCGGACCAGAGAATGAGTGTTTGGAGTGCTTCATTTTAAAACACCCAATTTGAAAGGGTGGAAAACGGGCCTTTTCAGGCTGGCCAGATGAGCAACAACTCACCCTTTCAAAACGGCCGTTCTCCCTCCCTTTTCAGGCTCGAGCAAATATTGATGCTCTGCTCTGCACCGACGTTCATCGTCGGAGATCTGCTCTGCTGCCGGCGTTCATCGTCAGAGATCTGCTCTGCTGCCTGCGTTCATCACCGGAGATCTGCTCTGCTGCCGGCGTGGGCGTAGGAAGATGGAGGAGGATGAAGGTGAAGCTCAGCACTGTGCATCGGTGAAGAAGATGAATAGTGATAAAATTAAATTAATATCATAAAACGGGAGATGCCGAGCATTTATCATATCTGTATAAATTAATACATTAATAAAACGGGATATTATAATAAAATGATAATATAATTTAAACAGAACATAAGTTTAAAATAATATCTATATGATTTAACAAATAATAATTACTTATAAAGTAATTTAATTTTTAAAACCTCTCTTGACCGATGGTTACCTAAACATGACCTCAGTTTTGAAAATACAGCTATGAATCTCCCTTTTAAACTGCTCCATTTAAAATGATATCAATATTCCAAACAAAACCTTAGTTGCCTGGTTTCTCTATAAAAGTTGTCAAAATTCAACTTATCTAAGCATTTTAAGTTAATAATCCGATAGGCTAAGGCTCCGTTTTGAGGAACTTATTTTCACTGGTCAAGTGATTACGATCGTATGAATCAGATCTGATTCGTGCTGTCGTAATCGTAATCGTTTGACCTGTGAAAATAAGTCCCATCAAATGAAGGAACCTAGGAGCACAACAAGATGGAATGAGTCCTTTCCTAGCGCTGCCGTCCAAAACATTTCTCCTCCGCTCCCGAGTCGCAAACCCTATCCCCTCACAGATCTCTCCCGTCATCCGCGCTTCTACAGGTACGAAACCCTCTCCTTCTCCGTTGAATCAACTCCACCTTCAGTTCCAGATCCTCACTTTTAGCGCATACCCCTCCAGTTCGACCGACTTTGAGCTTCCAGTTCCTCCCACTCTCGATCCAGTGGCGCAAACCCCTCTAGTTTCCAGTTCGACGACGAGCTTCTACTTTGACGGCGAGCTTCCAGTTCGATCTTCCAACTCTCGATCCATCGTCTACCCTGCTTCGACAGGTATTCCCTCTCCTTATCCCTCTACTTTACCCGATGTTCCCGTTTATGTGTTTTTTTGTTCGAACTGATCTGGTGAAAGAAACCAGATCTCGTTTTTTTGGTGTCAAATGAGTAGTTCGATCCGTTTTTTCATTGATAGAAACCAGATCTGTTCCACAAGCATGACCAAGCATCTGATTTTCCATTTTTGGGTCGTTGCTGAAAAATCAGATCGAACTAGCATGACCAAGGTGGCACATGTAATAGGAGAAAATCATACATAGAAAAGTTATGCCAAAGGAGTTAACCCAAATCGATCTCCATTTGCAATAGATCTTTTTAATAGCCCCTTTTGTACCCTCCTTTTGCAGTATTATCAAAGATTTCATATGAAGAGGGAAAACCAGGCAAAATTGTAATGTAATTTTAATAAATGTAATCAATAAAAATCAATTAAGAATTCACTAAAGGTTTGTTTGGCATGGTGGTGACGGTTGTGGACGCTGTGGTTACCAACCATCATTCGTTTGGCGCAGTGTTCTGACTCCAGTGAGTTTGGACATAAACGCCACCATAATGTAATATGCGTTTGACATAACAATGATTGCGGCTATCACTAAGAAAAAAATAGTATTAAATATAAAATGGATGAAGTTCCTTAGGTGCGAGTTTGAGCGTTTACGAACAACTGTTTGTAACCACTACGTTAACGACTGCCACCGCTGTACCAAACGGACCCTAAGTAGTCCTCCGACAATAGTTGATTGCTGTAATTTTTTAATTTTATAATTATCCTTCAAGAATCTGATAATTAATTGTAATTAGCCTTTTAAATTTGACAATCTTTGCATCATAAGTATGAAGAGATTTCCGATATTAGGAGGTGCAATTACTTTGGGAATTCTAGATATTGACATTAATCCCACTTTGAGAAGAAATGCATGCGCCGGTTCTCTTATATTTCTAGCTTTCATCTTTAAATTCGATTTTATTTTGTCTCCGAAAATCATCCACAGTATATAGGCTGAGATGAGAGATTTTTGAAAATGCCGAAGACATTCCAAGAAACATTTTGCATATGTTAATCGACTCGTTAAGCTCTTCGTGTGAATTCAAAGTTATAGTCGACAAAGATATTTCACTTCACTCTGACTCGTAGAATTTGAATAACCATTGAGCATTCATTATGAACTATATTGAGTTTGATCCTACTTGATTTGTTTCTGATGACTAATCATATACATATTTTCGTTGTGAATACAACATCTCTTTCATATGTAGTTGAATTATTCGGCCACCGCTAAATATCTCATTATCATATACTATTCCTTGATGGCAATAATCTCGTTCAGAGATACAATTTTTATAAAAACGACAACAATAACACTCACATGCTGATACATATTGACTATTTATGATGGATTTGGTTAGATATATGATCACACAAAACACATAAGAGGTAACATGACCTGGGCCCGACGGTTGCAGAAGCTACGACAACGAAGCATCCCGCCCCGCTTACGAGTTACCCCAATGCGACCAAAGCCTTATTCAAATCATGTTATACATGACTCGAGTCCTCAAATTTGATATTATTTATTATAGAATTTTCACATCCAAAAAGAGAAATAAGTCAAATGGATATCTAGACGACTAGACGATTCCAAAAAAATTTCCCTCATTCCAAGAATATTCATAACAAAATTAGATATCCAATATTCCAAAGATAATTGCGACTAAAGCGATTCTTAAGCCAAGATGATTAGATTGTTTTAATTGCGAAAGCACATTATTATGAATTTGAAAAATACTAACAGACAAAATTAGTCATGATAATCTATCCAAATTACATATTTATCATGCACAATGAACACCATTATTCAAATATTATGCATGATTAGATTATCTTGATTATGCAGACACATTTTCTTGAATTTATAGCCAATAATTAATAGATAAATTAACAATTAAAATCTCACTATAATGCAAAGTGATAAACCCACCATTGTCCATCTTATAACTATACAAACATTCTCCAGGACAAGGGAAAAGGGCACAAGAAATATCAATTCTTTGAGGAGATCGATACTGTTAGTTTTTGGGCACACAAAGGGTCCTCAATTGTTCACATTCCCTTCTTCCTAAGATCTTGCTTCGGGGCATCAACGAGCAAATTCATGAATCACCAAGCAACAAAGCAAAGTGATTGCCCAATGTGAATACCAATGTAAAAAATAAAATTCTACCTAGAAATTTATTATTTTTCAATACTCATGTCAAATTGCTCTAAAAATGAAATATACATGAATGAATAGGTTCTTAAAAAAGCTTTAGAATGCAACAATCATTTGGATTCAATGTCCATCAACACAACGAATGAGCACATTGACGTTTCATTTTTCATCCGACTAGTCAGTCTCTTGTAACTTGATTGGGGGGGGGGGGGGAGTTCCTATTTTCTTGATCATATATTCTGATTTCAGGCCTCATAATCCTCTAATTTCTATTGTAATAGGTGTATGGTATTTGGGCTGGAAGATCTTCCATCTTCTCAGCTTAATAAAAACCTATGATTCTATTGTTATGCAATTTTTTTGTAGGTGATGTGTTGGTGATAAGTAACATATTATCGATCAATGTTTAAAGAGCAAATTCCTTTGTTCATTGTTTTGAGTCTCATGAAGGACATGATTAGGTTCTTTTGTTTGGGGCGGTGGCGGCAGTGGGAAAAAACTTTATTCCCATCGCCACCGCTCTTTTTAGGTTGTTTGGATGAGGGGCTTTTTCAAATGAGCATTTTCAAGAAAGGTGTTTTCATGACTTTTTGAGCAGTCGATCCAGCATGGCTAATTTCTAAAAACCGCTTGTTGAAGCCGGGAAAATTCCCAACCTCAGAAATAGGATCAAGGCAGCCTAAGGTTACTGATTCTACGATCCGACGTCACAGATCAAGTGGCTAGCACGAGAGGAAATTATATGTAAACACACCCCAAGTGCTCCAGCAGGGAGGTCCCACCACGTACTCGGAAGCTTAGAAGAAGCTTTCCCTCCGCAACCAAAAGGCTGGGCGAGGTACTAGGCAGGCATGGACTTGGCGAGTATCCATTTGGGGGGACCTCAGCCTCTTCCAAATAGGGCTGATATCGAGTCGAGTTCGAGCGATTTTGGCTCGGCTCGAAATCGAAATTTTCGACTCGAACTCGGCTCGAAATCGACTCGAAATCGAAATTGATTTCGAGTCGAGTCGACTCGACTCGAAATGGCTCGATTCCGAGTCGGCTCGAAATCGAATCGAGCCGGCTCGAAATCGAATTGAGTCAGCTCAAAATCGAATCGAGTCGGCTCGAAATCGAATCAAGTCGGCTCGAAATTTAGCATTTTTTCGGTTTATTCATAGTTTGGGCAAAATAAAATTGGGCAACGTATAAATTTAGCAAATGAAACACTTAAAGTCTTCATTCTTTTTATTTATGTTTAAATTTTGTTATTTTTAATCTTAAAATAAGAATATATTAGTAAATACATAATTTTTTAAATTAATTCGAGTTGATTCGAATCATATTTCGAGCGATTCAGGACTGGCTCGAAATCGACTCGAAATCAGATTCGAGTCAAATTGAATCGACTCAAATTGAGTCGAATCAATTTTAACCGATTCCGATTCGGCTCAATTTTCGAACGATTTTCGAGCGATTTTCGAGTTTCGAATATTATGCTCAGCCCTACTTCCAAAAGTGTCATTTCCAGTACTCCTGGGGGGTATTTATAGAGAAATCCTGGGGGGGGGGTGGGTTAAGCGAGTATCCAGCTGCTGACAACGAGTTCCAAGGGCTACTCGCCCAAACTCGCGAGATACTCGCCCAAGCTCGCCGCTGCTCGCCCAAGCTCGCCGCTGCTCGCCCAAGCTCGCCGCAGCTCGCCCAAGCTCGCCCAAGCTCGCCGCAGCTCGCCCAAGCTCGCCCAAGCTCGCCCAAGCTCGCCGCAGCTCGCCCAAGCTCGCCGCAGCTCGCCCAAGCTCGCCCAAGCTCGCCGCAGCTCGCCCAAGCTCGCCGCAGCTCGCCTCTGCTCGCCGCAGCTCGCCCAAGCTCGCCGCAGCTCGCCTCTGCTCGCCGCAGCTCGCCTCTGCTCGCCTAATGGTCTGCGAATAGCCATCTGCTTGAGTACTTCTAATCTCGACGAATTACGGGTTATACACCGCTTTCTTTGCTTTCAACTTTTCCTCTTTTATTTGAGGGTTTACGAAAGTCACGCCAAGACCATTCAAAATATGGCTTTCTTCCTTCTCACCGCTGCAAATGTTTTCTTCTCGCCTCCGACCTTTTGTAACCTACTTATTTACAATTTATATAATATTTATTTATCTATGATAAATGATTAGCATAAAAAGGTTTTTATTATTAAAAAGCTAAATATTTATTATTTAAAAATTGTTCTTCCAATCAGAAAAAAGTAAAGCACTTTTGAAAATCGCTTAAATGGAAACAATCTACAACCTTTTCATAATAGCTTTCTAGACAGCTCTAATGCCACCACTTATTTCCTACCATTGTCTTTCCCACCGCCACCGCCGCCCCAAACCTCTTACTAACACAATACCATTATATATTTATGAGTCTCATGAACTACTTTGTTTAATAATAGCATCTTAAGATTAGATAAACTTCGCTCTCAAGTAGTTGTAGGAATATATTTTCATTCATGAGAAAGATTCAATTGGTGAGTTGCAATAATCTAGACTTCTTTGAAAGTGTTCTTGACAAAAGAACTTGTTTTTGATTTAGGACTGCGATGCCCTACGTTTTTCTTTGATTTCACTGATAGGGAATGTTATAGAATGTTACTTTGACTGTGTTATCCTCTGATATAGGATATACAATCGTTGAATTGAGTGTAGGTAAATGATAGATAGACATTTAGCATTTTGAATGTCGTATAAGAATCGTTGAGCTAGCGAGATGCAGATGTGGGAAAAGTGCCAGTGAACTCGCACGAGATAGCGCTTACATCTCATAAGAGATGTTGCAATGTGGGGTAAGTACTCGCCAGACACATTCACTCGATGAAGCGAGACATAAGGTGTAAAATGCAAATTTTAAATTATTTGATGGATAGATTCTATTTTTTTTCTTCCAATTTAGTTGTTATTGATGGAATGTAATGCTAATTATTATGTGATGAAGTGTGATTTAGATTTTTTGTAGAACTCTGAAATTGATCTCTCTAGTTTGAGAGTATGCCCCATATATTAACAGTTAAAAAGAGGGTTTAGCGCAATCCAAGATTTTTTTCTTTGAAAAGACCTTGAGAACTAGCTTCTCAGACATGTAGCTAGATCATACTTCTTAGATTCAAATTTTCTTTCTAGATAATGTGAACGCTGACTACCCATTCAGTTGTTATTGGTAGCGTGTAATAGTAATTACTCGAAGAACTCTGAAATTGATTGCCAGAATTTCAGATTATGGCCATACATTATGCAAAAGCGTTGTCTTTTGAAAAGAGCATGTAGAAAGAACCAGTTTATAGAGGGAAGAAGGCTGGTGCTGCAATCATTCAGGGATAACCAAGTGGGAGAATCCAGAGGAGAAGACAGGTGCTGTAGATGGAAGAAACTTTATCACATTGTACTGGGTCAAGTATTAAGGGAAAAATGCAAGAGTGGATGAACAACAAACATATGACAGTTGTTGAAGGATTATCAAAATGTATATTCTAACAACCCCCTTCTAATGCAGTTAGGTAGGGAGACCTAACTAGCTTGGAGAAAGAAGAAACCTCAGGTCCTTAGGAAGAGAGGGCATATTATCATAAGCATATACATGATTTCTTAAATAAATACTTGATGCTGTGGTCTGTAGAATTAATTTTCACGATTGTTTGTTATGGTGCCTTTTCTGCATATTCAACATAATTTTTTTCCAAATTGTAGGAGGTATGTCATATGTGATTCTAAACCTTGAGCAATGGTTTGAGAAAGAGGGTGAATGTTGCATCATTTATATATATAGAGAGAGAGTCGTAATTGCTGGTCATATTCAGTTACAGGAGAGTCGTGGTAACAAACAACAAAGGTAGCACTAAGAGGAGGAACACCAATTGATGGCGATCGACGACACACACGTGTCTATTCCCGTAGGAGGCTGTGATCGACGACCCATTTGGGCGATCCGAGCCTGCGGATGCACCCGGAGGGTCGTTCGGAGCCAGTTTCATATATTAGATTTTATTATTTTGATGTATTTAGCCCCCGATCGGCCCGAACAATTATAGCCGTCCGATCGGGAGCCGTAATCCTGTTTTTATTTTTCCCTCTTATAAATATGCACGCTAGTGGTCGGCCCTAGGGATCGAAAGTTACTTGGACTGCAACTTACCCATCCTTCCTCTCGGTAAACTCCGAGTGCCCGCTCCCCTTCTACGCTGCTCCAGCCCGCAACCGCCGCCTGTGACCAGCCCCCTGTCCAGATTTCTTCCCTCCCCGGCCTCCTCGATTGACCGCCAACCCTCCTCCGTCAAGTGAACCCGGCCCACCCTCTTCCCTGGTAGTCCCATCTCCCACAAAACCGCAGCCCTTCCGCCCCTTCCCTGGCTGATCCCAGCCCCTTCTCCCCTCGCAGGGCCTTCCACTACGTCACCCCCCACCCAGCCTCACAAACCAGGAGCACTTCCGCCATCGGACCTCCATCCCGAAGCCAAGCCGCTGTGTGCATAAACAAATCTAGGTATGAATGTTTTATTTCTCTTATTTGGATGCTTTGGTTTTGAACTATTGTCTTGGGAACTTTGACACCTACATGCAATCGTTACTTTATCCGTCGTTTAATTTGCGGGACGTATTCGGTGCACACTTGAACGAAATTTTTCGGTGGTTGATTATGATTGTTCCTTGTTCATTTCAATGCTTGTTCCCAATTGTGCAAATGGATGCTTAGGACTGTGTTAATTCTTATTACTTGTTGTTGATTTTGATTTGGACTGCCACTTCATGTTTGCACGTGCATTGCAAATAATTCGGATCCCCATTTAGATTGTATTTTTCATTTGTTGAGTTAGGACATCCGTGTTACCCGCCGTCTGTAAACTCGTGCTGCATCACAGATTGTATCAATTGTAGAGGAAGAAATGATAGTGGTGTTTAGAGAGTTGAGAATATGAGAGGACAGTGATTGCTTCAAAATCATTCTCGATGATTACGAAAAATGGCGAGGGAGAAAATGAAGGAGGTATTTGACGCAAGACGGGTTTACCAAAGTAAATACTGACTTTAGGAATGACTAAGGCTCCGTTTGGTTGGGCTGTTGCTGATGGAAAGCTGCTGATGAGAAGCTGCTGATAGAGAAAGTGCTGATTCTGGAAAACAGAGTTTTGTTAAAAAACTGTTTGGATGAAATGGAGTTTTGAAAACAGAGTTTTGAATAAGTTGTTTAGAATTAAATTTTTTTTTCCAAAAAAAACAACAGGCTAAATAAACACATAACACAAGAAATCCAGGTACACCCGCAATCTCGAGCTATGCTCTCGATTCATACAACTGATCCGCTATACTATCACGTAGCGCGATCATCTCCTCTACTCCACCTGCAGTGTCAGAGCAGGTTTCTTGTCGCACTTGTGAGGCCACCCTATCATCTTGACCCTCCTGCTCGCACTCATTGAAATCTATATCATTGCGGGAAGGGTGTCGGCGAATGAAATTATGTAAAGCCATCGTGGCCATCACAATATCTGTCTGCTTCACAAAGCTATAGCTCGGCATGTCCCGCAGTATGACCCATTTTTTCTTCCAAACGCCGAACGATCGTTCTATCACGCTCCTTAGCGATGAGTGAGCATGATTGAACATCTCTCGACGTCCCTCTGCTCGACGATCACCGCGTGCGAAGTCTGGCAAATGATACCTTGTATCTTGATATGGTTTCAAATACCCTCTCTGCAAAGGATATCCAGAATCGACCAAGTAATATTTTCCTGATAATGTGTTAAAAATTAATTAACCACTCAAATAAATTAAAGTAAGAAATAGATAAACATAATTGTTAACATTACCTCGAGGCGGATGTGGAAAATTATATTGAGGGTAATTTAAGACATAATTGAAAATCCGGCTATCGTGTGCAGATCCCTCCCAACCGGCCATGACGAAAGTGAAGCACATGTTGAAATTGCAAGCAGCCATGACATTTTGAGTTGGATTGCCCCGTCTCCCAATATAGGGTACCTGCTGTCCAACTGCTATGCACGCGTCAACATGTGTCCCATCTATAGCCCCAACGCAATCTTTAAAGAATGACATATAACGTCTGTCGTACATAATTTCTGGTGGAGTGCTCCCGAAAGACCTATCTAATGGCTGGATAACTTCCTCCCCTAGCCGCAACAAAGCACGAATACCCTGAGAGAAAAAGCGGCTAGCTGTCTCTGTTGAGTGCTGAAAGCGCTCAATTGTTTTTCTCATCGATTCATTGTGCGACAATATGTATACGGTCAAGGCTAGCTCTTCTCTGGAGGCTGTCCTTCTTGTTCCCTGGAGCCCACACCTTTCCTCCAAATAATGCAGTAGATCGAGAAATATTTCTTGACTCATCATGAAAGAGTCATGAAATCTCACAGTAGATCCACGAAGTATCTCTCCAACCCATTTATCACCTGTCTGCTTCGAAGTCATGCGTGCGACTCGACTGTTTAATAGAGAGGTTTGTGCAGAGGCCAAACATGCTGCTGCTATTATAGTGTGTTGTTGAACAATAACACATTTTCTTCTAGCTCCCTCGTACTGCTCGATGGAATTATCAGAGTCCTCGCTCGACATATTCTGGAATAAACAAGTAAAGATATCACAATAGAAGTCATACATATTCTGGAATAAACTAGTAAGCATATAAATCATCCACATATCAATGTTCATACTAGTGCGGTAAAAACATAAAAAAGCTGATAACATGTTAATGTTCATACAAGTGCGGTAAAAAACATAATAGCATGCACTGACAAAAAACACACAGAAATAAAGAAGATGGACACAACTACATGCCACTAGTGTAGCGACTACGAAGCAACTGAACATTCAGACTTTCTGGCAGGCACATGAATGTCTCCCTATGATTTTTGTCCATCAGATAGGTGATGGCAAAGAAGTGGAATTCCCTATCTGATTGCACTTCATGGTAAGTTGCTAACTTCTCAAGTGCTTGGGTAATGGTGAAGGAAGACTTGCTCTTTGGTGGCTCCTGTATGAATCGACACATGCTCCTAGAAGATTCTGTCATATCCTCTAACACTGATGTAATATCTTTCTTCTGTCCTTTCCTCTTCTTTTGGCCAACCTCGGATGTAGCTGTGTTCTCAGTTACAGGAGGAACACCATTGACGCCAACCTCTTCTTGTCCACCGTCTGACAATTCTCTATCACCAGTAGACTCGGGGCCAACATTCCTCGAATGAGGGGTGCAAGCATGATGCCCAGTCGCAACAACAGAGCTGAACATCATGTTCAGTTTCTCCTTTAATTCTGGCTGTATTCCGGAATAACGAAACTTCTTTGCGGCAGGGACAACCTGAAATATTATTCAATTATTTAAAACAGGCATACAATAATTAATTGAGGGAAATAATTGAATTCAAACTTTAAATACCTTCAATCGCTCGTCCCACCACTCATCCGATGCGTCTATTGTTTTTCTTGATGTGTTTCAACCCAAGCCGGTCTCACCTCGTTTCAACTCCGTCCAAAGTTTCCACTCCTTCTCGAGATGATCCCATTTGTTTTTGAATTGTACTTTATCGTATTTCTTTCCAGTCGACT
Organism: Platanthera zijinensis; assembly: GCA_039513925.1. Classification (NCBI taxonomy): domain Eukaryota; kingdom Viridiplantae; phylum Streptophyta; class Magnoliopsida; order Asparagales; family Orchidaceae; genus Platanthera; species Platanthera zijinensis. Next base: position 2,210,444 of record CM077090.1, on the reverse strand, counting down.
CTTCAAATGCCTTCATTATATTGGACCACCCCTCTTTACTAAAATGTGTTGTAGGACGATTCCCACGTTCTATCTCTTTTATGCAGATATCACAAAAGAGGAGAACATCGGAATTGTCCCACATTGCGGCCACCCCATCGTCTTTTGTTTTGCCCATCTTTATAAGGCAACACATACAAAAGAGAACAATATTAAAAAACATTACACACATATACACTCACACACACATATACACTCACACACACATATACACTCACACACACATATACACTCACACACACATATACACTCACACACACATATACTCACACACACACATACACTCACACACACACATACAAGACACACACATATACACACATATACACACATATATACTACACACACACACATATACTCACACACACATATACTCACACACACATATATACTCACACACACATATACTCACACACTTTCTCACACACACACATACAACACACATTCACACATACCCACACAGACATATATACAAACTCAATAACAACACACATATACTCAAACAAACACACATACCCACATACTCACACACACATATACTCACACACTTTCTCACACACACACATACAACACACATACACACATACACACATACACACATACCCACATACCCACACAGACATATATACAAACTCAATAACAACACACATATACTCAAACAAACACACATACCCACATACTCACACACACATACACACACCCACACATACCCACACATACACACATACACACATACACACATACCCACACATACACACATACACACATACACACATACCCACACACACATATATACAAACTCAATAACAACACACATATGTACACATATACACTCACACACACATATACTCACACACACACATACACTCACACACACATATATACACACACACATATATACACACACACATATATACACATATACACACATATGTACACACACACACACACACATATACTCACACACACACATATACTCAAACAAACACATATATACACACACATATATACAAACACATACACAACACATACACAACACAATACACACATACAACAACCCACCAACACAACCCACACAACACAACAACACAACACACCAACACATTCAAATTATAACACACACAACACACACATACACAACACAATACACAACAAATTATAACACACACAACACACACATACACAACACACACCAACACAATACACACATACAACAACCCACCAACACAACCCACACAACACAACAACACAACACACCAACACAACACACACATAAACATAACACACACACACACACACAAACAAATTATAACACACATTCAAATTATACCAACACACACATACAAATTATAACAACACATTCAAATTATAACACATTCAAATTATAACACACACAACACACACATACACAACACACACCAACACAATACACACATACAACAACCCACCAACACAACCCATTCAATACCAACACATTCAAATTATAACACACACAACACACACATACACAACACACACCAACACAATACACACATACAACAACCCACCAACACAACCCACACAACACAACAACACAACACACCAACACAACACACCAACACAACACACACATAAACATAACACACACACACACAAACACAACCGGCCAACACATCACACACATACACAAAACACACATATATCACAAAAGAGAAAAATACACAACAATAGGGTACCTGAAAACTGAAGAAGAAGATCCTGTGTTGGGCTGTTTGCAAGTAGGTGTACCTGAAAAAAACAAAGCATCGGGTACTCAGCTTCGGACGGGAGATTGGGGCTGAAAAAAACAATGCATCGGGAGCAATAGGGTTGCGGCTGGAGGAAGATGGATGGGGAGATGGAAGGTGATGGGGAGATCGAAGAAGGCCAAGGTGAATAAAAGAGGGATCGGGACATACCGATATGTTTGTTGCTTGCGAAGTCGGCAACGATATGCTCGCTGTTTGCGCAGATGGCGAGGGGAACGATGGCCGCTGCTTGCGAAGAAGAGGGCGACGGGGACGATGGGTTGTTCGTCGGCTTGCGTCGACGCCGATAGGGAACGATGCGGATTCGTTCCTTGCTTGCGAAGAAGACGGAATCGGGAGCGATAGGGTTGCGGCTGGACGCGAAATAAACCCGCGGTCGTCGGCTTATGTTATTAAGCGGAAATTTCAAAACAGAGTTTCCCAAAAAAGCCCAACCAAACGACGCTTATGCTCATAATAGCGGTGCGTTTCAACCGCACCGGAGGCAAAAAGCCCAACCAAACGGACCCTAAATGAACTTGAGGATTTTTTCTAGCAACTATACTTGTTGTGAGAAGAGAGAGAAAGAAGATTTCCAAATGAATTGTTAATATCATCTCACATAATACATGTACAATATACTCCTTAAATAGAGGAAAAGAGAAGGAGTTGAGAGAGAGTACAAGACGTGATACTAAAAAAGTCTAAAAGAAGAATGAGTCCAATGAGCCATAATACATGGGTTAAATACAATAAATGAGAGAAGCTCCTTATGTATTCTCCAACACTCCCTCACAAGAAGGAGCATACAAGTTGTAGGCACCAAGCTTGAAGAGAAACAACCGATAGTGGGCGAGGCATGGCCTTAGTGAGTATATCAGAAATATGATCGACTGCCGACACATGTCCCAGAATCAATTTTCGAAGTTGATCTTTTCCCGAACAAAGTGACAATCAACTTCAATGTGTTATGTGCGTTCATGAAATACACGTAAAAGGTACGTAAAAATGTACAAAAAATATGAGAATACATAGGAAATCTCCCTTCGACACTCCGAATGCGACTACGGACTCGGATCGTCCATACGACGATCCTAACTCATTCTATGAGTCCGAACGGGCTCCGATATGGGTTGGCCCGTCCGAGAACTTTGATCCCCATCATAAAGGCTTCAAGAATGAGTAAGCAACAAATCCCCATCATAAAGGCTTCAAGAATGTGAAAGCAACAAACATAACGTTCTTAGAGCTCTTTTTATAGAGATTGGTAAAAAAAGATAGTAAGTCTTATTTATAGACTTTGTTGGGGCTATTTAGGCCATTTGGGATGTGATATGGAGTGCAAAAATGCAATCATATCCATCTTATCATCAATTTTTGCGAAGGAGATGAAAAAATTTACTCGCTTTAAACTTCAATAGACAGATCTAAATTTAACTCTTTCTATGAATGTAAACTAGAACTAACTCCGATATGGGCTGGCACACTCGAGAACTTTTGATCCCCATCATAAATGCTACTAGAATTAATAAACAACAAACACAACACTCTTTGATCTCTTTTTATAGAGATTGGTAAAAAAAGACAATAAGTCTTATTTATTGACTTGGTTGGGGGCTATTTAGGCTATTTGAGATGTGACAACATGTGGAGTGCAAAATTGCAATCATGTCTATCTTATCTTCAATTTTTACAAAGGCGATGAAAAGACTGAGCCGCTTTAGACTTCAACAAGCAGATCTAAATTTAACAATATTGGATCAAACCAACTCAGTTGATTGATCCAACCCTGAGCCTACATATGGGTCACTTTTCCTTGCGCACAAAGAGGATGATTTTTTTTGGCCCTCTTCGATCGTAGCCATGCTGAAGGGGCACATGCAATCTTCAGCATGTTAACAACATAAAGTTAATTACTTAATTTATCAAGAGGCAAGAAAATTTTAATAATGGCATTTTTTTTGTCTATAGGATTGATCAAATCCTAATTTTGATAGATCTTAAAAGAAAATGCAGAATGCTTTTAGTCCCCCCTGGGGTCATCAATCACATTTACTGGATACTACTTTTTGCTCTTTGATAATAATACTGAAGCTCTGACCATATTTTTTTGTTCAGCAAGAACAGTGACCATCCAGTTAAGAGAAGAATGGGACGTGGGGTCAGCAGTGGTGGGGGCCAAAGCTCTCTCGGATATCTTTTTGGGAGCGGAGAACCTTCAAAATCCGCCGGCGACAATCCTAATCCCGCTCCCACACCTGCTGCGGCAGCCGTCGACAACAGCAAGCAGATCCCAGCAGGCATCCCTGGAAACACCACAAACAATTACTTCCGCGCTGATGGACAAAACACCGGAAATTTCATCACGGTATGCATCATCTGCCACCTGCAAGTTTCATTATTGTCATTTCTGTTCATCTAAGGGCTTGCATGTCTTTTGGGTTATGGAGGTCAATACTAAGGCTCTGTTGGCGCGGCGTTTTTGCTCCGGTGAGTTTGGGCAAAAACGCCACCGTCATAGAACATATGTTTGGCATGACGAAAGTTACGACCGTCACCAAGAAAAGAACTAGTTTTGAACATAATAGTGGATGAAGTTCTTTATGTGAGGTCGTGCTTTCACGACTGCCATTGTTGTGCCAAACTGAACATAAATTAAGTTATGAAATCATTAGTCTTGATGGATATGAGATCTGTTCTTACGCAGGACCGGCCTTCTACCAAGGTGCATGCTGCTCCTGGTGGTGGCTCCTCCCTTGATTATCTCTTTGGTGATGGGAAAAAGTAACTGTTTCTCTTTCACTAAATGGAGAAAAAAATGTCTGCAATTTAGGGTTTGATGGAAGCAGGTTTTCTTTGCAATGGTTGTGTATTATATAGTATTTGCTTTGGTGGAGGACAAATGTGGCTCTGGACCATTTCTATCCATTTATTATAGCTGTTTCTGGTTGTCTCTTTCAATCCTATCCTTCTACCATTCAAATCCAATTTGTTCCATTTATATGTTTGAGAGTTTTCTTTTTCTCGCAGTTTTTTAATCGAATCGCAACCAAGTGAGTTGTGCTTGATACTAATTTGCTGTGAAGGATATTCGTCTAAATTGGGTGGATAGACAGGTGGATACGTGACATCGGGCATGTGTATGGTTGTTAATAAAGTTGTTGATTGTTGTGCTAACTTTGCGATTGATAGAAATGGTCCCCGAGCCACTACCTCCCAAATCATGGTCAGAGTTGACCAATTTAACGTTAGGGTTGACTTCAAAGGCTAATAGGGTGAGGTGAATCTCACTAGGTTGGTCACCTTGCGTCCGCCTTTTGAATCCACAGACACAATTCAACCTCTTGGGGGCAAGAGGGGTCTTCTAGGGCCAAGTATGAGCTAGTCAGACCATTAGGTTTGGCCTGATTTGACAATTTGGCTAAGGTGGTCCCTATTTGGTGTATGTTGACCTAATGAGATGCCAATGGGTGTAATTAGGTCATCAAAATTCTCTAGGGTGAGCCTGGGGTCACTCCTAGGTCACTGTAAGAACAACGGTCTCATGGGGTCTCCAAGGGCCTACTCAAGGTCCTCTGAGGGCACTGAGTTCTTATATGGCTTATAAGGTCACCTAGAGGGTGCCACAAAACATCCATGGTATCCTTTGAGAGGGATTTCGTTAATCTTTAATGGAATCTGCTTTTTACCAGAATAAAGTTAAAATTGCGATTTTAAAGAATTAGTTTTATCCTATAATAATTAATAAATCAATACATCAAAATACGGTGAACATATGAATCAAATGGGATTGAGCATTATGGTGAACATAAACTTTGGTGGTTTGACTTTGAATTTGATCCAAATGAACAATGCATTATAAACGATTGATGCTCTATTTGCTTGGGCGGTGATGTTTTGAAGTGTTGAGAATGAGAGCAGAACTGTAAGAATGGAGCGATATGAATGAAGGAAGAGGGTTTTGATAACGTTGAAGGCCAAATATAACGTTTTTGAGCGTTGAGAATGATGAATTGAAGTTTATCAAATGACTATTTTGAATAGTGATATATTTTTTTCGTTGAAAATGAAGAAAAAAAAGTCCAAACAAACAGACCTGAATCTACTCTCATCACACAATACTAAACTTTTATTATAATATATATGCAGGTCATTAATTGTAATTAATACCAAGGTTTTCAGAATCGGACCGGACATTGAACCGGAAGAAGCAGAGGTTCAAGGTTGAACCGGTTGAATCGGTTGAACCGGGGTTGAACCGGATCTAACTACATATGAGCTATTGTGATAAGATCATAATAATGAACAACCAAAAATATTAAAAATAAGTCACAAGGTACTTGTTTCAAGCATTAAATCAACAACAATAAATAGTCAAATATTGTTCAAAACTAATATTGTCTATCATAATATATTATCAAAAATCAAAATCAAATCTATCAAATGATTCCGCCCCAAATTCTTCAAGATCAACATGCTCCAGAATATTATCTCCACATTCTTCATCTGCATAATTTTATTTTATAAACATCAATTATTTCACATACAAGTGGACTTATATATAAATATGTTGAGTATATATATTTAATTATTTATTACCATTAGTTTGTTCATTTTGTTGATTACTAGCTTGAACGTCTCCCACAATTGGCATTGCGTTTTCCGCATAGACTTCATTCTCAATTTCATTATAATTAAGCTCTGGAGTCGGCTCTTCCTCAACTACCCAAAAATCCACAGAATCAATACTCGTGTAATCAAGAGGATCATAACTTCTTTTCTCAAAGTAAGTCCTACAATAAATTACAATACATATTGCATAAGAAAATTTCACATTTAATTTTTGATAACATAAAACAATAAAATTTCACATGCATTTCCATACCTATCTCTCATATTAAGGTTGTAACGAACATACACAAGATCATTTAGTCTTTGATGCTCGAGGTGATTTCTTCGAGTTGTATGAATTTGTTCAAAAACACTCCAATTCCTTTCGCAACCAGAGGAAGATGAAGTTTGACTAAGTATACGAATAGCCAATTTTTGTAATTGTGGAGCGCTAGAACCGAACATCCTCCACCATTTATCTAAGAAATAAAGATAAAAGGTTAAAAGCAATAGTAAAGTTAAAAGTTAATAATCAAAGTAACTTTATATTGTACTAACCAGGTTGCATTTCTTTTGCCATTTTGATTGCAATTGGCTTCCCAAAGCTCTCAAGTTGATCACGATAAAGTCTAACCTCATTCATTGCAACTGATGATTTATTACAAATGTCTTTATTACCAATAATATCAATTAAACCCTGCACAACTTCGGATTTATTAGAGTAGTTGACTTGATCATATTAGAATGAAGGGTTCAAAAAATAAGCTGCAGAATGAAGTCTTTGACGAAGCTGCCGATCCCACCTATCTTTGATAATAAGTGTATATGGCTTATACAATCTCTTAACATTTTTGAAAATCAGCTTAATGCCCTTTTTTGCTCGATACATTCCATCATAAACATAACCAAGCGACGGATTCTCATCAGAATCAACAATGCGCAATAATCTTATTAGCGGACCTGCAACTTTTGTCATCGCCAAACACATGTTCCTGAAGTGATTATCTAAAATAATTCTTACAGCATCCTGACCTTTGTTTGTTTTAGAAAGTTTTGAATCAGTATAGTATTTACTTGTTACCAAAGCTTGCAAATCATGCTTGTGTTCAAAGACATTTTTCAATGTAATAAATGTTGTGGCAAATCGTGTTGCCCCCGGACGAACGATCTCTCTCCATCCTTCTCTTTTCCTCAACCAAGCCAAAAGAAATATATGATTGTAGATAAATACTGTAATCTTTGAAGCATTTCTTGTAATATCCACCATGTGACTAAGATTTCCAATATCCTTTAAAATAAAATTTATACAATGAGCTCCACATGGTGACCAATAAATATTGTCATACCTTTCATGTAGGAGCTCACCCGCCTTTTTGTAGTTCGCCGCATTATCAGTAACAAGTTGAACAACACTAGTTGGACCAATCCATTCAACAACTTCTGAAAATAAATTGCATAGAGTTGTTGCATCCTTTGTGATATCAGAAGCATCAACTGATTTACAAAAAGAGATACCACGGTGAGAATAAACTAAGAAATTAATCAATGTTCTACTTCTTCTATCAGTCCAACCATCTGCCATCAATGTACATCCACTTACGCTCCAATGCTCTCTATATGAATCTATAAGAAGTCGACATTCTTCTTTGCAGTCTCTAAGCAAATTGATTCTCATCATATGGTAGGAAGGCAACTTATAGCCAGGTCCAATAGAGGCAATATCATCGATAGTTTTTTGTGCAAATGCTGAATTTAAAGCATTTATAGGAATGCAACTGTCAAAGAACCATCTTGCTACTGCCATATCAGCACGATGTACCACTTCTTTTGATGCCAAGACACTTTTCAGGGATGGTTGTGATCCTGTGGATGTTTGCGGAGCAAAATAATTTTCAACTTGATCTATTTTTCTTTTTCCTTTATCTAGTGCAATAGAGTTTTGAGACTTAGCAATAGAAGTTCTTTCATCGTTCACATGATCTCCATATGGATTTACGCTATCTAAAGATTCTTGTGCATCTTGTTTTTTGTTAGTAATCACTTTCAAATTCTCTTGCATCTGATTTCGAATATCATGTGAAACTTTTTTGCAGGCATCGATATTTCCTTTTACACCAGCTAGATGTTGCTTCATTCTATTAATTTCTCCATCTTTATAAACCACTCCACAGTGTAAACACTTATAGTGTTTTTTTACCATCAAAACTCTGAAGTAAGCTAAAATGATTCCAACCAGGATCATTTTTTTCACGCACGGCTTGTGAAGATACGTTAGAAGGCTCAGAAGGAATATCCATTTTCTGATATAATCAAATTAAAAACAATACTCCAAAACATAAGAATGACAATTAACAACATTGAATCTTCAAGAACAAAGCATTCTAACACATCTAGTAGTCTAGCACATTTAGTAACAAATAATGAATAATTTCGGTTAAATTTTACCTAAACTTTAAGCCTCTGGGAAGACAAATGGAGTGGACAGTGATCTCAATCCTGCATGCAAGGTCTCAAGTTTTCACAGCATTGCGGACACAGATGGAGCATCCAGTTTCCAGACTATCAAAATTAAACAAGTATTGATCATTCAACATTTCAACCTTTCATTTTGCCCATAACAAGAAGTGGCGATAACAACAAGAGGAAATTTTTTTTTCAACTAGACTATCAAAGCCTAATATTTTACTTTTATACATCTCCTTCGAAGCTAGTCTCACTTCTCTTTTTAGACAACATGCATATATTTTGTAAATGATCCTAAGTGACTAAGTCTATAATATACTTTGTTAGTTTGTTCGTTAGGATTTTCCAATAATTTTCTTACTTAAAATTTTCATTTAAAGCAGACTCTTCAAAATAACATCTGCATCTCTCATTCTCTCCGTAATACCCAGCATAAGGTGTATAGACATTATCCATGCACCAATATTATCAATTTATCATCGATAAGTATCTCAAACCTAAACCTGTACATATCACGATAATAATAACACAAATTTTTTCCATTTTCTCCAAAAATTTTAACTTGTGCCAATCATTTGGAAATTATTGTATAAGCCCCCCCCCCCCCCCAAACGGAAATTGCTGATTAACCTACACCCGTCCACCAACAATTCCAATCTCATAAAAATGATAAAATACAAATGGAAATTGTTGTATAAAATTATGGAACATCAAAAATAGCGATAGAACTCATAGAAGATGAAGATTCAAGAAGGAAGAGAAAATCAAAAAAGATCGTTCGATTTTGAAGGGAAAAAAAACCTTTCCCTAACCCGGTTAGGTAGACAGTACGTGATGAAAAAAACTAAAAAAGCCATATCAATCCGTGATCAAGAGGAAGCACCTGCGATCGGAGGAAGATGAACCTTGCGCTCGGCCGCTCCTGCTCTTCCACTTCGACGCTCGCCAGTTCGCTCGACAGCAGGTGATGGAAATGAAATGTTGAGGTTTAAACTTGAAACCGTTGAATGCATAGAATAAGTCTTGCCCTAATTTCTACCCAAAGTAAAATCTGATCATTCAATTTGATCTCAACGGACAAAATTAGACTCGCCCGGTTATGAATAACCGGAGCCGGTTCGCGGTCCACCGGTCTGACCGGGCGGTTCCACGGTTATTTGGCGGTTCCCAGTGGGAACGGTTTTGGAGCCTGACCCTGACCGGCCAGGGGACCGGTCGGCGGTTCGACCGGTCCGACCGGCCGGTCCGGTCCGACCGGCCGGTCCGGTCCGACCGGCCGGTCCGGTCCGACCGGCCGGTCCGGTCCGACCGGCCGGTCCGGTCCGACCGGCCGGTCCGGTCCGACCGGCCGGTCCGGTCCGGTTCTCAAAACCATGATTAATACTGTATATGTATTATTTATAATAATAAAATGTTTTAGCTTCATATCATAATTCATGCTAAAAAAGAAAAAAATAACATATATTTACATATGTAGCTAATTTTTTTTTAGGAATTGTTAAAGGCAAATCAAATTTGGATATACTTAAACTATTGTTAATGACAAATCATATATTTTGAAAAATACTCTGTGCAATCTAAATTGTTAATCACAAATCAAAATAATTAATAACATGCCAACACTATTGATTACATAATCAAATGTTTTAGGCAAAAAAAATTCATTTCATGAGAAGTCCAACGCAACAGTTCGACAAAATAACACGTTTATAACATAGAAACATCAAAATTATGACATTTAATATATGGTAACTGACACATTCACTTCAATGAAAACCTGTAGAATCCATATGGAGAATCCAATTACAACACAAAATAAAAACGAAAACGAAAACGAAGAACAAAAAAGCCAATGTGTAGAATCCATATGCAGAATCTAAAACGAAAAATTAGCTTCTCAATATGCTGAAGATGAAAGAAGAAAATTTGTATTAAAAAATCCAGATGCAAAATCAAAACGAAAATGAAGAGAAGCGGTGGTGCACCTTCAAAATCAACGAAAAAAAACCGCTGCCCGCGACGGGAGAGACAACGAAAACAAAGAACCAATGTGCGCACCTTCAAAATCGTCTGGCTGATGTATGTCGAACCGCTCTTCAGAAGCCTCGTAACCTATCAACGTCGGGAGAGACAGTGATAGAGAGGCTGAAATGCGGCGGGAGTTGCTACGAGAGAGGCGACAGAAAGGGCGATTGGAGAGGCAACGACAGAGAGGTCGGAAGATGCAGCGGGAGCGGCGGTGAATTTGATTTGCGTGTATCCAAATTGATTTGCGTAGAAAAAAAATCACCGGAAAAAATACCCGATTTTAAAATTTGATTTGAGTTTTTCCAAATTGAATTTGAATTTAACAATTCTTTGATTAAGTATAAAAAAAAAGGTGATTGTTAACCGCAAACCCGCTATTTGTTAGTGGCACCCCAAAATCTCATTACTTTTCGCGCCTTTTCGAAATACGTCTTGTACATGCAATTTCAGGAAAAGTGCTCAACACGAAAGTTGTAGATCTCGACGAGATCTACAACTTTCGTGTTGAGCACTTTTCCTGAAATTGCATGTACAAGACGTACTTTGGAAATATGCTATGATTTTACGCTTTTCAGAAATACGCATTGTATATGCAATTTCAAGTAAAGTGTTCAACACGAAAGTTGTAGATCTCGTTGAGATCTACAACTTTCGTGTTGAACACTTTTCCTAAAATTGCATGTACAAGACGTATTTTAAAAAGGCGCGAAAAATTAGCAGATTTTGGGGTGCGACTAGCCAATAACGGGTTGCGGTTAACAATCACCAAAAAAAAAAAAAAATGAAATTATTAAATTTTGACCGCGAAATTAATATTATTATCAGTTTGGAGTGAAATGGTGAGATGCTTTCGGAGACATCCGCCCTATCAAACCATCGCATCGTCCCGCTGTAATCACGGCGGCCCTCATCCGCAATCTCCGGCCGTCGACGGCGCAAGCAACGACGAACTTTCAGAATCTGACGTCGCCCCACTGCCCCTTGTCATCTCCTCCCACCCCGGTCGATCCCTCCCTCCTCCTCCGCCTCTCCACAGTCCTCTACCAGCAACAGCTGGCCCCCGACCCCAAACTCCACTCCCACCTCCTTCGCGTTCCCCTCCCATCCTCACCCTCATCCCTCCTCTCCCTCTTCCTCGAGATCTGCAACCGCTTCCCCTTCTCCTGGCGCCCCCCTCACCGCTTTCACCTCTTCCTCCTTTCCCACCACCCTTCTTTCTCCCTCTCCCCCATCGCCGCCTCCAAACTACTCGACGTCTTCGGAAAATCCCGCAACATCGATCTCCTATGGTCCCACCTCCGCCTCATGGCCGACCGCCGTCTTCTCTCCGTCTCCTCCCTCCGCATCGCCGCCCGCTCCCTTGCCGACGCCAATGAGATCTCCAAATGCGTCCTTCTCTTCCGCCTTGACCCCCAATTCCTCACTGCCGGAGCTCTCAACTCCGTCGTGGACGTAATCTGCGCTAGAAAACACGTTCAGATAGCTCACGCCGTGGTCAGCAAACTCCGTGACTCGATTCCAGCAGACGCCGACACTTACAAGCTACTTATCATTGGGTTCTGCCGCGCAGGGGATTTGTCGCAGGCGGCGAAGCTGTGGAATCTGATGATAGACGAAGACATGAGTCCGGATCTGGATGCCTACAACGAGATTCTCATCACTCTGTTCAAATCAAACGCCACGCAGGAAGCCATGAGATTCTTTAAATCCATGAGGAAGAACCTCGGGATTGCTTCTTACCGGGTAATGATTGACTGGACGTGCAAGGTGCGCAGGGTTTCCTATGCATACATGGTGTTTGCGGAAATGATCAAGAGGGGAATTGGGTTCGACAACAGCGTATTAGGGCATCTAATCTACGGGCTTTTGGGGAAGAAGAGAGTGAATGAGGCTTACAAGGTATTCAAAGAAGCAGAAGGGGTGGACTTGAGCATATGCCATGGAATGATGAAGGGGTTGCTGAGTATTCGAAGACCAGGGGCGGCGACGGAGGTATTCCGGGAGATGGTGGCGAGAGGGGTGGAGCCGAACATGCACACGTACATCATGTTGCTCCAGGGGCATATGGGGAAGAGGGGGAGGAAGGGAAAGGAGGTGGCGGTGAATTTCGATAGTATATTTGTTGGGGGAGTGGTGAAGGCAGGGAATGCGGCGGAGGTTGGGAAGTATGTGGAGAGGGCGGCGCGGGGTGGCGGTGGGGATGTGCCGAGGTTTGATTACAATAAGTTCTTGCATCTCTTCTCTAATGAGGAAGGGGTGAAGATGTTTGAGGAGGTGGGGAGAGTGTTGAAGAAGGTGGGCATGGTGGATATTGGAGATGTTTTGTTGGTGTATGGTGAGAGAATGGCTACCAGGGAGAGGAGGAGGAGAGCTTTGTGGGGGAGCCAAGTGGGTGTTTGTCAACTTGAATTGGTTGATTCTTCTACTTAGAGGTGAGTTCTGTGAATGATTTTTATAGAGCAATCTTGTTAGCACAATGTCTTTTGCTATTCACTGCTAATTGATATTTGTAGCCCAAATAATTATATTAACACACCATTTTGTTATTAACACACCCATTTTTTTTAAAAAACTGTTTAGAGTTGTTATTTAAAGGAAAACTACAAGTTACCTAAATAAACTATGTTGTATTTTTTATTAATTTCTCCAAGTCTCAACATAACAATAAACTTACAAAAAAAGACTCAATAATGATCCTTGCATGAGGGAATATCACTTTATTGTATTAATCATTGTCATCACTGTCTATTATCAATACATTCATCGAAGATTAAATATTGAATAAACTACCAAATAGTGGTAACATCTTAAATCGAGACACTTACCAATAATGAGAGACTTGTTTTTTCAACTTAAAGGCCTAAACAATAAAATGTCAAAACAAAGGGTATGTGATATTACCTTGTCAACCTTTTTTATGAATACATAGCAATACCTTAGCAAAAGAAGAAGTTATGGGGCAATGGAATTACTCAAAGTTTTTTTTTTATATTATGATAAAATGAAGTCAAAGCCTGACATTCTCAGAAAATTTTACAACTATCAAAAAGTGTCGATGGAGCCATTTGGAAGAGAAACGAAACAACGGCGGGTCGTAAGGAAAATCTTGTAGAATCATCTCAAATCACAGTGAAGTCTACAAACGAAATGATCCATGAGCGATTTAGAATCTCATTAACCTTCAAACAGTAAATCACCTGAAATGTCGTTGACTGGATGAGTAAAAAGCACCCTATCTTGAAACTTGAGGTTCGTGATCCTAGAGGAAGAAGATCACTGGTTCGAAGCACACCTAGTTTGTCAGAAATGATGTTGCCTTGTGGAGGAAATGGAAGCTTGAGGTTCGCGAGTCCGACGTCCAACGATTGGGTCGAAGAAGATAGAGTTCAGATTGTGGTTGTGAGCCAGTCCCGTTCTTGGAATTTGGGACATATGCAAAAATAGTGAGCGCTTAGAGGGTTTAGAAGAAGATGAAATATATGATATTTCGTTGGAACCTGATTTTTTTAGAGTGGTGTTAAGGACACATCAAAATTGGTTATGTGCACATCATTTTTAAGAAAAAAATACCTAATACTTCCCCCAATTATTATCGTTAAAGGCATGCCATATCCCATTCGAGCTTTCTCCCCATTTGGAAGACCATATCCCCAAAATCCCTGCCCAACATGACCTCCCATGGGCTGTTGTAGGAAGAACCGCCAGTTCACTTCCCCCTGCTCCACAAACTCCTTAACGACCTGAACTTTAATGCTCCCGGTGATTTCGCATCCTCTGCCGAAGATTTCACGTTCTCTGAAGGAAACCTGATCTTTTGCGCAAATATTCATTCTTGAATCTGCCCTAGGGGTTCATTTCAATCTTTGTGCAACACACGAATGCTTTATTTGTGTATAACCTGCTTCGGGGGTTCATTACAATTGGGGAAGATGCAAAAATATATTCAGATTAATTATGTATTGCAACATCAAATTTGGGAGAAGATAAAATTTAGGATATTTCTCTTGCGCAGGAGAAGATAAAATTTAGGATATTTCTCTCGAAGCAGATTTTTTTAGGGTGGTGTTAAGGGTACACCAAAATTGGCTATATGCACCCCACTTTTAAGAAAAAATACCTAATAATTCCCTCAATTATTATCGTTAAAGCGGGTCATATCCCATTTGAGCTTCCTTCCCCATTCGGGAGATCTTATCCCGAAAATCCCCGCTCGATATCACCTCCCATGGGGCTGCTGTAGGAAGAACCGCCGGTCCTCTTCCCCCTGCCCCACTACCTCCTTAATGACCTAAACTTTGATGTTCCCGGTGATCTCGCATCCTCTGTCGGAGATTTCACATTCTTCGAAGGAAACCTGCTTTTTTACGCAAATATTCAATTTTGAACTTGCTCCCGGGGTTCATTTCATTCTTTGTGCAGCACGCAAATGCTTTCTTTGTTTATAACCTACTCCAGGGGTTCATTACAAATGGGGAAGAAAGATGCATAAACATATTCTGATTAATTTTGTATGGCGACATCAAATTTAATCTTCAAATGGGTGAAGGAAATCAGCTTCGAGCTTCATTTCCATTGCAACCATCCGATTTGGGAGTGAAATCACTAGCGTTCACGTGGATCTGGCAGAGGAGTCTAATGCCGCTTTGATTTGAGAATGAACCCCGGGTTTTAACTCGTTTCTGATTCCCCCAAAACAAGACGTTAGTAGGAAAAACACAAGCCTCTAGTTAAACTACTCTGTCTACGGAGCTGCTGACCGGAGGAGCTTTAGTGACTGAGATTGCGGCCTCTTGACCTAGGAGCACCGACAGAGGGGGCAAGTCGAGTGAGAGTGGAGCCACATGTTGATGCAGTGATGATAGAATCCGTGATTGCATTTTGGGAGCAATCAAACCTTCTCTCCATCAGAGAGTTCGCAGAGATAAACGGAGCATTCAAGATCGTCCTTCGAGACCGTCTCCAATGATTCAACCGATGCATGAACTGTCTTAAATTTTTCGCCACCATTGGCCTCCACCATCACATCAGCTGGAATAACATCCAACGTGGTTGCTTTTTTTGTAGGGGTGTGCATTTAACCTATGGCCTGCTTTTAAATTTTCGTGGCATGCATTTATGATTTATCACTGGTGTGCATACAACAATATTTTGTGTGCCTTTAACACCACCCTTTTTTATGGTGTGTACATAGCGCTATGTTGTTAAAGGCGCGCCTAAGACTCCAGACCTCATCAAGCTCAGAGGTTTGCGACTTCGTGCGCCTTTTTTGCGCCTTTGGACATTAAAGGTGCGTCTGAGTGTGATTTTTGTTGTAAATTTTTTTTTCAAAATAATGAAAAAATAATGCAATAACTAAATAATTTTTATATAATTTAGTATTTTTGAAACATAATCGATTGTTGAGACTTAGATATGATGTAAGCGATCATATTGATTTTATTTTTTAAGAGATGTCAATGATAATAGTGAATGATTAATGAGTAGAATATACGAAGAATCTGTTTAAGAAGATGAACTGAGGTTTTATGCTGATTATTTAAAATGAATGTGGTTACGCCTTGCCTTCTTCGGGCACGCGCCTGCGCCTTGAGCCTTGTGCCTAGGCTCCAAGACCCCTTTGTGTCTTGACGTGCCTTACGCCTTAATAACTAAGACAGCGGGAATATGTGTGTTTATAACAATGCTTATTATATATTAGAGAATTCTAATAAGATTTAATATTTCATAATCATGCACTCTAGAGGAAAGAACATTTATTGCACATACCTAAAATCATGATGTTAGAAGCCTTCAAAATGGATATCGTTATGGGGCGATGGAGGATCAGTTTGTACTTGAAAGCAAACTCATTTCTCTTCCTTGTATAATTGGTGGCTGGTCTATAATGAAAACCTTGGTAGAGAGAGAAGGGAGAGAGAAAGATAGAGAGAGAGAAGAGGGGCTGATGACTAGAGAGGAGGGGGCTGGCGGCTGTAGGGGAGGTAAGAACAGGGCAAAAATCTCCAATGCCTTAATTATTTTTCCGCTTGGGTATTTATACTTGTGATCCCATTACAATAAACTATCCTTAATTAATGTGAAATTAAATGCGAGAAATATGAAATAAACACAGTTAAATTACAGAAGACACAAATCTCCTTGTTTGGATCTGTGGTTCGTGCCATAGTATGCTTCTTGCTAAACTTGTGCCCCTAGTATGCGTCCATAACGACTAATGAGCCCCTCTTCCAAATGAGCTTCTCCTCAAGTTCAAAGGAAGGGTAGGTCTGGTGGAAAGTGTGTAGCTACTCCCACGTGCCTCAAAGTTTGATGCATCCTCTTGCTCCTTGGTTCCTCGATTCAGTTGCTGCTCAGGGACTTGGCTGGCATTTGAGCACTTCTGCCTTCAACAATCTATGGCAATGCTGTGATGTGGAGAGGGGGTATGCCCTGATGTCTCTTCAGCTGTAACAGTAAATTGGGAACCTGCGGGCTTTTAAAATTTCCCATACCCATGTTTCCCAAAGTGATTGTGTCCGGTTGAAAGCCTCTTATCTAGGAGGTTTGGGGATCGAATCCCGGCCTCAACAACCTGTCGCATGGTGGCGACTTCATGGAGGAGAGCTGTTTGGGGTTACGGGTTGCGGCCCTGATGAAAGCCGCCTGATGCTGACTTCAGGTGGGCCCCCTGGTGGGACTCCAGGGTGGCAAGCAGGTGTGACGCATGTCCTGCATGGGCCCCTGTTGGGACTCCAGGGTGGCAAGCTGGTGTGATGCCTGTCCTGCACTTTTATAATGCAGGATAGACGTCACACCTGCCTGCCACCCTGGATTCCCACCAGGGGGCCCACCTGGAGTCAACACCATACGACTTTCATCAGGGCCGCGACCCGTACACCCCAACCAGCTCTCCGCCATGGATTCACCACCATGCGACAGGTTGTTGAGGCCGGGGCTCATTCCCTAGATCTCCTAGATAAGAAGCCTTCACCAGCGCTCTCATCACCAATTGATCTTGGGTGGAGCATAACGTATATGGGGCCACTACGAGCTCAACACCAGGATCTGGGCTCTCAGTCGTGATGTGATTCAGGGCAATGACAATGAGAGAGCGACATAGGCCTACACTCAAGAATGGGTCCGTGAGTGCGGTGTCAAGAAATGAGTTTGTGGTTGGAGTGCTAACCCAGGGCATGACAGAGGAAGAGGTGCGGGAGAGAGATACAACACTACAGACTCAATAGGTCGCTTAGACTCACTCTCAGTCTGGGTCACAAGAGACGAGTCAAAAACAAGAGATAAGTCACTCACTGGGCTAAGCACCTCACTGGGGTGAGAACAATCTGTATCAGGTATCACTTCAATCATATCTACCAAAACAATGACAGACAAAGTGGCGACCTCGGTGTGGGAGGAACTCGTACTATGGAGGTCAAGGTGAGAATCCAATCGACCAGCTCTTGTGGATCTCAAAGACCCTTCATAATGAAGGGCGAGCTGATATGTCTGCTCGAGGGACTTTGAGCTACGATAAACCAGCTCAGTTGGTATGTCAGATCGAAGTACAGACCGAAATCGGGAAGTGGTCAAAGCTGGTTCCTCTCGGATATCACTCCTCACAACCAACTCATCAAAACGATCCATGTACCAAGCGACTCCGATACGGTGGAGGCAAATACCTCTGACACAACAGACGTTTCATATCCATCCAACTAGTGATGCGATGAAGTCAATCACGCTCGCGGGTCCTCTCAATGCTAGACCAATACGCTCTTGCCCGATTTAAAAGCCTAAGTTTCACAAACTTGATGCGGTACTCACCGAGTAACTCAAAATGATCGAAATAATATTCCATATCCACAAGCCAATAACTGAAAGACTCGGGACTCGATGAGCCGTCAAAAGCAGGGGCAACAGTACAAAACTGACTTTTGAGATCTCCCTCAGAACGATGATCGTCATAATAATCATCCCTAAGGTAGTCGAGTTGAGTCGAAGGATCAACACGATCCGCTCGCGTGCAAGGATATGAACGACAACAATCATCATACTGATCGTCCCTAGTATAGTAGGGTCGTGTCGGTGGGTCAACACGATCTCTAAAAGTGGTGTGCTGCGATCGAGAATAGTCGTCGTGGTAACGTGAGGATCTCCCTGATAGAGCTTTATGAGAGTGGGTGTAAGTGAGCTCGAAACCTCCATATTGAGGAGGGGAATATTGGTGAAACATAGACATGATGAACCTATAGGCTCTACAATTGCGTATTAAAAAAGCGCGTAACTTGGCTCTGATACCAGTTGCAGGGCGAATCTATAGGTGGTGAATGTAACGTTGACCTAACCCTTACATGCTATGCAAATTCGATGGTTAAATCACAATTAGATAATAAATAATAATATCTAAGACAAATAATTCACAACAAGACAATAATTTATTAGGGCAAAACAAGCTTATGCTTTCCTCCGCGTGGAGGGCCAAGGAGAGAGAACGCGACGAATGAACCTTGCAAATCACAATAATTATCCAAACAAACAATCACAATACAAGAGGCCCAAACAAGTATAAGAATCAAACCAATAATAGTAATGCTGAAAATAATAAATCAATACAACAAATCTCACCAAATAGTGGGCTAGCCAAGACACCAAAGAATCCGGAGGTGAAGATGCGTGTACGACGATCCGAGGTGGAATCGGAGGCGTGGAAACGATGTAGGTGGCTGCCCTCAGCGGTGGAAGATGGAATCAAAACGAAGATGGATAGATCCGGCCACGTATGGATAGATCCGAGCGGGGAAGGGTAGATCCGATAATTTGGGATCAGATCCGGGCTGAAATTTTCAAATCTGGACTGATACGGAAGAGGGAAACTATGGGAGGTGGTTCCATGAGAGGAGGGGTTGGCGGCAAAGAGATTTAGGGTTGCAAGGGGGGTAGCTGTTGTAGGAAATAATGAGGGATGGCTGTGCTGTAGAGGGGATTGAGGGGTGGCTTGGCTGGAAACAGTGTGTGTGGGGGGAGGGGGGATAAACTGGCGGTAGGGGGTGACTCCGGATGGTCTGGGCAGCTGTTGGGGGGTGACTCCGGATGGTCTGGGCAGCTGTTGGGGGGGGGGGGCAGGTGGGTGGCGGCGTGCTGTGAGGCAAATAAGGGGGGCGACGACTGAGAGGAGGGGGATGGAGCTGGAATAGGGGGGGGGGGGGCAGACCCAACAAAGAGGCGACAGTTTGGGGGCTGTAAGTGGGCTGCGGGAGGGATTTTGGGAGGGGAAAGGAGCCTAGGGTTAGAGCAAACTTTGGGGGAAGAGATACCATCCTAGGAGTTGTCACCTAGGATGGTCTGGGAAGTAGGGGGTGGCTCCGGATGGTCTGGGCGTCTGTTGTGGTGGGGGGGGGGCAGGTGGGGGGCGGCGTGCTGGGAGGAAAATAAGGGGGGAGACGATTGAGAGGAGCAGGAGGGAGCTGGAATAGGGGGGGCAGATCTAGCAAAGAGGCGACAGTTTGGGGGCTGTAAGTGGGCTGCGGGAGGGATTTTGGGAGGGGAAAGGAGCCTAGGGTTAGAGCAAACTTTGGGGGAAGAGATACCATCCTAGGAGTTGTCACCTAGGGTTCCACTGAGTCGGCACCGTGGCGGGATCGCGGGAATCCGGGAATACAATTCTCCAAATTTTGCAATGCCTCTAATCAACCCCTACATGATCTATTTATAATAAGGAGGCTAGGACATCCCACCATCGACGACTATGATTGGCCGGAGGTGGGGCCACTCAAATACATTAATATAAATGCAAACATAATAAACTAATATATCAAATCGATTCGCAACGCGAATCCGGACGTATCCGCGGATTTCGATCATCGATCCGGGCACGCCATATATGGTAAGTCGCCAATCGACCCCAAATATGCCCAAAACGGCTCCTTCACTGCAGGTCCACGTCTCCGCTCCACATCAGAAACAAAATCCTCTGGGATCTAGAAAGGCCATTCATCATCAGGGTCATTCCTTCTCAACAAGTTCTGTTATCAATTTGAAAAGGCCACCGTCCGCCGCAACACGAAAGCTATCCAACTGGGAAATGGATGAAAAGCATGCTAAAGGCCTCTTTTTTTGGTGTGTTGAGAAGTATGTGTGGGGCCATAGATGTGGGCCTCCCCACCAAGTGTACATTTTAGATATGCTAGAAGAAGAGAATGGCGAAGAGGGATTGCCAGCAGAAGAGGAATCACCAGTGAAAGTTGATAACTCTCAAACAAATCCCTTACTCACACCACAAGAATCCGTGAATGTCATTACTGGCATTAATGACTACCGCACAATGAGAGTCACGGGTTCACATAACAAACATGCTATTTACATCCTCATTGATATTGGTATCACGCATATTTTCTTAGATGTGTTAGCTGCCAAATACTTAAAGTGCCATTTAAGCGCCATTCCGACCTTTGCCGTGGCAGTTGCAGACGGAAAAAAGTTATTCAGCCAACACATCTGCCGCCAATTTAACTGGACAATGCAAGGAGCAATTTTAAAACTGACACTCTAGTATTACCTTTGGGGGATGTGACATGGACACTTGGTGTTAGGCATTCAATGGTTGGTAACTTTGGGGCCAATTAAGTGGGATTTCAGCATGCTCAAAATGGTAATCATTGTACAAAATAAAAAAATTTCCTTGTGTGGAGGAAGGAACGTGAGCAACAAAGTGATTAACCAACAAAAATAAACCAACTCATTCAGAAGACATCAACTTTCCTTACTTTTTGTCTGCTGGGTACATACTAAGGTACGTTCTCTGTTGCGATGTCGGGGGAGGGTTGGCGGTGGTGATGAAAACGGTGTGTGTGTGAGAGAGAGAAAGGGAGAGAGAGAGAAGGGAGAGGGGATTAGGGTTAGAGATTAGAAGAAGGGAAAGACATACATTCATCCAAGATAAGAATTACATGGTCTGTTTGCCCTCTTATAATGACGAGTAGCGAATACAAAAGGAAATACATAAAATACTAAAAACGCCTCAAGCAAATAAAATAACATATTTAATTAGTAACATATTTAATATTTAAATATCCCCCGCGCCGACCTCACCTGGGTCGTCCTCGTCGGTCTAAGCCGCTCCCGACGCGCCCGGTTCGTCTTCATCGGTTCGCGCCTCGTTCGCCCCGCATATCTGTAACAATGCCGCCGTCTGGGAAATATGCCTTATCCCCAAGGCAGTCGCCGGAGTGACCGAGACCGAAGTGATCCTGGGGCAACCGGTTGGCATTAGACTCCGGGAGGGAAGACCTAGCGACATGGACCATTTGCGAGCCAGAGTCCCCTTGAAAGTGGTAGCGACGACCAAGTAGCTTGGTTGGGTGGTTCGGCGCCAGCTGCCATCTTTCTTCCGGACCAACAAAAGTTGGGCTGGTGGCAATCCCGTCAGAGGCTGGATGGTATCGGTGAGCGCGGTCGAAAGCTCCTGGTGGTTCGTCGGGAAAGGAAGAGGCACAACGGATGTTCCCGTGAGGTCCCACAGCTTCGCGGAGTTGCCGTCGAGGCGACATGACTTGCCCTTCCGCAGGAACGGCATGGACATAGCCTGCCAATTAACGCACGCATCGCCGAGGGTAGCGATCCAAGCCACTCCAAGAATGACATCGAGACCTCCTAAGCCAAATATGTAGAAATCTGCGGTCACGGAACAGGTCCCCACCGAGAGGGAGATGACAGTGCAACGGCTCAGAGACGGACGGTGGCACCCATCGCCCAAACGGACCGCGACATCCAAGGAAAGAACTGAGGACAGACGGAGCTGCTGCACTAGGTGCTCTGAGATGAGGTTGTAGCTTGCGCCGCTATCCACCATGATGATGATCGGGCGATCCCGTAGTGTGCCCAAGAGCTGTATGGTTTGTTGGCTAGGGATCCCACTCGTCGAGGTGCAAGATAGTTCCACCAGGTGGAACAAAGTTGTGGTGAAGTCGAGAGGTGTGTCCTCCGGTGAGAGCTCCAGAGCCTCAAAGTCGGCCAAGGTAACCTCAGGGTCGTCGTCGCCGATGATGGCACAGAACTCCTTGAACGCACAGACGTGGGTAGGAGAATAGGGCAGACGACAGCGAAAACACAACCCTTTTCTACGGAGGTCGTCCAACTCGCGGTTGGAGAGTCGCTGAGTAGGCTCCGTTCGGCCTGGCTGGGCGGCTGGAGGAGGCCGAGGCCCGAGGAGCTGGTGTCTCTGGAGTAGCGGTCCGCCATGGTTGGCCTCCCGGTGGAGGTCCGCCTGGTGGTGGTCGAGGAGACAAATCCTCCTCCACGAGGCGGGCCATGTCGAGGGCCTCTGAAACCTTTCGAGGATGGTGAGTGCGGAGTCAGGAGCGGATGTTGGGCAAGAGGCCCTGCATGAAGAAACCGAGATAATGATCCGGCGGTAAGCCCGGAACATGGGTGACGAGGGTCACAAACTCATCGATGTATTCGTCCAACACACCGACTTGACGTACCCCACACAGTCGTTCGATGGTGGAGCCGGAGTTACGGCTGTCGTAGCGGCGGATCATCACATGCTTGGTCTCTGGCTAGAAGATTGTTGGATTAGACTGCCGTAGCCATCAGGCCCAATGTAAGGCGGAGCCGTCGAGTCCCATGACGGCGGTGGAGACCTTTGTCTTGCTCGGGAGTGTGGTGGAGGTCAAAGTACTGTTCCGCCTTTGCGATCCACCCAATCGGGTCCACACCGATGAAGGTGGGGAGGTCCAAGGCAAGGGCTGGATGGCCAAAGGAAAATGGGGGTGCGGTTTCCCCGTTGTGTGGGAGAGGCGGCGCCCCGAGGATGGACGCGCCGTTGGCCGGGCATGCGGATCCGCTGGCGTACGAAGCATCAGAAGGTTGCAATGCATCAAGCTTTGCGTGGATGGCGAGCAAGGAGGCCACGATGGACTCCTGGGTGCTGACACGACGTAGGAGGGCCTTGTTGACGTCCTCCGATGGCGCCTTGGCGGTGGAACAGGTGTTTGGCGCCATGGCAATGACGGAAGGTCTGCAACGGGTGGAGGGCTGCAACAGTGCGGCGGCGGGGAAAAGCTACGGTGCGGCGCTGGAGTGCGGTGCTGCGGTGCGGCTGGCTGGAGTGCGGAACGATGGCGGGAGGGCGGTGCTGGGCGCGGGACTGAGCGGCGATGCGGTGTCGGGAAAAAACGTTGTGCGGCGCTGGACGACGGTCGGGAGCAGACGTCTAGTGGCGGATGCGGACTTGGATCGCGGAATTGAACTGGATCGCGGGTGCGGAAATCGGCCGGGGTCGCCGAACTGCGTGAGGCTGAGGCGTTGTGGTCCGGGCAGGATCACGGATGCGGAAGTCGGGCGGAATCACGGAGTTTTGCGGCTGACGCGCTGTGGTCCGTGCTGGATCGCGGAAGTGGAAACCGGACGGAACCGTGGAAATGGCAGTAGATCATTAGCGAGGGACGCAACCGGAGGTCTGCGGAGGGCGGGACGGCGGGTCGGATCAAATTGTTGCGATGTCGGGGGAGGGTAGTTGGTGTTGGGGAAAATGGTGTGTGTGTGAGAGAGAGAGCGAGGGAGAGAGAAGGGAGAGGGGATTAGGGTTAGAGATTAGAAGAAGGGAAAGACATACATTTATTCAAGATAAGAATTACATGGTCCACTTGCCCTCTTATAGTGGCGAGCAGCGAATACAAAAAGAAATACGCAAAATAGGAATACAAAAAATACTAAAAACGCCTCAAGCAAATAAAACAACATATTTAATATTTAAATATCCCTCGCGCCGACCCCGCCTGGGTCGTCCTCGTCGGTCCAGGCTGCTCCCGACGCGCCCGGTTCGTCTTCATCGGTTCGTTCATCGGTTCGTGCCGCGTCTGCCCCGCATATCTGTAACATTCTCCCTCAACATCTTATGGGGCCACATTACTTTCCTTAGAACCCCAACCTATTTTTCAACCTTTGCGTCATGAATATAAAGATGCCTTCTTTACACCCAAAGAACTACCACCCAAAAGGCGTCAGGACCGTCAAATCCATTTAAAAGACCCAAGCTATATTGTTAACATAAGGCCTTATACCCAGCTTTGCAAAAACAGAAATTGAAAAACTGCTTGCAGAAATGTTGGCCAATGGAGTAATTAGACATAGCCACAGTCCCTACTCTTCTTCCATTGTGTTGGTTAAAAAAAGGATGACTTTTGGCTTATGTGTATAGACTACAGGAATCTCAATAAGAACACAATTAAAAATAATTTCCCTATCCCTATTATCGAGGAATTGTTAGATGAGCTTCATGGAGCCACCATTTTTTCTAAACTAGACTTGAGATCTGGGCACCATCAAGTCTAAATGGCCACTCAAGATATTGAGAAAACGGCATTTATATCACACGAAGGACACTATGAGTTTCTTGTTATGCCATTTGGCTTAACAAATGCACCAGCTACATTTCAAGGGTTCATGAACAACATCTTCAATCCCTATCTCAGGAAATTTGTTTTAGTTTTCTTCGTTGATATTTTGATATACAACCCTTATGTTGAGGAGCATTTAAAACACCTACAAGTGGTCTTGCAAACATTAAGACGGGAGCAACTCCTTTTGAATTCCAACAAGTGTTCATTTGGGGTGCATCAAGTTGATTATTTGGGGTATATCCTCTGATCCTATGGAGTTGCTTCTGACCCCAGGAAGGTGGAAGATATGCTCACTTGGCCAACCCCACAAACCCTCAAACAACTCAGGATTTTTGTGTTAACCGGGTACTATAGAAGATTCATTAAAGATTATGATATCATCACACGCCCCTGACAGAATTGTTCAAAAAGGTTCAGTTTAAATCGGGAGAGAAGGCTGAATCTGTATTTCAATGCCTCAAACAAAAGATGTGCTCTTCCCCGGTGTTAGCCTTTTCAGATTTTTCCAAAACATTTGTTTTGGAGACGGATGCGTCCAACGAAGGAGTGGGAACAGTTCTACTCCAAGAAGGTCACCCCCTCTCATTTTTCAGCAAGGCATTGGGACCTAAACACATGGCCCTTTCTGTCTACGAGGAGTTGGTGGCTATAGTTCTTTCTGTGCAAAAATGTTGACACTACCTCCTTGAGGTATTTTTCATCATCAGGTAGATCACCAATGCCTCAAATTTTTTATGGAACAACGATTATCCTTGCCACAACAGTAGAAGTTTCTAACCAAACTCATGGGATTTGACTATACAATCCAATATAAGAGGAGGAAAGAGAATGTCACGACCGATGCCTTATCAAGATTGGAACATCAAGGTACAAGACAATTATCAACCATAGCAACTGTTGTAATAGTAATAAGTGTTTTGGCTATATATAGCCTTGGGTGTGTGCCCTAATAAAATCACGGTTTATTCTCATCAACTTGGTGTCAGAGCCGACGAAATACCGCTGCCCGCTTTCGCGATTCCGTCGCCCGGACTGCGCGTGTCTCCCGCTACTCCGACGGAGGACCTCCGCTCCCTCCACATCTGACAGTGGCTCTCCCTCCCTCCGCCGACCCATCCAGCAGCTGCCTCTGCTGACTCCGACGGAGGAACCCCACCTCCCTCCAGATCTGCTCTGACGTCGGACCTCCGTCCCTAGGGCTCCGGGATCGCCCCTCCCGACGTCGTATCCTGCGGCAGCCGCTGTCTCCGGCTGTTGCAGTGGGCAACCAGCCCGTCCGCAACTAGCGGGTCTTTGGCGGCAATACCTCCGCATCCTAGCGCATCTGAGGATGTGGTGATCGGATCTAGGACATGAGGAGGTATTGATTGGTACTTGACCGACTGCGGTGATCGGTGAGGAAGTGGATCCATGGCGTCGAAGAAAGGAACGATAGAAGATGTCTTCAAGATGTTGGGCCCGGATGGGTTGGCCACATTGTTGAGGGTGTTGGCTTCATCACAACGGTCGGCGAAATTGGAACTTCCATCGATTGGCTTGAAGCTTGACGGATCGACGACCTACCTGAGTTGGTCAAGACGTATGAAGAAAATCCTTGTAATGAAACAGGTTGGGGGATTCCTGACAGGGGCGTTGAAGAAACCAGAGAACTCAGCTAGAGATGAGTGAGAGTCGGCCCACATGACAGTGTTTATGTGGCTTATCAGCTCGGTTGTCCCATCGATTTCCGCCACGGTAGATGGCCTCGAGACAGTTATGGAGGTTTGGGACAAGTCGAAGAACACATATGATGGCGTGGGGAACGCTCTGCGGGTCTTCCAGGTGAAGGGAGAAATTGATGACATTGCTCAGGGAGAGAAACCAGTGCAGGAGTACGCCTCCGAGTTGGAACGACTATGGGTGGACTACGATCACGCCTATGGTGGGATGTGTTGCAGCGAATCTCAGTGTCGGGCTTCCAAGATCATCGTGGAGGAGAGGATGATGAAGTTCCGGAAGGGGTTAGATGACAAGTTCGATCAGCGGAGAGCCCTACTCCTTTCTGGTACGTCAATTTCTACACTCACCGAGGCCATCTCTGCTATGATTCAGGAGGAGACACGTCTCAAGCTTCAGGCAGGAGTAGGAGGGTCCACGACTGTGAAGTCAGCACTTGTGGTTGCTGCTCCTGGCGTTGCACCACAGAGGGAGGAAACCTTCCAGTGCTACAACTGTGGTGAGGTGGGCCATCTGAGGCTAGCATGCCCCAAGCCACCCAAGGAGAGAGATTCGGGTGGTGGACGGGGACGTGGTTGTGCTCGTGGTGGTAGAAGAGGCTATCGAGTCAATTTGGGCATGACTGAGAGTGCTGAGGAAGTTGGCGTTTTCTATACAGAGGAGGAGCAGACCCTACTTAGCATGATGGAAGACATCAAGAGGAAACAGACGGGCGAAGGGAGCAGAGATGGAGCTGGGGGGGGGGGGGTCGCGATGTATGCCCACCCAACTGATGGATCTCTCGCTATATCCTCCTCCTGGGCGTCAGATTGCATCATCGACTTAGGCGCATCACGTCACGTGATAAGAAATGCAGGCGAGTTCTCCTCCTACACTCGTCTAGCTGCTGCAGATAACATCCAGACGACGGACAGTACCTTTCAAGCCAATGACCGGTAAGGGTACTGTTAATTGTTTAGTCTCAGTAACATTATCCAATGTTTTGCATGCTCCTTTTCCAGTTAGCCTCTTATCCATTAGTTCCATAATTATTCAACTGAAATGTATTGTTTCTTTTTATATTCCCAAGGTGACTTTCCAGGAGAAAGAGACGAGGTGGATACTTGGGACTAGGACTTGACATAACAGGTTGTGGTATCTAGATCGGGATGGATTGGATGCGGCTTTGGTTTCTGTGGTAGAGAAGACGGGCGTTAGAGGACAGGAGATGAGTGCAAAAGACATGTTGATACTTCATCACAGGCGGTTGGGACACCCATCATTTAGTACTGTAACTAGATTATTTCCTACTATTGTTAAAACAGTTGATAAAACAAAGTTAGTGTGTGATTCTTGTGAGTTCAGCAAGCTTACTAGGAGTTCATATGCTAGTACAAGCCGAAGAAGTTCTTCTGTTTTTGATGTTATTCATTCCGATGTATGAGGACCTTGTACTGTAGGTTTTTTGAATGGTTATAAGTACTTTATAACGTTTATTGATTGTGCTTCTCGTGTTACTTGGTTGTATTTGATGAAAACTAAGAGTTAAGTATTTACCTGCTTTCGATATTTTCATAAGCTTGTTCAGACTCAATACAATGCAGTGATTAAGGTACTACGATCGGATAACGGAACAGAATACATTAACAAGGCAATGGAGGAATATGTATCGGCTCATGGGATAAGTGCAACAGACCACCTGTGCCTATATGCCTGCACAAAACGGAGTGACGAAAAGGAAGAACAAACATCTTCTGGAGGTGACAAGGAGTATGATGCTCAACATGAAGGTTCTTCAAAGTTTGTGGGGATATGCAGTGCTAACAGCGGCACAGTAGATCAATAGGATGTCTTCTCGGGTTCTGGGGTGGAAGTCCCCGTGTCAGCAATTGCAGGGACATAATGAAGGGATGCTTCCTTTGAAGGTGTTTGGGTGTGTGTGCTTCGTGAAGGACAACATGTCGGGCGTTAGTAAACTTGATGCAAGGGCAGTCAAGTGTATGCTTGTGGGCTACTCTCGTACTCAAAAGTGGTACATGTGCTGGAGCCCAGCGGAGAAAAGATGTTTTGTGTGCATGGACGTTTATAGAGCTAGAACAATACTACCGACAAGGGGGGACCCCACTTACACCTGACTCATCATATACCAACAATATGAGGCTTGAGAGAAAGGTTGGTGACTGATCTGAGAGTATGACATGGAGGATCTGTGGAGGATGAGCAGGAGAGTGATGAGGAGCAGGAGGAGGAGATCGAGGAGGAGAAGGAAGATGTGAGATCCACGACTCAGGGGGAGCTGCCGACGTAAAGAAGGAGGAAGCTGTCAGCAGTACCAGATTTCGTGCCTGTGCCCAGTCTAGCTCCCAGTCCCTTGGCTACGCCGCTCCCTACTCCTGAAAACACCTACATCACCACATGCCTCAGGTGATATTGTTTTCTCTCCTACTTCTCATTACATTACCGAGGACTACTCGCAACAATGCGGGAAACCCTCCTGAAAGATACGGTTGAGATCTTGTGTCTTTTCTCTTACGATCATATCTCCTTTACTCACAAAGCATTCATTGCATCTTTGGATAATTATTGTCACTAACAATTGACAGGTTGCCAAAGACGATTTCGAAATGAAAAGCAGCGATGAAGGAAGAGATGAGAGCTCTTGAGAAGAACAAGACTTAAGAGCTGGTACAACAGTCAAAGGACAAGATGGCTGTTGTGTGCAAGTGGGTGTTCCCTGTGAAGCAGAACCCAAATGGACAGGTTGAGAGCTACAAGGCTCGATTGGTTGCCAAGGGGTACAGCAAACCTACGGTATAGACTACGACGAGATATTTGCACAGTTGCAAAGATGAGCACCGTTAGGACTCTGATTAGCCTAGCCGTGAATGGTGGATAGATGTTGCAAACTAGATGTGAAGAACACATTTCTTCACGGAGATCTGGCAGAGGAGGTGTATATGGAGATACCACCAGGTTTTGGCACGACGAAGACTGAAGACAGAGTCTGCAGGTTGAAGAAATCTCTCTATGGGGCTTAAGCAGTCACCTCAGGGTGGTTCGACAGGTTTAGGAAAGTTATGATTGGGATGAGATATCACCAGATCAATGCAGATCATACAGTTTTTCCAGGAGGAATGAAGGTCACATCACCATGCTTGCGGTGTATGTGGACGACATGATCATTACGGGGGATGATGAACAGGAGATTGACCACCTCAAGGGGACTCTGGGCAACGAGTTTGAGGTGAAGGATCTGGCATTCTTAGGTACTTCTTGGGATTGAAAATTGCTTATGAGGCAGAGGGGATAGTCCTTTCCCAAAGGAAATACGCACTAGAGCTCCTTGCTGAAACTGGGATGTTGGGGTTGTAAACCTGTTGCGACGCCAATCGATCAGAGGTGTAAACTGGGTGCAGAGGTCGGGACCAGTAGATCGTGAGATGTATCAGAGGCTAGTTGGAAAGTTAATTTACCTGAGCACACTCACACCCATATATCTCCTTTTCTGTGTGAGCGTAGTGAGCCGCTACATGCACGACCCAAGGAATGGTCATATGGATGTAGTGTACCAGATCTTGCGATACTTAAAGAGTGCTCTGGGAAGGGGCTGACCTTCAAAAGGAATGTGCACGTGAAGATTGAGGGGCTATTGCGACTCTGACTGGGCAAGCTGTGCGGATGATAGGAGGCTCACTTCAGGCTATTGCATATTTGTGAGAGGGCAACCTGGTCTCCATTGAGGAGCAAGAAGAAACAATCAGTAATGGTAGATCTTCAACAGAGGCATAGTACAGAGCCATGGAACTTAGGGGTTGCAGAAGCTTGTGGCTGAGAGGGATGCTTGTGGAGTTGAATGTTGGATCGAGAAGATAGGATGAAGCTGTGGCGTGACAGTAGTCAGCCATCAGTATTGCAAATAATCCAGTCAAAACGATCGAACCAAACATATAGAGATTGATAAGTTTTTTTTATTAAGGAGAAAGCTTGACAGTGAGCTATTGGAGTTGAGTCAGTGTCGACCAAGGGTCAGGTTACAGACTGTTTGACCAAGGGACTCAGGTCAGAGGACATGATCAGGGGTTGTAATAAGATGTGCTTAGTGAATATCTTTCGCCAATCTTGAGGAAGATTGTTGTAATAGCATTAGATGTGTGCCTAATAAATCACGGTTTATTTATCAACCGTAACCATTACCATTGATTTACTTCAAACAATCAAGGACTCATGGTTGCAAGATGACAAAACTCAAAAGATTATACAACTCAAACAGCAGACCTTCACTGAAACTGGCATATTCTTGGACCAGTGGCATTCAAAAGGAAGAAAAATTGGTAGTGGGAGATGTTGAAGAAGTTAAAGAAGCATATCTGCCATATGTATCATAATTCAAGAATGGGAGGACGCTCAGGCATCCACGTCACCTGGCAGAAAAATTAAGCAGTTTTTCTATTGGAAGGGGAATGAATAAATACATTTATGAATTCATTTGACAGTGCCCATTTAGCAGCAATGTAAGGAGATTTCCGGCAAGCCAGCAGGCCTCTTACAAACACTCCCTATACGATATCACAATGGATTTCATTGAAGGAATGCCACCATCTAAAGGGTATGAAGTAATCTTCGTGGTGGTGGACAGACTGAGTAAATATGCACATTTTGTAGCACTGCCACACCCTTCACAGCTTTGACAATAGCCCAAGAATTCATGAACATCATCTACGAGCTCCGCATACCAATCAATCATCAGTGATAAGGTGCTATCTTCATAAGTTATTTTTGAGCAAGGAGTTTTTCAGATTACACAATCATTCAAACAACGGCCAACTGAAGTTGTGAATCGACGCCTTGAAAAATATCTCAGGTGTGTGGATTTCGATACCCAACAAATGGAGTGAGTGGTTGCCTTGGCCAAAGTGGCGTGCAACACACTTCTACCATAGTGCCATCGAACTAACCGCCGCATATGAGGTGGCCTGTGGCTAAACTTCATTGCATATTCCTTACATTGAAGATTCAGCTCTCTTAGAGAAGCAGTGGGCAGAAGTTTAGAAGCAGGGGAGAGGCTTGAGAATGTTGAGTTGAAATCTAGCCAAATGTAGCCTTATTTGTCGTTCAGCTTCACCATTTGTTCAAAATCTTCTACACGCTTTCAATATCATTGACAAAACTGATGTCTTTAAGTAAGTTTCAAGCCATTGAAAGCACCAACCAACAGATTGAATTACTATTCTTTTAACATTCTATCGTAATTGTGTCTAAAAATTCATCAAGTAAAGTTTGATGAAGCTTAATTGATGATTATATGGTCATATATTAGCTCTGGAAATTGTACAAACCACTAGTTTAACGTGAAGGCAATGGAAGGTATGCCGACATTCGCCGGGAAGGGAATCCATGGAATGAAACATGCCGCTAGAGGGGCTGGCAAAATCGGCAATCGCCCGTAACTAGGATTTTATCTCAGCCCGAGCAACAACAAAATTCAAATGTTACGAGACCTGAGTAATTATGTTTCATGAAGCAACACAATGAAAAAGATGGCAGGCTATGGACTTGGTCGTGCTAAAAATTTCATTAAATACTTTATTTTTTAGAAAATCTTGTCAAATAAGACAAATTATGGGCTGGTGACATTAGTTAGAAATAATGTCAACAAGTTTATAGTTTTAATTTATTCATGCTAAAAAACAATTATCTCTCGATACATACTATATATTTATTATATGATCATTTTCTAAATAAATTAACTAAAAAATAATAAATGATAATATATTATCATATTTGCACCAAATATTTTTATATCCAATGCATTAAAAATCATTCTCTATAAATTAGAAATCTTGCTGATAAGATTGAGCACAATGAAAATGATTCTAGAAATTCCCACGGTCGGTCCTTTTATGTATTATGGTAAATACATAAGGTTCGGAGTATAATCCCAACATAATTTAATGTAAGCATGGATTAAAATATTAACTTTTGCTCTTTATATTAATTTTTATCATGCTTACATAAATTAAACTATTTATTATTTCATTACATGCATCTACAGATGTATAGTAAGTAAAGGCCATTCGCTACTAGTTTCAGAGGTTACTTCTTGAGGTTTAAAACTGTCAGGCCACCATCCACTTGGGCTCTGTTCGGGCACGGCGGCGGCGGTCCTAAATGCATGGTTTAAACCGTCTTCGTTAAGGATCACTAAAAACATCATCTGTTTGAACATAAAGTGGATGAAGTTCCTTAGGTGGACGTTAATGAATGACAATTTAACCCCCCCAATGTTCACGACCGCCAGCACCGTGCCAAACGATTATTCGACACGCACGTTCATCAGCTCAGAAAATGCCATTTGGCACAGTCAATAGTCTTGTTATAAGGATTTTCAGAAAGCTTACTTCATCTAAAGTGTCTCGGTCTTATTCTTCTTTTTATTTACCCGTTCCGATAATTTCATGGTTTGACTCATCAATTTAATTCTTCTATAATTAACATTGACGTAATCAAATATATGTATACAAATTCAGTGACAAAGGTGAGGACATCTGGAGGATTAACACACGATTTCCCTATCAATGTTGGCTTACATCAAGGTTCAACTTTGAGCCCTTATCTCTTTATTCTTATCTTAGATGAGCTCACTGGACATATCCAACCAGCAATACCTTGGTGTTTATTATTTCCGGATGATATCGTTTTGGTCGATGAGACACGCGAAGGTGTAAACGCAAAACTGGAATCTTGGCGAGACATTTTAGAAAAGAAGGGTTTTAGGTTTAGCAGGACAAAGACGGAGTATATGGAGCTTAAATTTAGCAGTGCAAGAAAGACAAATGACTTTGTTATTAAGTTGAGTGATCAAGATATTTCCCGTAGTGAATGTTTTAAATATCTTGGATTGATAGTTCAAAAAGACGGATGTATTGATAAAGATGTGACACATAGAATCCAAGCGGGTTGGTTGAAGTGGGGAGGCGCGTCAGGGATCTTGTGTGATCGTAAAGTACCATTAAAACTTAAGGACAAGTTCTACTGTACTGCGATTAGACCATCGATGCTCTATGGTTGTGAGTATTGGGCAGTGAATTGTACATGAGCAAAAAATGGGAGTTGCGGAGATGAGAATGCTTAGGTGGATGTGTGGACACACGAGACTGGATAGAATTAGGAATGAATGTATCAAGGATAAGACAGGAGCATCACCAATTGCAGAGAAAATGCGATAAGCTCGACTAAGATGGTTTGGACACGTGCAAATGAGATCATTAGAGGCACCTGTTAGGCATTGTGAGAGTCTAGTCACTAGACATGTTAAACGAGGGAAGGGTAGACCAAAAAAGACTTGGAATGAAACTATAAGGAAAGACATGATGTACTTAGGCATTAGTGAGATTATGACACAAGATAGGACACAATGACAACAAAGGATCCATATAGCCGCCGACCCCACTATAGTGGGATAAAGACTTGGGTGGTGTTGTTTTCTTTACTCATATGTCGCTATATTCTCTTTGTTGTAGCGAGATACACTTTTTCTGAGAAAATTCGAAATATTCGGAAAAATGGATTGGATGCTAAGCAGATAGATGAACTAATCTTACCTTAAATTAGCAGTGATGGATATATTATTGCAATAATCTTACCCCAAAATGTCCCCTTTAAGATCATGTCAGCAAATGAGCCAACTCAATACACTAGAGAGCAAACCTGACAATCTTAACCGAGCAAGCAAAGCATGCTCATTTGGCGAGTTGATACCCTATTCGGAGAGGCCATGCAGCTATCTCTTGCCCTTGGAAGCCTTTTTCAAAGAGATCAATCCAGATTTCAACCAAGAAGCGCTCATAAAAACAAATATTTGAGGAGACAATTCATGTGCCCAATAGAGTATTCTTGGCAGGACCGCTAAACCAAGCTGTTTGTCGACTCCCAACTAACTAGTTAATATCATGTATCTATTGCAATAATGAGATCAAAGTGTTCCTTAAATTCTATAAAATACTTATAGAATTAAAGGAAGATGGATCAACTCAGCATTCTGATCCTTCTATCCTTAGACCTACTTTGCACACTCTTGTTCTTTCTTCCAGTTTTCCCTTTTTATAAGATAGGGCACAATGGCGACAAAGGATCCATATAGCGACCCCACTATAGTGGGATAAAGGTTTTGTTGTGTTAAAATTTGATATAACGGAAGACGGGAAACTAGATGCAGGAACATTCAACCAATCCGAGCTCAAATAAAACAAAAAATAGATGCAAACCAGAAGAGCAAGAATCTTGTACTAAATAATCTTTACAAGGCGATACATACATGACGAGACATGATTCACCAATGTACCCAAAGGGAAAAAGCAGAAAACAATACAAGACAAACCCTAACCGCGCGGACTCAAGGAGTTAACCGCCGGCTCTACTGCACTACGGAGTCCGAAAACCGTCAGGACGCCAGACCGCAAACCAAGCCGCGCGGACTGCCGTTATTCTAATGCAAGCTCTACTCGCCGATCAGCAAAGCCGCTTAACCGCAAGGTCGCCTAGCCGCCTGACCGATGCGATCTGTTGCCGCCAAACTGAACAGCGCCGCCAGTAGCGGATAGCTTATTGAACTGAGAAACTAGTTGCAGAAGAGAAGGACGCCTTGTCGCAACCCGCGATCTGCTGTTTCAACGCTGGTTGCTATACGCAGAGTCCACACTGTCCCTGACCGCAGTCAGAACCAAGTCCCTGACTTCCAGCGCTATCCGCACAACCTGCACAACACAAACGGTCAACCTTCAAACCGCGCGTATACAAAATCCAGTCCACAAAAACTACCTATAAGTTCACTTACTATTAATTCGCTTTTTAATTGATGTGACATGAGAGTCCTATTTATAGAAACGATTAAGAGTGTGGTCACCGCCCTAGCCGATAGGATAACCGCCCCATCTCGCGGTGATCACCAGGTGTATCCGCAAACCTCAGATACACAGCCGTCCAGCGCCGCGACCCTGTGCTGGATAGCCAGATCGCCAACCCAACAACCTCACCTAGGCCGGATAGCAACCCTATCCGCCTTGTCGCCAAAGGCCAAGCCAGGATGCCGCCACAGCAGAACTCTGCAGCAACACCCTGTCCGCCTATCATCGGACACCACTCCAGTCTGCGCGCCCTGCTGACATAACATCAGTCCGCACCCCCAAGTTTGCAACAAGGCACAACAGCCAACTGCCGAACTTGGCGGACACACTGCACCAGCCCGCATTCCTTGCAGACTCAACTCAAGTCCGCATTCCCCAAGCTCGCAACCAAGGCACACAACGACTGCTGTCGAGCTTGGCGGACTGAGAAGCTGTTCGCGCTTTAACCACGCGATCTCCCAGACTGAGCCAACATGGACTTGGTTCAGAACCAACCAGTCCACACAGTGCCCACAAGGGCCAGTCCGCGCTTACTGGCGGACACTGACATCAGTCCGTCAATCCTGGCGAACTCCAGCACTAGTCCGTATCACTCAACATTTCGGTCTCCGCTTCTCCATCTGGCGAACACGCCTCTCGAGGGCCGTAATAGGTGTGAATGCAGCTTCTGCCTCCAACGGTACGCTCACAAGTGAGCGGGTGCGTGCCAGTTCAGTGCGTCCACCGGGACGGATCCTTCAGCAGCGCGGACGCTTCTTTTCACCATTGAAGCGGAACTTGAACGTTGCAAGGATAGAGGTCTTAGCTTCTGAAGGATGTTGGGGATCGTGGTTCCCACAGACGGCGTCAAACTATTGCGGACTAACTCGACGTCCCGGTCGGATCGGAATTCTTGGACCGTCTTAGCTCTCAGAACGGTCGAACGCGCACACAGTCAATGAAAGTAGAAAGTTGACAAAAGAAGTTTTAACGTTGAAAAACCCCTCAACTGGGTAAAAAAACCACGTGACCGGATCTGTGCCGGTCAAATCCACTATCAGGTTGCAGTTACAATGTGTTCAGATCGAGAATCGAGGGCGACAGATGCTCCTCGTTACAACTTGGAGGTGAGAGAATTTCTGACTCGCAACGGGCACAGGCTGCGCCGAGGA